>CM057337.1:574407498-575648635 GCA_030015575.1 Agapanthus africanus
GAATTGCCGGGCTATTCGCCGCACTCGTAGGGGGTACAGGTTGACCCAGGAGGGGTGCCCAAGTTACCGGATTCCGTGAAGTGCTGGGTGGTCCATTCACGTTGCTGAAGGTGGCTGCCTCGCTTCAGGTTTTGGCGGGTAACTTGCCGCGCCCGTAGGGGTCTAGGATTTTCATTGCACAGGCTATCCACACGACCAGGGAAACGTCGGGTTTCAGTAGTGGCTCTGTGAAACCCGGGGATCCCAGATATCTGTATTGTTTCTGTGATGCTGTACATTTCTGTGATGTTGAATTTTATTACGCCTTGAGCGAAATATTATATATTGATATATATATACTAGTAGATATTGTATATGTTTTGCATCCGCGCTAGTCCAGTCCCCGCTCTGTCGTTAGTTAGCTAACCTAACGGGTAATGACGGGACCCAGTGGCGAATGCGGATGGCATATACGTACATCAGTATATTTTCGTTCTTTGTAGTGTGATCAATTAATGGGACTGCGTTGATTCGGATCAATGCAAGTTAAAAACAAACCTAATCTGATGTTGTTGGAACTTTTTCAAAAAGCTGTTATTGCAAGGACGTTCACTTTTGTTTTGCATCGTGGTATTCAGTTGGAATATCCTGCTCCTCAGTCGACGAGGCAAGGGCCGAGATCCCTTCACCGGGAGTGACCCCTTGGACAGAAGTTTGCATCAGGGCAATAACTTCACTATAGCCGATTACTTTTGCTTTGCATCGTGGCATTCAGTTGGAATATCCTGCACCTCATTCTACGGGGAAAGAGCCGAGATCCCTTCACCGGGAGTGACCTCTTTAGCGAAGGTTTTCGTCACTATATTTTTAAAAGCTATCAGGTTCCTTCAACGATATCAAGTTCATTACGTTAAAGGTTTTCTCCAGAAACCATTCGTAGCCCTCCATCATTTCAGTTAAATATTCGGTAGTATTCAAGCTATGTATTTTGACCTCACGCCAAGGCATAGTGTTTGGTAGCTGCCGGGTATTTATCTGTTGCATAGATAGATGCGTTGGTTTAGGACAGTCGTACTACTATTTTGGCCTACGTCAAGGGTATGTACGGGTGGGTTCAAATTAATCTAGACAATGATGGGTAGAACTTGACATGTGACTTATGATATTTTGACCTCACGCCAAGGTCATAAGAGCATGGGGCAAAAATCACATCGGGAGTTTCAAAAGAACTGAAACTTGCCAGATATGCGCATACCTTCTGAAGTGTGATAGCGTGAGCGGATTTCGTCACGTTATCATGCGATGATAGTTGGATCCCGATTCCCGCTGATGAGTTGGTTTACTCCTCGGGTGATCCCGACTAATTCTTCTTTTGGGTTTGGAGAAGAATTTGACGTTACAGTGGGAGGTTTCCAGATTAGATAAATTGGTAACCATTCTGATCTAGGTTAGAGTGCATGCTGAGTGTTTCTTTTCTCTCTCTCTCTTCGGCAGCGACCATTGACCCGACCCTAAGACTATGACTTAGTGACCAAAATCAACCGAACCTTCTTAAACATTGGCTTTTGGATTGTCAGAGTTGCAGACCTCATTGCCACTCCTACTTTTACCCTTTTCTCCAGGACACCCCGTATTACTATGAACGTCCACTTCCATTGGAAAAAACCATCGTATGGTTATATACGAACTCGAAGGAATTTATTCGAGGATGGTTTCCGGTTCTGGAGAAAACGAATAGGACTATTCAGTTGTCTTTTCCTCTTACCTTCTCTCAGGTTCCGAGTGCCCCTTAGATTAGGGGATAGTACACCCATTACGCAAATTGGACAGTCTTCTTCCAAACCATAGGCAGGTGCCGACCGGTAGGGAATGAAGAAAACCAATTAGCCTAAAAGGTGCACAGAAGGTATTAAGTTAAGGCAAAGAAAGGGATTGGAAGGAGGGCAAAGTAAATTGCGACTAATATTCACGACCAAATCAAGTATTTCATTACCACTCCCACATCACTTTTGTATCTCTCCAGGACACCCCGTATCACTATGAAGATCCACAGTTTATTGGATACTCCATCGTATGGTTATATACAAACTCGAAAGAAACTTGTTCCAATTCGGGGATGGATTCTGGTTCAGGAGAAATAGGAATAAGGTTTATTCAGTTGTCTTTTATCTTCACCTTCTCTCGCATTGCGAGTGTTCCTAGGATTAAGACAGTACACCCATTATGCTTATTGGATAGTCTTCTTCCAAACCATAGGCTGGTGCCAAACGGTAGGGAAGGAAGGAAACCATTTGGCCTAAGGGGTGTGCAGAAGGTAATGACTAAAGACATATAAAGGGATTTGAAAAGGTGGCAAAGAATCATACGGTTACAGTCGTGAATCTGGAAGAGGCATTACTAGGAATACCAGGATACCCCATCGAAACATTTCAATGTTTCAGTTTCTCTGTGTACTGTTAAAAGAAAACTGATTTCCCAATTAGTCCTTACTCCTGGGTATGTATTTACCAGGTACGATTCTCACATCTGTATGGTTTTACAGATGATGAGTGGGAGTAAGTTATTGGGAATTGGGTGATCATCCTCATTATATCGGGATTCGTTGTAATCGGTGATATTTGAGGAAATCACCTGGGTTGTTTTGCCAGACGGTAAATATTTGGTTTTGAATATCCGCTGTCATGCACCAATTTCAAATTGATATATCTGTACGTCTATTTTTATAGAGTGAGATATACCTTTTTGAAATTATGTCTGTGACATTTACCTATATCAGTGGATGGTTAGGTAAGGAGCATTAAACAGCGGTGTAATTCTTCATAACCATAGTACAGTTTTCAACCTACGACACACAGTGAATGAGTTATTAGACTCAAGGGACTTATACAAAGTATTGTATGTTGTCCAAGGTCCATCAGGACAGAGGGGTTGGTCCTCGTACTATATTCGGTTTACTTATGACTTCTCTAGTTTTTAGACAAGTGTTTCGTGGAAACACAAGGTCCGAATTTTGAGAAGTTATAGGTATTTGAATAGAGTAGAGAACCAGGTGTAGCAAGTATCGGGATTCTTCAAAGTGATCGAAGATGTAGATACTTGTGTATGGTATTCAGTTGATAGTAATCATTAAGAGAACGTGCTTCTCTTTCAGGTTACTCATAATTGGAAACATTCCCAAGTTGAGTAACGCTGATCGGCCTCTTTCCATTTTAGTTGACATGCACTGGAGACAGTTGCATGATTTGAATATGGTTCAATTAAATCAGTGCCTCTAGTCCTATATTGGATATAGAACAGTTCATATCTTAGCGATGTTAAGGTACGGGGAGTTGTCCAGCTTATGATTAAAACCAGACACTGGACAACTCAAGGCACGTTTCTGTAATGGCTGTTTGTGGGTTGACCCAGGCTATGACGAGGGTTGATTTTCTGCCATCTGGAAGAACATTAGCGATGTTGTTCTAGACTCGCCACAGTTTTAAATAAAATGGATTTTTCAGAAAACGGTATTGGGAGTATGGTAGAACTGGAAGTGATTCCAGAACCACAAACGATTACTGAAGATTTCATAAGAAACCTAAAGATTCAATCTGGTTTGACATTCCATTGGCCACTCCGCAGATTAGGTGGGTAACTTCAGGCATCCGAGAGGTACTCCGGTAGCCTCAAGGACGGTGATAGGGAAGTTCTTGTTTACCCACACTTGCCATTGCTGTTGTTCCAGGCTGCGAGACCCGGCGGGAGGATGAGTATAGCGTCGTTCTGAACTGGCTTCAGAAGTGTACGTGTATATGACTCTACCAGAGGGTTGTCGTAGTCAGTGGGAGCAGCGGAAGCATTGGTGGACAGGTGGCTTATGTCTATTTATAGACTAAAGCAGATATAGCGGAGATAGATCATCTATTTCTGACATGACAGTCATAGGTTTGACTTCATCAGAATAGGGGATGGATCTGTTGAGAAGGTAGTAGGGTGTGATATCATGGTATTTGGATGACATACACAGAGTAGAAAAAGAAACTCCTACACTACGATTGGTTATATTTTGGTCGTCACACAGTTGTTTCTCCACATGGGACTTGGACATTATATCAGACATACTGGTTACTAGATCTATGGTTTTAGATCTAGATTTGGGTGGTTTCCCAATCTGGGTACTTAGACAGCATTCTATGAGTATTTAGAATGGACGACTCCTGGCACGGTAGTGTACCTGCAGATAATGGAGTCACCCTCTCTAAAGGTGTCTTATAGACTAAAATGGAGAGGGATGTGCATGATTGGCAGATCACTTGCTTAGGCAATTGAGTCAATCATGAGATGTCAAGTACCACACCAGATGTTGTTCTTGCACTAGATGCAATAAGTTGACATTGATCCAATCCTGGAAAAACAGTCGGAAGCGGTTTTAGAACATAAGTGGATGTTCTAAGAATATGATAACGACAGCCTCATGCGGGAGACATTTATCATTCCAGGCTTCCAAGGTGACCTGGACGACAAGGAGGTTGTCAGAGTTATAGTTTTTCCTTCTGACGAGGGGCAGTATTTTGGACAGGTGGTCCAAGGAAATACTGAGGGAGGCATGGCACAGGATACTGATTGAGTTCAGTTGACGATACAGTCTAAGAAGTTTGGATTTGGAGTTCATTTATGAGCTAGGTCCCATCAGACATCCAGACACATTCTAAGACAGGTATTGCTCATTTCGGGAGATGGGTTTCTCCGCGAACTTGAGATATAGAGAGACATAGAAAGAGACATCAAAGCAGATCCACTCACTGAGGCTATTCCTCGAATGCAATAGTTTCGCAAACGAGCTTTGTGAGACTGACTAGTAGAGGAGTTGGGTGTTCGGTATCACACAGGCTGTGAGTATGAGACATCGCAATAATTAGCCTTGAGTGCAAGTGGGAGATTGTTGGAGATAGTGCCCTCAGAGTCAATTATTGGATCACAGGCACATGATTGCAATGATTGAGGGAGGATCTGTCCCAGTAGAACAGTCTTACTCGAGATGATAGTATGCTATCTGGTTTATCTTTATCATCGTGTACTGCTTTAGGTGACCTGACATGTCGCTATTACACGTTGATAGAGCCCCTAGGATTCTTGCATGACCACCAGCAGTATGAGGGCGATCATATAAGTGAGAGCTGGTAGTCTATAAGCACATCCTTAAAAGGTCCCTAGTCGTGGGAGTTTCGAGACAGGGCATCGATACTCCAGAGTAGACTAGTGTATACAGTCGAGACCCCGACGAGGGGCGGTGGCCGGTCTCACAAGCCACTGGTGTTAGTTGGTTCACCTAAGATGTATACAGGTGCTCATTGGGTTATGAGTACACCGGACAGGACTCGCCGGGAACATGCTAGTTGGTCTTATACCTGACGTCAGATAGCAGTTCCCTGGTGACATGTGTACAGGTTAGTTCATCGACCTGGGGATCGTCATTTGTCTCGTGTGAGTTCCCACTGTACTTTGATTACTACCCTACCACGCTCAAAGGAGACGTGCAAACAGGTTTTAGTTGGGTACAGTCCCGAGCCACATGGAGGCAGTGAGCGGATCTTCAGGGGTTCGTCTCTCCCGGTATTGGGGGTGAGGTCGCGCTGTGTCTAGGAGAGCCATTACACGAAGCCCTCGGCCGAGGCAGGAGATTTACTGGTGGGTATTCCAGTAGTATCTCAGGGTGTTCTGGGCTACACTCCGACACGACTTGTACCGCTTTTGGGGGTCTGACTTTACCAACCCCCTAGGCCCGCCATGCGATGCTCATAGACGAACGGACCGGACTGTACGAATATTGTCACTGACAGGCTCAGTAGGGTGTCAGGATGAGTTCGCTCATCGACGTCCCTTTTGGTCAATACCTGGTAGCCCGTTACGTATTGGCTTATACCTCTGACGTGCTAGTGGTTAAATCCACAACCAAGGTGTTGACGAGTCTTTAGAGTCCCCCACATTCAGTTGCTCAAGTTTTCGGGCGAAACGTTGTAGAGGCCGTATGGAGATATTGCAGGGTTCGATCAGATACGTGCGGTATTGCATGGATCAGGATCGAACGGATATTACTAGCCGGCTTTGGTTTAAGCCGGATCCTAGTATAGTACAGTGTAGATTTTGTCTCATTGCATTTGTATCCGGTCGGAATACAGATGCGGGTGTGTATACACAGTCTCGGGGTTTTCCTGTAATTTATTACGGGACCAGTTTTCTGGAGTTGCCAGTTTGATTTCCGTTTCGGCCATTTTCATTTGTATCCTTCATTGGCCGAAGATTGGTGGAGGAGGGCTTATTTGCATTTGTGCAAATAAGCAATATGGAGGGTGTTCTTTGCATACTTTTGTGTCATGATGGAGCCCCATCCTTTGACCTTCCATAGTTCATGATTGCTTGACTTTTTGTAGCAATCATGGTTGTTGATTAGTTGGTGGAGTGTGGATTTGTTAGTGATCATTGCTTGACTTTGGAGTCATCATGCTTTTGGTGATGGTTGAATATGATAACCATTTCCTTTCACTTGATTATTCTTGTGGCTATCCTTTTTCACTCACTCACTCTCTCTCATTCTTCCCTCTCCAATATGCATGGCCGGCCAAGCTCCTTGGGGGCTGTCCAAAATTCTAGAGGTGGGGTTTTTGTGCTTTTGCTTTGATAAAAATCCCACAAGATCAATCTCCATTAGCTTGTATCATCCCTCCACCAAAAGGCAACCTCCATGAACCCCAAAATGAGACTTGAGCACTACACGCATTCTACAGCAAACCTTGGGCACGTTGGCTCGCCAACTTCGTGCCCGAGTTGCCTCGGTGTAGTGGTGGGAGCCCGTAAAAGAAGCCGGCGACGTGGTGCCCTTCCGGCGACGAGGTGGAGACCGGAGCTTCCGCGGGAGATCGGGACGACGATGAAAAGACCGGAGGACACGGATCAGTCGGTATATCTCTCTTCCCCATCTTATAGTTAGCTAGGACTTGTTAATGGCCTGATCCGGGTTTTTTTTAGTGCGCGGTCGTGCCGGTTCAAGAAAAATTAAAGTTAACCATCGCTTCCGCATTTGGCCTCGGGATGGAGGCCGGGGCGCCGCCGTGCACTTACAATTAATTGATGGGACTGCGTTGATTCTGATCAATGCAAAGGAAAACAAACCTGTTTGGATGTTGTTGGAACAATTTAAAAAGTGTTATTACAAAGATGTTTCCTTTTGTTTTGCATAGTGGTATTCGGTTGGAATATCCTGCACCTCATTCGACGGGGCAAGGGTCATATCCCTTCACCGGGAAAGACCCCTTGGGCAGAAGTTTGCGTCAGGGTAATAACTTCACTATAGTCGATTACATGTTGCTTTGCAACGCGGTATTCAGTGGAATATCCTGCAGCTCATTCCACGAGGAAAGAGCCGAGATCCCTTCACCGGGAGTGACCTCTTTAGCAAAAGGTTTTCGCCACTATATTTTTATAAAAAGCTATCAGGTTCCTTCAACGAGATCAAGTTCATTACGTTAATGGTTTTTCGCCAAAAACCAGCCGTAGCCCTTCGTCGTGTCTTATGGATGGTCAGTAGTATTCAAGCTATGTTTGTTGGCTTGCATAGTGTTTGGTAGCTGCTGGGGTATTCATTTGTTGCATAGATAGATGTGTTGGTTTGGGACAGTCGTATTATCTTGTTGGCTTTCGTCAAGGGTATGTACGAGTGGGTTCAAATTGACAAGAATATGACGGGCAGAACTTGACATGTGACTTATGATTTGTTGGCTTTCGTCAAGGTCATAAGAACATGGGGTAAAAATCACATCGGGAGTTTCTAAAGAAACTGAAACTTGCCAGGCATGCGCATACCTTCTGAAGTGTGATAACGCGAATGGATTCCATCACGTTATCATGCGATGAGAGTTGATCCCGATTCCCACTGATGAGTTGGTTTACTCTTCGGGTGATCCCGATTGATTCTTCTTTTAGGTTTGGAGGAGAATTTGACAGTACAGTGGGAGGTTTCCGGATTAGATAAAATGATAACCATTCTGATCTAGGTTAGAGTGCACGCAGAGTGTTTCTTTTCTCTCTCTCTCTTTGGCAGCGACCTTTGACCGACCTTAGACTATGACTCAGTGACCAAGTTGACCGAACCTTCTTAAAATACTGGCTTTTGGATTGTCTATGTTGCATAAGTCATTGCCACTCCTTCTTTACCCTTTGAATTTCTCAGAACACCCCGTATTACTACGGACATCCACTTTCATTGGATAGATCTATCGTATGGTTATATACGAACTCGAAGGGACTTCTTCGAGGATGGATCAAGGTTCAGAAGAAATAGAATTGGTTTATTCAGTTGTCTTTTATTATCACCTTCTCTCATGTTGCGAGGGCTCCTTGGTTTAGGAGAGTACACTTATTACGCTTATTGGATAGTCTTCTTCCAAACCATAGGCAGGTGCCGAAAGGTAGGGAATGAAGAAAACCAATTAGCCTAAGTAGGGTGTACAGAAGGTAATATGTAAAGATAAAATAAAGGGATTAGAAAGAGGGCAAAGTAAATTGCGACTGTTATCATTCACGACCAAACCGCGTACTTCATCGCCACTCCTATTTCACCTTTAAAAGAATAAGGTATTATTCAGTTGTCTTTTATCATCACCTTTTCTCAAGTTACGAGTACTCCTTGGTTTAGGAGGGTACACCTATTATGCTTACTGGATAGTCTTCTTCCAAACCATAGGCTGGTGCCGAACGGTAGGGAAGGAAGAAAACCATTTAGCCTAACGATGGTGTACAGAAGGTAACGACTAAAGACAAATAAAGGGATTTGGAGAGATGGAAAAGAAATATACGGTTAAAGTCATGAATTGGATTATGGAAGAGGCATTACTATGAATACCAGGATACCCCTACGAAACATTTTCATGTTTCAGTGCATTGTTAAAGGAAAACTGATTTCCCAATTAGATACTTACTCCAGGGTATGTATTTACTAGGTTTCATTCTCACATCTGTATAGTTTTACAGATGATGAGTGGGAGGAAGTTATTGGGAATTAGGTGATCATCCTCATTATATCGGAATTTGTTGTAATTGGTGATATTTGAGGAAGTCGCCTGGGTTATTGCCGGCAGGCATGTATTTGGTTTTGAGTATCCGTTGTTGTGCACCAATTTCAAAATGATATATCTGTACGTTTATTTTTATAAAGTGAGATATAATTTTTTGATATTATGTCGATGACATTTACCTACATCAGTTGACGATTGGGTAAGGAGCATTGAACAACGGAGTAGTTCTTAACCATAAGTACAGTTTTCAACCTACGATGCACAGGTTTTGAGTTATTCAACTCAGCGGACTTATACAGAGTATTGTATGTTGTCCAGTGTCCATCAGGACAAAGGGGTAGGTCATCGTACTATGTTCTATTTACTTATGACTTCTCTAGTTTTTAGACAAGTGTTTCGTAAAAATACAAGGTCTAAGTTTTGAGAAGTTGTAGGTATAAGAATAAAGTAGAGAACCAAATATCGCAAGTATCAGGATTCTTCAAAGAGATCGAAGATGTAGATACTTGTTATTGGTATTCAGTTGATAGTGATGGTTTTGAGAAACTTGTTTCTCTTTTAGGTTACTCATAATTGGATGTATTCCTACGTTGAGTAATACTGATTAGACTCTCTCCATTATGTTGATATGCACTGGAGACAGCTGCATGTTTTGAATCTGGCTCCAATTAAATAAGTGCCAAAGTTTCTATATTGGATATAGGTGAGTTGTCCGGCATATGCTTAAAACCAGACTCTGGATAACTCAGGGCACGTTTCTGTAATGGCAGTTTGTGGGTTGGCCCGGGCTATGTCGAGGGTTGACTTTCTACCATCTGGAAGATCAATAGTGATATTGTTCTTGACTCGCCACAGTTTTAGTAAAATGGATTTTTTCAGAAAACAGTAGTGGGAGTATGGTAGAACTGGAAGTGATTCCAGAACCGCAAACGATTACGGAAAATTTAATAGGACCTATAGATTCATTCAGGTTTGACATTCCAATAGCCACTCCGCAGATATGGTGGGTAACCTCAGACACCCGAGAGGTACTCCGGTAGCCTCAAAGACGGTGACAGGGAGGTTCTTATCTACCCAGATTTGACACTACTGTTGTTCCAGGCTATAAGACCCGGTAGGAGGGTTGTTGTAGTCAGTAGGAGCAGCGGAAGCATAGTGGGCAAGTAGCTTATATCTATTTATAGACTTGAGCAGTTATAGCGGAGATTGATCATCTAATTTTGATGTGACAGTCATGGGTTTGACTTCATCAGAATAGCGGATGGATCTGTTAAGAAGGTAGTAGGGTGTGATATCCTGGTATTTGGATGACATACACAGAGTAGGAAGTAAAATTCCTATACTACGATCGGTTGTACTGTGGTCGTCACACAGTTTTTTCTCCAGACAGGATATGGATATAATATCTGACATTCTGGTTTCTAAATCTATGGTTTTAGATCTGGATTTGGGTAGTTTCCTAATGTGGGTACTTTGACTGTATTCTAATGGTTTTTAGAATAGATGACTCCTGGCATGGTGGTGTACCTGCAGGTGATGGAGTCACCCTCTCTAAAGGTGTCTTACAGACTAAAGGGGAGAGGGATGTGCATGATTGGCAGATCACTTGCTTAGGCAACTGAGTCAATCATGAGATGTCAAGTACCACACCAGATATTGTTTTTGCACTAGATGCAATAAGTTTGTATTAATCTAATCCTGAAGAAACATAAGGAAGCAGTTTTAGAACATAAGTGCATGTTCTACGGATTTGATGACGGCAGCCTCCTTCGTGAGACGGTTATCATTCCAGGCTTCAAAGGTGACATGGATGACAGAGTGATTGTCAGAGTTATAGTTTTCTCTCTGACGAAGGGGGCAGTATTATGGACAGGTGGTCCAAGAGGATACTATGGGAGGCTTGGTGCAGGATACTGATTAGGTTCAGTTATCGATACAGTCTAAGAAGTTTGGATTTGGAGTTCATTTATGAACTAGGTCCCATCAGATATCCAGACATATTCTAAGACAGGTATTACTCAATTCGGGAGATGTCTTTCTCCGCGAACTTGAGATTAAGAGAGACATAGAAAGAAACATCAGGGCGGATCCACTCACTGAGGCTATTTCTCGAACACAATAGTTTTACAAACGGGCTTTGTGAAACTGATTAGTAGAGGAGTTGGGTGTTGTTTTCACACGGGCTGTGAGTACGCGACATCGCAATAATTAGCCTTAAGTGCAAGTGGGAGATTGTTGGATATAGTGCCCTCAAATTCAATTATTGGATCGTAGGTACGTGATTGCAATGATTGAGGAGGACCTATGCCGGTAGGACAGTCTTACTCGAGATGATAGTACGCTATCTGGTTTGCCTTTATCAGTCGTGTATAGGTTCAGGTGACTGATCACGATTACACGTTGATAGAGCTCTTAGGATCTTGCTTGACTACCAACAGTATGAGGGCGATCATATACGTGAAAGTTGGGTAGTCTATAAGCTCATCCTTAATAGTGGTCCTTAGTCGTGGGAGTTTCGAGACAGGGTATCGATACTCCGGAGTAGACTAGTGTATACAGTCGAGACCCCGACGAGGGGCGGTGGCCGGTCTCACAAGCAACTGGTGTCAGTTGGATCACCTAAGATGTATACAGGTGCTCATTGGGTTATGAGTACACTGGACAGGACTCGCCGGGAATCTGCTAGCTGGTATTATACCTATCGTCAGATAGCAGTTCCCTGGTGACATGTGTACAGGTTAGTTCATCGACCTGAGGTCGTCATTTGTCTCATGTGAGTTCCCACTGTGCTTTGATTTCTACCCTACCACGGCTCAAAGGAGTCGTGCAAACAGGTAGTTTTTGGGTACAGTCCCGAGCCACATGGAGGTACGTGAGCGGATCGGCAGGGGATTCGTCTCTCCCGGTATTGGGGGTTGAGATCGTGCTGTGTATAGGAAAGCCATTACACCAAGTCCTTGACCAAGGCATGTGAGATTTATGGGTAAGTACTCCAGTAGTATCTCAGGGTGTTCAGGGCTTGTCTCCGACACGACTTATACCGCTATTGGGGGTCTGACGTTACTAGCCCCCTAGGCAGGATATGCGATACTCATAGACGAACGGACCGGACTGTATATACATTGTCACTGTCAGGCTCAGTAGGGTTTCCGGATGAGTTCGCTCATCGGCCTCTCTTGAGGTCAGTCCATGGGCAGCCGTTACGCACAGCTAGTGCCGCTGACGTCTTGTGGTTAAACCCACTGCCAGGGTACTGACGAGTCATTAGAGTCCCCCACAGATAGTTTCCCAAGTTCGGGCGAAACGTTGTAGAGGCCGTATGGTTTTATGGCAGGGTTCGGAAAATGCACGTGCGTTTACGCACGTGTTATTTTTCGGGCAGATAATACTGGTGGGCTTTGGTTTAAGCCGGATCCATGTATTATACAGAGTAGATATAATATCTTTGTCTCAGTTGCATTTGTATTCGGTCGTAATACAAATGCGGGTATTTTTATACAGTTACGGGGTTATCCTGAAATTCGTTTCAGGATCACTTTTGGAAGTTGCCAGTTTCCAGTTTTCTATCAACCGTATTTAACATTCGGTTAAATGCGGATTTATCTTTTCTTGGGTGAGTCATGGTTCTAGAAGTTTCTAGATGATGAGAGGAAGCTTCTTGGAAGGTGACTTAGTTGATGATTCATTGTTAACATTAAATGAGAGATGAGGTGTATTGTGACTCATGCTTTAGCTTTAATGTTTCTTGTTTACCTAAGGATATTTTCTCTTGATCTTTATCCTTATGGTTACCCCTACTCTCTCCTACACTCATCCCCCTCCATATATTGTGGCCGGCCCCTCCTTGATGCCCATGAGAGATTTCACACTTCACTTGATGATTCATTTGGATAAATTATGATAGTTTTGGGTGTATGGAAATTTCATAGCTCATTTCATTCCATCACCCGTCTCAATTGGCAACTTCATTAACCGTTCGTCCATGGCTTTGGACGAAGCGAGACAAAGTCTTCTACTCATTCTCTACATCATTCTTAGTCGTCTCTTTTAGCAAACTTGACGACCGAGTTGCCTCGAGTCAGAGGCGGGAGCCCGTTTAAAGATCCGATGACGTGGTGCCACCTGGACGAGGAGATCGGAGATCGACGAGATCGGAGCAGCCGCAACGGAGCGTGGGATGATGGTTAAAGAACGAAGGACTCGGATCGTTCGGTATAACCTTTCTACCCTCTTTACAGTTTGTTAGTTTAGCGTTAATGGCGATCCGGGTTATAGTATGCGATAGCGCCAGTTATAAAAGTTTTTGTTCCGTATTTTGGAGTCTGAAAGACGGCCGGGGCGCTACCGTAGACTTACAGAGTTGCCAACTCATGAATAGTAGATAACATATAAAACTAATCGCGAGTATGCACATACTGCGATACTCTAACATATGCCAGCAGATAAAATCTATATGATGAACTGGATATGCAATAATCATGCAACAAGTGCGATCTAATAACATCTATATAGGATGAGCAGGGTATGCAATAATCGTGCATAGCATGTGCAATCTAATAACATCTATATAGGATGAGCAGGGTATGCAATAATCATGCATAGCAAGTGTACTCTATCAGGCACTACAGATACAGGATGAGATGTATAACACTGAATGCTGAGCATGGGAATAAATAACATCTACACGGAATGTCAACGCGGAAAATAACCGGTGTCCATCAATACACCCAAATCCCGGTAAAACTCAAGCGCAGTCACTCTAATCGGCTCTCAAATCCTGTATAGCTCATGGAATCGTGAGTGCCCAACATCGGCACACGAAAGTATCATAAAAATAATCGTGCCCAGCATCGACACGCAAATCCTCAAGTATCGGGCTCCGTCAGTACGGATCGGCCCACGGGCTCCGTCTGCAGAATCGACCCTCGGCCCCGGCAGTACATGTCATCCCGTATCCATCTATCGACTCTGGTCAGTATCCTCCGGATAACCGCCAGGTCCAACCAATCACCGGTAGATAGTAGTCTTTCCGCCGGGCTCACCGTCTAACAATACGAGTCTTCTTGTCCCGGGGTACCATACCGGGTCCACCATGTACCCGCAATCGGTGCCTAACACTCCTCGAATCGGCTATACTCACACATCTAAGTCCACGTTGCTCACCCGGTTCTTACGGGGAGGCGGAAACGGCGAAAAACGATTTTTGGCGCAAAGGCAACTGTAGGCTTCCTAGGCACACTAATGAGGTCTCACAAGGCATCAACCATGCCAATTTCAAATTTTACGGGTGCCGAGAAACCCTAATACGGATCGTTAACTAGAAATCTAGGCGAAAGATGCAACTAGTAAACTACTTTACTAAGAGAACGGAAATACAACCTTTGTAGATCCGGTCCTCCACCTCCATAGCTCCGCAATGAAGTCTCCTCACTGTCATAATGGAAACCCAGGCTCTAGTGTCGGCTTCATCGAAGAAATGGGCGGGCTAGGTCACCGACTACGATGCCGAAGATGATCTACGTCGAGGCATCACAAGATCAAGCTCCCACTTCACCAAGACATGAAACTTGTGAAGAAAACACCCTATACTACTTGGCAAGAGGTAGAGGATGAAGAAATAGGAGGTGGGTTCACATTAGATTTGGATTTCTCACTCTTTTTCATCAATCACCATTGATGAAGTCAAGCTTTCTTCATTGAAGAAGATGAAGAAGAAGAAAGAATATTATGATAAGTTATTTTCAAATAGAAAAGAAAATCAATACTTATCATAATCCAACCATGGTCAAGTGTAGAGAATAGACTAGGGTTAAGTGGAGTGGTTAGGGTTAAGCATGAGACAAAATGGTGACTTAGTCAAAGCTTCATGAAGCTTCAACATGCATCCAAAGTTAGCCACCATTTTCTCTTTATGCTTATCATTTTCCAAAATGAATAAACAAATAAATAAATGAATAAGAAAATGAAAAACCCTAACCATTACACAACCATGGTTTAATCTTTACACAAACCCAAGTAAGCATGCATCATCAAACATGATACAAACTTGTGCACAAAAATATATCACATATACAATGTGCGCAAACAAGTGAGAAAATCCTTTTAAAGTGAACCAATACTAGTTAATGCAAAGTAATATATCAAATATATAATTATACATTAAATCATTAAATCAACACTTGATTCAATGATCCGGTCATATCGCATATAACCGACTAGTATCCAATGTATCGGCTTATCGAATCAACCCTCGATTCGATAACTAGGTTATATCGCATATAACCATTCGATACATTCATCGCGAGAATAGAATACGGTATCACATACACGCATTATTCTCGGTCCCGCACATATCTCATATGCGCTCCTATTTCGTTTCGCTTGAGCCAGGAAACCTCTGTGTAGGACTCTAAAGACTCGTCAATACGCCGGCAGCAGGTGATGATCATATCAAGCACCCACAAGCCGCAAGCAGTCTGCTAAACGTAACGGCCACCCGGGTATTGAGCGATCAGAAGATCGACGAGCAAGCCCGCTCACACTCCTGTGAATCCAACCAGTAACACTTACCGTACAGTCCGGTCTCGTCGTCTGATATGTCGCATATCTCGCCTAGGGGTGGTAAACGTCAGACCCCAATAACTCGATAAGTCGTGTCGATATGAGGTCTATAACAATTCGAGAAACTACTGGTAACACTTACCAGTAAATCTCAGCAACCCTGGTGTAACGTTTTGAAAATCGTTTCGGTGAAATTTCGAAAAAAATCGGTAAAATAAGGGGGTTTTCTGTAAAAAGTCAAAATACAAATATCTTATTATAAAAATTAAATATACATATTCTAACTATGTAATTGCTATTATTTGGTGTTAATTGAGCCGCTGGTAAAATTTCAAATTTTCTGAAAAAAATATTATTTTATTATTATTTTAAGCCGTCACTAATACATTTAATTAGGGAAAATTACAAATTGGAATGAGTTGAAACAAATTTTGTGCATCATAAAACATTAAATAAAATTTTATCATGTGGTTTTTGGAACAAAATCATTTGCGAAAACGGTTTAGAAATTATTGAAGAAAAAAGGCTTTTTTTTTAGCGTAAATGGATGTTTGGGGTATTGTATTTATCATTTTTCATCACCCCACACCCGTACCCACACCCACACACCCCCATTCACTTCTCCCCATGGCTGAATTCAGCAGCCACCATCTTTTTCACCACTTGAATTTCAAAGGAAATGAAATGAAAGAAAAGAAAAGAAAATGGATAAATTAGTTAGACTTTTGACTTTGCTTTGACCTTGACTTTCTCCCCCCACTTTCTCTACCTCCCTCTCTCTCCTCTCCCCCTTCCATTCCAGCCGACCCCCCCTCCTACTGCAGCAACAGCCCCCCCCCCATTTCCCTTCTCTTTTCTCTTCAAAACTTCATCAAATTTTGCCCCAAAATCCATCAAAAAAATCCCAAAACCCAAATCCGACTCCTACCCATTTTAGCTTAGCCCGTATAGCATGGATCCTTGTGAAAAGAGAGCATTTTGGAGGGCCATGGATGCTTGTGGATCTTCAAATGTTTTGGGTATAATTCTAAACTTTTTGCTTAGTTTGTTACTTAATTTCTTAAAGCTAAGTTAATTAAGTGTTAATTTGGGTTATGTGAGTTTAATTGCATGATTAAAGATTTCAAGTTAGGGTTTGTTGTGGAAATGAGTTGTGTTTGATTGTGTATGGTTTAGTGAGGTGGATTAACATATTTAGTTTTGTAGAAAACTAATCTAGTTGTTAATTACAAGTTGTTACTTGAAAAATGCCCAAATTAAGCTTTTTGTTGCAAACTAGTTTTTTTGATTTAATTCGAAATATGAGATTAAAAATATGGTTAGGGTTTTTATCATATTATTAACTTTATTAAGTGTAGTTTAACACTTTAGTTCATGGAAATCCAACCTAAATTGTAGTTTGTGCATTTTTGCTATGAAATTGTTAAAAAGGGTATTTTGTAAACTAGAATATTAGGGTTTTTGGAATTTAATGAGATTAAATTCCGGAAATTGTTTCTATGACTTATTTAAGATATTTAATAAGTATATTGGCCGCTACATTCATTTAAACATCATGTTTTGTACAAAAACGGCGAATTGTGCTTGCTAGATTTTCGGAAAAACGACTTTTTAAGTGAAATTGGGGTTTTGGGGAATTGTAAGCTATTTTATATTATAATTAGTGCTTGTAATTGTGCAAATGAGTGTGATTGGATTTTTCTCGATGGTTTGACGTTTGTACATCGACATCGAGGGTTGGTTTGACTATTCTTGCATGCGTAGGCGATAGGTTTGGACCTACGCGTGATACGCGTGCCGATTTGATTTTCGTATGCCGTTTCGATTTCGAATTTAGTTTTAATGCGATACGGTGCGTTATGATATGTAGGTACCCCATGTGGACTTCGAGACGACAAGAAAGCGCGTGGCGATGTCGGCACCGGCTAGCGAGGACCAGGTGAGTAGATTTATATCTACGGGGAGAAGTCGGGTGGATGGCGTATAGCACCCCCGCAGTCCGTGGTGATGTATACGGATGCGTATACACACCAACAATTTATGATATGTTAGGATTTATTATTGATGATTTTAGATGGATATTGGTGTTGGATTGGTGCATGGTTACGAAGCCTTAGATAGTGGGTGCACTACACTTACACATACACACATATACATACGTGCATACATTCCTTATTTCATATGTGCGTGTATGGGAATATATATTTATGTGTTCACATGGGTATGGGACTATGTGTTCATATACTGGATTTGAGGATAGTATTTGGAATTTGAGATGAGTCGATAAGATTGGGCTTGAGGCCAGGAGATCGGTGACGTGATTTGGTTCGTATTGAGATACGACATGATGTTTTAGCGGGTCTTCTGACGTAGTAATTCTTACACCCGCATGCATACATAGATGGCATCAATATTGTACTAGACGTAGGACATTATTCCGGATCATGATATTTGATAAAGAAGATACCAAATGAATAGTGTGATTGATGTGACTTTGACCCGTACCCAGATTTGGGGATGCCGTACGACGGATTTACGTACGAGCTATATATTGATGATTGATCCGCACTCTTGATTTGGGATGTCTGATTATAGATATGGTATCGGATATGATATTATTGAGGCGGGATCACCGACTAATATATATACAGGTATGTATATACATCGACTCAGATGTTAGGCGGTTTCCTTACCTGTAGTCCAGCTGGTTAGCTTAGCCCTTTAGTTTAGTTTAGTTGTTAGATTAGATTCGATTCTTACCTATTTCAAAAACTAATGAATCGTGGGTATTTTAAAAGACAGCCCAAGGGATCCTACGGATATTTCAAAAGACGTATCTTTTCATAAAAACACCGTAGCCCCTATTTTCAAAACCCCATGATTCATGTTATTTCAAAAGGCACCATTTGTAGGACTTATATTAGGTTAATGCAGATTAGTTATAGTTGCGTCTAGTATTCAGCTCCCGCTCTTTATTGTGGTTCGCTTCGCATCGCATGCTTATATTATGTTTCATACTCCATTATTGATATCATGCTGTTAGGACACCAGCACCATTACCGATGATGCGTATGTACCACGTACACTTACTTGCCGGCTCACACACATCTTCATCGGTAATTGTCATGCCACGTACACTTTAGAAATACTATTGCATTGACATAGGTTGTTAGCTAATAATTTAGACATGATATTAGTGTACTCGCCTTATATGCTAGATTAGACATTGTAGATATTACTTGTTACTTCATGCATGTTAATATTCATTGTTATGCCGCATTCATGGATTTTTATGCCGATATGCACTGTTTACATGCTATTGAGGATTGGATTCGGATTTCTATGAGATTTTCTGGTTTTGGGGGAAAACCGCAAAACTTATATAAGCTTCCTTCTCTCTTTAAAATAAAAAGTGCGGTTTTCCCATGATGTATGAGTCATCCACCATGAGTTTGCTGATGGATTTCGAGACCCGATTCGAGGAGGCGGATGAAACGTTTCGGGTACATGGTGGACCCGGTAAGGTACCCCGAGGCAAGAAGCGCGTGATGATGACGATGTGAGCCTGGTAGGGGAGCACTACCTACCGGTGATTTTACCCGACGCGTCGGATATCCGGAGGATACCGTCGTGGTCTTGAGATGGATGGTAGGGGCCGGTCTGGACTGGCGGCGCCCTAGATATTGTAATTGAGACATTGAGATTTCGAGATTTCGAGGTACAGAGACTGTGATACAGAGATATCGAGATATTGGGATTACGTTTTGTGCCGATGCTAGGCACTGTTTTATGCTGATTTTATTATGATACCTCATTTTAAAAATACAAAGGAAATCTCACTAAATTATGAAAACAGTTCTTCATTTACATGTATTCTGTTTTCATGCATTCATACCTCATTCATATGATATATTGCTACCCTTGGGCACTGACACGGATACATGAGATTACACTCGGGTTAGATATTTACCCTAGCCTTGTTATAGGCTGCTGGTTATATATATTTGAGGATGTATATTGATCGTATGACCTAGGATTGCGTCATACATGCGATTTCTATTCATAGATATTTTTCTATTCACGAGTTGGCAACTCACCCCAGTTGTGCCCCAGTTTTTTTGGAGGTTTGCCGTACAGGTTTCATTACGGCTTGCGGGCATAGTTTCCTTCGGGTGATTTGCTAGTAGGTGGGTTTACTTGTATCGTACCCCCATTATATTTTGTATATTATTATTCTGTTGTATCTAGAAGTTCCATCAACCAAACATGTAATTATTTCAGAGATAGAGACCAGTGTTGTTTATTCTATCGACCTTAGAGTCGCGCGTTGTATTTATACGAATTTCATGCTGTTTTGAGTTTCCTTTTCTGTTGTGATCCTCGCCTTTTGGCGTTGTATATTATATTGCTTGTGTGGTTGTGACCGTCGATTGACGAAGAGCTAGCACCCGCTTGGGGATGCCTTTTTATTGATTTCGTATACTATTCATGTTGTATCCCGTTTGGGGGCCAGTATTTACAAAGGAGACTCTGCCGAAATTTTCAGTAAATTTTGATGTTCTTAAAAACCACATAATTCGGCTTATGCTATTAAAACTACTTGTTTTAAATTGGTTTTCCTTCACTCTACTTCTTTTCTTGGTTTGGATTTCTGGGTTTTCGGTTTACTTAGATTACGTACGCCTCGAGACGTTTCGTAGTTTAAGTGCCGGTCATGTTCTGTACTTTCGGGACGTGACACCTGGCCAGGGATTTTCGGTTATAGCCAATCAAACACAGCGCAACATCAACTCCCTATACCGGGAGAGACGAATCCCCTACTATCGCTCATTGCCTCCATGTGACTCGGGACTGTACCCAAAAACCACCATTTTGCACGCCCTCTTGGACGTGGTAAGATGGAAATCAAAGCACAGTGGGAACCACACAAGACTCTATGACGATCTCGGGTCAACAGACTACTCTGTACCAGTGTCACGAGAGAACTGCCATCTGACGTAAGGTATAATACCATCTGGGAGTTCTCGGCGAGTCCGTCCAGTGTACCCAGTCTCCACTGAGCACCCGTATATGATCTCTGATGTCAAACACCAATGGATATGGGATCATCCATCGCCCATCTGTATGGGTCGAGAAGGTATACGCTAGTCTACTCTGGTATATCGATGCCCCGTCTCGATATACCCACGACTAGGGACCTTGAAGGATATACTTATGGACTACCATGTCCCCACTAGTATGATCCGCATCATAGTCCAGATAGTCAAGTACACATCCTAAGGGCTTTACCAACATGTAACAGAGAGACAATCAGTGTACACGTTAAGGTAAAGAGCAACCAGATAGCATACTATCATGTCGAGCAAGAAAGTCTTCCGTATATATATCCAAGCTTCCACTACAATGCACATCCAATGTACAGTAATGGCCTCTAGGGCATACATATAACTAACAATCTCCCACTTGCACTAGGACCATCTGATAGCAGTGGTTGTAGTATCTCATACTCAACCATCCCATAAAAATCTCTCTCTGGGAACAGGCCTTTATGAGTGGATTCGCTGTGTTGTCCTCTGAATCTACTCTCCTAACCTCGATCTCCTTGGAGATCAACCATCTCCATGATCAGGTGACACTGCCTTAGAATATGTCTGGATCACTGATGGGACCGGCGTTCCTTGGCATAAGCCACAACTCTATTATCTCACAATGGTTGGAACCTAGTTCATCTCATGAACCACTATACACCCAAACAGCATCTTTGGTAGCATCTTAAGTAGCGATGTATCCTACCTTTATCGTCTAGTATGTCACGGTATCTACCTTGGAACTCTTCCAACATACCGTCCCTTTACTGAGGGTAAAGATAATGCCTGTGACTGACATTCAGTCGTCATTATCACCCTGGAACCCTTCCAGTGATTCTCCCCAGGATCGGTTGATACCATCTCACTACAACTAGTGAGAATACTAACATCCAATTAGATCTATCTCATAGATCCAAAACCCAGGATTTAGGAGGTATCATTATGATCCTTTATGGAGAATCATTGTGATAAGTGGAGAATGACCGAGCGTAGCATAGGAAACTTCTTTCTTATCAAGAGTATGTCATCCACATACTCTACGAGGATCGCCACCATACTCCCTACTACCTTTATGTTTATACAAGGTTCATCTACCATTTTGATGATGTCAAACTCTTTGACTAACACATCAAAACAGATGTTCCAACTCCGCGATGCCTGCTTTATCCTATAAAGCATCTTGCACACGTTTCCGCTGCTCCCACTGTCTACGAGGCTCTCTGGCTGTGTACTTATAGACGTTCTCTTCTAAAACATCATTTAGAAAAGCAGTCATGGCACCCAACCGCCAGATATCGTAGTCATGGTACGTAGCCGTGGCAAGTAGGATCTGGATGGACTTAAGCATAGCTACTTGAAAAGGTTTCATCATTATCCACGCCTGGTTGATGACGAAAACCTTCAACAAGTCTAGCTTTGAAAGTCTCAACTTTTCCATCTATACCAAGTAATCTTCTCAAGATATACTTGCTCCTGATGGGGATTTAACCCTTCAGATATAGCAACCAAAGTCCATACTTTGTTGGTGTATGAGGATTCCATCTCAGTTCACTAAGCATCCAGCCATTCTTACAGAGTCCCACTCCTGATGGCCAGCTCGAAACCAGTTGGGTCATCATCTCATGATGCAATCCTCGCTCCCACTGTCATAGAGAAACCGAAATATCTCTCAGGTGGGTGAGGAACCCTACTAGATCGGTAGAGAGGCTGAGGTTCATTGGTATCTACTGAATCCTTTGGTTCTTTCAAATCATCAACTGCAGTTTGTATAGCTGGAACATTTCCAGTTCTACATAACAGATCTTGCCTCGAGCTTGTCCGGATTTTGCTTTTAAACATAGCCCGGACAACCCCAAATCTTAACTAACTTAAGATATGGGCTCTTCCCTTTCCATATCACATATGAAGCGGTAGGCATCGGATTTGATTTGAACCCTATTCAATAGGTGTGCAGCTTCTCAAGTGCATTACTCCCAAAAGGAAATAGGTAACTCAGTAGTACTCATCATAGAGCACACCTTATCATATAGGGTGTGATTGCTCCACCCCGATATACCATCGTGCTATGGTGTATTCGGAGGAGTAATGCTGAGAGAGAATCTCATTCTCCTTTAGAAAAGTCCAAGAATTTCGTGCTCAAGTATTCTCCTCCTTGATCTCATCATAGGACATAATACTTTTACCCGTATTTTGGTTTTCTACTTCTAAATCATATTCTGTGAATATCTCAAAAGGTTCGGACTTGTGTTTCAACAGGAACATATGTCTGAATCTTGAGAGATTATCAGAGAATGTAACGAAGTACAAAGAACCATTCCTGGCATATGTAGACAGGGGACCTTACATCAACATGTATCATCCCAAGAGTTCACTAACTCTTTCTCTATTTCTAATAAACAGAGCTGGTGTCATTATATCTTTATGACATGACTGGCAAGTTTCACAAGATGTAGATTCAAACTGATTTAAATATGCATCTATGTGCAACTTAGCTAGTCGGGTCGCATTGATATGACCTATTCTACAATACCTCAAGAAGGATTCGTTCATTTCTGGACTCTTCCTCTTGTGTGTGTTCTGTATACTAAGAACTATAGTTTGATTTAGAACATCAACGCTTTTAGATAACGTGCCTGATCCGATCAACTTTTGATATAGGAAATGTTCAAAACATTATCCAACAATACAAAATTTTATCATTTCTTTACTGATAAAGAGACTGATATGATTTTGTATATCAGGTTCGGTATCTAATAACATTCGTTCAGAATCAATGTATTGGTAATACAGGGTGACAGTGACCAACAGACTTGGCTGCAACACTTGCCCCGTTTTCTGCCTCATGAAACTTATCACCCGTTCTCAGTTCTCTACCTTTCTGTAGCCCTATGTAACAGATTATATATCTGGGATCCTGATCTGGTATCACATACCCAGGACGTAAAGGATACTGAGAAACAGCTCTTTGTGATGAACACACCCGAAGATGATGCATCAGCATGCACTCTCTTCGTTTGGGCGGCACGAGAATTCTGGTAATCCCCAATTTCCTGCTCTGTCTTATAACAATTATAAGTTGGAGCGGGACCAATGTTCCCCAGCAACAGTATAACAAGCGGGTTCGGTCAATAATCCGTATTATTATCTTGATTAAGGCGTGATATGGTCGCTACCTGGAGAGAGAGAGAAGAAAATACTCAGCGTGCGCTCTTGCAAGAATAGATTGGTTATTATTTTATCTAATCAGGATGACTCCCACTGCTTTTTATCAAATCTTCCTTCAAACCTAAAAAGGAAAGACTAGCCGGGATTAATTACACACTACAAGTTCGCCAATCTTTCAGCCAGGCCAGTGTCGGTACTTTGAGGGAGGTCCCCCGTGCTTTCGCACGAACCTAATTAATATAAACCTCATTTTCCCAGAGGCGTAACCCCGTTGACACCTTTCTAGACACCTACTTGATCGGCTAATTGTAATGTATAAAACTCTCCCAGGAGTAACTTTTACTCGCAGCGGGTATCGGGATCCAACTATCTCATAGAAGGTATGCAATCTCATTGCAAATTTCAACACTTGAAATTCCCGATAATATTTTACCCTTAGTGTTCTATGACCTTGACGAATGCCAAACAACCCATAGTCCACTAGTCAAGTTCAACCCGTACATTTCTTGATCGAATTAAACCAACCCGCACGACCCTTGACGAATGCCAAACAACGCCGTACGAATACCCTAATCCAATCTGCATCATATGCATAAGCAGATAAATACTAGTTAGCTACCGTACACTACGCCTTGACGAATGCCAAATTACCGCAGCACGAATACTAACTAGTACTTATCTGAAATGACGGAGGGCTACGACAGGTTTTTCTGAAAACCTATTGCGTAATGAACTTGATATCGATGTAGAATCAAATGATTTTAAAATGGAGTGCTTTTGAGGCTTTTCTAGTTTTGCTAAAGGAGTCACTCCCGGTGAAGGGTGTTGGAGATAGTGCCCTCAGAGTCAATTATTAGGTCACAGGTACGTGATTGTAATGATTGAGGGAGGACCTATCCCGGTAGGACAGTCTTACTCGAGATGATAGTATGCTATCTGGTTTACCTTTATAATCGTGTACTGTTTTAGGTGACCTGACACGTCGCTATTACACGTTGATAGAGCCCCTAGGATTCTTGCTTGACCACCAGCAGTATGAGGGCGATCATATAAGTGGGAGCTGGGGGTCTATAAGCTTATCCTTAAAAGGTCCCTAGTCGTGGGAGTTTCGAGACTGGGCATCGATACTCCATTAGTAGACTAGTGTATACAGTCGAGACCCCGACGAGGGGCGGTGGCCGGTCTCACAAGCCACTGGTGTCAGTTGGATCACCTAAGATGTATACAGGTGCTCATTGGGTTATGAGTACACCGGACAGGACTCGCCGGGAACATGCTAGTTGGTCATATACCAGACGTCAGATGGCAGTTCCCTAGTGACATTTGTGCAGGTTAGTTCATCGACCTGGGGATCGTCATTTGTCTCGTGTGAGTTCCCACTGTACTTTGATTACTACCCTACCACGGCTCAAAGGAGTCGTGCAAACAGGTTTTAGTTGGGTACAGTCCCGAGCCACATGGAGGCAGTGAGCGTATCTTCAGGGGTTCGTCTCTCCCGGTATTGGGGGTGAGGTCGTGCTGTGTCTAGGAGAGCCATTACACAAAGTCCTTGGCCAAGGCAAGGAGATTTACTGGTAGGTATTCCAGTAGTATCTCAGGGTGTTCTGGGCTACACTCCGACACGACTTGTACCGCTTTTGGGGGTCTGACTTTTACCAACCCCCTAGGCCCGCCATGCGATACTCATAGACGAACGGACCGGACTGCACGGATATTGTCACTGACAGGCTCAGTAGGATGTCAGGCTGAGTTCGCTCGCAGACGTCCCTTTTAGTCAGTACCTGGTAGCCCGTTACGTATTGGCTTATACCTCTGACGTGCTAGTGGTTAAATCCACAACCAAGGTGTTGACGAGTCTTTAGAGTCCCCCACATTCAGTTACTCAGCTTTCGGGCGAAAGGTTGTAGAGGCCGTATGGAGATATGGCAAGGTCCGATCAGATACGTGCGGTATTGCACGGATCAGGATCGGACAGTTTGTACTATAGGCCGTATGGTTATATGGCAGGGTTCGATCAGATACGTGCGGTATTGCACGGATCAGGATCGAACGGATATTACTAGCCGGCTTTGGTTTAAGCCGGATCCTAGTATAGTACAGTGTAGACTTTGTCTCATTGCATTTGTATTTCAGTCGAAATACAAATGCGGGTGTGTATGCACAGTATCGGGGTTTTTCCTGTAATTTATTACGGGACCAGTTTTCTGGAGTTGCCAGTTTGCTTTCCGTTTCGGCCAATTTCTTTTGTATCGTTCATTGGCCGATGTTTGGTGGAGGAGGGTTTATTTGCATTGTTGCAAATAGACTTTTGTGGAGGGGGTCCTTGCATATTATCATGTCATGATTATAGCACCATCCATTGACTTGCTTGACTTCATACTTCATGATGGATTGACTTTGGATATCATCATGGTTGATGAGTGATAGTAGAGTGTGGTTTTCACCTTGCTATCATTGGTTCACATGATTGTCTTTTCCTCTCTCTTGCATGATAGAGTTTCCCCCCCATTCTTTGAGCTCACCCTCTCATTCTCTCCATTCTTGAGAGTGCATGGCCGGCCATTCTAATTGGGGGGCTGCCCATTTTCTAGTGTGGGAATTTTGGTTCATTTGGTGCTCCAAAATTATCCCCTAGCTCCTCCACAAAAGTTCATGTTTCATACCTCCACCAAAAGGCAATTCCACAACCCCAAAAGTGAGACACAAGCTCTATTATAGATTCTACAGTAAATCTTGGGCACGTCGAGTAGCCGGCTTCGTGCCCGAGTTGCCTCGGCATTGAGGTGGGAGCCCGTAAACAAAGTAGGCGATGTGGTGCACTTCCGGCGACGAGGAGGAGACGGGACTTTTCCGCAGGAGATCGAGACCATGACGAGAAGACCGGAGGACTTGGATCGTCGGTATATCTCTATTCCCTTTCTTGTAGATAGCTAGGACTAGTTAGTGGTTCGATCCGGGTATTAGTGCGCGGCGGTTTGCCAGTTCAAGAAAAATTTAAAGTTTATCACCGTTTCCGCATTCGGCCGTCGGGTTGACGGCCGGGGCGCCGCCGTGCACTTACATTGGTATCAGAGACTCGCCATTAACTTAGTCTAGCTTTGTGTAATGTGTTTTTTAGTTCCGATCGATCGAAATGTTCAAAAACCCGTATTTGCCCACATCAGTTTCTGTTGAAATTTTTCAGTCTCGAAAATTTTTTCAGGTTGTAAAATATTGATGTACTAGAAAATCTAAGAGCTCTGTAAAAATTCGATGAAGTAACTCCACAGTGGGAGCGCGGAACCGCCGCGAAAACCCCCTTCCCGCCGCCCTTCCGCCGCACACTGTGGAGATCACTTCACCAATTTTTTACAGAGGCCTTCTGGGCTTAAAATATGGGTTTTGGAATATTAAAATTGGGCCCAGGATTTCTGTGAGTGCTACAGTTTTGATTGGGGGCCCACTTGTTAATTTTTGGTCAATCGGAAAATTTTAAACACATTTTTCACAGTATTTACATTATATCTGCGACCGTGAATGTCACTCGATCGGTAAATCCTGTCTAACTACTATAGCCCGGTTAGACGGATTTGTGAACGTGACTTTCACGTTGATGTTCTATGTATTTGCTGTGTTGTTGCGGATCGGTCGTAGGGATAGCCTGGATGCAATGTTAGTACAGTTGTGGTTGTATTATGTACATTTGATATTGCGGGGCGAGCGTCCGACATGTGGACTGCCGTCACTGCCTGTTTGTATTATTATTTTGGGGCACGACCTGGTTGCGGTCGATGTACCCGGTGTATGTATATTTTACTTTCTGTACTAGGATTGCCCCGCGGAGGGGTGCACGGATAGCCGGGTTCTGGAGGGCAACAAGCCCGCATCTCATGGCATTGAGACGGAGGGGGCTTTACTCTAGAATTGGCGGGCTATTCGCCGCACTCGTAGGGGGTACAGGTTGACCCAGGAGGGGTGCCCAAGTTACCGGATTCCGTGAAGTGCCGGGTGGTCCATTCACGGCGCTGAAGGGGGCTGCCTCGCTTCAGGTTTTGGTGGGTAACTTGCCGCGCCCGTAGGGGTCTAGGATTTCATTGCACAGGCTATCCACACGACCAAGGGAACGTCGGGTTTCAGTAGTGGCTCTGTGAAACCCGGAGATCCCAGATATCTGTATTGTTTCTGTGATGCTGTACATTTTTCTGTGATGTTGCATTTCTTTCACGCCTTGAGCGAAATACTATATATTGGTATATATATTAGTAGATGTTGTATATGTTTTGCATCCGCGCTAGTCCAGTCCCCGCTCTGTCGTTAGTTAGCTAACCTAACGGGTAATGACGGGACCCAGTGGCGAATGCGGATGGCATATACGTACATCAGTATATTTTCGTTCTTTGTGGTGTGATCAATTGATGGGACTGCATTGATTCGGATCAATGCAAGTTTAAAAACAAACCTAATCTGATGTTGTTGGAACACTTTTCAAAAAGCTGTTATTGCAAGGACGTTCACTTTTGTTTTGCATCGCGGTATTCATTTAGAATATCCTGCTCCTCAGTCGACGAGGCAAAGGCCGAGATCCCTTCACCGGGAGTGACCCCTTGGACAGAAGTTTGCGTCAGGGCATTAACTTCACTATAGCCGATCACTTTTGCTTTGCACCGTGGTATTCAGTTGGAATATCCTGCACCTCATTCTACGGGGAAAGAGCCGAGATCCCTTCACCGGGAGTGACCTCTTTAGCAACGGTTTTCGTCACTATATTTTTAAAAAGCTATCCGTTCCTTCGACGATATCAAGTTCATTACGTTAAAGGTTTTCGCCAGAAACCATTCGTAGCCCTCCGTCGTTTCATATGGGTGGTCAATAGTATTCAAGCTGTGTATGTTGGCTAAAGTCAAGGCACAGTGATTGGTAGCTATTGGGGTATTCATATGCAGCATAGATAGATGCGTTGGTTTGGGACAGTCGTACTGCCATTTTGGCCAAAGTCAAGGGTATGTACGGGTGGATTCAAATTAACCTGGAGAATGACGGGTAGAACTTGACATGTGACTTATGATATGTTGGCCAAAGTCAAGGTCATAAGAGCATGGGGCAGAAATCACATCGGGAGTTTCAAAAGAACTGAAACTTGCCAGATATGCGCATACCTTCTGGAGTGTGATAGCGTGAGCGGATTCCGTCACGTTATCATGCGATGAGAGTTGGATCCCGATTCCCACTGATGAGTTAGTTTACTCCTCGGGTAACCCCGACTAATTCTTCTTTCAGGTTTGGAGGAGAATTTGAGGTACAGTGGGAGGATTCCAGATTAGATAAATTGGTAACCATTCTGATCTAGGTTAGAGTGCACGCTGAGTGTTTCTTTTCTCTCTCTCTTTGGCAGCGACCATTGACCCGACCCTAAGACTATGACTCAGTGACCAAGTTGACCAAACCTTCTTAAACACTGGCTTTTGGATTGTCAGAGTTGCAAACCTCATTGCCACTCCTACTTTTACCCTTTTCTCCAGGACACCCCGTTTTACTACGAACGTCCACTTCCATTGGACAAAACCATCGTATGGTTAGATACGAACTCGAAAGAATTTATTCGAGGATGGTTTCCGGTTCTGGAGAAAACGGATAGGATTATTCAGTTGTCTTTTCCTTTTACCCTCTCTCAGGTTACGAGTACTCCTTGGTTTAGGGGTAGTACACCTATTACGCAAATTAGATTGTCTTCTTCCAAACCTTAGGCTGGTGCCGACCGGTAGGGAATGAAGAAAACCAATTAGCATAACGATGGTGTGCAGAAGGTATTAAGTTCAGACAAAGCAAGGGATTAGTAAGAGGGCAAAGTAAATTGCAACAGATATTCACGACCAAACCAAATATTTCGTTACCACTCCCACATCACCTTTGTATTTCTCCAGGACACTCCGTATCACTACGAAGATCCACAGTTTATTTGGATACTCCATCGTATGGTTATATACGAACTCGAATGGAACTTGTTCCAGTTCGGGGATGGATCCTGGTTCAGGAGAAATAGGAATAAAGTATATTCGGTTGTCTTTTATCTTCACCCTCTCTCATTGCGAGTGTTCCTAGGATTGGGACAGTACACCCATTATGCTTATTGGATAGTCTTCTTCCAAACCATAGGCTGGTGCCGAACGGTAGGGAAGGAAGAAAACCATTTGGCCTAAAAGGGTGTGCAGAAGGTAAAGACTAAAGACATATGAAGGGATTTGGAGAGGTGGCAAAGAACTATACGGTTACAATCGTGAATCTGGAAGAGGCATTACTAGGAATACCAGGATACCCCATCGAAATATTTCAATGTTTCAGTTTCACTGTGTACTGTTAATAGAAAACTGATTTCCCGATTAGATACTTACTCCAGGGTATGTATTTACCAGATACGATTCTCACATCTGTATGGTTTTACAGATGATGAGTGAGAGTAAGTTATTGGGAATTGGGTGATTATCCTCATTATATCGGGATTCGTTGTAATCGGTGATATTTGAGGAAATCACCTGGGCTGTTTGCCGGTCGGCAAATATTTGGTTTTGAATATCCGCTGTTATGCACCAATTTCAAATTGATATATCTGTACGTCTATTTTCATAGAGTGAGATATACCTTTCTGAAATTATGTCTACGACATTTACCTATATCAGTGGATGGTTAGGTAAGGAGCATTAAACAGCGGTGTAATTCTTCTTAACCATAAGTACAGTTTTCAACCTACGGCACACAGTGAATGAGTTATCAGACTCAAGGGACTTTTACAGAGTATTGTATGTTGTCCAGGGTCCATCAGGACAGAGGGGATGGTCCTCGTACTATATTCGGTTTACTTATGACTCCTCTATTTTTTTTAGACAGGTGTTTCGTGGAAACACAGGGTCCGAATTTGGAGAAGTTATATGTATTTGAATAGAGTAGAGAACCAGGTATAGCAAGTATCGGGATTCTTCAAAGAGATCGAAGATGTAGATACTTGTGTATGGTATTCAGTTGATAGTAATGATAAAGAGATCTTGCTTCTCTTTCAGGTTACTCATAATTGGAAGTATTCCTAAGTTGAGTAACGCTGATCGGCCTACTTCCATTTAGTTGACATGCGCTGGGGACAGCTGCATGATTTGAATCTGGTTCAATTAAATCAGTGCCTCTGTTTCTATATTGGATATAGAACAGTTCATATCTTAACGATGTTAAGGTACGGGGAGTTGTCCGGTTTATGATTAAAACCAGACACTGGACAACTCAAGGCACGTTTCTGTAATGGCTGTTTGTGGGTTGACCCAGGCTATGACGCGGGTTGACTTTCTACCATCTGGAAGATCAATAGCAATATTGTTCTTGACTCGCCACAGTTTTAAATTAAAAATGGATTTTTTCAGGAAAACAGTAGTGGGAGTATGGTAGAACTGGAAGTGATTCCAGAACCACAAACGATTACTGAAGATTTGATAAGGAACCTAAAGATTCAATCTGGATTGACATTCCATTGGCCACTCCGCAGATAAGGTGGGTAACTTCAGGCACCCGAGAGGCACTACGGTAGCCTCAAGGACGGTGACAGGGAAGTTCTTGTTTACCCACAATTGCCATTGCTGTTGTTCCAGGTTACGAGACCCGGCGGGAGGATGAGTATAGCGTCGTTCTAAACCAGTTTTAGAAGTGTACGTCTATATGACTCTGCCAGAGGGTTGTCGTAGTCAGTGGGAGCAGCGGAAGCATTGGTGGACAGGTAGCTTATGTCTATTTATAGACTAAAGCAGATGTAGCGGAGATAGATCATCTATTTCTGACGTGACAGTCATGGGTTTGACTTCATCAGAATAGGGGATGGATCTGTTGAGAAAGTAGTAGGGTGTGATATCCTGGTATTTGGATGATATACACAGAGTAGGAAAGGAAACTCCTACACTACGATCGGTTATACTTTGGTCGTCACACAGTGGTTTCTCCACAAAGGAAATGGATTTTGTATCAGACATACTGGTTACTAGATCTATGGTTTTAGATCTAGATTTGGGTGGTTTCCCAATCAGGGTACTTGACAGCATTCTAAGAGTATTTAGGATGGACGACTCCTGGCACGGTAGTATACCTGCAGGTGATGGAGTCACCCTCTCTGAAGCTGTTTTACAGACTAAAGGGGAGAGGGATGTGCATGATTGGCAGATCACTTGCTTAGGCAATTGAGTCAATCATGAGATGTCAAGTACCACACCAGATGTTGTTCTTGCACTAGATGCAATAAGTTGACATTGATCCAATCCTGGAGAAACGGTCGGAAGCAGTTTTAGAACATAAGTGGATGTTCTAGGGATATGATAACGACAGCCTCATTCGGGAAACAGTTATCATTCCAGGCTTCCAAGGTGACATGGACGACAAGGAGGTTGTCAGAGTTATAGTTTTCCTTCTGATGAGGGGCAGTATTTTGGACAGGCGGTCCAAGGCAATACTGAGGGAGGCATGGCACGCAGGATACTGATTAAGTTCAGTTGACGATACAGTCTAAGAAGTTTGGATTTGGAGTTCATTTATGAGCTATGTCCCATCAGACATCCAGACGTATTCTAAGACAGGTATTGCTCTTTTCGGGAGATGGCTTTCTCCGCGAACTTGAGATATAGAGAGACATAGAAAGAAACAACTAAGCGGATCCACTCACTGAGGCTATTCCTCGAACGCAATAGTTCCGCAAACGAGCTTTGTGAGACTGACTAGTAGAGGAGTTGGATGTTCGGTATCACACGGGCTGTGAGTATGCGACATCGCAATAATTAGCCTTGAGTGCAAGTGGGAGATTGTTGGAGATAGTGCCCTCAGAGTCAATTATTAGGTCACAGGTACGTGATTGTAATGATTGAGGGAGGACCTATCCCGGTAGGACAGTCTTACTCGAGATGATAGTATGCTATCTGGTTTACCTTTATAATCGTGTACTGTTTTAGGTGACCTGACACGTCGCTATTACACGTTGATAGAGCCCCTAGGATTCTTGCTTGACCACCAGCAGTATGAGGGCGATCATATAAGTGGGAGCTGGGGGTCTATAAGCTTATCCTTAAAAGGTCCCTAGTCGTGGGAGTTTCGAGACTGGGCATCGATACTCCATTAGTAGACTAGTGTATACAGTCGAGACCCCGACGAGGGGCGGTGGCCGGTCTCACAAGCCACTGGTGTCAGTTGGATCACCTAAGATGTATACAGGTGCTCATTGGGTTATGAGTACACCGGACAGGACTCGCCGGGAACATGCTAGTTGGTCATATACCAGACGTCAGATGGCAGTTCCCTAGTGACATTTGTGCAGGTTAGTTCATCGACCTGGGGATCGTCATTTGTCTCGTGTGAGTTCCCACTGTACTTTGATTACTACCCTACCACGGCTCAAAGGAGTCGTGCAAACAGGTTTTAGTTGGGTACAGTCCCGAGCCACATGGAGGCAGTGAGCGTATCTTCAGGGGTTCGTCTCTCCCGGTATTGGGGGTGAGGTCGTGCTGTGTCTAGGAGAGCCATTACACAAAGTCCTTGGCCAAGGCAAGGAGATTTACTGGTAGGTATTCCAGTAGTATCTCAGGGTGTTCTGGGCTACACTCCGACACGACTTGTACCGCTTTTGGGGGTCTGACTTTTACCAACCCCCTAGGCCCGCCATGCGATACTCATAGACGAACGGACCGGACTGCACGGATATTGTCACTGACAGGCTCAGAAGGATGTCAGGCTGAGTTCGCTCGCAGACGTCCCTTTTAGTCAGTACCTGGTAGCCCGTTACGTATTGGCTTATACCTCTGACGTGCTAGTGGTTAAATCCACAACCAAGGTGTTGACGAGTCTTTAGAGTCCCCCACATTCAGTTACTCAGCTTTCGGGCGAAAGGTTGTAGAGGCCGTATGGAGATATGGCAAGGTCCGATCAGATACGTGCGGTATTGCACGGATCAGGATCGGACAGTTTGTACTATAGGCCGTATGGTTATATGGCAGGGTTCGATCAGATACGTGCGGTATTGCACGGATCAGGATCGAACGGATATTACTAGCCGGCTTTGGTTTAAGCCGGATCCTAGTATAGTACAGTGTAGACTTTGTCTCATTGCATTTGTATTTCAGTCGAAATACAAATGCGGGTGTGTATGCACAGTATCGGGGTTTTTCCTGTAATTTATTACGGGACCAGTTTTCTGGAGTTGCCAGTTTGCTTTCCGTTTCGGCCAATTTCTTTTGTATCGTTCATTGGCCGATGTTTGGTGGAGGAGGGTTTATTTGCATTGTTGCAAATAGACTTTTGTGAAGGGGGTCCTTGCATATTATCATGTCATGATTATAGCACCATCCATTGACTTGCTTGACTTCATACTTCATGATGGATTGACTTTGGATATCATCATGGTTGATGAGTGATAGTAGAGTGTGGTTTTCACCTTGCTATCATTGGTTCACATGATTGTCTTTTCCTCTCTCTTGCATGATAGAGTTTCCCCCCCATTCTTTGAGCTCACCCTCTCATTCTCTCCATTCTTGAGAGTGCATGGCCGGCCATTCTAATTGGGGGGCTGCCCATTTTCTAGTGTGGGAATTTTGGTTCATTTGGTGCTCCAAAATTATCCCCTAGCTCCTCCACAAAAGTTCATGTTTCATACCTCCACCAAAAGGCAATTCCACAACCCCAAAAGTGAGACACAAGCTCTACTATAGATTCTACAGTAAATCTTGGGCACGTCGAGTAGCCGGCTTCGTGCCCGAGTTGCCTCGGCATTGAGGTGGGAGCCCGTAAACAAAGTAGGCGATGTGGTGCACTTCCGGCGACGAGGAGGAGACGGGACTTTTCCGCAGGAGATCGGGACCATGACGAGAAGACCGGAGGACTTGGATCGTCGGTATATCTCTATTCCCTTTCTTGTAGATAGCTAGGACTAGTTAGTGGTTCGATCCGGGTATTAGTGCGCGGCGGTTTGCCAGTTCAAGAAAAATTTAAAGTTTATCACCGTTTCCGCATTCGGCCGTCGGGTTGACGGCCGGGGCGCCGCCGTGCACTTACAAAGGGATCGTCGGTCCTTTCCTCGTCGATTGAGGTGCGGGATATATCATATATATCACTGTGCAAAGTAAAAACACTTAAAAGCAATCAAAAGACAAACCGAGTGTGTAGCATCTGCCAGTTATTGCTAAAGGAGTCACTCCCGGTGAAGGGATCTCGGTCCTTTCCTCATCGAATAAGGTGCAGGATATATCACATATACCTCTGTGCAAAGCAAGAACTGTAGCTACCTGTTTTATTTTTGAAATTCGATTCTACAACATCTTAGGTTTCTTTTCTTTCATTAATCACATTAATGAAGTCCCATCATTTAAGTACCTAAACATCACAGATAAATACGACGTACACTTATGCCATCCGCATTCGCCTCGATGTCCCCTCGTGCACCGTTAGGTTAGGTAACTATCGGCAGAGCGGGGCAGGGCTAGCGCGGGTGTAAAACATAAGTAACGTCTATATAATATATCATATATACTATATACTGTATCTATCACAGAACATCACATGATCACATCACAGATATCGCAGCAGAAGAAACATATGAAATATTGGATATACTAGGACGTCCGTGTTTTCAATACGAGCCTGTATAAAACACGGATTCCACGGTCGCGATGAATAGCCAAACCCACATCCCTAGACCCCTACGAGAGCGGCAAGCAACCCTACCAATTCTAGAGTTAGGAGACCCAGACTCGACTCCTCGAGTTGGTCTCCCACTGGACTCCAGAACCCGGTTATTTGTGCCCTCCTCCTTGGGTCTATCCTAGTGCGGAAAAGTAAATAATATACAAAGGGTGACAACTTCCGCAACCTGGAAGTGCCCAAATAAAAGAATATTACATACAAGTTTTTACATGAATGAAAATAAAAAACACTCATCTCACATACCCCGGCTATTCAAACACGACGATCCAATATAACATATCCAGCAACACATAACATCACATGTCATCAACGTAAGTAAATATGCGCATCCCAATTGTCGTTGACATATAGCAACGAAACCGGCAATATCACATATTACACTTACGGTCACAGAAAAGAAAGTGTAAAACTACAACAGTTGGAATCCGCAACCTGCATAGACATCGCATGCCTAATCAAATGAATTCTTTAGACATCGCATGCCTAACAATTATAAACCCCGCATTTTAGTCTCAAAATCGAAAACACTTTTCAATATCAAGTCGGGCAATTCAACAAGATTCCCGACATCCTGATCGAATGCTCGTCGCAAACTTCAGTAGACGGCCGTACCCCCGATACCGTCGACGAAGTGCACCAAGGCGGAACACCGCTACCGCGAGCACCCGAACGGATGCTTTCGGCGACGGGGTTCTCCTACAGTCACTTGATCGGGGCTATGGAGTGAGGCTGTCTATTAAGTTTACCCGGCGAGTATCCGCGTACGCTACGTGATTGCGACGGACTTTTGATCACATCAAAATTCCGTGGTAACCGATCAAGTGAGACTAAAGTGCTATGTTTATAACATTCATTCAGTTATCTCATAACTACTTGTGAATTCCAATTGTTGTATCCCATTCCAGATAATTAGAAAATGTTAAACTTTCCGATCGAACAATCGAACACCCAAGATTTCCCGATACAGCTCAACCCATGAAATAAGTTCAAAGACATTCACTTCGTACCTCAGTACCAACGGTCCAGCCGTAGAAGGGTCAAACCAACGCCTCACATGTGGCACACCGTACTGCCCCAAACCCGAAGGTTCAAAGGGCAGTTCAAGACGGTCACATAATCGAGTTAAGGTTTGTTGTCTTCTAGAGGGACCATCGCGTTACTTGCACTACTTAGAACGTCTTTAAACCTCGGAAAAATCCAACACTTGGAAATTTTCCGGCAGGGGAAAGATTGGGTATTTATATCCGGTCGAACTTTTTAACATATTCAAAAATTATCCGGAAGCCACATAGACAAAATCTGATAATCCGATCGAATCATCGAATCCCCAAAACAACCCCAGAACACTCAACTCTTGAGTCAATTTAAAAATTCCCAGAAAATACAGCATTAAAGTTTAAGAGTTACTGTGCAAAAAGTACTGGGAGAAGGGACTAACTTGCCGCGGAATCGCCGCATTAACCATGCTAATGCCGCGGTTCCGCCGCACTATAGTGGAATCATGATCTCGTTTTTCACAGTTTTTCTTAGAAAACCCTGCTGAATTTTCTGCATATTTTTAATATTGAAAAATCCACATTTTCAAAAATTGGACAGAGAGTGGTCTCGGATTAGGGTTTCGGGTTCGTTCGGGTTTCAAACTTTGTCTACGCATCGCCTAAGGCTCTAGCTAGGCTCTGATACCACTGTAGTGTTCCTAGGCATACTAATGAGGTCTTACAAGGCATCAACCATGCCAATTTCAAATTTTACGGGTGCCGAGAAACCCTAATACGGATCGTTAACTAGAAATCTAGGCGAAAGATGCAACTAGTAAACTACTTTACTAAGAGAACGGAAATACAACCTTTGTAGATCTGGTCCTCCACCTCCATAGCTCCGCAATGAAGTCTCCTCGCTGTCCAAATGGAAACCCGGGCTCAAGCGTCGGCTTCATCGGAGAAATGGGCGGGCTAGGTCATCGACTACGATGCCGAAGATGATCTACGTCGAGGCATCACAAGATCAAGCTCCCACTTCACCAAGTCATGAAACTTGTGAAGAGAACACCCTATACTACTTGGCAAGAGGTAGAGGATGAAGAAATAGGAGGTGGGTTCACATTAGATTTGGATTTCTCACTCTTTTTCATCAATCACCATTGATGAAGTCAAGCTTTCTTCATTGAAGAAGATGAAGAAGAAGAAAGAATATTATGATAAGTTATTTTCAAATAGAAAAGAAAATCAATACTTATCATAATCCAACCATGGTCAAGTATAGAGAATAGACTAGGGTTAAGTGGAGTGGTTAGGGTTAAGCATGAGACAAAATGGTGACTTAGTCAAAGCTTCATGAAGCTTCAACATGCATCCAAAGTTAGCCATCATTTTCTCTTTATGCTTATCATTTTCCAAAATGAATAAACAAATAAATAAATGAATAAGAAAATGAAAAACCCTAACCATTACACAACCATGGTTTAATCTTTACACAAACCCAAGTAAGCATGCATCATCAAACATGATACAAACTTGTGCACAAAAATATATCACATATACAATGTTCGCAAACAAGTGAGAAAATCCTTTTAAAGTGAACCAATACTAGTTAATGCAAAGTAATATATCAAATATATAATTATACATTAAATCATTAAATCAACACTTGATTCAATGATCTGGTCATATCGCATATAACCGACTAGTATCCAATGTATCGGCTTATCGAATCAACCCTCGATTCGATAACTAGGTTATATCGCATATAACCATTCGATACATTCATCGCGAGAATAGAATACGGTATCACATACACGCATTATTCTCGGTCCCGCACATATCTCATATGCGCTCCTATTTCGTTTTGCTTGAGCCAGGAAACCTCTGTGTAGGACTCTAAAGACTCGTCAATACGCCGGCAGCAGGTGATGATCATATCAAGCACCCACAAGCCGCAAGCGGTCTGCTAAACATAATGGCCACCCGGGTAATGAGCGATCAGAAGATCGACGAGCAAGACCGCTCACACTCCTGTGAATCCAACCAGTAACACTTACCGTACAGTCCGGTCTCGTCGTCTGATATGTCGCATATCTCGCCTAGGGGTGGTAAACGTCAGACCCCAATAGCTCGATAAGTCGTGTCGATATGAGCTCTATAACAATTCGAGAAACTACTGGTAACACTTACCAGTAAATCTCAGCAACCCTGGCCAAGGATTTCCTGTTATAGCCAATCAAACACAGCGCAACATCAACTCCCTATACCGGGAGAGACGAATCCCCTCCTATCGCTCATTGCCTCCATGTGACTCGGGACTGTACCCAAAAACCACCGTTTTGGACGCCTTCTTGGACGTGGTAAGATGGAAATCAAAGCACAGTGGGAACCACACAAGACTCTATGATGATCTCGGGTCAACAGACTACTCTGTACCAGTATCACGAGAGAACTGCCATCTGACGTAAGGTATAATACCATCTGGGAGTTCTCGGCGAGTCCGTCCAGTGTACCCAGTCTCCACTGAGCACCCGTATATGATCTCTGATGTCAAACACCAATGGATATGGGATCATCCATCGCCCATCTGTATGGGTCGAGAAGGTATACGCTAGTCTACTCTGGTATATCGATGCCCCGTCTCGATATACCCACGACTAGGGATCTTGAAGGATGTACTTATGGACTACCATGTCCCCACTAGTATGATCCGCATCATAGTCCAGATAGTCAAGTACACATCCTAAGGGCTTTACCAACATGTAACAGAGAGACAATCAGTGTACACGTTAAGGTAAAGAGCAACCAGATAGCATACTATCATGTCGAGCAAGAAAGTCTTCCCTATATATATCCAAGCTTCCACTACAATGCACATCCAATGTACAGTAATGGCCTCTAGGGCATACATATAACTAACAGCAACATGGACTAAAAGAAGGATCTTTGCTAAACTACAAACTAGCAAACTACTAGAGGTACTATCTACTATGCCATAGAGATTATACCTCACGATACCAGTCCTTCGGGTCTTCATTCCGCTGTCCTGCTCGTCCATCCACGCTCCGAGGATCGATCCGGATCTTGGTCACCTCCGCGGCCCTCTTGAGTCGAAGACGCTCCACCCGAGAGTTGTGCTCCGAGCTCCACCTCGAGCCGAGGCAACTAGGGCAACAAGATCGCTAGTCTTGATGTCCTAGGTTGTGTGGAAGAGGTAGATGGAAGTATTTGTCTATTTGGATCCTTTTTCTCTCAACACATGAGATCAAAGGATTTTTCAAGAGGAGGAAGAAGAACTAGCAACTATGGAGCTCTTTCCTTTTCTTCTCACAAGAGAGAGAACGAGAAATGAGAAATGAATTATCAACTAAAGAAAATGAACCATGGTTGCAATAATACACAAACAACATCATTACTAATCCTTTCATGATAAAGTTGATGGCAACAATTGACTTGACCATTTTCATAATCCAAAAACAAAAGAAATCCAAAGAAAACTCTAGACCTCTCTGTAAGTCCATGCTACCTCTCCCGGTACTTTCGGGAATGCGGAATTTGGTAAAAAACGATTTTCTTAAAGATGGTAACATGGACCTATAACCCGGATCTTGGTTAAACATCTATCTAACATCCTAACTAAGAGATTCTAGCTACTCGGTTAGGGGGTTATACCTATCTTGTCTTGAACTCCTTCTCTTCAAGCTCCGATGGTGGTCCGATGGCTCCTTCTCGTCGTCTCCGTACGCCGAAGATAGATCCACTTGAAAGCTCTAACCTTTAGCTCCTTCTTCGTTCTTTGAAGAAACTAGTTCACTTGGTTTGCTAAACCTAGTGAACTAGAATGAGTAGAGAGGAAATAGAATGGGATTTTATCTATGGTTCTTGATTCTCAACTCATGAGACAAGAGAACCATAGAATCAAGAGAGGGAGGAAGAGGTTGAGGGTGAGAGCAAAAGGAGAGCTCAAGAACAAGAGAGAGAATGAGCAAGAAAGAATGAGGCTCTCTTTTGTCTTTCACCCTCTCATAATCCAAAGTGATCATAACTCATCATATCAAAAAAAGTCTTATGTGATGGTTTGAAGCAACCACAACCATATCATTTCATGCACTCATTTTACACAAATGAGCAAGTAAACAAAAGTCTTTGCCATGAAATGATGGCTATGGTTATCATGATGGTCAACTAGTCAAGCCTAGTCAACCGGTCAACAAGTCAACAAAAGTCAACAAGTCAACAAAGTCAACAAGTCAACAAAAGTCAACAAGTCAACAACCATATCACCATAATACTTAATTAATATAATAGTTAATCACATATCATATTCTCATTAGGGTTGAGCATAAAGTCAAATAGTCAACGGTCAACTGTCAACAACCCTAATGAGAATCCGCTGCCTCTGCCTCCCTGTCAACTGTGCATACACACCCGCATCCGCGTTCCGAGGAACACGAATGCAAACTGGATAAATCCAATCCCATAAGGTACACTAGGATCTGGCTTAAACCAAAGCCCGCTAGTGTAAACTGTCCGGACACTGTACGTGCACAAGTGCACGGATGTGACCGAACCCTGTCGCAAAACCATGCGACCTGTCGCAATACCATGCGACCTCTACTCTTTTGCCTAAAGGCGAAAAGCTTTCTGTGTGGGACTCTAAAGACTCGACACTACGCTGGCAGTGGGTTTAACCACAGACCGCAAGCGGTACTAGCTATGCGTAACGGTCCCCAGGTAGTGCCGACAAGAAGACCGACGAGGCGAAACCCATCTGAACTCCTACTGAGCCTGAGTGTGACATTCTCCGTACAGTCCGGTCTGTTCGTCTGATACATCGCATGGCGGGCCTAGGGGGCGGTAAACATCAGTCCCCCAATAGCGGTACAAGTCGTGCCGGAGCGAAGCCCAAAACACCCTGAGATAACACTGGAAACCTACCAGTATATCTCGTTTGCCCTGGCCAGGGACTACTCGTGTAATGGCTCTCCTAGACACAGCGCGATGTCAACCCCCAATACCGGGAGAGACGAATCATGTCTAACCGTCACTGCCTCCAAGTGCTTCGGGACTGCACCCAACCACTACCTGTTTGCACGACTCCTTTGAGTCGTGATAGGGTAGTGATCAAAGTACAGTGGGAACACACTCGAGGCGGAGTGACAGTGTCAAGTCAAAGGACTAAGCTGTACTCATGTCACCTGGGAACTGATAACTGACGATAGGTATAATACCAACTAGTCAGTTCCCGACGAGTCCTGTCCAGTGTACCCGTAACCTAACGAGCACCCGCATACTATCTCAAGTACGACGTACTGACGGCTGTGGGACAGACCGTCTCCCACACTGGGATGAGAAGCGCATGCGCTGGTCTACTCCGGAGTATCGATGCCCTGTCTCGATAGTCCTGCGACCAGGGACCAGCATAAGGATGTGCTTATGGATTACCCAGCCCCACTAGTGTGACGGCCATCACATCGCTGGTAATCAAGCAAAGATCCTAAGGGCTCTACTAATGTGTATAGGCGATATACAAAAATAAACACATGTACACATTGAAGTAGAAACAAACCAAGTAGCATACTACTATTTTGAGCAAGATTGTATATACAAGGTGAATATCCCAAGCATCCATTAAGTAATATACAAACCAGTATGATACAGTAATGGCCTCTAGGGCCTATACACTAACAATCTCCCACTTGCACTAAGGCCATGTACTGGCGTATCGAAGACCTATCATCTCGATCAGCCGCTCGAACTGAGTCTGGGGCAGGGCCTTGGTGAATGGATCTGCAGTGTTATCTTCTGAAGCGACTCTCCGAACCTCGATCTCCTGGCGATCTACGATCTCCCTGATCAGGTGATACCGCCTTAAGATGTGCCTGGATCTCTGATGGGACCTGGGTTCCTTCGCTAAAGCTATAGCCCCGTTGTTGTCGCAATACAGAGGTATTGGATCAACAATGGACGGAACCACCTGAAGTTCTTTCAAGAACTTCCTCATCCAGACAGCTTCTTTTGCGGCATCAGATGCAGCGATGTATTCCGCTTCCATCGTCGAGTCTGCAACGGTTTCCTGTTTGGAACTCTTCCAACACACCGCCCCTCCATTGAGGGTAAAGACAAAACCCGACATGGACTTGGAATCATCCTTGTCACTCTGGAAGCTGGAGTCAGCAAAGGCCTCGATCTGGAGGTCTTTTCCGCCATACACCAAGAACATCTCCTTAGTCCTTCTCAGGTACTTGAGAATGTTCTTTACCGCTATCCAGTGTTTCTCCCCAGGGTTTGACTGATACCGGCTTACCACACTCAGTGCATAAGCTACATCCGGTCTGGTACACAACATCGCATACATTATAGAGCCTACCGCAGAAGCGTAGGGTATAATAGACATGCGATCCCTCTCCAAATCAGTCTTGGGAGACATCTCTTTAGAGAGGGTGATCCCGTGACAAGCCGGTAGGTTACCGCGCTTGGAATCTTCCATACTGAATCTCTTCAGTATGGTGTCGATGTACCTGGACTGTGAAAGTCCTAATATCCTCTTGGATCTGTCACGGTAGATCCGGATACCCAGAATGTACGAGGCATCACCCAGGTCTTTCATGGAGAACCTGTGTGACAAGAACCCCTTGACAGATTGTAGCATAGGAATGTCATTTCCTATTAAGAGAATGTCATCCACGTATAAAACGAGGAATACTACAGTTCTCGCTACAAATCTACTATAGATGCATGGTTCATCTGGATTTTTGATAAAGCCAAATTCTTTGACCGTCTCATCAAAGCAGATGTTCCAACTCCGCGATGCCTGCTTTAGTCCATAGATGGACTTAAGCAACTTGCACACCTTTCCGCTGCTCCCACTCTGAATGAAACCCTCTGGTTGGTCCATATAGACACACTCCTCTAAATTTCCATTTAGAAAAGCTGTCTTTACGTCCATTTGCCAGATCTCATAATCGTGGAAGGCAGCAATGGCAAGAAGGATCCGAATGGATTTCAGCATGGCTACTGGAGAAAAGGTTTCGTCATAGTCCAAGCCAGGTCTTTGACGAAAACCCTTTGCTACCAGCCTAGCTTTATAGGTCTCAACCTGTCCATCTGCACCAATCTTCCTTTTGAAGATCCACTTGCATCCTACGGGTTTTACCCCGTCTGGAGCAATGTCCAACGTCCATACCTTGTTGGTGTACATGGACTCCATTTCGGTCCGCATTGCATCCAGCCATTTCACTGAGTCAACGCTCTTAACGGCCTGCTGGAAGCTAGTAGGCTCATCATAATCTATGATGCAATCCTCTCTATCCCCGTCTATGAGAAAACCGTAGTATCTCTCGGGCGGATGAGACTGCCTACTACTCCTGCGGAGTGGCGCAGGAATGTCCTGTTCTGTTGAACCCTCTGGTTCCACTAAGCTTTCAGTAACAGTCTGTGGTTCTGGAACTTCTTCCAGTTCTATTGTGCTCCCACTTATCTGGGTTTCCAAAAACTCAGTTTCCAAGAAGCGGGCATGCTGAGAAACAAAAACCTTTTGTTCCTCAGCGGAATAGAAAAGATACCCCCTGGAGTTCCTTGGGTATCCCACAAACTTACACTGTACTGAACGTGCCTCAAGCTTGTCCGCATGCTGCTTCTTTACAAAAGCTGGACATCCCCATACCTTAAGATACTTAAGACAGGGTTTCTTCCCAGTCCACATCTCATATGGGGTGGTAGGCACAGTCTTGGTGGGAGCCTTGTTCAAGAGATACGCAGCTGCTTCTAGTGCATATCCCCAGAATGATCGCGGTAACTCAGCGTTACTCATCATGGACCGAACCATATCCAATAGGGTTCGGTTCCGTCTCTCCGATACACCATTATGTTGCGGAGTGTATGGAGGAGTAAGCTGAGAGAGAATACCATTCTCTTTTAAGTAATTCAGGAATTCGGCACTTAAGTATTCTCCACCTCGATCCGATCTTAGAATCTTAATACTTTTGCCGGTCTGTTTCTCTACTTCATTCTTATACTCCTGGAATTTTCCAAAGGCCTCGGACTTATGTTTCATTAAGAAGACATAACCGTACCTTGAGAAGTCATCCGTAAAAGTAATGAAGTAAGAATGTCCGCTTCGGGCATGTGTAGACATTGGACCGCACACGTCACTGTGTACGAGTCCCAAGAGCTCGCTCGCTCTTACTCCTTGTCCAGTAAACGGAGTCTTTGTCATCTTTCCTTTGAGACAAGATTGACAAGTGGCATATGATTGATATTCGAACGCATTAAAATATCCTTCTGTATGTAACTTAGTCAACCTTCTCTCATTGATGTGTCCCAATCTACAATGCCATAAGAAAGTCTGATTCATATCCGGAGACTTTCTTTTGTGTGTATTCTGGACGTTGAAAATCGGTGATTGGTTTAACACGTATATACCATTACTCAATGTACCTGACCCAATCAAAACTTGATTAAGGTGAATGTTTACAACATTACTTACAAACGCAAATTCATAACCTTCTTTAGAAACTAAAGATACAGAAATGATATTACAAGTTGCGTTGGGTACAAAAAAGCAATTACGCAAAACCAAAACATGTCCATCTGACATTCCCAGGTGATAGTCCCCCACGGCTTTAGCATCCATGCTAGCTCCGTTCGCAACTCTGAGGGTCATGTCACCTGCCTTCAAAACCCTACGGTTTCTCAACGCCTGCAAAGAAATACAGATATGAGATCCTGATCCGGTATCCAATACCCAGGAAGTAGAGTTTATTGAAAGACAGTTTTCAATAACATACACACCTGAAGCTGAAGCTGCAACCTGCTTCAATTCCTGTGTTCTGGCCTTCCAGGCCCTGCAATCATTCTTCCAGTGTCCTTTCTTATGACAATAGAAGCATTCTTCCTTATCCACAAGCTTCCCCGCTATCTTTGTTGCTTTACCTTTTCCCTTCGTATCCACTTTACTAACACCGCCCCTTGGTTTGGCGGGGGCCTTCTTCTTCTTTCCCTTGGCTTTCGCCTTGGACCTAAAAGAAGATGATCCTCCTACAAACAAAGTGGATGTATCCCTACCTTTCTGTAGGGTGCCCTCTGCGCTCCTCAGCATGTTGAGGAGCTCTGAAAGTTCAACCTCTTTTTCTTGTAAGTTGAAGTTCAGTATAAACTGGGCGTAAGTGGAAGGAAGGGACTGGAGAACTATATCCGTATATAGCTCACTCTCCAATGTGATCCCTAGGTCAGCGAGCTCCTCAATGTAGCCGATCATCTTTAGCACGTGCTCGGCTACTGATGATCCGACGGCCATTCTTGTCGAAAATAACTTTTTCGACGCTTCGTATCTTGCGATACGAGATTGCTCTCCATACAGTTTTTTTGTATGAAGCAATATGGATTCCATGTCCATATTCTCATGCCTCCTCTGATGTTCGTTGTCCATCGAGGCAAGCAGGAGGCATTTGGCCTTCGCGCTATCAATCTCCCAAGTCTTGCGGATTTCCTTATCCGCGACGCTGGAAGTTGGACCAGGGACAGGGGGAGCTTTGGTGGTAAGAAGATACCCCAGCTTGTCGTAAGTGATTGCTATCTTGACATTCCTGAGCCAATCTTTGTAGTTTGGCCCTGTCAGTTTGTTTTTATCTAGGAGTAACTTAAGTCCAGTCATGTCGATTTGGTCGCTGCAATTAGGAGAGAGAAGAAGAAACACTCAGCATGATGCTCTTGCAAGTTTAGAGTGGTTTTTAGTTTGTCTAAACAGGATGGCTCCCACTGTTTCTCGAATCCCTCCTCAAACCATAAAGGAAGAATTAGCCGGGATCAATCCCACCGCACAATACTTGCTTAACCGTTCAGCCAGGCCGGTGTCGGTACTTCAAGGGAGGTTTTCCAACGCTTTCGCGAAGTTCCTTAATTAAAGAACCTCTTTTCCCTGGGGGCGTAGCCCCGCTAACACCTTTCTAGGCACCTACTAGGTTTATAGCATTGATCGTTAAGTGAGAAATTTCCTGAGGAGTAGCATATACTCACAGTAGGATCGGGATCCAAATATCATCGCGTGACGAAACTGAAGGAATCCTACCAGAATCATCACACTCCAAATGGTATGCATATCTAGCAAGTTTCAGTACTTATGAAACTCCCGATGTGGATTTTTGCCCCATGCTCTTATGACCTTGACGAAGGTCAACAAATCATAAGTCACATGTCAAGTTCTGCCCGTCATTATCCAGGTTAATTTGAATCCACCCATATATACCCTTGACGAAGGTCAACAAGGTAATGCGAATGTCCCAAACCAACGCATCTATCTATGCTACATATGAATACCCAATAGCTACCAATCACTATGCCTTGACGAAGGTCAACAAACACAGCTTGAATACTATTGAATATTCATACGAAACGACGGAGGGCTACAAATGGTTTTGGCAAAACCGTGAACGTAGTGAACTTGATTTGGTCGATGGAACGAGATAGCTTTTAAAAGGAGTGGCTCAAGCTCCGCATTTAAAAGTTGGTTTTGAAAAGAACCGAGTGGTTTTTCGAAAGTGTTCCAACGACTTTAACTTGGTTTATTATCTTGCATTAGTTCTTTTAATGCGTGATATTCTTGCATTAGTTCTTTTAATGCGTCCCATCATTTAATCCTACCATTGCAGAAAACAACCAAAATATGACGTACGCTTATGCCATTCGCATTCGCCACGGGGCCCCGTCATTACCCGTTAGGTTACTTAACTAACGACAGAGCGGGGGCTGGGCTAGCGCGTCTGTAAAACATAAGCAACGCCTAAATAATATCATATATAGATATACTGCAATGATAAACATTTCAGATCACAGATGAATACATTGGATATACTAGGAATCTGTAATTCGTACGAGCCTGTAACGAAAAACAGATTACACGGTCGCGGTGAATAGCCAAAACCCCACCCAAGACCCCTACGGTTGCGGCAAACTACCCGCCAAGTACCCGAAGCGTAGCAACCTCCCTCATCTCCATGAGTAGGCCACTCGACACTTCGGCATACCCGGTAGTTTGTGCACCCCCTCCATGGGTCTATCCTAGGAGCAAAAACAGTAAAAAGAAATTATACAATGACGGCTACAACCCCGACCCGGTTGTGCGGCCATACAAATAATTATTACATCAATTTACAAATTTACATGAATTGAAAGAAAAGAAAACTCTCGTCTCACAACCCCCGGCTATTCACCCGCGACAATCCAACATATTCATATACACATTCCATCAACATTACAGATCACAGATTTGTATAACCCCCACTAATCGACATATAGCGATTAGTAGACGTTCAATACAAATATCACATTACAGAAAAACCCGTTAGCTCAAGTCTTTTAGAAGTTCGATCAAAAATACGGATTTTCGGGACCCCAAAATAAAATTTTCGTTCTGGAAAATCTGGGTTGAAAATATATATGCTAAAAATCCCAAAATACCCCAAGAAGAACACTGCACCAAAAAGGGACCACGGCCGACTGTAAGTCCATGCTACCTCTCCCGGTACTTTCGGGAATGCGGAATTTGGTAAAAAACGATTTTCTTAAAGATGGTAACATGGACCTATAACCCGGATCTTGGTTAAACATCTATCTAACATCCTAACTAAGAGATTCTAGCTACTCGGTTAGGGGGTTATACCTAGCTTGTCTTGAACTCCTTCTCTTCAAGCTCCGATGGTGGTCCGATGGCTCCTTCTCGTCGTCTCCGTACGCCGAAGATAGATCCACTTGAAAGCTCCAACCTTTAGCTCCTTCTTCGTTCTTTGAAGAAACTAGTTCACTTGGTTTGCTAAACCTAGTGAACTAGAATGAGTAGAGAGGAAATAGAATGGGATTTTATCTATGGTTCTTGATTCTCAACTCATGAGACAAGAGAACCATAGAATCAAGAGAGGGAGGAAGAGGTTGAGGGTGAGAGCAAAAGGAGAGCTCAAGAACAAGAGAGAGAATGAGCAAGAAAGAATGAGGCTCTCTTTTGTCTTTCACCCTCTCATAATCCAAAGTGATCATAACTCATCATATCAAAAAAAGTCTTATGTGATGGTTTGAAGCAACCACAACCATATCATTTCATGCACTCATTTTACACAAATGAGCAAGTAAACAAAAGTCTTTGCCATGAAATGATGGCTATGGTTATCATGATGGTCAACTAGTCAAGCCTAGTCAACCGGTCAACAAGTCAACAAAGTCAACAAGTCAACAAAAGTCAACAAGTCAACAACCATATCACCATAATACTTAATTAATATAATAGTTAATCACATATCATATTCTCATTAGGGTTGAGCATAAAGTCAAATAGTCAACGGTCAACTGTCAACAACCCTAATGAGAATCCGCTGCCTCTGCCTCCCTGTCAACTGTGCATACACACCCGCATCCGCGTTCCGAGGAACACGAATGCAAACTGGATAAATCCAATCCCATAAGGTACACTAGGATCTGGCTTAAACCAAAGCCCGCTAGTGTAAACTGTCCGGACACTGTACGTGCACAAGTGCACGGATGTGACCGAACCCTGTCGCAAAACCATGCGACCTGTCGCAATACCATGCGACCTCTACTCTTTTGCCTAAAGGCGAAAAGCTTTCTGTGTGGGACTCTAAAGACTCGACACTACGCTGGCAGTGGGTTTAACCACAGACCGCAAGCGGCACTAGCTGTGCGTAACGGTCCCCAGGTAGTGCCGACAAGAAGACCGACGAGGCGAAACCCATCTGAACTCCTACTGAGCCTGAGTGTGACATTCTCCGTACAGTCCGGTCTGTTCGTCTGATACATCGCATGGCGGGCCTAGGGGGCGGTAAACGTCAGTCCCTCAATAGCGGTACAAGTCGTGCCGGAGCGAAGCCCAAAACACCCTGAGATAACACTGGAAACCTACCAGTATATCTCGTTTGCCCTGGCCAGGGACTACTCGTGTAATGGCTCTCCTAGACACAGCGCGATGTCAACCCCCAATACCGGGAGAGACGAATCCTGTCTAACCGTCACTGCCTCCAAGTGCTTCGGGACTGCACCCAACCACTACCTGTTTGCACGACTCCTTTGAGTCGTGGTAGGGTAGTGATCAAAGTACAGTGGGAACACACTCGAGGCGGAGTGACAGTGTCAAGTCAGCGGACTAAGCTGTACTCATGTCACCTGGGAACTGATAACTGACGATAGGTATAATACCAACTAGTCAGTTCCCGACGAGTCCTGTCCAGTGTACCCGTAACCTAACGAGCACCCGCATACTATCTCAAGTACGACGTACTGACGGCTGTGGGACAGACCGTCTCCCACACTGGGATGAGAAGCGCATGCGCTGGTCTACTCCGGAGTATCGATGCCCTGTCTCGATAGTCCTGCGACCAGGGACCAGCATAAGGATGTGCTTATGGATTACCCAGCCCCACTAGTGTGACGGCCATCACATCGCTGGTAATCAAGCAAAGATCCTAAGGGCTCTACTAATGTGTATAGGCGATATACAAAAATAAACACATGTACACATTGAAGTAGAAACAAACCAAGTAGCATACTACTATTTTGAGCAAGATTGTATATACAAGGTGAATATCCCAAGCATCCATTAAGTAATATACAAACCAGTATGATACAGTAATGGCCTCTAGGGCATATACACTAACACTCTCATGAAGGTCCAAGTCAACTTTGGTCAAACGGTCAACAAAGTCAAGTTTGGTCAAATGGTCAAAGCAATTAGCCATCACATAATTATCACTAAAAAGATTAGTAAATAATGTCCCCGGCTCACAATGGTTTTGACCGAACCGACTGCCAAAACCCTAATGAGTCCGCCTCAAAATGGTTTTGACCGAATCAACTGTCAAAACCCTAATGAGGCACCTCCTCCTTCTTCGCTCCTCAAAACTGTGCATACACACCCGCATACGCATTCCGTAGAATGCGAATGCACAGAAGACAACACAAATCCATCCGTGCAATACTAGGATCCGGCTTAAACCAAAGCCTACTAGTATTGCCTGCCCGAACAGCATACGCACACAAGTGCACGTAAGTGATCGTAGCCCTACCGTAAAACCATACGGCTTCTACACGTTTCGCTCAGTGCAGGGAAACTCTCTGTGTGGGACTCTAAAGACTCGACATTACACTGGCAGTAGGTTTAACCACAGACCGCAAGCGGCACTAGCTATACGTAACGGTCCCCAGGTAGATGTCGATAAGAAAGCGGATGAGGTAAACCCATCCGAACTCCTACTGAGCCTGTATGTGACAATCTCCGTACAGTCCGGTCCGTTCGTCTGAGAACATCGCATGGCGGGCCTAGGGGGTGGTAAACGTCAATCCCCTAATAGCGGTACAAGTCGTGTCGGAGTGTAGCCTAGAACACCCTGAGATAACACTGGAAACCTACCAGTATATCTCGCTTGCCCTAGCCAGGGACTACTTGTGTAATGGCACTCCTAAACACAGCGTGATATCAACCCCCAATACCGGGAGTGACGAATCCTGTCTAACCGTTACTGCCTCCAAGTGCTTCGGGACTGCACCCAACTACTACCTGTTTGCACGACTCCTTTGAGCCATGGTAGGGTAGTAATCTAAGTACAGTGGGAATACACTCGAGGTGAACTGACAGTGTCAAGTCAGCGGACTAAGCTGTACTCATGTCACCTGGGAACTGATAACTGACGATAGGTATAATACCAACCAACAGTTCCCGACGAGTCCTGTCCAGTGTACTCGTAACTTAACGAGCACCCGCATACTATCTCCAGTACGACGTACTGATGGCTGTGGGACAGACCATCTCCCCTGCTGGGATGAGAAGCGCATACGCTAGTCTACTCCAGAGTATCGATGCCCTGTCTCGATAGTCCTACGACTAGGGACCTATATAAGGATGTGCTTATAGGTTACCCAGCCCCCACAAGTGTGACTGCCATCACAACGCTGGTAATCAAGCAAAGATCCTAAGGGCTCTACTAATATGTATAAGCGATATGCTAAAAGAAACATATGCACATATTGAAGTAGAGACAAACCAAGTAGCATACTACCATTTTGAGCAAGATTGTCTATACAACTGTGAATATCCCAAGCTTCCATCAAGTAATATACAAACTAGTATGATACAGTAATGGCCTCTAGGGCATATACACTAACAATCTCCCACTTGCACTAAAGCCATGTATTGGCGTATCGAAGACCTATCATCTCGATCAGCCGTTCAAACTGAGTCTGGGGTAGGGCCTTTGTGAGTGGATCTGCAGTGTTATTCTCCGAATCTACTCTCTTCACCTCGATCTCCCGGCGATCTACGATCTCCCTGATCAGGTGGTACCGCCTCAAAATGTGCCTGGACTTCTGATGGGACCTGGGTTCCTTCACTAAAGCTATAGCACCGTTGTTGTCACAATACAGCGGTATTGGATCAACAATGGTAGGAACCACCTGAAGCTCCGTGAGGAACTTCTTCATCCAGACAGCTTCCTTTGCGGCATCGCAAGCAGCTATGTACTCCGCTTCCATAGTTGAGTCAGCAACGGTTTCCTGCTTGGAACTCTTCCAGCAAACCGCCCCTCTATTGAGGGTAAAGACATAACCCGACATGGACTTGGAGTCATCCTTGTCACTCTGGAAGCTGGAGTCAGCAAAGGCCTCGATCTGGAGGTCTTTTCCTCCATACACCAAGAACATCTCCTTAGTCCTTCTCAGGTACTTGAGAATGTTCTTTACCGCTATCCAGTGTTTCTCCCCTGGGTCCGACTGATACCGGCTTACAACGCTCAATGCGTATGCTACATCTGGTCTGGTACATAACATCGCATACATTATAGAGCCTACCGCAGAAGCGTAGGGTATAATAGACATGCGATCCCTTTCCAAATCAGTCTTGGGAGACATCTCTTTGGAGAGGGTGATCCCGTGACAAGCCGGTAAATTATCGCGCTTGGAATCTTCTATACTGAATCGTTTCAGTATGGTTTCGATGTACCTAGACTGCGAAATTCCCAACATCCTCTTAGATCTATCTGTTAATGTATATGCCCTAGAGGCCATTACTGTATCATACTAGTTTGTATATTACTTAATGGAAGCTTGGGATATTCACCTTGTATATACAATCTTGCTCAAAATAGTAGTATGCTACTTGGTTTGTTTCTACTTCAATGTGTACATGTGTTTATTTTAGTATATCACCTATACACATTAGTGGAGCCCTTAGGATCTTTGCTTGATTACCAGCGTTGTGATGGCAGTCACACTAGTGGGGGCTGGGTAATCTATAAGCACATCCTTATGCAGGTCCCTAGTCGCAGGACTATCGAGACAGGGCATCGATACTCCGGAGTAGACTAGCGCATGCGCTTCTCATCCCGGTGTGGGAGACGGTCTGTCCCACAGCCGTCAGTACGTCATACTTGAGATAGTATGCGGGTGCTCGTTAGGTTACGAGTACACTGGACAGGACTCGTCGGGAACTGACTAGTTGGTTTTATACCTATCGTCAGTTATCAGTTCCCAGGTGACATGAGTACAGCTTAGTCCGCTAACTTGACACTGGCACTTCGCCTCGAGTGTGTTCCCACTGTATTTTGATTACTACCCTACCACGGCTCAAAGGAGTCGTGCAAACAGGTAGTAGTTGGGTGCAGTCCCGAAGCACTTGGAGGCAGTGACGGTTAGACAGGATTCGTCTCTCCCGGTATTGGGGGTTGACATCGCGCTGTGTCCAGGAGAGCCATTACACGAGTAGTCCCTGGCCAGGGCAAGCGAGATATACTGGTAGGCTTCCAGTGTTATCTCAGGGTGGTTTGGGCTTCACTCCGACACAACTTGTACCGCTATTAGGGGACTGAAGTTTACCACCCCCTAGGCCTGCCATGCGATGTATCATACGAACAGACCGGACTGTACGGAGACTGTCACATTCAGACTCAGTAGGAGTTCCGATGGGGTTCACCTCATCAGTCTTCTTATCGGCATCTACCTGGGGACCGTTACGCACAGCTAGTGCCGCTTGCGGTCTGTGGTTAAACCCACTGCCAGCGTAGTGTCGAGTCTTTAGAGTCCCACATAGAGGGCTATTCGCCTCTGGGCAAAACAGAGTAGAGGTCGCATAGTTTTGCGACAGGGTCCGTTCTCATCCGCGCACTTGTGCACGTTTGGATTCCGGACGGATATCACTAGCGGGCTCTGGTTTGAGCCAGATACTAGTATATGTTTTAGGCTTAGTTTTATCTCATAGTATTCATGTTCCTCGGAACAAGAATGCGGGTGTGTATTCACAGTTGATTGAGGCGGAGGAAGAGGATTTTCATTAGGGTTTCGGAACGGGTGCGTATGCACAGTTGACAGTCGTCTTTTTCCAAACCCTAATGAATTTATGATATATCAATTAATAATATTAATTAAATGAAATTGTGTCATGGTTGGGTTTGTTGACTTGTTGACCAAGGTTGACTTGTTGACCATGGTTGAAACTTTGACTATCATCATTACATATCAAAGATGCTCTTTGATTCTAGCAAAACCATTTAATGTGTGTAATGATAATTGTCATTTCAAACCATCCATCAACTATTTCATTTTGATTATTATTATTATTTTGATAATTCATTTGATATTATGTTATGGTTGTAAAAAAGCATTTCATTCTATCATAACACTTCTCTCTCCTCTCTTCTTCTTCCTCCTCCTCTAGTTCAAGGAGACTCACTCTCATGTGTTGAGAAACCCCCTCCTTGAGATAAAAACACCCCAAAACCACTATCTACTCTCTCTAGGGTTAGAGGTCTAGCAAGCCAAATACCTTAGTTCTCTCAAAGTTCGAGAAAGAAGCCCGAAGGTTGAACCCTCAGGTAGATCCATCTTTGACGGAAGAAGGCGACGAGGAAAGCACCATCCAAGCTCTACAAAGGTTTCAAGAAGAAGGAGTTCAAGTTAGGTATAACCTCTTTTCCGAGTAGCTAACTCTCGTTAGCTTAGTAGCTAGTTTAGTTTAGAAAAGATCCGACTTTTGTTAGTCCATGTTGCCTAATGCGCTAAAAATTTGTTTTTTATACCGTTTCCACCTCCCCGTAAGAACCGGGGTTGGCAACGTGGACTTACAGTGGTATCAGAGCCTAACTAAACTTAAACTAGCTTAGTAGTAAAGTGTATGGAAGTTCGATCGGAAAAATCGCAAAAACCTAAACATCAAAACCCTAACTTTCTGTTGAAATTTTTTGTGCTCTAAAAATAAAAAGTTTTACTCCAAAAATCGGCTCAGGGTTTTGTGAAGACACCCACCAAAAACGGTCGCCTGAATCCTTCAAACCGCCGCGATTCCGCGGCAATGGGTATACATTTGCCGCGGAACCGCCGCCGTTTAAGCTCTTCTCGTGACCGGGTTTGGTGCAGTGTTCATCTGGTAGGGTTTTGGGATTTTTAAGATGGTTTATTTGTGCCCAGGTTTTCCAGAAAAGAAATTTGGTTTTGGGGGCCTATAAATCCGTATTTTTGATCGAACTTCACTATACTTTGACTAATCGGTTATATCTGTGATGTTTATATGTATTGAACGTCAGCTAATCGCTATATGTCGATTAGTCGGGTTTATACATATCTGTGATCTGTGTTTAATGATGGTTTGTGTATATGAATGCGTTGGACTGTCGCGGGTGAATAGCCTGGGTGGATGTGAGATGAGTGTTTCTTTTTCTTTCTTTCATTGTAAAATGTAAATTGATGTAATATTATTATTTGTATGGCCGCACAACCGGGTCGGGGTTGTAGCCGTCATTGTATAATTCTTTTTACTGTTTTTGCTCCTAGGATAGACCCGTGGAGGGGGTGCACAAACTACCGGGTATCTCGAAGTGCCGAGTGGCCTACTCACTGCGTTGAGGGAGGTTGCTCCACTTCGGGTACTTGGCGGGTAGTTTGCCGCACCCATAGGGGTCTTGGGTGGGGTATTGGCTATTCACCGCGACCGTGTAATCCGCTTTTCGTTGCAGGCTCGAACGGATTGCGGATTTCTAGTATATCCAATGTATTCATCTATGATCTGTAATGTCTATCATTGCTATATATATTTATAACTATTTAGGCGTTGCTTATGTTTTACAGCCGCGCTAGCCCAGCCCCCGCTCTGTCGTTAGTTAAGTAACCTAACGGGTGATGACGGGGCCCCATGGCGAATGCGAATGGCATAAGCGTACGTCATATTTTGGTTGTTTTCTGCAATGGTAGGATTAAATGATGGGACGCATTAAAAGAACTAATGCAAGTATATCACGCATTAAAAGAACTAATGCAAGATAATAAACCAAGCAAAAGTCGTTGGAACACTTTCGAAAAACCACTCGGTTCTTTTCAAAACCAACTTTTAAATGCGGAGCTTGAGCCACTCCTTTTAAAAGCTATCTCATTCCATCGATCATATCAAGTTCACTACGTTCACGGTTTAGCCAAAACCATTCGTAGCCCTCCGTCGTTTCACATGAATAGTCAATAGTATTCAAGCTGTGTTTGTTGGCCAAAGTCAAGGCATAGTGATTGGTAGCTATTGGGTATTCATGTGCAGCATAGATAGATGCGTTGATTTGGAACAGTCGTACTGCCTTGTTGGCCAAAGTCAAGGGTAAGTACGGGTGGATTCAAATTAACCTGGAGAACGACGGGTAGAACTTGACATGTGACTTATGATTTGTTGGCCAAAGTCAAGGTCATAAGAGCATGGGGCAAAAATCTACATCGGGAGTTTCATAAGTACTGAAACTTGCTAGTGTTGCATACCATTTGGAGTGTGATGATTCTGGTAGGATTCCTTCAGTTTCGTCACGCAGTGATATTTGGATCCCGATCCTACTGTGAGTATATGCTACTCCTCGGGAAATTTTTCACTAAACGATCAATGCTATAAACCTAGTAGGTGTCTAGAAAGGTGTTAGCGGGGCTACGCCCCCAGGGAAAAGAGGTTCTTAAATTAAGGAACTTCGCGAAAGCGTTGGAAAACCTCCCTCGAAGTACCGACACTGGCCTGGCTGAACGGTTAAGCAAGCATTATGCGGTGGGATTGATCCCGACTAATTCTTCCTTTATAGTATGAGGAGGGATTCGAGAGACAGTGGGAGCCATCCTGTTTAGACAAACTAAAAACCATTCTAAACTTGCAAGAGCATCGTGCTGAGTGTTTCTTCTCTCTCTCCTAATTGCAGCGACCAATCGACATGACTGGACTTAAGTTATTTCTAGATAAAAACATACTGACAGGGCCAAACTACAAAAATTGGCTCAGGAATGTCAAAATGGCAATCACTTACGACAAGCTGGGGTATCTTCTTACCACCAAAGCTCCCCCCGTCCCAGGTCCCACCTCCAGCCATTTTACCGAGTCACCGCTCTGAATGGCTTGCTGGAAGCTAGTAAGCTCACCATAGTCAATGGTGCAATCCTCTCTATCCCCATCTATGAGAAAACCATAGTATCTCTCGAGCGGATGAGACAGCCTACTACTCCTGCGGAGTGGCGTTGGGATGTCCGGCTCTCTTGAAACTTTTGGTTCTTCCAAGCTTTCAGTAATAGCTTATGGTTATGGAATTTCTTCCAGTTCTATTGCGCCCCCACTTATCTGATTTTCTACAAATTCAGTTTCCAAGAAGTGGGCATGCTGAGAAACAAAAACCTTTTGTTCCTCTGCGGAATAGAAAGGATACCCCTTGGAGTTCTTTAGGTATCCCACAAAGTTACACAGTACTGAGTGTGCCTCGAGCTTGTCCGCATGCTGCTTCTTTACAAAAGCCGGACATCCCCATGTCTTAAGATACTTAAGACAGGGTTTCTTCCTACTCCACATCTGATATGGGGTGGTAGGCACAGTCTTGGTTGGAGCCTTGTTCAAGAGATATGCAGCTGTTTCCAGTGCATAACCCCAGAAAGATCGCGGCAACTCAGCCTTACTCGTCATAGAACGAACCATGTCCAACAGGGTTCGATTCCGCCTTTCCGATACATCGTTGTGCTGTGGTGTGTATGGAGGAGTAAGCTGAGAGAGAATTCCATTCTCTTTTAAGTAGTCCAGAAACTCGGCACTCAAGTATTCACCACCTCGATCAGATCTCAGTGTCTTGATACTTTTGCCTGTTTGTTTTTCAACTTCATTCTTGTATTCCTGAAATTTCTCAAAGGCCTCGGATTTGTGCTTCATTAGGAAGACATGTTCATACCTAGAGAAATCATCTGTGAAAGTAATGAAGTATGAATAACCACTTCGCGCATTTGTAGACATTGGACCACACACGTCACTGTGTATGAGTCCCAAGAGCTCGCTTGCTCTTTCTCCGTGTCCAGTGAACGGAGTCTTTGTCATCTTTCCCATGAGACAAGATTCACAAGTGGCATAAGACTGATACTCGAATGGATTCAAGTATCCCTCTTTATGTAACTTTGTTAACTGTGTCTCATTAATGTGACCCAGTCTACAATGCCATAAGAAAGCCAGATTTGTTTCCGGAGACTTTCTTTTAAGTGTGTTCTGGACACTGAAGATCTGAGCTTGATTCAATACGTATATCCCGTTTTCTAATGTACCTGACCCAATCAGAACTTGATTTAGGTGGATGTTGACCACATCGCTTACAAAAGTAAAATCATACCCTTCCTTAGAAAGTAAAGATACAGATATGATATTACAAGTCGCACCTGGTACATAAAAACAGTTACGCGGAATCAATATCTACCCAGTTGTCAGTTCAAGATGATACTCCCCTACGGATTCAGCGTACATGTGTAAGGTTCCTAGGAACCCTAGTGAGGTCTCACAAGTCATCATCCATGCAAATTTCTAAAAAATACGGTGCCGAGAAACCCTAGAACGGATCGTTAACTAGATATATAGGCGAAGCGAGTAAGTAAACGGAAATATAGCTAAAGGAAAGGGGCTACAATCTTTGTAGATCTGGTCCACCACTTCCTAAGCTCCGCGATGATCTCCCTCCGCTGTCCAAATCGAACCCTTGACTCTAGCATTGGCATCATCGAAGAATGGGCGGGCTTGATCGTCGGTTCGATGCCGAAGATGATCTACGTCGAGGCATCACAAGAACAAGCTCCAACTTCACCAAGCTTTGAAAACTTGTGAAGTAAACACCCTATACAACTTGGCAAGAGGTAGAGGATAAAGAAATAGGAAGTGGGTAGACTTTAGAATTGGATTTCTCACTTGATTTCACTAGTTGCCATTGATGGTCACTAGCTTTCTTCATGGAAGAAGAAGAAGATGATATGATAAGTTAATTAAAAAAAGAAAATAAAAAGAATACTTATCATAACTTCAACCATGGTTTAGTGTAGAGATTTTACTAAGGTTTAGATGAGTGGTTAGGGTTAAAGAAGAGACAAGAATGGTTGACTTGTTCAAAGCTTCAAGAAGCTTTAAAGAAAAAACAAAATAAGCCACCATTTCTTTTTCTCTTTATCTTTTCCAAAACAATAATAAATGGATAAATAAATAAGAGAAAAGAAACCCTAACCATTCACTAAACATGGTTTAATTTTTACACAAACCCAAAAGAGCAAGTATCATCAAACATGATACAATCTTGTGCACAAAAGTATATCACATATACAACTTGCACAATTCAAGTGAGAAAATCCTTTTAAAGTGAACCAATACTAGTTAATGCAAAGTAATATATCAAATATATATAATTATGCATTAAATCATTAAATCAACACTTGATTCAATGATCCGGTCATATCGCATATAACCGGCTAGTATCCAATGTATCGGCTTATCGAATCAATCCTTGATTCGATAACTAGGTTATATCGCATATAACTAATCGATACATTCATCGCGAGAATAGAATACGGTATCACATACATGCATTATTCTCGGTCCCGCACATATCTCATATGCGCTCCTATTTCGTTTCGCTTGAGCCAGGAAACCTCTGTGTAGGACTCTAAAGACTCGTCAATACGCCGGCAGCAGATGTTGATCATATCAAACACCCACAAGCCGCAAGCGGTCTGCTAAACGTAACGGCCACCCGGGTATTGAGCGATCAGAAGATCGACGAGCAAGCCCGCTCACACTCCTGTGAATCCAACCAGTAACACTTACCGTACAGTTCGGTCTGTTCGTCTGATATGTCGCATATCTCGCCTAGGGGTGGTAAACGTCAGACCCCAATAGCTCGATAAGTCATGCCGACTTGAGGTCCATAACATTCGTGAAACTACTGATAACTCTTACCAGTATATCACTACAACCCTGGCCAGGGATTTCCTGTTATGGCCAGTCGTGCATTGCGCAACATCAACCCCCAATACCGGGAGAGACGAATCCCCTCCTATCGCTCATTGCCTCCATGTGAATCGGGACTGTACCCAAAAACCACCTATTTGCACGACTCAGTAGAGCCGTGGTAGGGTGGAAATCAAAGCACAGTGGGAGACACACAAGACTCTATGACGATCTCGGGTCAACAGACTAAGCTGTACCGGTGTCACCAGAGAACTGCCATCTGACGTGAGGTATAATACCATCTGGGAGTTCTCGGCGAGTCCGTTCAGTGTACCCAGTCTCTACTGAGCACCCGCATACCATCTCCGATGTCAAACACCAATGGATATGGGATCATCCATCGCCCATCGCATGGGTCGAGAAGATATACGCTAGTCTACTCTGGAATATCGATGCCCCGTCTCGATATTCCCTCGACTAGGAACATTTCAAGGATGTACTCATGGACTATCCAGGCCCCGCTAGTATGATCTGCATCATAGTCCTGGAAGTCGAGTACACATCCTAAAGGCTTTATCAACATGTAACAGAGAGACGGAAAGTATACACGTTAAGACAAAGAGCAACCAGATAGCGTACTATCATGTCGAGCAAGAAAGTCCTTCCTATATATGTCCCAGCATCCACCACAATATACATCCAATGTACAGTAATGGCCTCTAGGGCATACATATAACTAACAATCTCCCACTTGCACTAGGGCCATCTGTAGCAGTGGTTGCAGTATCGCATACTCAACCATCCCCTAAAAGACTCTCTTTGGGGAAAAGGCCTTCGTGAGTGGATCCGCCGTGTTGTCCTCTGAGTCTACTCTCCTAACCTCGATCACCCCGGAGATCAACTATCTCCATGATCAGGTGATGCTTCCTCAGAATTTGTCTGGGTCACTGATGGGACCAGGGTTCCAGGGCCAAAGCCACACTTCCATTGTCATACAATGGCAGGAACCTAGTTCATCTTATGAACCAATATACACCCAAACTTCCTCTTTGGTAGTATCTTCAATAGCGATGTTACCAGCCTTTATCTTCTAGTTTGCCACGGTATTTAGCTTGGAACTCTTCCAACATACCGTCCCTTTACTGAGGGTAAAGACAGTGCCTGTGACTGACATTCAGTCGTCTTTATCACCCTGGAACACTTCCAGTGATTCTCCCCAGGATCGATTGATACAATCTCACTATACCTAGTGAGAACCCTAATATCCCTTTAGATCTATCTCATAGGTCCAAATCTCAGGATTTAGGAGGTATCATCTTTATCCTATTTGGAGAATCCTTGTGATAATAGGAGATTGACCGATCGTAGTATAGGAAACTCTTTTCCTATCAAGAGTATGTTGTCTACGTACAATACGAAGATGACCACCTTACTCTCTACTACCCTTTTGTATATACAAGGTTCGTCTACCATTTTGATGAAGTCAAACACTTTGACTATCACATCAAAACAGACGTTCCAACTCCGCGACATCTGCTTCATTATGTAAAGCAACTTGCACACGTTTCCGCTGCTCCCACTGTTTTACGAAGACCTCTGGCTGTGTTCTTATAGACGTTCTCTTCTAAATCAGTATTTAAAAAAGCAGTCATGGCACCCAACCGCCAGATATCGTAGTCATGGTATGTAGCCGTGGTAAGTAGGATCTGGATAGACTTAAGCATAGCTACTGGAAAAAGGTTTCATCATTATCCACGCCTGGTCGATGACGAAAACCTTTAACAAGTCTAGCTTTGAAAGTCTCAACTTGTCCATCTACACCAAGTAATCTTCTCAAGATATACTTGCTCCTGATGGGGATTTAACCCTTCAGATATAGCAGCTAAAGTCCATACTTTGCTGGTGTACATGGATTCCATCTCAGATCGCTAAGCATCCAGCCATTCTTACAGAGTCCCTACTCTCAATGGCCTGCTCAAAACTAGTTGGGTCATCATCTCATGATGCAATCCTTGCTCCCACTGTCATCGAGAAACCGAGGTATCTCTCAGGCGGATGAGGAACCCTACTAGATCGGCGGAGAGGCTGAGGTTCGTCGGGAACTATAGAATCCTTTTGTTCTGTCAAATCATCAACTGCAGTTTTGTATAGCTGGAACATTTCCAGTTCTACAGAACTGATCCTGCCTCGATCTTGTCCGGATTTTGCTTTAAACATAGGCCGGACAACCCCAAATCTTAACTCACTTAAGAGATAGGATCTTCCCACACCATATCTTATATGGAGTGGTAGGCAGTGATTTGATTCAAACCTAATTCAATAAGTATGCAGCTTCTCAAGCGCATAACTCCCAAAAGGAAATAGGTAACTCAGTAATACTCATCATAGAGCACACGATATCTAATATTGTGTGATTGCTCCGCCCCGATACACCGTTGTGCTGTGGTGTATTCAGAGGAGTAATACTGAGAGAGAATCTCATTTTCCTTTAAAATAGTCCAAGGATTCCATGCACAAGTATTCTCCTCCCTGATCTCATCATAGGACATAATACTTATACCCGTATATTGGTTCTCTACTTCCTACTTATATTCTGTGAATACCTCAAAAGGTTCGGACTTATATTTCAACAGGAATATATGACTGAATCTTGAGAGATTATCAGAGAATATAATGAAGTATAAAGAACCAGTCCTGGCATGTGTAGACAGGAGACCTTACATACATCATCATGCATCAGTCCCAAGAGTTTACCAACTCTTTCTCAGTTTCCAGTAAACAGAGCTGGTGTCATTATATCTTTGTGACATGACTGGCAAGTTTCACAAGATGTAAATTCAAACTGATTTAAATATGCATCTAAATGTAACTTTAGCTAGTCGGGTCGCATTGATATGACCTAGTCTACAATACCTCAAGAAGAATTTGTTCATTTCTGAACTCTTCCTCTTGTGTGTGTTCAGTATACAAGGAACTGTAGTTTGATTTAGAACGTCAAAGCTTTTAGATAACGTGCCTGAACCGATCAACTTTTGATATAGGAAATGTTCAAAACATTATCCATCAATACAAAATTATATCCTTTCTTTACTAATAAAGAGACTGATATGATTTTGTATATCAGGTTCGGTATCTAACAGCATTTGTTCAGAATCAATGTATTCGTAATACAGGGTGACAGTGACCAACAGACTTGGCTGCAACACTTGCCCCGTTTTCTGCCTCATGAAACTTATCACCCGTTCTCAGTTTTTCTACCTTTCTGTAGCCCTATGTAACAAATTACATATCTGGGATCCTGATCCGGTATCATATACCCAGGATGCAGAGGATACTGAGAAACAGTTCTTTGTAATGAACACACCCGAAGGAGATGCATCATATGCACTTTCTTCATTTGGGCGGCATAGGAATTCTGGTATTCCCCAATTTCCTGCTCTGTCTTATAACAATTATAAGTTGGAGCGGGACCAACGTTCCCCAGCTCAGAATAACAAGCGGGTTCGGTCAATACATCCATTTTATTATCTTGATTAAGGCGTGATACGGTCGCTACCAGGAGAGAGAGAGAAAAAAACACTCTGCGTGCGCTCTTGCAAGATCAGATTGGTTATATATTTTATCTAATCAGGATGGCTCCCACTGTTTTTATCAAATCTTCCTTCAAACCTTAAAAGGAAAGACTAGCCGGGATTAATTACACTCTACAAGTTCGCCAATCTTTCAGCCAGGCCAGTGTCGGTACTTTGAGGGAGGTTCCCCGTGCTTTCGCACGGACCTAATTACAGTAAACCTCGTTTTCCCAGAGGTGTAACCCCGTTGACACCTTTCTAGACACCTACTTGATCGGCTAATTGCAAAGTGCAAAACTCTCCCAGGAGTAACAATTACTCGCAGTGGGTATCGGGATCCAACTATCACATAGAAGGTATGCAATCTCATTGCAAATTTCAACACTTGAAACTCCCGATAAAGGTTTTTACCCCTAGCACCTATGACCTTAACTATGGTCAACAAATCATAAGTACTAGTCAAGTTCTACCCGTCATTTCGTGATTAATTAGACCCACCCACATGACCCTTACCTAAGGTCAACAAAGTCACGCGACTGTCTTAACTAATCGCATCATATGCGGTGTAGGAAGACATCACTTAGCTACCGTACACTGTGCCTTGACTATGGTCAACAAACACAGCACGAATACTAAGTACTCTACTTCCTAAAATGACGGAGGGTTGCGAATGGTTTTTGTGAAAACCTTTAACGCTTTGAACTTGATCTCGTTGCGGAATCAAATGGTTTTTAAATGGAATGTTTTTGAGGCTTTTCTAGTTTTGCTAAAGGGGTCACTCCCGGTGAAGGGATCGTCGGCCCTTTCCTCGTCGAATGAGGTGCGGGATATATCATATATATCACTGTGCAAAGCGGAAACTATAGAAGAGATCAAAGACAAACCGAGGGTTGTAGCATCTGCCAGTTATTGCTAAAGGAGTCACTCCCGGTGAAGGGATCTCGGTCCTTTCCTCATCGAATAAGGTGCAGGATGTTCTATAATGAACACCGCGATGCAAAGCAAGAACTGTAGCTACCAGTTTTTATTTTGAAATTCGATTCCACAACATCAATTAGGTTTATTTTCTTTCATTAATCTCATTAATGAATATCCCATCATTTAAGTCCACCTAACCATCACAGATAAATATAACGTACGCTTATGCCATCCGCATTCGCCTCGATGTCCCGTCTGCACCGTTAGGTTAGGTAACTAACGGCAGAGCGGGGCAGGGCTAGCGCGGGTGTAAAACATAAGCAACGTTTATATAATATATCATATATACTATATACTACATCTATCTGAACAAAGCACAGAACATCGCATGATCACATCACAGATAACGCAGCAGAAAGAATCATATGAAATATTGGATATACTAGGACGTCCGTGTTTTTCAATACGACCCAGTATAAAACACGGATTCCACGGTCGTGATGAATAGCCAATCCCACACCCCTAGACCCCTACGAGAGCGGCAAGCAACCCTACCAATTCTAGGGTTAGGAGACCCGGACTCGACTCCTCGAGATGGTCTCCCTCTGGACCCTAGAACCCGGTTACTTGTGCTCCCCTCCTTGGGTCTATCCTAGTGCAGAAAAGTAAATAATATACATCAACGGTGACAACTTCCGCAACCTGGAAGTGCCCCAATAAAAGAATATTACATACAAGTTTTTACATGAATGAAAATGAAAAACACTCATCTCACATAAAAAAAACCCCCGGCTATTCAAACACGACGATCCAATATAACATATCCAGCAACACATAACATCACATGTCATCAACGTAAGTAAATATGCGCATCCCAATTGTCGTTGACATATAGCAACGAAACCGGCGATATCACATATTACACTTACGGTCATAGAAAAGAAAGTGTAAAACTACAACAGTTGGAATCCACAACCACCTCAGACATCGCATGCCTGACCAAATGAATTCTTTAGACATCGCATGCCTAACAATTATAAACCCCGCATTTTGGTCTCATTATCGAAAACATTTTTCAATATCAAGTCGGGCAATTCAACAAGATTCCCGAAAAACTGATCGAATGCTCATCGCAAACTTTAGTAGGCGGCTGCACCCCCGATGCCGTCGACGAAGTGCACCAAGGCGGAACACCGCTGCCGCGAGCACCCGGGCGGATGCTTTCGGCGACGGGGTTCTCCTACAGTCACTTGGTCGGGGCTATGGGGTGAGGCTGTTTATCAAGTTTACCCGGCGAGTATCCGCATACGCTACGTGATTGCGACGGACTTTTGATCACATCAAAATTCCGTGGCAACCGATCAAGTGAGACTAAACTGCTACGTTTATAATATTCATTCCGTTATCTCATAACAATTTGTGAATTCCAATTATTGTATCACATTCCGGATAAATAGAAAATGCTAAACTTTTCGATCGAACAATCGAACACCCAAGTTTTCCCGATACAGCTCAACATATGAAATAAGTCTAACAACATTCAGTTCGTGCCTCAGTACCAACGGTCCAGCCGTAGAAGGGTCAAGCCAACGCCTCACATGTGGCACGCCGTACTGCCCCAAACCCGAAGGTTCAAAGGGCAGTTCAAGACGGTCACATAATCGAGTTAAGGTTTGTTGTCTTCTAGAGGGTCCATCGCGTTACTTGCACTACTTAGAACGTCGTTAAACTACGGAAAAATCCAACAATTGGAAATTTCCCGGCAGGGGAAAAAGTGGGTATTTATATCCGGTCGAACTTTTTAACATATTCTAAGATTATCCGGAAAAGCACACAGACAGAATTAGACAATCCGATCAATATACCGAGTCCCCAATACAACCCAGAAAATGAAACTCTGGAAAAAATATTAAAAATCCCCGGGAAAATCAGCACAGACAACTAAGAACTACTGTGCAAAATTGGATGCACAAAACGACAAACAGGCCGCGGAACCGCCGCATGAGCAAGCTCATGCCGCGGTTCCGCCGCACTTTAGTTGAATCACGGGCACGTGCTGCACAGTTTTTCTTAAAATTCCCTGATGAATTTTCTGAATATTTTTAATCTACAAAAATCCACATTTTACAGAAATGTCCAGAGAGCATTTTTAAAGTCGGGGTTTTGGGTCGATCGGACTTCTAATTCCGTCGGGACTTCGCCTAAGGCTCTAACCTGGCTTTGATACAAATGTAAAGTTCCTAGGCACCCTAGTGAGGTCTCACAAGTCATCATCCATGCAAATTTCTAAAAAATACGGTGCCGAGAAACCCTAGAACGGATCGTTGACTAGATATATAGGCGAAGCGAGTAAGTAAACGGAAATATAGCTAAAGGAAAGGGGCTACAACCTTTATAGATCCGGTCCACCACTTCCTAAGCTCCGCGATGATCTCCCTCCGCTGTCCAAATCGAACCCTTGACTCTAGCATTGGCATCATCGAAGAATGGGCGGGCTTGATCGTCGGTTCGATGCCGAAGATGATCTACGTCGAGGCATCACAAGAACAAGCTCCAACTTCACCAAGCTTTGAAAACTTGTGAAGTAAACACCCTATACAACTTGGCAAGAGGTAGAGGATGAAGAAATAGGAAGTGGGTAGACTTTAGAATTGGATTTCTCACTTGATTTCACTAGTTGCCATTGATGGTCACTAGCTTTCTTCATGGAAGAAGAAGATGAAGAAGAAGAAGAAGATGATATGATAAGTTAATTAAGAAAAGAAAATAAAAAGAATACTTATCATAACTTCAACCATGGTTTAGTGTAGAGATTTTACTAAGGTTTAGATGAGTGGTTAGGGTTAAAGAAGAGACAAGAATGGTAGACTTGTTCAAAGCTTCAAGAAGCTTTAAAGAAAAAACAAAATAAGCCACCATTTCTTTTTCTCTTTATCTTTTCCAAAACAATAATAAATGGATAAATAAATAAGAGAAAAGAAACCCTAACCATTCACTAAACATGGTTTAATCTTTACACAAACCCAAAAGAGCAAGTATCATCAAACATGATACAATCTTGTGCACAAAAGTATATCACATATACAACTTGCACAATTCAAGTGAGAAAATCCTTTTAAAGTGAACCAATACTAGTTAATGCAAAGTAATATATCAAATATATATAATTATGCATTAAATCATTAAATCAACACTTGATTCAATGATCCGGTCATATCGCATATAACCGGCTAGTATCCAATGTATCGGCTTATCGAATCAATCCTTGATTCGATAACTAGGTTATATCGCATATAACTAATCGATACATTCATCGCGAGAATAGAATACGGTATCACATACACGCATTATTCTCGGTCCCGCACATATCTCATATGCGCTCCTATTTCGTTTCGCTTGAACCAGGAAACCTCTGTGTAGGACTCTAAAGACTCGTCAATACGCCGGCAGCAGATGTTGATCATATCAAACACCCACAAGCCGCAAGCGGTCTGCTAAACGTAACGGCCACCCGGGTATTGAGCGATCAGAAGATCGACGAGCAAGCCCGCTCACACTCCTGTGAATCCAACCAGTAACACTTACCGTACAGTCCGGTCTGTTCGTCTGATATGTCGCATATCTCGCCTAGGGGTGGTAAACGTCAGACCCCAATAGCTCGATAAGTCATGCCGACTTGAGGTCCATAACATTCGTGAAACTACTGATAACTCTTACCAGTATATCACTACAACCCTGGCCAGGGATTTCCTGTTATGGCCAGTCGTGCATTGCGCAACATCAACCCCCAATACCGGGAGAGACGAATCCCCTCCTATCGCTCATTGCCTCCATGTGAATCGGGACTGTACCCAAAAACCACCTGTTTACACGACTCAGTAGAGCCGTGGTAGGGTGGAAATCAAAGCACGGTGGGAGACACACAAGACTCTATGACGATCTCGGGTCAACAGACTAAGCTGTACCAGTGTCACCAGAGAACTGCCATCTGACGTGAGGTATAATACCATCTAGGAGTTCTCGGCGAGTCCGTTCAGTGTACCCAGTCTCTACTGAGCACCCGCATACCATCTCCGATGTCAAACACCAATGGATATGGGATCATCCATCGCCCATCGCATGGGTCGAGAAGATATACGCTAGTCTACTCTGGAATATCGATGCCCCGTCTCGATATTCCCTCGACTAGGAACATTTCAAGGATGTACTCATGGACTATCCAGGCCCCGCTAGTATGATCTGCATCATAGTCCTGGAAGTCAAGTACACATCCTAAGGGCTTTATCAACATGTAACAGAGAGACGGAAAGTATACACGTTAAGACAAAGAGCAACCAGATAGCGTACTATCATGTCGAGCAAGAAAGTCCTTCCTATATATGTCCCAGCATCCACCACAATATACATCCAATGTACAGTAATGGCCTCTAGGGCATACATATAATTAACAACATGCTCATTCCGTTAGCAACCCTGAGAGTCATATCACCTATCTTGATAACCCTATGGTTTCTCAGAGCCTGTAACGAATTACAGATGTGAGATCCTGATCCGGTATCCAATACCCAGGAAGTAGGGTTAACTGACATACAGTTCTCTATTACAAACACACCCGAAGCCGAAGCCACAACATGCTTCAAATCCTGGCTACTGGCTTTGCTAGCCCTGCAATCCTTCTGCCAATGTTCATTCCCGTAACAATAGGAACGTCCCTCTTTTACTACATCCAGTCCCAAAACTTTTGCCCTTCCCTTTCCTTCTACTTCCCTGGTTTCCTTCAGGGTAGAAGGTAGAGACTGTAGAATCAAGTCAGCATCTGACCCGTTCTTCAACGTGGTCTTCAGGTCCGTGAGCTCAAAATAGCTGGTCTCTATAAGGACGTTACCCCCTACAGATGACCCGATAGCCAACCTCGCTGGAAGCAATTCGTTCGAGGTCTCATATCTTGCGATACGAGATTGCTCTCCATATAAATCTTTGTTATGGAGGAAGATAGAAACTAAGTCCATCTTCTCGTGCTGCCCCGGGTATGCACCATCAACTGAGGCTGACACGAGGCACTTGGTTTTCGCACAGTCTTTTTCCGATGTCCTTCGGATATCAATATCTGTGACAGGGGAAACTGGTCCTGAGACGGCAGGGGCTGGATTAGTTAAGAGGTGTCCCATCTTGTCATGGGCAATGGACATCTGGACAGACCTTTGCCAGTCATAACAGTCAGATTCAGTTATTTTATTATCTAGATGTAACCTAGGTGTGGTCACTGGGTCGCTGCAATTAAGAGAGAGAGAAGAAAACACTCAGCATGATGCTCTTTGCAAGTTTAGATTGGTTTTTAATTTATCTAAACAGGATGGCTCCCACTGTCTCTCGAATCCCTCCTCAAACCAAAAAGGAAGAATTAGTCAGGATCAATCTCACCGTACAATACTTGCTTAACCGTTCAGCCAGGCCAGTGTCGGTACTTCGAGGGAGGTTTTCCAACGCTTTCGCGAAGTTCCTTAATTAAGTAACCTCTTTTCCCTGTGGGTGTATCCCCGCTAACACCTTTCTAGACACCTACTTGGTTTATAGCATTGATCGTTAAGTGAGAAAGTTCCCGAGGAGAAGCATATACTCACAGTAGGATCGGGATCCAAATATCATCGTGTGATAAAACTGAAGGAATCCTACCAGAATCATCGCACACTAAATGGTATGCAGCACTAGCAAGTTTCAGCTTCTTTAGAAACTCCCGATGTGGATTTTTGCCCCATGCTCTTATGACCTTGACGAAGGTCAACAAATCATAAGTCACATGTCAAGTTCTACCCGTCATTGTCTAGGTTAATTTGAACCCACCCATACATACCCTTGACGAAGGTCAACAAGGTAATACGACTGTCCCAAACCAACGCATCTATCTATGCTACATATGAACACCCAACAGCTACCAATCACTATGCCTTGACGAAGGTCAACAAATATAGCTTGAATACTATTGAATATTCATACGAAATGACGGAGGGCTACGAATGGTTTTGGCGAAATCGTGAACGTAGTGAACTTGATATAATCGAAGGAACGAGATAGCTTTTAAAAGGAGTGGTTCAAGCTCCGCGTTTAAAAGTTGGTTTTTGAAAAGAACCGAGTGGTTTTGAAAGTGTTCCAACGACTTTGCTTTGGTTTATTTTCTTGCATTAATTTCAATGCGTCCCATCATTTAATCCTACCATTGCAGAAAACAACGAAAATATGATGTACGCTTATGCCATCCGCATTCGCCACGGGGTCCCGTCATCACCCGTTAGGTTACTTAACTAACGACAGAGCGGGGGCTGGACTAGCGCGGATGCAAAACATAAGCAACGCCTAAATAGATATCATATATAGATATATACATTCGTCAGATGCAATGATAGCCATTCCAGATCACAGATGAACACTTTGGATATACTAGGAATCCGCGTTTCGTTCGAGCCTGCAACGAAAGACGGATTACACGGTCGCGATGAATAGCCAATACCCCAACCTAGACCCCTACGGGTGCGGCAAACTACCCGCCAAGTACCCGAAGCGAAGCAACCTCCCTCAACAACGTGAGTAGGCCACACGGCACTTCGAGATACCCGATAGTTTGTGCACCCCATCTTGGGTCTATCCTAGGAGCAAAAACAGTAAAAGAAATTATACAATGGCGGCTACAAGCTCATCCTAGATGTGCGGCCATAAAATAATATTACATCAATTACAAATTTTACATGAATGAAAGAAAAAGAAACTCTCATCTCACATCCACCCGGCTATTCATCCGCGACAATCCAACGAGTTCATATACACAAACCATCAACATTACAGATCGCAGATATGTATAACCCCCACTAATCGACGTATAGCGATTAGCAGACGTTCAATACATATATAACATTACAGATACAACCCATTAGCCAAAGTCTACAGAAAATCGACCAAAAATACGGATTTGTAACCACCCCAAAAACAAACTTGTTCTCTGGAAATTCTGGGCAGAAACAAACCATCTCAAAAATCACAAAACACCAACAGAAGAAAACTGCAGGAGAAACGATCCACGGCCGAGTCAACTCGGCCGTGGATCCGAGGCAGGAGCAAGCTCGTGCCGCGGATCCGCGGTGAGTTGGTCGACTCAATGGATCGTTTTTCTTGCCTGTTCTTTAAAAAGCCTGAGCCGATTTTTAGTACATGATTTATTATTTTTTGAGCAGAAATAAAAATCGGCAGAAACTTGAATTTTCCGGGGTGTTTTGCGGTTTCTTGTCCGGTCGAAATTCTAGATACTTTGCTAACATGCTAGGGTGTGTTTAGCTAGGATCTGATACCACTGTAAGTCTACGTTGCTCATCCCGGTTCTTACGGGGAGGCGGAAACGGTGAAAAACGATTTTTGACGCAAAGGCAACATGGACTAAAAGAAGGATTTTTGCTAAACTACAAACTAGTAAACTACTATAGGTACTATCTACTATGCCATAGAGATTATACCTCACGATACCAGTCCTTCGGGTCTTCATTCCGCTGTCCTGCTCGTTCATCCACGCTCCGAGGATCGATCCGCATCTTGGTCACCTCCGCGGCCCTCTTGAGTCGAAGACGATCCATCCGAGAGTTGTGCTCCGAGTTCCACCTCGAGCCGAGGCAACTAGGGCAACAAGATCGCTAGTCTTGATGTCCTAGGTTGTGTAGAAGAGGTAGATGGAAGTATTTGTCTATTTGGATCCTTTTTCTCTCAACACATGAGATCAAAGGATTTTTCAAGAGGAGGAAGAAGAACTAGCAACCATGGAGCTCTTTTCTTTTCTTCTCACAAGAGAGAGTGAGAAATGAGAAATGAATTATCAACTAAAGAAAATGAACCATGGTTGCAATAATACACAAACATCATCATTACTAATCCTTTCATGATAAAGTTGATGGCAACAATTGACTTAACCATTTTCATAATCCAAAAACAAAAAGAAATCCAAAGAAAACTCTAGACCTCTCATGAAGGTCCAAGTCAACTTTGGTCAAACGGTCAACAAAGTCAAGAATGGTCAAATGGTCAAAGCAATTAGCCATCACATAATTATCACTAAAAAGATTAGTAAATAATGTCCCCGGCTCATAATGGTTTTGACCGAACCGACTGCCAAAACCCTAATGAGTCCGCCTCAAAATGGTTTTGACCGAATCAACTGTCAAAACCCTAATGAGGCACCTCCTCCTTCTTCGCTCCTCAAAACTGTGCATACACACCCGCATCCGCATTCCGTAAAATGTGAATGCACAGAAGACAAAACAAATCCATCCATGCAATACTAGGATCTGGCTTAAACCAAAGCCCACTAGTATTGCCTGCCCGAACAGCATACGCACACAAGTGCACGTAAGTGATCGTAGCCCTGCCGTAAAACCATACGGCTTCTACACGTTTCGCTCAGTGCAGAGAAACTCTCTGTGTGGGACTCTAAAGACTCGACACTACACTGGCAGTGGGTTTAACCACAAACCGCAAGCGGCACTAGCTGTACGTAACGGTCCCCAGGTAGATGTCGATAAGAAGGCCGATGAGGTAAACCCATCCGAACTCCTTCTGAGCCTGTATGTGACAATCTCCATACAGTCCGGTCCGTTCGTCTGAGAACATCGCATGGCGGACCTAGGGGGTGGTAAATGTCAGTCCCCTAATAGCGGTACAAGTCGTGTCGGAGTGTAGCCTAGAACACCCTGAGATAACACTGGAAACCTACCAGTATATCTCGCTTGCCCTGGCCAGGGACTACTTGTGTAATGGCTCTCCTAGACACAGCGCGATATCAACCCCCAATACCGGGAGAGACGAATCATGTCTAACCGTTATTGCCTCGAAGTGCTTCGGGACTGCACCCAACTACTACCTGTTTGCACGACTCATTTGAGCCGTGGTAGGGGAGTAATCTAAGTACAGTGGGAACACACTCGAGGCAAAGTGACAGTGTCAAGTCAGTGGACTAAGCTGTATTCATGTCACCTAGAAACTGATAATTGACGATAGGTATAATACCAACCAACAATTCCCGACGAGTCCTGTCCAGTGTACTCGTAACCTAACGAGCATCCGCATACTATCTCCAGTACGACGTACTGATGGTTGTAGGACAGACCATCTCCCCTGCTGGGATGAGAAGCGCATACGCTTGTCTACTCCGGAGTATCGATGCCCTGTCTCGATAGTCCTACGACTAGGGACCTGTATAAGGATATGCTTATAGATTACCCAGCCCCCACAAGTGTGACTGCCATCACAACGCTAGTAATCAAGCAAAGATCCTAAGGGCTCTACTAATATGTATAAGCGATATGCTAAAAGAAACACATGCACATATTGAAGTAGAGACAAACCAAGTAGCATACTACCGTTTTGAGCAAGATTGTCTATACAACTGTGAATATCCCAAGCTTCCATAAAGTAATATACAAACTAGTATGATACAGTAATGGCCTCTAGGGCATATACACTAACAACACAAGCTCTCTGGAACCGAGAAAACTCATGGTGGACGCACTAAAATATCATATCAAGAGAAACCGGGTTTTTTAAACAGTGCGTATTTTCTTAAAATAATACCATGGTTCTCAAATCCAGAAATCCCATAAATCCAAATCTCAACATGTAAATCCATGCAATGTGTCGTATGACATAACAGGTAAAAAGTGAAAACCGCTCATTTTAAAAGAATCCAGTTTTGAAAATATCTCATGCGGTCCCGATTTTCTTGAAATCAAGTCAACATCTTCCATGTATGTAACGTATGTATGTATATAGGTATGGATGTGCAAATGGATATATACACGAATATGAGTGTGCATGTGCGCAAGTATGAAGATATCAATATATATGTACACTGGTATGAATATACAGTGTGCATGCGCGCAAGTATGAGATATCAATATATGTGTGCACAGGTATGAATATACAGTGTGTATGTGTGCAAGTATGAAGATATCAAAATATGTGTGCACTGGTATGAATATACAGTGTGCATGTGCGCAAGTATGAAGATATCAATATATGTGTGCACTGGTATGAATATACAGTGTGCATGTGCGCAAGTATAGGTATATCAGGGTATGCGTGCACCAATATAAACATATCCAAGTAAATATATGACAATATGCGACAAGTCATGTCTAATCATCAATGTATGAGTCGTAGCAATCCTATAGTGTGAGTGTCATGGCAATCACCAACGGTGTGAGTGTAACATACAAATAGTGCTCGTGCAGCTTGAACCGTTAGTGACAGTGCAGTGTTATATACTACCATTTATATATGCAACAGAAGAAGATATGCTACAATAGTACATATAAATATCTACGACTAAAATATCCTATCACGCTCTGACGCTTAATGCCATACGGGCGATTTCCCCGTAGATGTTAAATCTACTCACCTGGTCGCGTGCTAAGCGTAGTCGACCACCTGCTTCCCTTTCTTTGCGGCGTCCGACGTACCCGCCTGCGAACCTAGAATTTACACAAAGAATCCATATAAGCAAATATCTCGCAAAAATGCGATATCGAAATCAAACGAGAAACTCACGTCGCGAACTAAACGCGCGTGTGTCCGATACGCTGAAACGTGTGTATACGCGTCTAAAACTATCCCGATACGTCGCGACATGCTGGAACACAGAACCCACTCACGTATCACACGTGTCGCGCAAACTAAACGTAGAGGAAGAACGATATTTCGCTCCAGATTTTGACTCGGGCACCAATGTGAAAAGTTGCATATGCCAAAACACTAGAATATGCAGCAGACTACCCTAGCCATGACCCCAGCACCCAAAACCCCTATCTGGCCTCAAATTGCGGCTAGATCGATTAAAATTGCGGCCCAGGTGTAGAATCTGGGGCTCGTGCTTCGTGTGCATGGTCTAGACCTAGTATACAAGCTCCAGTTTCCTCAGTTTTTCTCTGAAGCAGCCAGGTCAAAAGCAGATCACAGAAAGGCCAAAATTTGCTTTAAAACGTTAAATTTACACCAAATAAAACCCTATGGTATTTTAGTGAAATCTAGGGTTAAACTAAGTTTATGTGGCCCTAATATACCTAATTAGGCTAAGCTAACCACCAAAAACATCACTTAACCAAAAGTCCACACTAATCACCATTTTAGCACTAAAACGCACATTTAACACTAATCGAAGCTAATTACACACAAGTTTAGCAACAAAGAAGTTGGGATCAGATTTTATACCTCACTTGACCCTAGGTGCAAGGAGAATGAGGGGAAGAAGAAGAAGAAGTGTTGCTGCTGCTGGGGCTCCTGCTTCTGCCTGCTACAGCTGCTGCTGCCTGATGCTGCTTATGCTGATGCTGTTGGTGCTTGTATTGCTGCTGTTGCTTCTTATTGTTGTTGTTGCTGCTGCTGCTGGAGCTCCTGCTGCTGCTTGTTGTGAGTGACAGTGAGAGTGAGAGAGTAATTAGAATATGAGTGAGGGAAAAAGCAAACCGATGAGTGATATGAAAGTCAAACCCCTCTCTCTCTCACCTCATTTAATGCTAGCATGGGCAAGCCCATCATGCCCATTCTCTCTCTCTCTCTCTTTCTCCCTCCAAGTCAACCCCAATTCAAATCATTTTCCATTTAAAAAAAACACTTAATTAAAAACCAAATACACTTAAGGCAGATGGTTTAATCCACCATGGTTGCTAATCATGGTTTAACCCCAATTTAACCCTAGTTTACATGCACATGTTTGTGCAAGGCTAAATAAATTTTAATAAAATATTCATTAATTTTGATAAAATATTTGAAAATCGATTTGGTAAACTTTTTATTAAAAACCATACTTTGGAGTATAATTAGCCACTAATCACACTCTAAGGTGTTACAATCTTCCCCCTTAAAGAAATTCGTCCCCGAATTTAAAAATATAAAGCTACGCATACCTTCAAAGAGATGAGGGAACTTCTTCCGCATCTCGCCCCCGGCCTCCCAAGTGATCTCTTCACCATTCGGGCTGCGCCAAAGCACCTTCACAGATAGCAAGACCTTCGATCGAAGTTTCTTCACCTACCGATCCAATATCACGACTGGCTGCTCGGTGAACGAAAGATCGCGCTCGAGCTGAACGGTATGATGCTGAATCATGTGCGAAGGATCATGTAGGTATCTGCGAAGCATCGACACGTGGAATACGGGGTGAACATCTGGGAAGTCGGGTGGAAGAGCCAAACGATATGCTACTGCGCCCACACGCTCGAGGATCTCGAAGGGACCTATGATTCTGGGGCTAAGCTTCCCCTTCCGTCCAAACCTCATCACTCCCTTCATCGGAGAGACCCTCAGAAAAATGTGATCGCCAACTACGAACTCTAATCTGCGGTGGTGTCTGTCAGCATACGATTTCTACCTGCTCTAAGCTGTCCTCATCCTATCTCGAATCAGCTGTATCTTCTCGGTTGTCTCATGTACGATCTGCGGCCCTAAGATACTGCTCTCACTAAGCTCTGTCCAACAGACGGGCGATCTACATCTCCTCCCATACAAAGTCTCGAAAGGTGCCATCTGAATAGTATCCTGGAAACTATTGTTGTAGGAGAACTCCACCAAGGGTAAATTATGATCCCAGCTACCACCAAAGTCTAAAACGCACACTCGGAGTATGTCCTCGAGAGTCTGAATAGTCCGCTCTGACTGGCCGTCGGTCTGCGGATGAAATGCGTGCTAAAACTCAAGCGGGTGCCCAACGCCTCCTGAAGCCTCTGCCATAGTCGGCTGGTAAACTGGGTGCCTCGGTCGGACATGATACATGTCGGGACTCCATGCAGTCATACAATCTCGTCGATGTATATCTGGGCATACTGAGCAAATCCGAAAGTCGTCTTCATCGGCAAAAAGTGAGCCGCTTTCGTCAAACGATCCACGATCACCCAAATGGAGTCATACCACCGCCTAGTCCTGGGTAGACCCACAACTAAATCCATCGAAATCTGCTCCCATTTCCACTCCGGAATGGGTAACGGCTGTAGCTCTCCCGCTGGCCTCTAGTGCTCGACCTTAACATGCTGACAAGTCAGGCATCTCAACATGAAGTCTGTGATGTCCCTCTTCATTCCGTCCCACCAGTAAACATCTCTCACATCATGCTACATCTTGGTGGAACCCAGATGAACACTATACACCGATCGATGTGCCTCCTCAAGAATCTTACGCCGCAGTCCCTCAGCATCCGGTACGTACAGTCTAGTCCCAAATCGCAGTATCCCCTGATCATCGATCACGAACTCGGAAAATCTGCCCTGTCCAATCTGTGCCATAATCTCTGAACAGCGGTCATCACTGTACTATGCCTCATGTATACGGTCAAGCAACTGTGGGCATGCACGAACATGCACAAGTTGTCCCCCGATAGGCGTGAACTCGAACTGCACTTGGCTGTCGCATAAAATCTGCCAATCTGCCAACGACTGCCTCTGCATTGCGCTCAAACAAGATAGACTACCCTCGGGCCTTCTGCTCAAAGCATCCGCCACTACATTGTCCTTGCTCGTATGATACAAGATCTCACAATCGTAGTCCTTTACTAGTTCCATCCAACGGCGCTATCTGAGATTCAGGTCACGCTGCTGAAATATATACTTTAAGCTCTTGTGATCAGTGAATATCTGACACGACTCGCCGTATAGGTAATGTCGCCAGATCTTGAGTGCAAAGACCACTGCAGCCATCTCTAAATCGTGAGTGGGGTAGTTCTGTTCATATTTCTTCAACTGCCGTGAAGCATACGCGATCACCCTGTCATGGTGCATCAATACGCACCCTAGCCCTACTCGAGAAGCGTCACAATAGACCACAAATTCACCCGATCCTGAAGGCAATGATAACACCGGCGCTGTAGTCAATCGAGTCCGTAGCTGCTGAAAACTATGCTCGCACTCCTCCGTCCAATCGAAAGGAACTCCCTTCCGGGTCAACCCGTTCAAAGGTGCAGCAATACGGGAGAAATCCTGTACAAATCGCCTGTAGTAGCCGGCCAGTCCTAGAAAGCTGCGGATCTCAGTAACTGATGTGGGTCTGGGCCAACGCTGAACGGCCTCGATCTTCTTCGGGTCCACACATATACCATCTCGTGTAATCACGTGACCCAAGAAGTCTACGCTGTCAAGACAGAATGCGCACTTAGAGAATTTTGCGAATAGCTGGTGCTCTCTCAAAGTCTGCAGCGTGATCCGCAGGTGCTGCTCGTGCTCCTTTCGGCTCCGGAAATACACCAAAATGTCGTCAATGAATACGATGATGAACAAATCAAGATACGGCCGGAAAATACTGTTCATCAAGTCCATAAACGCTACTGAGGCGTTGGTGAGTCCGAATGACATCACCAAAAACTCATAATGGCCGTAACGCGTGCGGAAAGCTGTCCTCGGTATATCCTCCTGTCGAACCCGCAACTGATGGTATCCTGACCGCAAGTCGATCCTTGAAAAGTACCCTGCACCCTGAAGCTGGTCGAACAAGTCGTCGATGCATGGTAAAGGATATATGTTCCGCACGGTAACCTTGTTCAGCTGGCGGTAGTCGATACACAAACGCAAACTACCATCCTTCTTCTTGACAAACAGGACCGGAGCACCCCAAGGAGACACACTGGGTCGAATAAGTCCCTTGTCCAGCAAATCTTTCAACTGACCTTTCAACTCTCTAAGCTCCGCCGGGGCCATCCGATAAGGCGGTATAGAAATAGGCCCCGTGCCGGGAATCAAATCAATACAGAAAGCAATATCGCGCTCAGGCGGTAGCCCAGGAAGCTAGTCAGGGAAAACATCAGGGAACTCACGAACAATCGAAACCTGGTCCAACGGAACATCTGTAGCTCTAGTATCGCAAACATAGGCTAGGAATCCCTGACATCCCTTCCTCAACAGCTGTCCAGCACGAAGAGAAGAAATCAAACTGTGAGGGGCGGCACAAAAGTACCCCTACACAACAAAAGCCGACTCGCCGGGAAAACAAAATCTAACTATCTTCTCGCGGCAGTCCACAGACGCATAGCACGTGGCTAACCAATCCATGCCCAAAAGAACGTCGAAGTCCAACATCTCAAGAAGGATCAAGTCGACAGGCAACTCTCTCTCGCCAATACGGACTACACAGGATCAGAACACGTGCCTAGCAACAAACGACTCTCCCACAGGAGTGGTCACAACAAGCGGCTGATCAAGCAAACCGGACTCTCTACCCAAACTCGGCATGAAGTGTGTGGAAACGTACGAATGCGTGGATCCGGGATAAAATAACACGTGTGCGTCAACAGAACATACTGATAGGGTACCTGAGACCACTGCATTGGACGCCTGCGCGTCTTGATGCGTCAACGCGAAAACCTGTGCGTGTCCTCCACCTGTGACTTGCGGTCCCCTACTAGCAACTGGCTGTACTCTGCCGGCAGCTGGCTGTCCTCTGCCTCGGCCACCTCGTCCTCTATGAGTAAACCCTCCGCGACCATGGCCTCTCTGTGCATGAGTATGACGCGGAGCAACAGTAGGTACAATAGGCAACGCCCTCTGGGGTGGGGAAGGTGGAAGTGTGACATGTGGTACTGCTGCCTCCCTCCGGCGTATCTCGGTACAATCTCTGACGCGGTGACGGGGACTACCACACCCAAAGCATCCACACGATGACTGCTGACCCTCCTGGGAATAAGAGCTAAACATCTGACCTCGCCCTGAGTCTCTGCCACCTGTACGACGTCTATCACGGTGTCCGAATGGAAGTATCTGTGCTGCTGTATCAGTACAAACTCTCTTCGGCCCTGGAACTACCGAAGTCTCTGCAAGGCGCTCCTCGACTAATAGGGCTGCGTCTATAGCTGCTGCATAAGTCTCGCAATGCTGTACGCTGATCGCAAGAAACGGTGAGGTAAGCAAGCCTCGAACAAACCTCTTGACTCGCATCTCCTCAGTAGCCACTAGGTATGGGGCATAAACAGATAGCTCAGTGAATAGTACATCGTACTCTGCCACTGTCATCTCTGGCGTCTGGCGTAAGGACTCAAATCTGCGTGCTCGGGCATCGCTGACACTCTGGGGAAGGAAACGGGCTAGAAATACCGTCACAAACTCGGTTCAGGTCATAGGAGGAAGACCTGCTGCTCTGCCCTTATCGACCGATTCACACCATTTCTGCGCAAGACCTTCCAGGCGAAAGCTCGCAAACTCTACCCATCTCGCATCTGAGTGAACGACATATCTGGGCTATCCTATCAATGAAAGACTGTGTGTCCTCGGCTGCGTCGGTGCCTGTGAAGACCGGAGGCTTCAGCCTCATAAACTCTAATAGCGATACAGTAATAACCTCCGTGGCTGTAGGGGAAACTGCCTGTACTGTAGGTACCATCATGGTCCCCGTAACGAGTGGAACTACCTCTGGTCGCTACGCTCGAAGCGTCTCGACTAACGACCCTATCATCTGGCGCATCTCCTGCATACCGGCCTCTAGCATGGTGATCTGATCTGTCGTAGGAGGAACAGTCTGCTCTGGTACAACAGGTGTACTGCCCGGGTCAGTCCTCGTCTCAGACGAGTCAATTCGAATCTCGGCTCTCGCGGCCGCCCTCTGCGCCCTCGTAGTCTTTGGCGGCATAATGACTGAAAAGAAAGTAGGATCCGATAAGGATACGGAAATCGAATCACAGGAATGTATATAATAATGAAGGGATTTCAATCAATAAGTCCTAAGGTCACTTAGGCGGAGTACCGTGTCGTGAGTATACCGCAGAACATACGCACGCTACGCCACTCTGCTTCAGCTACCTACTCCATCATACCAGGGTCATCCTACACTCCGAAAGGTAAAACCGAGGCTCTGATACCAACTTTGTCACGACCCAAAGTTCAGTCCGTGATCGGCACTTAACCACGTAACGTCTACAGGCGTAACGCGACTAAGTTGTTAGTTATATGTATGCCCTAGAGGCCATTACTGTACATAGGATGTATATTGTAGTGGATGCTGGGACGTATATGGGGAGGACTTTCTTGCTCGACATGATAGTATGCTATCTGGTTGATCTTTACCTTAACGTGTATACTGATTGTCTCTCTGTTACATGTTGGTAAAGCCCTTAGGATCTGTACTTGACTACCTGGACTATGATGCGGATCATACTAGTGGGGACATGGTAGTCCGTAAGTACATCCTTCAAAGTCCCTAGTCGTGGGTGTATCGAGACGGGGCATCGATATACCAGAGTAGACTAGCGTATACCTTCTCGACCCATACAGATGGGCAATGGATGATCCCATATCCATTGGTGTTTGACATCAGAGATGATGTACGGGTGCTCAGTAGAGACTGGGTACACTGGACGGACTCGCCGAGAACTCCCAGATGGTATTATACCTCACGTCAGATGGCAGTTCTCTGGTGACACTGGTACAGAGTAGTCTGTTGACCCGAGATCGTCATAGAGTCTTGTGTGGTTCCCACTGTGCTTTGATTTCCATCTTACCACGTCCAAGAGGGCGTGCAAAACGGTGGTTTTTGGGTACAGTCCCGAGTCACATGGAGGCAATGAGCGATAGGAGGGGATTCGTCTCTCCCGGTATAGGGAGTTGATGTTGCGCTGTGTTCGATTGGCTATAACCGGAAATCCCTGACCAGGGTTGCTGAGATTTACTGGTAAGTGTTACCAGTCGTTTCTCGAACTGTTATAGACCTCATATCGACACGACTTATCGAGCTATTGGGGTCTGACGTTTACCACCCCTAGGCGAGATATGCGACATATCAGACGATCAGACCGGACTGTACGGTAGTGTTACTGGTTGGATTCACTGGAGTGTGAGCGGGCTTGCTCGTCGATCTTCAGATCGCTCAATACCCGGGTGGCCGTTACGTTTAGCAGACCGCTTGCGGCTTGTGGATGTTTGATATGATCATCATCTGCTGCCGGCGTATTGACGAGTCTTTAGAGTCCTACACAGAGGTTTCCTGGCTCAAGCGAAACGAAATAGGAGCGCATATGAGATATGTGCGGGACCGAGAATGATACCAGTATGTGATACTGTATTCGATTCTCGCGATGTGACATTGATCGGTTATATGCGATATAGCCGGGTTATCGGATCAAGTGTTGATTCGATAAGTTGTTACTAATGATACCTGTCGGTTTTGTGCGACATGACCGGATCATTGATTCAAGTGTTGATTTAATGATTTAATGCATAATTATATATTTGATATATTACTTTGCATTAACTAGTAACGGTTCACTTTAAGATGGATTTTCTCACTCGGATGTGTGCATTACATATGCGATATGATTTTGTGCACTAGATTGTATCATGTTTGATGATACATACATTTTGGTTAAGTGTAAAGAATTAAACCATGGTTAAGTGGATAATTAGGGTTTTGTTTTTCTTATTAATTTATATATACATTTATTCTTTTTGGAAAAGAAAAAGAGCATGAGAAAATGGTGGCTTTCTTTAAATGCTTCATGAAGCTTCATGAAGTCTTTAACCTTGTAACCATTTTTGTCTCATGCTTAACCTAACCATTCCACTAAACCATGATTGATTCTCTACACCTAACTATGGTTCAATTATGATAAGAATGAATTTCTTTTCTCATTTTTTATTATTCTTATCATAACACATTCTTCTTCTTCTTCCTTGAACTCAAGAAGAAAACCTTGCATCCATCAATGGTGATTGATGAATTAGAGTGAGAAATCTAATTCTAAAGTTTACCCACTTCCTATTTCTTCATCCTCTATCTCTTGCCAAGTAGTAGAGTGTGTTTCCTTCACAAGTTTTCATGGCTTGGTGAAGGTGGAGCTTGATCTAGTGATGCTTCGACGTAGATCATCTTCGGCACGTCGTCGATGACCTAGCCCGCTTCTTCTCCGATGAAGCCGACGCAAGAGCCCGGATTTCGATTTGGACAGCGAGGATACTTCGTTGCGGAGCTATGGAGGTGGAGAACCGGATCTACAAAGGTTGTATTTCCGTATTCTCTTAGTTAAGTGTTAACTTGTTATCTTTTCGCCTAGACATCTAGCAAACGATCCGTAGTTTAGGGTTTCTCGGCACCGTATTTTTGAAATTGGCATGGTTGATGCCTTGTGAGACCTCATTAGGGTGCCCAGGAACCCTACATAAGTAAGCCGAAACCCAGAAATCAAAACCATTAAGGGAATGAGTGTTAAAACATTTAAGGGAAACATTTGTTAAAACATTTAGAAAACCTTAAGTAATTTAGTAAAATTCTTTAAAGTTCAAGTTATTATCTTAAAAATTTTGGCAGCATTTCCTTTGTAAAAACTAGCCCCAAAATCGGGTACAAGGCAATATATGAGTAAAATGATATACAATAAGAATAAAGCATCCCAAACGAGAGCAATCACGCCCAACGGCGGAAACAATCACCACAATGATAATATACGACGCCGTAGCGAAGAAATGAGCAATATAAGTGAAAACAATTATCATGAAAGATAAAGCTGCAGAAATAAAGTCGACTCACAACGAGCTCGACACCAGAGTACAAATAATATACATCGTCCTCACAACTGGTGTCTAAGTCAATACATGAGTAGTAGATAGAGAGTACTAGATACAACAGTGTATACAACTGGAAAATAAACAGATACCGCACAAAACCCACCTATCAGCAAAAGGACTCACGCGCCAACTTCGGTGGTATCTGTATCAAAAGATGCAAGAAAGCAGCCTGTCGCGACTACTCCGAGGGGCAACCTGCAAATACTGTGGCACAACGGGGGTGGGTTGCCAACTCGTGAATAGTAGATAACATATAAAGCTAATCACGAGTATGCACGTACTGTGATACTCTAACATATGCCAGCAGATAAAATCTATATGATGAACTGGATACGCAATAATCATGCAACAAGTGCGATCTAATAACATCTATATAGGATGAGCAGGGTATGCAATAATCATGCATAGCATGTGCAATCTAATAATATCTATATAGGATGAGCAGGGTATGCAATAATCGTGCATAGCAAGTGTACTCTATCAGGTACTACAGATACAGGATGAGATGTATAACACTGAATGCTGAGCATGGGAATAAATAACATCTACACGGAATGTCAACGTGGAAAATAACCGGTGTCCATCAATACACCCAAATCCCAGTAAAACTCAGGCGCCGTCACTCTAATCGGCCTTCAAATCCTGTACAGCTCATGGAATCGTGAGTGCCCAATATCGGCACTCGAAAGTATCATAAAAATAATCGTGCCCAGCATCGACACGCAAATCCTCAAGTATCGGGCTCCGTCAGTCCGGATCGGCCTACGGGCTCCGTCTGCGGAATCGGCCCTCGGCGCCGGCAGTACGTGTCGTCCCGTATCCATCTATCGACTCTGGTCAGTATCCTCCGGATAACCGCCAGGTCCAACCAATCACCAGTAGGTAGTAGTCCCTCCGCCGGGCTCACCGTCTAACAATACGAGTCTTCTTGCCCCGGGGTACCATACCGAGTCTAACATGTACCCGCAATCGGTGCCTACCACTCCTCGAATCGGGTAGACTCACACAAGCTCTCTGAAACCGAGAAAACTCATGGACGCACTGAAATATCATATCAAGAGAAACCGGGTTTTTAAAACAGTGCGTATTTTCTTAAAATAATACCACGGTTCTCAAATCCAGAAATCCCATAAATCAAAATCTCAACGCGTAAATCCATGCAATGTGTCGTATGACACTACAGGTAAAAAGGGAAAACCGCTCTTTTTAAAAGAATCCAGTCTTGAAAATATCTCATGCGGTCCCTATTTTCTTGAAATCAAGTCAATATCATCCATGTATGTAACGTATGTATATATATAGGTATGGATGTGCAAATGGATATATACGCGAATATGAGTGTGCATGTGCGCAAGTATGAAAATATCAATATATGTGTGCACTGGTATGAATATACAGTGTGCATGCGCACAAGTATAAGATATCAATATATGTGTGCACAGGTATGAATATACAGTGTGCATGTACGCAAGTATGAAGATATCAATATATGTGTGCACTGGTATGAATATACATTATGCATGTGCGCAAGTATGAAGATATCAATATATGTGTGCACCGGTATGAATATACAGTGTGCATATGCGCAGGTATGAAGATATCAATATATGTGTGCACTGGCATGAATATACAGTGTTCATGTGCGCAAGTATGAAGATATCAATATATGTGTGCACTAGTATGAATATACAGTGTGCATGTGCGCAAGTATGAAAATATCAATATATGTGTGCAATGGTATGAATATACAGTGTGCATGTGCGCAAGTATAGGTATATCAGGGTTGCATACACCAATATAAACATATCCAAGTAAATATATGCCAATATGCGATAAGTCATGTCTAATCATCAATGTATGAGTCGTAGCAATTTTGTAGTGCGAGTGTCATGGCAATCACTAACGGTGTGAGTGTAATATACAAATAATGTTCGTGCAGCTTGAACCGTTAGCGACAGTGCAGTGTTATATACTACCATTTCTATATGCAACAGAAGAAGGTATGCTACAATAGTACATATAAATATCTATGACTAAAATATCCTATCACGCCTTGACGCTTAACGCCATACGGGCGATTTCCCCGTAGATATTAAATCTACTCACCTGGTCGCGTGCTAAGCGTAGTCGACCACCTGCTTCCCTTTCTTTGCGCCGTTCGACGTACCCGCCTGCGAACCTAGAATTTACACAAAGAATCCATATAAGCAAATATCTCGCAAAAACGCGATATCGAAATCAAACAAAAAACTCGCGTCGCGAACTAAACGCGCGTGTGTCCGATACGCTGAAACGTGTGTATACGCGTCTAAAACTACCCCGAAACGTCGCAACACGCTGGAACACGGAACCCACTCACGTATCACACATGTCGCGCAAACTAAACGTATAGGAAGAACGATATTTGGCTTCAGATTTTAACTCGGGCACAAAAGTGAAAAGTTGCATATGCCAAAATACTAGAATATGCAGCAGACTACCCTAGCCAAGACCCCAGCACCCAAAACCCCTACCTGGCCGCAAATTGCGGCCAGAACGATTAAAATTGCAGCCCAGGTGTAGAATCTGGGGTTCGTGCTTCATGTGTGTGGTTTAGACCTAGTATGCATGCTCCAGTTTCCTCAGTTTTTCTCTGAAGCAGCAAGGTCAAAAGCAGATCACAGAAAGGCCAAAATTTGCTTTAAAACGTTAAATTTACACCAAATAAAACCCTATGGTATTTTAGTGAAATCTGCGGTTAAAATAAGTTTATGTGGCCCTAATAACACCTAATTAGGCTAGGCTAACCACCAAAAACATCACTTAACCAAAAGTCCACACTAATCACCATTTTAGCACTAAAACGCACATTTAACACTAATCAAAGCTAATTACACACAAGTTTAGCAACAAAAAAGTTGGGCTCAGATTTTATACCTCACTTGACCCTAGGTGCAAGGAGAAGGAGGGGAAGAAGAAGAAGAAGAAGTGCTGCTGCTGCTGCTGGGGCTCCTGCTTCTGCCTGCTACAGCTGCTGCTGCTGCCTGATGCTGCTGATGCTGATGTTGTTGCTGCTTGTGTTGCTGCTGCTGCTTGTTGTTGTTGTTGTTGCCTGTTGCTGCTGCTGGAGCTCCTGCTGCTGCTTGTTGTTGTTGTTGTTGCCTGTTGCTGCTGCTGGAGCTCCTGCTGCTGCTTGTTGTGAGTGAGAGTGAGAGAGCAATTAGAAAATGAGTGAGGGAAAAAGCAAACCAATGAGTGATATGAGAGTCAAACCCCCCTCTCTCTCACCTCATGTAATGCTAGCATGGGCAAGCCCATCATGCCCATTCTCTCTCTCTTTCTCCCTCCAAGTCAACCCCAATTCAAATCATTTTCCATTTAAAAAAAACAAACACACTTAATTAAAAACCAAATACACTTAAGGAAGATGGATTAATCCACCATTGTTGCTAATCATGGTTTAACCCCAATTTAACCCTAGTTTACATGCACATGTTTGTGAAAGGCTAAATAAATTTTAATAAAATATTCATTAATTTTGATAAAATATTTGAAAATCGATTTGTTAAACTTTTTATTAAAAACCATAATTTAGAGTATAATTAGCCACTAATCACACTCTAAGGTATTACATCAGAGTTGTTTCTAAGGAAGTGAATCAGGTCGTCTCGCTGAGTCCCCATCAAAAGCGAACCAATCTGAACGGTTCGTTCATCGTTCCCTTCTATGAGAGGGACCTCTGTTAGTGGCTTCACCGGGTCCCTCGGACTTCTTTTTGCTCATCTCGAGTATCCAGAGAACCCTCGATTTCACCTTCGCCCTCAACATCATTGTTTGGTCGCTCAGACGTAGATGTTGCGGTGAAGCAAACGTTTGCCGTTCGTTGGTCCCCGTAGGCCCGAATTTCATCGCTAAGTGGTAGGTCGATATCTGGGCCCGGAGGGAGTTCAGTGTCAGGCGACCGAGGAGGACGTTGTAGGCTAATGGGATTCTCGCGACGATAAACTCCACAGGCACGGTGCGTGTACGGCCCGCCTCCCCAATGTTAAATTAGAGAGTGATTATCCCTTCCGCCAGGATAGAGTGGTTAGTGAACCCTGACAGGACATAGGCGATCGGCCTTAGGTCCGACGGGGTGAGTCCTATACGCAGGAAGCAGTCATAAAAGAGAATGTCTGTCGAGCTTCCCGAGTCGATCAGTATCCTCTGCACCTCGTAGCGGTGGACCCGAGCTGAGATCACCAGTGGGTCGTTGTGAGGCAGGGAAATACCGTGGAGGTCCTTGTCGGTAAAAACGATCGGCTCAGCTGCTTTGGCCTTATTCCTCGGGTGGCTGCCAGTCCCCTCGATCGGTGAGGGACGCTGAGTCTCGTCGGTCTTCGCCGTACCCCCCGCTGGTATGGCCATGATTTGGCTATTTTCAATTCGCCAGGTGGCGGACGTTGCTCTTGCTCACGGTCGGCCTGCTGCTTGTCTCGTAAGTACGTTGCCAGGTGCCTCCGAGCGGATTAGCTCCTCGATGTAGTCTCGGAGCTGCTTGCAGTTTTCAGTGGAGTGGCCCTGTGACCTGTGGAAACCGCAGTGCGGACCTCTGGTGCGCTTTGCCGCCTTATTCGAAACTGGGGGGGGAGTTTGAAGAAACTCTCGCCCTTCGAGTCCTCCAGCAGTACTGTCTAGGAGACGTTGAGCAGGGTGTACTCCTGAAATTTCGGGGAGTAGGGTTTTGGCCGCTCAATCTTCTTTTTCTCCTCACGTGCCCTTTTCTTTTGATCGGTTTGCTCTGTCCGGGGCAGGTTGGCGTTCATCTCGGATTCGAGCTGGATCTCACGTTCGGTCCAGGCCTTTACCTCGGCCATTGGTCTTAGGTTGCGCTAATGCAAAGGAGAGTAGCCACTCCTTATGCCTAAAACTTGAGGGCCATAATGATTGTCTCGTCCCGGTGTTCTGGGAGCTCGAGGAGGGCGTTGTAGAAGCGGGTGACGTATCCTTAAATGATTTTTTGTCTCCGCTCTTTATGGTGTAGAGATGGTCGACGGTCCGCTTCTGCCGCCTGTTCCCGACGAAGTGGCCGAGGAATTGGGTGGCCAGCTCATCGAAGGTAGAGATAGAGCGTGGTGCGAGTCCTCGGAACCAGTCTCGTCCGGAGCGGATGAGAGTGGCCAGGAAAGCGCAGCATTGTACGGCGTCGGAACAGTCCTGGAAACTCATCCATGCCGTGAACGCGTCCAAATGATCTTTCGGGTCGGACTTCCCGTCGAAGAGGGAGACCTTCGGCAGCTGGTGCTTGGAGCGTCGCGGTGACCGCTTGCCATGAAGTCGAGATCGGAAGATGAACTTTCGTTGAGTGGAACTAGCTTCCCATAGACGGTGCCAACTGATGGATCTCTGAATCTCCTTCAGATGTTATCTTCCGTTGATCTGCTGCGAGTGCTGATGGATGGCTGAGATTGGGTTGGAGGGTTGCCTCCTGGAGCGTGTGGATCTCAATGGGTTTTATGTGGTTGAGGCCGAGCTACCTGCAAGGAAGTCTCAGGGTGGTTGTGCCACCGAGGACCCTCCGACGATCAAGTTAGACGGGGTATTTTGGCAAGTAACGGCCTATTGGGGTAAAAATGGCTTACCTGAGTCGTCTGAGAAGAGGGGTTTATATAGTGGCAGCCATGGGCAAATGGGCGCGAGATTCACGCCGGCCGTTACGCCCCTGGCGTCACGCCCGTGATAGGCGGGATTCCTCATTAATGACGAGATATGCCCGTTAATGGGGGATCGTGATAGCGTGGAACGTGGGATCATGGGCGGCGGATATCTCGCGTCTGGCGAGATTCGCGGAGACGCCTGTGATCGATGCTGTAGGTCGGTCAGTGAGACCAAGGAAGCGCAGCTCGGCTGGAGGCTTGGGAATGAGCGGGAGGCCGAGGCAACTTGGTTCTGTGATAGCTCGGAGGCGGGCTGGGGGTGGTCTAGAAGGCCACTGAAGGTCGGGAACATCCTCGGGCCGGAGGCCCGGGTGTGATTTCAACATAACGTTCTTGATCCTTTCTTGTAAGCTCTGGGACACGTCATCTGCAACGTGTCATTATCTGGGAAGTCACCGATATCGAGCATCATCAGTAACACACCACTATATAGATTCTGGAAGATTTGAAATGTCCTTATGGTTTTTATAAATTAATTTTTCAAAATTATGAGAATCTTTCTTGCCACTTATCTTCCTTGGAATCAAATTGGAAATTTCAAATTGAAGATTCCTCCCTATGTAGTAAATAGTATTAATCCCTGCATGTGTGTAGTTAATCTAATCGCACAGATTACAAATGTCCACCAAATTGAAATCCAGCTATCTCTAATATAGTGCACAGCACTTCCGATTTTGAAGTTGATTTGGTGCTTTGGTCAGCTAATTTACAACATAAATTCAATAAAAAAAATATAAATATATATAACTCAAATTTGAAAGGCACACAAACAGTTTGATAACTGTACTAAGAGATTTATTTTAAACAAAAATGATCTTTTCAAAGGAAATATAAATTATTGTATTTGTTATGATCTTTTGTAATTAAAATTCTCACCATATTTGTTTTTTCAATGTAGTTCTAAAAATATTCTTCCTACATTATTTAATTTTACTAAAATTATTATTATATGCCATGTGGATAGCACATGCAAAAAACCCAAGCGTGTGTATGCATGTACTCCTTTAAAAGTTGTGACATTAGAGTTTTATAACAGCTGTATCTTTTTGTTCATGACAAAAAATGGGAGAACGGTGTTTAACAAGATGCACACTGGAAATAAGATTTGAATTTTGCCTCAAATGGGATTCAATCATACGCTCTAAAGATATTTCCTGCTTTACTTTTAAAGGCTGCAATGAAAATATCAAAATTGAACTTAATAATAGCCTAAATTCGTACATGTTCTTTTGCTGGAACGATCCAGTATTCTGCGAGTGTTCTTCTTAATTATATTATAAATCATCGACTAAATTATACAACATTCCCAGTCAATTACTTGGCATTTAGCAACATGAGAACCACCCTGAAAATCTGTACATGATCTATAATCTTCTGATAACCAATGAACAGAGTCGCTGCAAATTCGCCAGTAATTTTATACCTTACATAGCCGTATAAAAATAGAGTTTGAACCTGGATTCTACCTATTAGCATCTTATTATTATCTCTGGCAACGCCACAGCACGAGCCAAGAAACTCAAGTCTAGGATCTGTGATACAGTGACAATATGATAAATAGGAAAGCCCTAGTTCCAAAAAACAAGCTAGATAACATTTCGACAACAAATGAAGAAAGAAATCAATGATCCCAGATCCTGCTATTGCCACCACTGCTATTTTTTGCTTACATACATGGGGCAACTGATGTCATATCCCAATTGATATGTAGACACATACATTTAGTTGCTCGTTTAAATCGCAACATATTAACCTGCACAAGCCGCATAATGAATAGCTACTGTACTTTTGAGCCCAAGGCAAAGAGGTATATATGGTTAAGAAATTACTTATTAAGAATGCTACGACACTAAGCTAATACCATAAAAAGAAATCATATTGAAATTTCAAAGTTTTAACTTAGGCCAATTCTTTTAAAACATTACATACTGCACACCAACAAGTTTAACGTTAAGCATATCATATTCTAGTTCCACCCTTAAAGTCTCAGTTATAGTTATAGGTGTTTATTCCTTTACAATCCCTCCCCATTTCCATAAACTCATGCCATATGCTTAGAAAACAGAATGTAAACAAATTCCGTGTTCTTAAGCATTAAATGGAATGGTTAGTTAGGGGAGGTACCTTTTTCACTTTGTTTGTTTTCACATGCGAGAGATGAGCAACGGAACACAAACTGGGTCCGTTTCTTCTCCCAACGCAGTACTGAAGATATCCAAATCACCACGCCTCTCGAGAACACGCATCCTGCATTCTTCTGCAGCTTTAAGGCCGGTAGAGAAAGCACCGTGAACGGTTCCTGTGTAGTTCATGCACGTAGCTTCCCCTGCAAAGAAGAGATTGTCTACGGGAGTTCTTAGCCACTCGTGGAGGTAATGGGGCTTACCCACCGAGTCATAGCTGTAGGATCCAAGTGAATTTGTATCTGAACCCCAATGTGAAACCAAGTAGTTAATCTGCAGAAAAGCAAAACTGAAGACAGTTAAGATAGATATTTTAGTTTCTTGTTTTATTGAGGAAACGGTTGTTAATAGAAATGCATGGAACAAGAAAATTTATATAGCCATAAGTTTGGAATAAAAAGGCTTATTGTTGTTATTTGTCAATTTGAAGCATTTGAGAGCTTAGTATTAGCCTAGATCTAAATCATCTAGAGAACCTTAAGAATGGGTTGACTGCCTATACTCTATAGACCCTCCTTTTATGCCCTACACTTGTAATCCCGCAATCGAATTATTCGCACCCGAGGGTAGTCAAATGATGGGTTACAGTATAATCCCTTCCCTGATAGAGACTAATTTTAGACATGCGCGAATAAAAAATTCTCAGGAGGGTTATGTCCAATCAGCGGCTTAGGAAGGGAAAAAAATGGTGTTTAATTACTAAGGTACATAAACATGAAACCTTTTTCATCAAGGTTTAGCAATGCTTATTCCTTGTACTAATGATTAAAAACTCGCACATTTATGTTTATCGCTTACAAAAGTTGCTCGTATGAAGTTATTGGCTACAGAAAGCTTGACCAAGTTAATATAAGGATATACTCGTCTAAATAATGACGAGATTTTGAGAAATTTGATCAAAGCATTACACTAGAAAACTACCACCAAGGACATAGGTATTGAATTACTAAAGGCATGCAAATAATCATAAAGGGATAATAGTGAACCACCTAGCCGGTTATAAATGTGGGGGATAAAACATACTGGTTCAGATGCATCTGGAAGAATTTGCTTCAGTTGACGGAAAGCAAAATTGGCAGCAGCCTCATCAGACATCTTTTCAATGTCGTGGGCAAGCCGGCCTGCAGGCATGTAAACAAGTACAGGATGACCTGTTGCCTTGTGAAGATTAAGGAAATAGCTGCAGCTATAAGTAGTAGAAGAAACTACTCCAAGGAACTCAACATTTGGCCAAAAAACCTTGTCAAAGTGCAGTACAATCTTGTTCTCGGTTCCAACCGCAATATCTTTAATCGCTTCTTGCTTCCACTCTGGAAGCTTTGGCTCAAACTTTATGGAGTTAGACTTCAGGACACCTAAGGGAACTGTAATTACAGCAGCATCTGCAACAAATGAGTTCCCATTGTCCACCGTGACTTCTACGCCTAATTTACCACGCACTATCTTTTTAACCCTGAAACATGATAATACATTAGGGAAATACTATTTTTGTTTGAATTTAGATCATTTGCTTATGAGAGATGCTTGCCTATGATTTATACGGATGTCTAGCCCTTTTGCAAGAGTATTAATAACTGGACGGTAACCTCGGACCATGAGACCATGACCACCAGGGAGAAGAACTTCCTGTATTGCATGAAATGGGGTATACTTTTAAGAAATGCAGACGGCTCATTGAGTAGCAGAAACTAAATTAACAGGATGCATAAAGAACATCATGTTTAAAATTTAAACCAGAAATAATTCAACATATTTATTTAAAATTGTTCTTTTGTGAAATTGATAAGGGCTAAAAGAAAGCATATAAGGCTTTATAGAACAGCTGGTATCAATCTTCTCATTGATGACTAAGTGGAGAATCAAAAGGGTAAAAATTAGGAATGCTTGAGATATACTTGTCATGACACTCATTTGGTGCGCCTAGTTCCAAAAAAATATGTCTGTCATATGATTAAAAAATCTTTCTTTGGTTGTACTTCATAAGATTATAATTTGCTGGAATTTCGGTTCAATATTCTGAATGGGAAAAGGATTTTCGTTCAGCATACTTGCTGACATTGTTTATTGACAAAAGAAAACAATAATTGCTTTAAAAGCTACTATATAGCTAGAGGTTGCTTACGCCCTTCGTTTCTTTTACTAGTCTTCTCTTTTCTTTTTGCTCTTCCAATTTTTTTCAAATTACTAGAGCCTTTAAATTATTAAAAAGTGTGTTTTACTCAATGCTTCTAAAACCAATGCCCTTTATATTTGAAGTTCCAAATTTATCCTTAATTGGGTGAATAAATGAAGATTATCGTAGGGTTAAATTAGGAATTTCTCATGTGACATTTTAGTTTTTAAATTGGTAATATTATTCTTAATAAGTGTGCAAAAGATAAAAAGGGCTAGTAAACAGAAATGGAAGGAGTATGTTTTTGGACACGGCCCCTTCGGGAACAAATCAGCAACCTCTCACCTTGGAGAGGAAACTTAAGCTCCTTTGGTTAGAAGTTGCTTATTGCTTCTCTCTTTAAGTTGTAATTTTGTAACTTCTCATTTCAAAATTTAAATGAAATGTTTTATTAGGCTAGGGTCTATAAGACCATATCCATTTTCCCATAATTTTTTTTAAAAAAAAGTTCAAACCAACATCGGTATTTGAATAGACCCTTCAAAACTTCCAGTTGATTATGATTCATAAGCTAAGAAAAATTATTCTTCGGTATTTCCCCCATAGAGCAATAGCTTGTTTACAGCCAGTTCAAAAATGTATATTTCCAATATATTGTCTGCAATAAGTGGCCAAAAAGGTTATATGAATAACTTACGTCGTCCCAGTATTTGAGGGAGATGGTATCAGCATCTGCAGCAAACCACCCTTCCATTCTGCACAAATACCACTGCAGAACTTTGTTGGCAAGACCCTCTTGCCTGAGAATGAGAAAAATAACCATCTTATATATGATGTCCTGAAACTGCCACGTATGAATAACAAATTCAAATTTATGTATATGGACACAGTGGTCATCATACCTCAGATTAGGACATCTCTCAAGAACCAAGATGATGGCCTCAGCTATGGAAATGTCTTTGGTATTTCCCTTCCTCAATTTGTCTGCCTGAAAATTCAAATGACAAAGCAGTTTGAGAACCACCAAATTGAAAGAGTAAAAGTGTAAAACAACATCCATGGCAAAGATGCCTACCTCTTTCAATATATTATCAAATACCTCACCAACCTTTGTAACAAGTTCTTGAGGGATTTGACGCCCATCTGTATCAAAGAGCGCATAGCTGCATACATGAAAATCAACTTTATACATTCAGAACATAAGTTTTGCATTTCAACTCTCCCTGAACCACATGAATAAATTCTATTAACATCAACCAGTATCAACAAAAACAATTTTGTAAGGGTAGGTATGGATCCTTACTTTCTTTTCTTCAATATAAAAATTGGTTAGGATCCTTGATTTTTCCTAGAAACGCTTCTAAGTTGAGTGGAAGGGTTTCCTTGAGAGTTAAAAAAAGATATTAGAGGGGAATGGGATACAGTTATCATGTCTTTTGTGTGGTCAGTTTGAGAAGAGAGAAATTTCACAGGCATTTCCTAAAGAACTCCGGCAACAAATGTTCAATTTGTTATAATTTGACTTTGTATTGAATCTTGCCACCAGAGAAAAAGAAAGAAATAATCCGTGTTCAAAGGATCAAATAAGACAGCAGAATGTTGATATACTATCAGCAGCAGCATCAAGCTACATTAGAAACATTGATTCATCTTTCAAGGAAGCCGCTGCGATCAGTAAAGGCAATACTGGAATATTTAATATTACAAAAGAGAGGCTGAAGATATTTATTCAGTTATACTTTCTTCATCTTTTAATCTTTTGTTTTGCTGGGTGGCTGTGGTGATGATTGTCTTAGGTGGTAATATATTGGATTTTTTAGGTAGGTGGGGCTCTAATAATTTATTGTTTTGTGGGGGGGGGGGGGGAGAGAGAGAGAGAGCAGTGTTGCATCATGGTCTTTAAATGGAATTTGACATTGTGCATTTGTGAGTAATTGAATAATCACTTTTAGCATAATACAGCGATGGATTGAATACACATCATAATTCCCTCGTGATAACAATATCATCATTAGACTACGAGGTTCTCAAGGATGATACCTCTCCAGGTCATGATCAAATAACACTGAATTATCGCCACTGGTTCGGTAGAGAGGAAGTCCTAGTCTCCCTATCAGAGGAGCCAATGGATTTTCCTCGCAGACACCATGCAACCTGAAATACAAATAATTAGAGAACGCACATCCGGCCAAATATCTAACTAAACAGTTCAAGAATTAAATTGGGCATGGTAACAAGTACAAAGGAGAATAAATAAGAAAATTTTACCATGCTGCACCCATGTCAATAGGGAAACCGAAGGAGTAGTCAGTGTAAGCTCGACCACCAATTCTATCTCTTGATTCTAACATAACAACCTGATAAAGAAACAATGAACAATGATCCATAAGCTGACAGCATGTTGAGAAATGTGCAGCTGTGTATTAACAAAAATTAACTGTGCATGCCTTAAAAAAATTTACCTTGAAGGATGCATTTTGAAGCGCATGTGCAGCTGCAAGGCCAGAAAAACCACCACCTATGACAATGACAGATGGGGAGAGAGAAGGTTTTCTCTCAACTGGTGAACAGTAAGAAGCTGCAGATAAACAAGATAATAATTTTCAAACCTATTAATCTCCTAGAGTTGGCAGAACAACAATATAAGTACTGCAAAATAGAAGGTGTACTTGTAGAAAATAACCCACATAAGAGCATATGATAGTATCACTATATTTAAGATGCCTTCACTGATACACATGACGCACACAAAATCAGTCATGAAGCATCTCAACATGAATTCACACGTGCATGGGAGTCTAAATTAACATCCTGATAGCCTTTGATAATAGGCAGGTGTACACACAGAAATATTCATCGAGACTATAATTAAATTTTACTAGTGTGATGAACTTTCAGATCAAAGCAGACCTGGTAGGGTCCGCTTTCGTCTAAGCTGGCACCTAGACCGCCTTTTTAAACATTGCCTCTTTTCTGTATTTTGAACTCTCTTGAGAATATATATTAGGAATCTTAACAGAAGGGCAAAATCCAAAGCAGATAGCAGGTTGCAGTGTGATGTTGTCCCAAGAACCATGAGCGTGTCCACACCAAATCGCTGTATGCGACTCACCAAGCCTTACAAATAGGGATTTCAACATAAAGGGTAGCTATTCCTCCCTTACTATTCAATGTATAACTAAAATTTCCTGACTTAAGGAAAACATAAAATCCGCCATCACAAGGAAATGGTCGGTATATAGGAGTGGATTCAATTAGTATCCAGGTTAGACAGCCAACCCATATGGACTGAGGTTTTCATGATATATGCATCTAAGTACAGAATAATGAAGAAATCTAAAATAAATATTTCACATTTCTTGCAACTGTAAAAGTTAGCCTAGTGGTTTAAGAATTAAACTAAGATGAAGGCAGCACCAGTTAAAATCCTTTTTACTGCTTTTTTGTATTCTCATGAAAGTTTTTGCCTTGCCCAACTTTTTTAACTGCCATTCAAATTCCTTCCCACAAAACTCAAGTAAAGTCCAAGGTCTGCAACAATTGTTAGGGTTGAAAACCCGTGACAAGAAAATCACATTCCAAAAGAAGAGGTCAACAAACAAATTTGTTCACGTGCAAAGTTGGCGCCTGCATCTTTCCAAACTTTTAACTACAAGACCTAATCTGATGCTTGGTTTCTGCTTTATGAAGAACCCGACCAATAGCAATAGCATCATGCAAGACAGCATAATCCAAATGTTATATAGAGAAGTCTACCGCTGCACCCCAACACCGAAGCTATGATAAGGGTTGAGGGATGTACTTGCTTTATATTCTAATATGCCCTAGCAGGTTCAGCTTCATTGGTGCCAAAATCTGGACTTTTGGGGAATTGTTTTCTTATATTTAATCCTCTTTAAATACGCATCAGGTGGGATGGTAAGTCAGATAAAGATCTTTTCCATGCAACTACACCAAGACTACGAAAGTTAAGATGAGGATGGAGCAATTTATTTTTATATTCTAGCAAACCGAAAACAACAAACTGAAGGTTAGGTTTCTATCATCACCAGGCAAGGACATTCCAAAGAGCAGGTATTACTCATCGGGTGATATCAGCTATCCTAGCACCATTCCAATTTAATTAAATATAATTTACAAAAAAAATATTACAAACCTCTCATTATCCTAACCCAACAAATCGTTCCCACATGTCCACTCCATTATTAAATATTAATTTACTGTAGCCAGAACCGAAATTAAAAGGCTAAGCAATAGTCCACATTGATGGATTCACCAAACTTTTTGATCCCAAAAAAACGTCGGTGCCTTTAAACTAAAGTTACTTGACGTGACACAATATCATATTGCCGACACATCACTTTCCACCAACAAACCCTCAAAGCATAGCCAACCTTGACCTTATTACGTAAGCTCCACAATTAATTCTTTCCAAAATTAAAATATCAAAATTAACTCAAAGATACATCAAATTAGCTTCTAATTAATCAAAAAAAAGGGTTAAAAATTATACCTTTATCGAGGGAACCATTAGAATTACAACGACTCTGCATGGCTACTACTCGATCGGTAATCTCTGTTCCAACTACTTCTTGAATTGATAATCGTTGGGGGTAATTGAGGGGAGTAATGAAGGATGAAAATCAAATAACAAGTGATGAAATGGTTCGAATTCGTTGAGAAACCCAGATTCACGATCCTGCTCATGCGGAACTCGAAGGAAACCCTAGATCGCTCTTAGATCGAAGAAAAGGACGAGGAAACGCGAAATCCACCTCAAATTGTTTAGTTCGGAGCCGAGGGAGCGATGGATCCCATAAATCGAGGTGATCGGCGATTGAATCTCGAAGGATTTGGGGGATTTCGGAAGGAAATTGAGAAATGGGAAGTTGAAGAAAGAGGTGAAATTTACGAAGCTAGCTGTTGATTTTGATAACCCGCTTTAGTTTTTCCCAGCGTTTATGGGTCGATTTATATAAACGCGTGATGCATCGGTTGAGGTGTGGTCACGGATATGTGAGGTTACCACATGGTGAATAAAACGTGCACGGCTTTTTTTAAAGGAGAAGCTGTGGGGAGGTGATAATTAGGGGCTGTTTGGTCACAAGATTATGAAATTTGGATTTGAAAAGAGTAGGGTTGAAAATGTAATTTGTTGTTTGGTCGGTATTTGATTTCTAGTATTTATATGGTTGGTGGAAAGAAAGCGGGATTTGGTTTGAGTATTTTAGAGAAAAATAGATATAGAGAGCATTATTAAATAAATAAAGTATCTCGGGCTCTATCTAAAAGTAAAATGAATAATGCAAAATCCTTGCAAATTCCCCAAATTTTTGAGGATTCAAGTATCTTTTTTTGTGGTGAGCCCCCATAAAAAAACAAGGAATCCTATAAATCTAAATTATACAACCAAACATAAAATTGTGAAATCCTCTAATTTTTTTGATTCCACATTCCAATTCTTTCATAGTCTTGCCACTTTCATAGTCTTGCCACCAAAGTGCCCTTAGAGGACACAATTCTAGAAAGTATGTAATTAAGGAAGGTGTTTAAATTTTAAATAAGAAATCAATGATATAATTTATTTTGATGGGAGTTTTTGGAAGGGGTACGTAATTAAGGATGGGGTACGTAATTAAGGATGGGGTTTAAATTTTAAATAAGAAATTAATGATTTAACAAAAACCATATGGTGGAATGACCTTTTTACAAAAACCACGCTGGGTTTATTCAATAGCGAAAATTACCCCAAAATATACACAGTTAACTGACAAACAACTACTAGATGATTTTTAGGTGTGTATGCAAGGTGGTTTTTATTAAACCTATCAAACTAAACCAATTTTGAGCAGTTAAAAACAAGGCTTATAAATAGAGAAAACGGGTTATCAGCTAGCCAGCTGATATTAAACCGTCAGCTAGCCTATTATATAACCCAATCCGACCGTTAAATCGACGATCCGCTCCGGCCACTGATCAGTCATATTGCACTTTTTTACGGCCATTTTTCCTATTATTATTAATTACTAAACGATTTTTTTTATAATTTAAGAACATGTGTGGGTTTATGTGTAAAAAGATTTTGTCATATATTTCTTAACTTATATTTAATATAATTGGGTGTAATATATGCATATCATATTTATATAAAATATCCATATGATTCTTAATCATTCTTATTAAGATATGTGATTAGTCATATTTATTGCACATCTGTACAGTCATTTTCCCTATTATTATTAATTACAAAAATGTGTTAATTGTAAATTAAGAACATATGTGGGTTTATTTGTAAAAAGATTATTGCCATATGTTTCTAAATTTATAATTAATATAATTGGGGAATATATGCATATCATATTTAAATAAAATATCCATGAGATTATGAATTATTAAAATATGCATATTATATCATATCAAATATTTTTAACCAATATTATTAAGACATCATATCATTTAATTGGTTAGAATATTATCTCAAATAGAACAAATGCTATTAACAACTTGATTTGAGATATTGTGCGGGTATTATAATAAATCGGTTCAGGTCTGAAATATAATAAGGAGATCCACATCAAATCGATTTACCAAACCAAATCTACCGAATGTTAGGAGCAAATTGAAAAATCTCGCAACGGTAGAGAAAAAGATATATTTTCAGAATATTTTTATCAGAAAGATTTTCAAAAATCGAGAGAGAAAGGCACGAGAAATCCGGAAACCCAAACTCATTAGAAGGCGGCGGAACCGCGACCATTGAAGATAAAAGGCGGCAGTTTCGCGGTTCATTGGTGGGCGTCGGATGTGAAAATGCAGGAGCTTGATCATCTTTGCACACACTTCAAGATAACGTCTAGAGTTTTAAGTTTCAGAACATATAATAGAACCGAGAGCAATTATCACCGATCTATCTATCGACTGATCTACTGATCAAGCAATCTAGATATTTCGAAAAAATTAAGCTTGTAATTTACTTTTTCAGCGAGCAACTTCTGTAATGCAATAGTTCATTCAATAAAAGATAGATTATTTTTTTTATCTTGTCTCATTACTTTTCGCATTTTAATTTCTGCATTTACATTCCGAAATTTTAATTTTTGTTATTTCTTATGGGTTCATTCATCTTCAATCTTTTCTTGTTTACATCGTCTATCTCAATGAGCGAGTAAATTCTCACTTGGTAGGGTTTGTAGGATAGGATAGTATAATGGATGAACAAAATCATTAACTTCTTTTTAAATTTTAATTTTTATAAATTTTAGCAAAATGAATATTAACTCTTTTATCGGACGTGCTATCAATTCATGATAGTCACGACCACGATTTGAGATTTGTTAATACCTACTTTGTTGAGGGTTTGAGATAAATAGGGGTTAATGAAAGGACAAGGGTCAGAGAAACCCTAATTCCCTCCAAAAAGCCTAATCCACATTCATCGCTATTTTTCTAGTATTAAACAATTAAAAAAAAATTGTTTTTAAAACTCTATCTATTAACTACTAAATTGTATAAACCCTACAAGCTCTTCTTTTATAAACTTTTCAACCTTCCTAGTATAAAACGATAAAAATCCCATCTTTTTTCTATTAACTGATCTAAAACAAGAAAAGTAGTTTACCATCTTCCTGTGGACGACCCATACTCACCAGCGGCTAGCTATTGTGACATTGTTATTGATTGCGGTAATTAGAACACACAAAGACTCAACTTTTTCGAATCAATCAAATAGCACCGTTGCTGGAAAAACAGTCGTAATATTTTTCTTATTATTCGGATTGATTTCTAATATAAAACCAGAAAAATAAAAATAAAAAAGAGAACAAAAAACCTGCATTTTGTATTTTTAACGATTTTTGTGCGAGTTTTGCGAGAAATCTGGTGCACTTAGAGAGAACTAATAGAGATTCAGAGACTTTAAAGTAGGAGCAGAGGAGCATTGGAGTTCGGTGCCAAATTGTGGAGAGTAGATTGCACCAAATGGCGGCGGAACCGTGGCCCAATAGAGCATTTGGCGGCTGAACCACAGTCGAATTGGGGAGTTAGGCCCCAAAATCTTTCTGGTATCATTTTCTTTTCTTCCTCTCTCATCTGAAGCTCCAATAAACTGTTTTTACCCGCATGATTCTGTTAGTTATATGTATGCCCTAGAGGCCATTATTGTACATATGATGTATGTTATAGTGGATGCTTGGACATACATAGGGAGGACTTTCTTACTGGACATGATAGTATGATATCTGGTTACTCTTTATCTTAACATGTACACTGATTGTCTCTCTGTTACATGTTGATAAAGCCCTTAGGATGTTTACTTGACTACCTGGATTATGATGCGGATCATACTAGTGGGACAAAAGTAGTCCGTGAGTATATCCTTTAATGTCCATAGTCGTGGGTGTATCGAGACGGGGCATCGATATACCAGAGTAGACTAGCGTATACCTTCTCGACCCATGTAGATGGGCGATGGATGATCCCGTATCCATTGGTGTTTGACATCAGAGATGATATACGGGTGCTCAGTGGAGATCAGGTACACTGGACGGACTCGTCGAGAACTCCTATATGGTATTATACCTCACGTCAGATGGCAGTTCTCTGGTGACACTGGTACATGTTAGTCTGTCGATCCGAGATCGTTATAGAGTCTTGTGTGATTCCCACCGTGCTTTGATTTCCACCTTACCACGTTCAAGAGAACGTGCAAAACGGTGGTTTTTGGGTATAGTCCCGAGTCACACGGAGGAAATGAGCGATAGGAGGGGATTTCTTCTCTCCCGGTATTGGGGGTTGATGTTGCTCTGTGCTCGATTGGCTATAACAGGAAGTCCCTGTAAGTCGACGTTAGACACCCCACATGATGCGGGGAGGCGGAATAGGTAAAACAATCATTTTGTTTGAATTAATATTGACTAACTTTACGGATCTTTGCTAAACCCTAACTAACAACTATCTAGAAGTGATTAACTACTATGATAGATGATTATACCTAAAGATTCAAGTCCTTCTTGTTCTTGTAGTTCACCTCCTCGTCGGCCTCCTCGATGTGATAGAAGATCCACCCGAGAGCTCCTTCTCCAAGTTTTAACCTCTCACTTGAGGTAATTAGGTGGCTATGAGTGCTAATCAAAATAACCTAGAGGATATAGAAGAGGATTAGGAATCTATTAGTCTTGCTAACCCTAGGATCTCAACACATGAGAGGATTAGGGTTAGGTCTTTGAAGAGAGAGAGCTTGAGGAGAGAGAATGTGAATGTGAGAATGAAAATGAATTATGTCTCATTTCAATATATGATGAAGCATAAAGAATATCAAATAAATCATTATATGATATTTACAACCATGCTTCATTTAATACAAATAATGAATCATCTCATGAGTCATTAAGCAATAAATGCTTCATTCACTCATTTGGATGATTCATCTCATGAGTCACTAATCCATTTAATGCAAATAACACCTAAGCTCTCCACCACATCTTTCTTCTAGAAGCTTCTCGACTAATTACGAGAATGCCCCTCCCATCCGTGAAAACACGGAAATACTGAAACTGTATAAATCCAATAATCCAATACTAGAATCTGGCTTAAACTAAAGCCCGCTAGTAAAAACTGTCCGAACATCGTACGTGCATAAATACATGTATGTGTCCGAACCTTGCCGTAAAACCATACGACCTCTATATCGTTTTGCCTAAAGCAGGGAAACTCTCTGTGTGGGACTCTAAAGACTCGACACTACGCTGGCAGTGGGTTTAACCACAGGCCGCAAGCGGTACTAGCTGTACGTAACGGTCCCCAGGTAGATGTCGATAAGAAGGCCGATGAGGAAACCTATCCGAACTCCTACTGAGCCTGATGTGACAATCTCCGTACAGTCCGGTCGGTTCGTCTAGGACTATCGCATATCAGGCCTAGAGGGCGGCAAGAGTCAGTCGCCTAAAAGCGGTATAAGTCGTGTCGGAGTGAAGCCCATTACACCTTGAGAAGCTACTGGAAATCCTGCCAGTAAATCTCGTTTGCCCTGGCCAGGGACTTTGCGTAACGGCTCTCCAAATACAGCGCGATATCAACTCTCAATACCGGGAGAGACGAATCCTATCTAACCGCCACTGCCTCCAAGTGTTTCGGGACTGCACCCAACTACTACCTGTTTGCACGACTCCTTTGAGCCGTGGTAGGGTAGCAATCTAAGAACAGTAGGAACACACTCGAGACGAAGCACCAGTGTCAAGTCTGCGGACTATGCTGTACTCATGTCACCTGGGAACTGTTAACTGACGACGGGTATAATACCAACCAACAGTTCCCTGCGAGTCATGTCCGGTGTACCCGTAACCCAACGAGCACCTGTATACTATCTGCAGTACAACGTACTGATGGCTGTGGGACAGACCATCTCCCCAACTGGGATGAGAAGCGTACACACTAGTCTACTCCGGAGTATCGATGCCCTGTCTCGATAATCCTACGACTAGGGACCTGAAAAAGGATGTGCTTGTAGACTACCCAGCCCCCACTAGTGTGACTGCCATCACAACGCTGGTAGTCAAGCAAGATCCTAAGGGCTCTATCAATATGTATTCGCGATATGCTAACATATACACATATTAAAATAGACATAAACCAAGTAGCATACTACTATGTTGAGTGAGACTGTTAATATAACTGTGAATATCCCAAGCTTCAATTAAGTAATATACAAGCTAGTATGATACAATAATGGCTCCTAGGGCATATACACTAACAATCTCCCACTTGCACTAGGGCCATGTACTGGTGTATCGAAGACCTATCATCTCGAGTAGTGATCAGTCGAAAATAATGTATTTTTAACACGGCAATTTCCCTATCATTTGCACTCATTTAGAAGTGTTCGGTATTCATATTTCACATATTAGCAAATCAGTTGTTAAATATCAGATTTCATGTGTTAGACTTTTAAATCGGCACTTTAAGGGAAATTGACCGCATTTCATGGCATCGCATCATCTCTGTATTTGCGTAACACTTGTATCGAGATTTGTACAGGAAATTGCAGGAGCAAAGCCAAAAGAGCTGATCAAAAATACGCCAACTCAATGATTTCAGATCTGGTAGCAATTCAAAAGGAAATATAAAAATCAACATATCAAATAAAGGCCCACAATTCAGCCCAAAACAGCATAAGAAATTCCAAGCCATGAAGCCCCAAAAGCGCCGCGGAACCGCGGCGGGAGCCGGCTTGCGCCGCGGTTCCGCGGCGGTTTGGTCAGATCAAGCTTCCATTTTCAGTGCAAAATTCATCTCTCAGAGCCCACATTCATTTCTGATATGTCAAATTCCAGAATTCTCGTGAAGCTACTGCCAGATCAGCAAAGATCATTAAGCAAGGCTAATCCTAATTAAGCTCCTAACTAATCTCTTCTAGAAGCTCCCTCCTAACTAATCACATCTAGAAGCTTCTCCTCTAACTAACTTTTGGAGGGAAATTCAAATTTCCTCAACAAACTTTTGGAGGAAAACTTAAAATTCACATCCTAGATCTAGGGTTTTGAGATCTATAAATAGGAGCCTAGATCTAAGGGTTGAGGTTGTTCTTTAGTTAGCTAATTCTTCATTAATCTTTACCTAATTCTTCATCTTCTTCCACAAGTCTAGTGACAAGGCTTGTGCGAAATCCTAACCCTAATTCCACTCCAAATTCAAGATCTTGAGTACCAATCAAGTAAGAAGCCTTCAACCTTTTAGGAGCCGAGCCGATCTCCAACCGAGCAAGTGATCCAAGCCGATCCGCGACTCACGGAGCCGAGCGAAGCCAAATCGACGATCAAGTTCTTCCTCTTGTAGTTCTTGAGCGAATGTAATGAAATTGTTGATATAAATAAAAGGTGAAATTCTTTAATCTTGCTTTCTTTTAATTCTTGCATCATGATTCGATCTCAATTTGTAATTGTAGTTCTTGTTGTGATGTTTGAGTAAAACTCCGCTCGTCGAGCAGTTGAGACGATCAATAGAATGATGATGTAACAAATCTTAAAACGATTTTTAAGTCCTACGAGTTTTGTAAACCCTAGCAAGTTCAAGAATCGATGACCTAGTTTCGTAGCGATGCTTTCTTGATTGTGATCGCTCGAAATTAGGGATCTACGATCATTTCTTGAATTTACTAGAGGCTAGAATATGAATGATATCGATGAAAGAACAAGGGATAAGATGAAACCCTAGTTTCACTAAAAATCCCTAATTCTTGTCGATCATCATCGATCTAGTATCAATTCATCGAAGGATAAGAATACGTCTTCTTGAGATTACATCACATCTATAGATCCGATCGATTCCTACGAGCGTCATTTCGATTCTTGATATTTGGTTTGGAAAAATAAACAAACTATCAATTCTTGATTCTATCTTTTTCTTGTTATTAGATCTAGATTTTTCTAATTCTTGAACTTCAATTCTTTAAATCATGAATTGTTTTGTTTTCTTTTCATTAAAGTTTCGACTCATCTAATTCAAAAGACGAACGATTACACTGTCCCTGTGGACGATCCATACTCACTTACAATCTACATCCGACACCGTAGTTGATTGCGGTCAAATAATTTTTGGTTGTGATTTCTATACAATTTCATACTACACATCCTAAAAATCAATTCAATCAAATGGCATCGTTGCCGGGGATAGTGCGCTAATTGTTCGTATTTTGAAATTTGAGTTGAAAAATTTATTCCATTATAATTTTTAGATCTAAACTCGCACAAACCCTAATACGTGTGTTGTGATTTGATTGCGAGGAAATCTGGAATCATTGGAGCTTGGATAAAATTTTTGTGAATATTCCAGAGAGCTAAAGGGAGCAACAGGAGCATTGTGATAAATTTCTGTGCAGAGATCCCACCATTCCACCGCGATTCCGCGGTCTAAGTACCCAAGTGCGGCGGTTCCGCGGCCCCCTTGCTGAGTCACTGCACCAAATTCTCAGGTAATCTCAATCTTTCTTATCTCCTTCCCTAAATCTGCTCCAATTAACATTTTGCTGGAGGTTTCTTTGCAAATAATCGCAGCGCAGCAAAAGCAAAATAAAATTTGTGCGTGTTTTGATTCTTGGTTGTTTGCATATTAATACGGAAATTAAGGGGCACGACCAAATCCAGATTAGGTGGGGAGTTCATTACCCTTCCTAAGCCCCAAAAATCGCAAAACTTGCATCCGCATTTACCCTCATTAATTAAAAGAAATCTAGAGATGACTTTAAGGACCGTCGCGCTCACTTAGGAAAGAAGAAGGCCGTGGGTAATTCATTGCTTATCCGCGTTTTCTTGTGGTGTCTAAGGCAAGTGTGTCGAAGGCTAGTGGTTATTAATTAGGCCCACTACTTACGTAGTGGAGTACCTTCCCACTTACCTGGCCACAGGGGGACAAAGAGGCAGTGGAGGATTCTATCCTGCGACTTGTCTTTGGCAGTTAGGAGCGGTCTAGAGCTTTGACCTAGGTGACCCCTAGAATTAGGGTTTTGTGTGTTGCATTTGTTGTGTTGCATCATTTTTTCAAAAGTCCGTATCACTTTTCAAAACAAACACCAATCACATTCATTCTCTCTCCTAATTATAAATTCACGCTGCCATTTGTACTAACCCTTTTTAGTGCAAGATAGGCTGGACAACAGGATTCTAGTGCCTGTTAGTCCGCGTTTCCTTGATCGACCCTAAAGTCGGTATTTCTACATTTACCCTTTCTTTTACCCACCACCACACCCACATCGATGGATCTGTCTCCATCGAATTTCTTTTCCACTACTCTGCCGCCGTCCGTTGGTGCGCAGAATCCACCTCGCATCTCTCTCCAAGAGAGGTGCTATCCAACACGAGGCCCACTTTCCACTTGTCCTTCCATTCCACCAGCCAACGGGGAAAATTTTCAAATAAAACCCCAATACATCAACCTTCTACCAAAATTTCACGGTCTCGAGTCTGAAGACGCATACGTGTTTATCACGAAATTTGAAAATGTATGCGCAATGATGGGTACTTCACAGCTTTCTGTGGATGCTTTACGTCTTCGTCTCCTCCTATTTACCTTGTGCAATTTAGCCGAGAAGTGGCTATATAACACTACCGCACATTCCATTTCAAATTGGGACGAATTCGTCAAAGTATTCCTTAAGAAATTCTACCCACATCAAAAGATAGCTCGAGTCCGTAGCGAAATCTATCAATTCACCCAGCTTCCAAATGAAACATTTTCAAAATGTCTTGAACGCTTCAAGGATCTGTTAGTCCAATGTCCACATCACGGTATCCCGAGATGGGAACTGTGCCGAATCATTTATGAGGGCATTAATCCTAACACAAGACAGACCCTTGAATCCATGTGTCAAGGCAACTTCATGACCAAAGATGATGGGGAAGCCTGGAACTTTCTAGAAAATTTCGCTGAACAATCTTTACAGTAGGAGGGTGTGAGTCAATCATCTAGGGATGGCAATGATATTTCCATAGGAGTTAGAGCTGACATTTCAGCTATGCAAAAGAAATTTGACGCTATGGAAAACAAAGTTTTAGCCGCCCTAAGTCAAATATCACTCTCCAAAACTGTATGTGGCTGCTGTTCTGATCCGTCTCACTTGATGGAAGAATGTCCGTTTCAAGGTCATGAGCATACCAATGCCGCATTTCAAAGACCTAGAAATGATCCATCTTCCTCCACATATGATCAGGGTTGGAGGAATCACCCTAACTTTGCTTGGAACCAATCTCAATTTCAAAACACGGTTCCAACCCAACACAATTTCCAAAGGGCTCCTCCACCACAACAGCAACCACAATTGAGTCAGCACCCCTTTCAAGCACAAAATTTTCAAAATCCGGTCAACACACCTGCACTGTCTAGTCCTTTGCAGTTGACCGGGACTGATGAATCCTATTCATTTGCACAGTGCATGAATTTGGTCTTAACAAATATCATGCAAGTTTCGGCTGAAATGAAGTCTTCTGTCGATAAAATTGAGAAAAACTCAGCGTCCCAAGCTGAGAGTATCAAATCGATGGAAGCAGAAATTTCACGATTAAGAGCCGAAATGAGTGCAAGAGAGAAAGGGAAACTTCCAGCTCAACCTTTGCCGAATCCTGGCTATTCACATCCTGTGAATGCAATCACGTTGAGATCTGGAAGAGTGCTTGACACTCTTGTTGGGGAAGAGTTTGATGATACTGATAAATCAATCAATAACACCCCGGCTGAGACCTTTCCTCACACACACACTTCTAATTCTAACCCCAGTTCTTCTACCCCACCACCTTCTTCCGAGCCTATTCTTCGTTTCCCAAAAGGCTCGCCACTTCAGCCCACCTCTTTTACCCCTCCACGGATGATCCCCACTTCTATTTTGGGATCGGTTCCACACACACTTCCTTCTCCTATGATGGACCCAGCGCTTATTGCTAAAGCACCTTATCCGAATCGGTTAAGGGCTAACACACCGAGTCCACATATGGAGAAGATCATGAACATGTTTAAGCAAGTTAACATCAACATCCCTCTCTTAGATGCCATCCAACAAGTTCCGTCCTATGCGAAAACTCTTAAGAACTTGTGCACTAGGAAGAGGAAGACTCAAGTGCCCAAGAAGATTTTCATGGCAAAAACAGTAGACACGGCCTTCCCCCAGCAATTACCGAGGAAACGTAAGGACCCTGGCTGTCCTACTATTTCCATTTCTATCGGGGAAAAACACATTAATCGTGCTCTACTAGACCTTGGCGCTAGTGTTAACTTGCTTTCATACTCAGTCTATGAGCAGTTAGGGATCGGAGTGTTAAAGCCCTCGAGCATAACTCTCCAGATGGCTGACCGATCAATCACTAAACCTAGGGGTGAACTGGAGGATGTGTTAATAAAAATCGGGGAATTTATCTTCCCTGTGGACTTTATTGTAATTGATACACAGCCTGTAGCGAACCCACGGAATCAAATTCCGGTGATTTTAGGTCGCCCTTTTTTAGCCACTTCCAATGCAATAATCAACTGTCGTAATGGCTCTATGACCCTATCTTTCGGGAATAGGTCAATAGAGCTGAACATTTATAAGTTGGGAAGTGTACCCTCCGAACCTACTGCTCAGGTCTGTTCTGTCGACTTAATGGATGTCGACAGCAGCGAATTAGATGATCCTCCTGATACTGATCTTGACTCTTTTCATATGTTGTTATTTGACCCAACTATGTATCATACACATACGGACTCTTCCACCGAGTTGTCCGGGTCAACAATTAACACGGATTATGAAATGTTCTTAGAGTCTGAAGATCACCCCGCACTTTGTGATGACATTATTCATCGGGGTATTGATGGAACTTTTGAGGAAATCTTCGCTGATGAACTCGCATTTTTGAATGACACGGGTGTTGAGATGAATCATCTCCCAATCAATGAAATTGAACCTTCACCCCTTCTTCTGAACTGTAAAAAGAATGCGAGTAATCCATCATATTCACTGCATCGTCTCTCCAAAACGAGACGCACACACATTCTATTCCACCACTTAACCTTTCCCCACTTCTTCTTCCACCAACCCGAGCACTGCATTGATAAAATTTTCGAATGGTTGGTGTTGACGTTCGGTCTTTGCAAAGCTTGGCATCGACCACTGATTTTTGACCCTCTCTTGTGATTTTCAAAGCTTAACATTGCATAACTCAACTTGGGGGGGGGGGCAATTTTTCTGGCTCTTGAAAAGAAAATTTTTACAAAGTGATGAGCCAAAAATAAGTTTGGGGGAGGATCTTCACTTAAATATTTTGCCCCCACTAATAAATTCCTTCCAAGCTTACAGGTTTTTCGAGATTTAGCGGAAGGCAACAGTGAGGACACTGTTGAAAACAAGTTTGGGGGAGGTTTGTACTTATTTTCACATCATTTGCATATCACTTTGCATAAGCACAAAACATTTTTTTGAAAACCTATAAAAATTTAAAATTTTTCAAAAAGATAAAAATATTTTTTGTACATAAATAAGATAATAAAAGTTTAGATAGTGAAAAATTACATCCATGAGATTAGAAAAATTTAAGAAAAACCAAGAAAATTAGAAGTTTTCTTATACGAACTAGTAATAAGTAGTTATGAGCCGTTGTCCCAAGGGTTAGTAAGATGAAGGACGTCACTAATCTGAGGATAAAACTAAGTCTGAAAAATAGTTTCTATTCTGAAAGCCAAACATTTTGAACGTTGATACCCTGCTATTCGCACTTACACACGTCTTAAAGCCTGGGATAGTAGAGGATACCTTGAAATGCTCTTGTCTTAAAGCCAAAAGTATGAAGAAAAAAAATGAATAAAATATAAAGTGGTGAGAAAAATGGACACCGGTTTTGTTATCACCAAGGGCAATAAAAAATTATATAGCGAGGGTGCCTCTTCACCTAGTGCCCTAAGGCCAACTGGTCTGGGAGGCACTGCTATGCCTGAGGTGGTGCAAGACGAGGAAAATACACCAAATAAGCAAGCACATGAGTAATCGGTCGGTTAGTACCTCAAGAAGTATTAACGGTCGCATGAAAGTGTGTGAGCAATCTCATCTAAATATTCATTAATTAAAAAGTACCGAGGCTGATGGGCAAGAGTATGATAGCTTGAATTGAATTTTCCGGATGTAGGGATGTCTTTACACACACGCATGGTTATATGATCGATGTTTGGAAGAAAGATAGGAATGAAGAATAAGACGATGTTTTATTGAGGGAGGACGTGATTTCTGACATCTTTTCATGACCATTAAGATAGGGCTCATGACAACCGAAAAACTAGCTTAGTCGGAAACCCTAATTTTCAAAGTATTTCTTTTAGAATTCTTTTCTTTAAATGTAATATTCATGATCTTTCTTTTATTATTGGATTTTGTGGGTGCAATCCGCTGAAAACCCTCAGAAGACAACACTCCTCCTATTAGGGACACCTAGAGGTTTAAAGGCTTGTTGCACGTGCTCAGTGCAATCGTGTTGCCAACGAAAGTGTACTAGTTAGTTTTTCTCTTTCTTTATTTTCTCCTTCTCTTTTTAATAAAAAGTTCGCTCAAGACGATCGAAATTAAGTTTGGGGGAATTTGATCAGTCGAAAATAATGTATTTTTAACACGGCAATTTCCCTATCATTTGCACTCATTTAGAAGTGTTCGGTATTCATATTTCACATATTAGCAAATCAGTTGTTAAATATCAGATTTCATGTGTTAGACTTTTAAATCGGCACTTTAAGGGAAATTGACCGCATTTCATGGCATCGCATCATCTCTGTATTTGCGCAACACTTGTATCGAGATTTGTGCAGGAAATTGCAGGAGCAAAACCAAAAGAGCTGATAAAAAATACGCCAACTCAATGATTTCAGATCTGGTAGCAATTCAAAAGGAAATATAAAAATCAACATATCAAATAAAGGCCCACAATTCAGCCCAAAACAGCACAAGAAATTCCAAGCCATGAAGCCCCAAAAGCCCCGCGGAACCGCGGCGGGAGCCGGCTTGCGCCGCGGTTCCGCGGCGGTTTGGTCAGATCAAGCTTCCATTTTCAGTGCAAAATTCATCTCTCAGGGCCCACATTCATTTCTGATATGTCAAATTCCAGAATTCTCGCGAAGCTACTGCCAGATCAACAAAGATCATTAAGCAAGGCTAATCCTAATTAAGCTCCTAACTAATCTCTTCTAGAAGCTCCCTCCTAACTAATCACATCTAGAAGCTTCTCCTCTAACTAACTTTTGGAGGGAAATTCAAATTTCCTCAACAAACTTTTGGAGGGAAACTTAAAATTCACATCCTAGATCTAGGGTTTTGAGATCTATAAATAGGAGCCTAGATCTAAGGGTTGAGGTTGTTCTTTAGTTAGCTAATTCTTCATTAATCTTTACCTAATTCTTCATCTTCTTCCACAAGTCTAGTGACAAGGCTTGTGCGAAACCCTAACCCTAATTCCACTCCAAATTCAAGATCTTGAGTACCAATCAAGCAAGAAGCCTTCAACCTTTTAGGAGCCGAGCCGATCTCCAACCGAGCAAGTGATCCAAGCCGATCCGCGACTCACGGAGCCGAGCGAAGCCAAATCGACGATCAAGTTCTTCCTCTTGTAGTTCTTGAGCGAATGTAATGAAATTGTTGATATAAATAAAAGGTGAAATTCTTTAATCTTGCTTTCTTTTAATTCTTGCATCATGATTCGATCTCAATTTGTAATTGTAGTTCTTGTTGTGATGTTTGAGTAAAACTCCGCTCGTCGAGGAGTCGAGACGATCAATAGAATGATGATGTAACAAATCTTAAAACGATTTTTAAGTCCTACGAGTTTTGTAAACCCTAGCAAGTTCAAGAATCGATGACCTAGTTTCGTAGCGATGCTTTCTTGATTGTGATCGCTCGAAATTAGGGATCTACGATCGTTTCTTGAATTTACTAGAGGCTAGAATATGAATGATATCGATGAAAGAACAAGGGATAAGATGAAACCCTAGTTTCACTAGAAATCCCTAATTCTTGTCGATCATCATCGATCTAGTATCAATTCATCGAAGGATAAGAATACGTCATCTTGAGATTACATCACATCTATAGATCCGATCGATTCCTACGAGCCTCATTTCGATTCTTGATATTTGGTTTGGAAAAATCAACAAACTATCAATTCTTGCTTCTATCTTTTTCTTGTTATTAGATCTAGATTTTTCTAATTCTTGAACTTCAATTCTTTAAATCATGAATTGTTTTGTTTTCTTTTCATTAAAGTTTCGACTCATCTAATTCAAAAGACGAACGATTACACTGTCCCTGTGGACGATCCACACTCACTTACAATCTACATCCGACACCGTAGTTGATTGCGGTCAAATAATTTTTGGTTGTGATTTCTATACAATTTCATACTACACATCCTAAAAATCAATTCAATCAAGTAGCCTCTCGAACTGAATCTGAGGTAAGGCCTTTGTGAATGGATCTGCAGTGTTCCCCTCTGTAGCAACTCTCCGGACCTCGATCTCCTGGCGATCTATGATCTCCCTGATCAGGTGATACCTCTTTAAGATGTGTCCGGACTTCTGATGGGACCTAGGTTCCTTTTCTAAAGCTATAGCCCCATTATTATCAGAATACAGAGGTATTGGATCAACAATGGATAGAACCACCTGAAGTTCTGTGAGGAACTTCTTCATCCAGACTGCTTCTTTTGCGCATCACAAGCAGCTATATACTCCACTTCCATCGTCGAGTCAGCAACGGTGTCCTACTTGGAACTCTTCCAGCACACCGCCCCTCCATTGAGGGTAAAGACATAACCTGACATGGACTTGGAGTCATCCTTGTCACTCTGGAAGCTGGAGTCGGCAAAAGCCTCGATCTGGAGGTCTTTTCCGCCGTAAACCAAGAACATATCCTTAGTCCTTCTCAGGTACTTTAGAATGTTCTTTACTGCTATCCAGTGCTTCTCCCTTAGGTCTGACTGATACCGGCTTACCACACTCAGTGCGTAAGGTACATCTGGTCTGGTGCACAACATCGCATACATTATAGAGCCTACAGCAGAAGCGTAGGGTATAACTGACATGCGTTCCCTTTCCAAATCAGTCTTGGGAGACATCTCTTCGGATAGGGTGATTCCGTGACAAGCCGATAAACTACCGCGCTTAGAATCTTCCATACTGAATATTTTCAATATCGTGTTGATATACCTGGACTGCGAAAGTCCCAACATCCTCTTAGATCTATCACGATAGATCTAGATCCCCAGTAAGTAAGAGGCATCACCCAGGTCTTTCATGGAGAACCTGTGTGACAAGAATCCTTTGACAGATTATAGCATATGAATGCCATTTCCTATCAAGAGAATGTCATCCACGTACAAAACGAGGAATACGACAGTTCGTGCTACAATTTTACTATATATACATGGTTCATCTGGATTTTTGATAAAGTCATATTCTTTGACCGTTTCATCAAAACAGATGTTCCAACTCCGCGATGCTTGCTTTTGTCCATAAATGGACTTAAGCAACTTGCACACTTTCCCGTTGCTCCCACTCTGATTGAAACCTTCTGGCTGATCCATATAGACGCACTCTTCTAAATTACCATTTAGAATAGCCTTCTTTACGTCCATCTGCCAGATCTCATAATCATGGAAGGCGGCAATGGCAAGAAGGATCTGAATGGATTTGAGCATAGCCACTAGAGAAAAAGTTTTGTCATAGTCCAAACCAGGTCTTTGACGAAAACCCTTTGCAACAAGTCTAGTTTTATAGGTTTCCACCTGTCCATCTACACCAATCTTTTTCTTGAAGATCCACTTGCATGCTATGGGTTTTACCCCATCTGGAGCAAAGTCCAAAGTCCATACTTTGTTGGTGTACATGGACTCCATCTCGGTCCGCATTGCATCCAGCCATCGTACTAAGTCGCCGCTCTGGATGGCCTGCTGGAAACTAGTAGGTTCATCATTATCAATGACGCAATCCTCTCTATCCCCGTCTATGAGAAAACCGTAGTATCTCTTAAGAGGATGAGACGGCCTACTACTCCTGCGGAGGGGTGCGGGAATGTCCTGTTCTTCTTGAACTTCTGGTTCTACCAAATTTTTAGTAGTAGTTTGTGGTTCTGGAATTTCTTCCAGTTTATTTCGCTCCCACTTGTTTCCATTTCTAAAAACTGTTGTTCTAGAAAATGGGCATTACGAGAAATAAAAACCTTTGTTCCTCTGCGTAATAGAAAAAATACCCCTTGGAGTTCTTTGGATATCCCACAAACTTACACTATACCGATCGTGCCTCGAGTTTGTCCGCATGCTGCTTTTTAACAAAAGCTGGACATCCCCATATCTTCAGATACTGAAGATAGGGTTTCTTCCTACTCCACATCTGATATGGTGTGGTAGGCACAGTCTTGGTAGGAACCATGTTCAAAAGATATTCAGCTGATTCTTGTTAGTTGTATGTATGCCCTAGATGCCAGTATTGTACAGATGATGTATATTATATTGGATGCTTGGACATATATAGAGATGACTTTCTTGCTTGATATGATAGTATGCTATCTGGTTTCTCTTTATCTTAACATGTAGACTTGTCTCTTTATCCTGTCTTAAAGTTACATGTTGGTAAAGCCCTTAGGATGTGTACTTGACTACCTGGACTATGATGCGGATCATACTAGTGGGGACATGGTAGTCCATAAGTACATCCTTCAAGGTCCCTAGTCGTGAGTGTATCGAGACGGGGCATCGATATACCAGAGTAGACTAGCGTATACGCTTCTCGACCCATGAGATAGGCGATGGATGATCCCATATCCATTGGTGTTTGACATCAGAGATGGTATACGGGTGCTCAGTGGAGATTGGGTACACTGGACGGACTCGCCAAGAACTCCCAGATGGTATTATACCTCACGTCAGATGGCAGTTCTCAGGTGACACTTGTGCAGGTTAGTCTGTAGACCCGAGATCGTCATAGAGTCTTATGTGATTCCCACTGTGCTTTAATTTCCACCTTACCACGTCCATGAGGGCGTGCAAAACGGTGGTTTTTGGGTACAGTCCCGAGTCACATGGAGGCAATGAGCGATAGGAGGGGTTTCGTCTCTCCCGGTATTGGGGGTTGATGTTGCGTTGTGCTCGATTGGCCGTAACAGGGAAGTCCCTGGCCAGGGCTGATTAGAGATTTACTGGTAAGTGTTACCAGTAGTTTCTCGACCCGTTATGAGCCTCACATCGGCATGACTTATCGGTTATTGGGGTCTAACGTTTACCACCCCTAGACTTGATATGCGACATATCAGATGAGGAGACCGGACTGCACGGGTAGTGTTGCCGGTTGGCTCGACGGGAGTTGTAGCAGGTTCGCTTGTTTTCTTCTGATCGCTCAATACCCGGGTGGCCGTTACGTTTAGCTGACCGCTTGCGTCTTGGGGGTGCTTGATATGATCATCACCCACTGCCAGCGTATTGACGAGTCTTAGAGTCCCACAAAGGAGTTAGCTAGTCCAGGCGAAACGTTGTGGTGCGCGTATGCGATATGCGTATGGACCCGGTTAAAATGCGCGTATGAGATACCGTATATCAATCGGGCGGCTTGCTTTTGGTTGGGTCGTATGTGATATGGCCGGATTGATAAATCAAGTGTTGATTTATCATTTAACCATTAGTTTCTCACTAGAAATCCTTTCTTGTATTTTTGATGTATGCATGCATGTATGCATTCTTTCTTGATTCATGCACATATGGATGTGCATGCACACATACATACATACATCATCCTTCATGGTTGTTTATACATAGAAAATGGTGGCAATATAAGACTCACACCTTGGTTATATATATATGTATTATTATTGCATTTGTTTTAAAACAAAAAGAAAAAGGAAAGGATAATTCATGGTTTCTTTCTACACTCTTCTTTGACCTAACCATGCTCACCCACCATTTAACCATGGATTAACTTTCCTTTTGTGTTTTAACTCAAGTTCAGTAATATCTTTATTGTTTAACCATGGTTTGAGATGAGAAGTGGAAAATATATATTCATGTATTTTCTATTTTTCAAAGTGGATTATCTTTCTCTCTTGTTCTAAAAGGCCATCATCTTCTTCCCCATTCTTCCTTTGCTCTCTAGATTTTTCTAGTGAGCAAAACACTCACCAAGTTAGGATTTTGAAGTGAGAAAAGCCACCACAACATCATTCTACACAAGTCTTGCCCACTTGTTTAGAGCGTTAGCTTCATTTCTTTCTCTTGATCAAGTGAAGTTGCAAGCTTGGACAAAGCGGACTCCGGGTGGATCATCGTGGACCTAGAGGAGTTCAAGTGGACCTTTTCCAAACCCTAAGTAGCCGAGGAGTCAAGCGTAGGGAGCTACAAAGGTTGTACTCTCTAAACCCTAGCTTAACCTACTTGTGATGAAGTGTTGTTTTAGAAACCCTAATTTTCTACGATTGATTTTTTGTATGCTTACTTAGCACCCTAAAATTTTAATCTTTGGTACATGTGATGCTTCCAAACCCTTCATGAGGTGCTAGGTAAACCCAACATTGGTATCAGAGCCGACCTAGAACATTAGGTGACACTTTACCGAAGTTAAAACTCCGATCGAACCGAAAAATACGGATTTTTAGCACTCTCTGGACATTTTTTCAAAACTGTTAATTTTCAGAATTAAAAATCCTTAAAAAATTCAGCAGGGAAATATAAGCACACTTATAAAAAACGATGACATGAACAGTACTTATCACCGTGGAACCGCGGCAATAGCCTGCTTGGGCCGCGGTTCCGCGGCCGTACTGATGAATCAATTTGTCGTTTTTGTAAAGTAACTGTTTTGTCTGCTTGTATATTTTTTGGGAATTTTTAATCTGAATTTAGTGCTGTATGTTCTGGAGATTGTTTTGGAGTCGGTGATTCGATCGGAATTTTGATTTCGTGTCTTTTCGGGGTAAATTAGAAAGTATTGGATTGTTCGAACGAGTATCATTTACTCACTTTTTCACGGGGTCTAAATCTTTCGGAAATACGTGCAAGTTTTTGTGGTGGACCCTCTAGAAGACAACAAACCTTAACTTGATTATGTGACCGTCTTGAACCGCCTTTTGAACCTTAGGGTTTGGGGCAGTACGGCGTGCCATATGTGAGGCGTTGGCTTGACCCTTCTACGGCTGGACCGCTACTACTGTAACACACTCCGGGTTTTTGAACTCCGCTCAAGTGTTGAGCTTTAAGGAATTTTGAGTATTTGAACATTCGTTCGAAAACTTTAATACTGTCTATTTATCTGGAATGTGATGCAATGTGTGGAATTCATATAGCAAGACATGAAATACGAAGTATGTGATATTTCGCATTTACGATGTCTAAAGAGAATGTGGATTCCAGATATTGCAGTTTTACACTTTCTTTTCTGTGACCGTAAGTGTAGTATGTATTTACCGATTGTCGTTGCTATATATCAACGACGATCAGTGATGCATACTTACTTACGTTGATGATATGAGATATTATGTGTTGCTGAGATATGATGTGCAGGATTGTCGCGATTGAATAGCCGGGTTTTTTTTATGTGAGATGAGAGTTTTATATTTTCATTCATGTAAATTCAAATGTAATATAATATTCTTTTATTTGGGGCACTTCCGGGTTGAGGTCGATGCCACCAGTGTTGTATATTATTTACTTTTCCGCATTAGGATGGACCCAAGGATGGGAGCACAGGTGACCGGGTTCTGGGGTTCAGTGGGAGGCCATCTCGAGGAGTCGAGACCGGGTCTCCAAAACTCCAGAATTGGTAGGGTCGCTTGCCGCTCTCGAAGGGGTCCAGGGTGTGGGCTTGGCTATTCATCGCGACTGTGGAATCCGTATTTTCTATTGTTGGCTAAATACTAAATACGGACGTCCTAGTATATCCCACATTATATCTATGTTTCTGCTGCGATATCTGTGATGTGATCATTTGATATGTTCTGATGGATATAGTATATAGTATATATGATATATTATATAGACGTTACTTATGTTTTACACCCGCACTAGCCCTGCCCTGCTCTGCCGTTAGTTACCTAACCTAACGGTGCACGAGGGGACATCGAGGCTACTGCGGATGGAATAAGTGTACGTCGTATTTATCTGTGATGTTTAGGTGACTTAAATGATGGGACTTTATTAATGTGATTAATGAAAGAAAAGAAACCTAAAGGATGTTGTAGAATTAATTTTTTTCAAAAAGGGTAGCTACAGTTTTGCTTTGCATAGCGGTATATATGATATACCCGGCACCTTATTCGATGGGAAAAGAGCCGAGATCCCTTCACCGGGAGTGACCTCTTTAGCAAAACTGGCAGATGCTACAAAACTCGGTTTGGTTTTTGATTGCTTTTGGAGTTTTGCTTTGCACAGTGATATATATGATATATCCCGCACCTTATTCGATGAGGAAAGAGCCGAGATCCCTTCACCGGGAGTGACCTCTTTAGCAAAACTAATAAAAGCCGCAAAATCACTCCATTTCAAAATTCACTTGATTCTACAATGATATCAAGTTCATTACACTCATGGTTTTTCTGAAAAAACCTGCGTAGCCCTCCGTCATTTCAGATAAGTACTACTTAGTATTCATGCTGCGGTAGTTTGGCCTCCATCAAGGCGTAGTGTATGGTAGCTAACTAGTGCTTATCTGCTAGCATATGATGCGATTGGATTAGGGTATTCGTACGGCGTAGTTTGGCCTCCGTCAAGGGTCGTACGGGTGGGTTTAATTCAATCAAGAAATAACGGGTTGAACTTGACTAGCGCCCTATGGGTAGTTTGGCCTCCGTCAAGGTCATGGGACGCTAGGAGCAAAAGCATTATCTGGAATTTCAAGTGTTGAAATTTGCAATGAGATTGCATACCTTCTATGAGATAGTTGGATCCTGATACCCACTGCGAGTAATTGTTACTCCTGGGAGAGTTTTACACAGGACAATTAGCCGATCAAGTAGGTGTCTAGTGTTAGTTATATGTATGCCCTAGAGGCCATTACTGTACATATGATGTATATTGTAGTGGATGCTTGGACATATATAGGGAGGACTTTCTTGCTCGACACGATAGTATGCTATCTGGTTACTCTTTACCTTAACGTGTATATTGTTTGTCTCTCTGTTACATGTTGGTAAAGCCCTTAGGATGTGTACTTGACTACCTGTACTGTGATGCAGATCATACTAGTGGGGACATGGTAGTCCATAAGTACATCCTTCAAGGTCCCTAGTCATGGGTGTATCGAGACGGGGCATCGATATACCAGAGTAGACTAGCGTATACCTTCTCGACCCATACAGATGGGCGATGGATGATCCCATATCCATTGGTGTTTGACATCAGAGATGATATACGGGTGCTCAGTGGAGACTGGGTATACTGGACGGACTCGCCGAGAACTCCCAGATGGTATTATACCTTACGTCAGATGGCAGTTCTCTGGTGACACTGGTACAGAGTAGTCTGTTGACCCGAGATCGTCATAGAGTCTTGTGTGATTCCCACTGTGCTTTGATTTCCACCTTACCACGTCCAAGAGGGCGTGCAAAACGGTGGCTTTTGGGTACAGTCCCGAATCACATGGAGGCAATGAGCGATAGGAGGGGATTCGTCTCTCCCGGTATAGAGAGTTGATGTTGCGCTGTGTTCTATTGGCTATAACCGGAAATCCCTGGCCAGGGTTGCTGAGATTTACTGGTAAGTGTTACCAGTAGTTTCTCGAACTGTTATAGACCTCATATCGACACGACTTATCGAGCTGCTGGGGTCTGACATTTACCACCCCTAGGCGAGATATGCGACATATCAGACGAACAGACCGGACTGTACGGTAAGTGTTACTGGTTGGATTCACAGGAGTGTGAGCGGGCTTGCTCGTCGATCTTCTGATCGCTCAATACCCGGGTGGCCGTTACTGTTAGTTATATGTATGCCCTAGAGGCCAATACTGTACATAAGATGTATATTGTAGTGGATGCTGGGACATATATAGGGAGGACTTTCTTGCTCGACATGATAGTATGCTATCTGGTTGATCTTTACCTTAACATGTACACTGATTGTCTCCCTGTTACATGTTGGTAAAGCCCTTAGGATCTGTACTTGACTACCTGGACTATGATGCGGATCATACTAGTGGGGACATGGTAGTCCATAAGTACATCCTTGAAAGTCCCTAGTCGTGGGTGTATCGAGACGGGGCATCGATATACCAGAGTAGACTAGCGTGTACCTTCTCGACCCATACAGATGGGCGATGGATGATCCCATATCCATTGGTGTTTGATATCAGAGATGATATACGGGTGCTCAGTAGAGACTGGGTACACTGGACGGCCTCGCCGAGAACTCCCAGATGGTATTATACCTCACGTCAGATGGCAGTTCTCTGGTGACACTGGTACAGAGTAGTCTGTTGACCCGAGATCGTCATAGAGTCTTGTGTGGTTCCCACTGTGCTTTGATTTCCATCTTACCACGTCCAAGAGGGCGTGCAAAACGGTGGTTTTTGGGTACAGTCCCGAGTCACATGGAGGCAATGAGCGATAGGAGGGGATTCGTCTCTCCCGGTATAGGGAGTTGATGTTGTGCAGTGTTCGATTGGCTATAACCGGAAATCCCTGGCCAGGGTTGCTGAGATTTACTGGTAAGTGTTACCAGTAGTTTCTCGAATTGTTATAGACCTCATATCAACACGACTTATCGAGCTATTGGGGTCTGACGTTTACCACCCCTAGGCGAGATATGCGACATATCAGACGATCAGACCGGACTGTACGGTAGTGTTACTGGTTGGATTCACTGGAGTGTGAGCGGGCTTGCTCGTCGATCTTCAGATCGCTCAATACCCGGGTGGCCGTTACGTTTAGCAGACCGCTTGCGGCTTGTGGGTGTTTGATATGATCATCATCTGCTGCCGGCGTATTGACGAGTCTTTAGAGTCCTACACAGAGGTTTCCTGGCTCAAGCGAAACGAAATAGGAGCGCATATGAGATATGTGCGGGACCGAGAATAATGCGTGTATGTGATACCGTATTATATTCTCGCGATGAATGTATCGAATGGTTATATGCGATATAACCTAGTTATCGAATCGAGGGTTGATTCGATAAGCCGATACATTGAATACTAGTCGGTTGTGTGCGACATGACCGGATCATTGAATCAAGTGTTGATTTAATGATTTAATGCATAATTATATATTTGATATATTACTTTGCATTAACTAGTATTGGTTCACTTTAAATGGATTTTCTCACTTGGATTGTGCACATTGTATATGTGATATACATTTGTACATTTGATTGTATCATGTTTGATGATACATGATAGTTTGGTGTATGGATTAAACCATGGTTGGTCAATGGTTAGGGTTTCTTTTGCTTCATTTATTCATTTATTTATCCATTTTGTTTATTTTAGCAAAAGAAAATAATGAAGAGATAATGGTGGCTTTCTTTGTTTGTTTATGAACCTTCATGAAGGTTTGACCTAAGTGACCATTTTGTCTTCATGTCTTAACCCAACCATTCACTAACCCTTGTTAATTCTCTACACCTAACTATGGTTTGATTATGATAAGGATGATTATTCTTTTCTATTCTTTAATTAACTTATCATATCATTTTCTTCTTCTTCTTCCTTGAACTCAAGAAGAAAACCTTGAGGTCATCAATGGTGATTGATGATAAAGAGTGAGAAATCCATTTCTAAAGTCTACCCACTTCCTATTTCTTCATCCTCTACCTCTTGCCAAGTAGTAGAGTGTGTTTTCTTCACAAGTTTTTTGACTTGGTGAAGTCGGAGCTTGATTTAGCGATGCCTCGACGTAGATCATCTTCGGCATGGACATCGATGACCTAGCCCGTCCATTCTCCGATGAAGCCGACGCTAGAGCCCGGGACTTGTTATGGACAGCGAGGAGACTTCATTGCGGAGCTATGGAGGTGGAGAACCGGATCTACAAAGGTTGTATTTCCGTATCTCTTAGTTAAATGTTAACCAGTTTACTTTTCGCCTAGAAATCTAGCCAACGATCCGTATTAGGGTTTCTCGGCACCTATAATTTTTGAAATTGGCATGGTTGATGCCTTGTGAGACCTCCTTAGGGTGCCTAGGAACCCTACAGTGGTATCAGAGCCTACCTAGAGCCTTAGGCGAAGTCTAGACGGAATTTGAAACCCGAACAAACCCGAAACCCAACCCGGAAAATGCTCTCTGTACTTTTTCTAAAAACGTGGATTTTTCCAAATTAAAAATTGCTAAAATATTCAGCAGGGAAATCTAAGAATTACGGCTCAAAAGTTTCTGATGAACAGTACAACATGCGGCGGAACCGCGGCAGAAGCTTGGCTTCTGCGGCGGTTCCGCGGCCAAATGCTGACATCATCAATTACTGTTTGCACAGTAACTCCTATTTTATTATACTGGATTTTCTGGGAATTTTTAATATTTATTCAAGAGTTGAATTTTCTGGGGTTGTTTTGGGGATTCGGTGTTTCGATCGGGGTATCAGATTTCGTCTGTGTGGCTTTCCGGATAATTTTAGAATATGTTAAAAAGTTCGACCGGATATAAATATCCAATTTTTCCCCTGTCGGGAAATTTCCAAGTGTTGGATTTTTCCGTGGTTTAACGATGTTCTAAGTAGTGCAAGTAACGCGATGGTCCCTCTAGAAGACAACAAACCTTAACTCGATTATGTGACCGTCTTGAACTGCCCTTTGAACCTTCGGGTTTGGGGCAGTACGGCGTGCCACATGTGAGGCGTTGGCTTGACCCTTCTACGGCTGGACCGTTGGTACTGAGGCACGAACTGAATGTTGTTAGACTTGTTTCATGTGTTGATCTGTATCGGGAAAACTTGGGTGTTCGATTGTTCGATCGGAAAGTTTAACATTTTCTATTTATCTGGAATGGGATACAATAATTGGAATTCACAAGTAGTTATGAGATAAGTGAATGAATGTTATAAACATAGTACTTTAGTCTCACTTGATCGGTTGCCACGGAATTTTGATGTGATCAAAAGTCCGTCGCAATTACGTAGCGTACGCGGATACTCGCCGGGTAAACTTAATAGACAACCTCACTCCATAGCCCCGACCAAGTGACTGTAGGAGAACCCCGTCGCCGAAAGCATCCGTCAGGGTGCTCGCGGTAGCGGTGTTCCGCCTTGGTGCACTTCGTCGACGGTATCGGGGGTGCGGCCGTCTACTGAAGTTTGCGACGAGCATTCGATCAGGATGTCGGGAATCTTGTTGAATTACCCGACTTAATATTGAAAAGTGTTTTCAATGATAAGACTAAAATACGGGGTTTATAATTGTTAGGCATACGATGTCTAAGTAATTCATTTGGTCAGGCATGCGATGTCTGAGGAGGTTGCGGATTCCAACTGTTGTAGTTTTACACTTTCTTTTCTGTGACCGTAAGTGTAATATGTGATATCGCCGGTTTCGTTGCTATATGTCAACGACAATTGGGATGCGCATATTTACTTACGTTGATGACATGTGATGTTATGTGTTGCTGGATATGTTATATTGGATCGTCGTGTTTGAATAGCCGGGGGTTTTTATGTGAGATGAGTGTTTTTCATTTTCATTCATGTAAAAAACTTGTATGTAATATTCTTTTATTGGGGCACTTCCAGGTTGCGGAAGATGTCACCGTTTGTATATTATTTACTTTTCCGCACTAGGATAGACCCAAGGAGGAGGGCACAGGTAACCGGGTTCTGGAGTCCAGTGGGAGACCAACTCGAGGAGTCGAGTCCGGGTCTCCTAACTCTAGAATTGGTAGGGTTGCTTGCCGCTCTCGTAGGGGTCTAGGGGTGTGGGTTTGGCTATTCATCGCGACCGTGGAATCCGTGTTTTATACTGGCTCGTATTGAAAACACGGACGTCCTAGTATATCCAATATTTCATATGATTCTTCTGCTGCGATATCTGTGATGTGATCATGTGATGTTCTGTGATAGATACTGTATATAGTATATATGATATATTATATAGACGTTACTTATGTTTTACACCCGCGCTAGCCCTGCTCTGCTCTGCCGTTAGTTACCTAACCTAACGGTGCACGAGGGGACATCGAGGCGAATGCGGATGGCATAAGTGTACGTCGTATTTATCTGTGATGTTTAGGTACTTAAATGATGGGACTTCATTAATGTGATTAATGAAATAAAAGAAACCTAAGATGTTGTAGAATCGAATTTCAAAATAAAACAGGTAGCTACAGTTCTTGCTTTGCACAGCGGTATATGTGATATATCCTGCACCTTATTCGATGAGGAAAGGACCGAGATCCCTTCACCGGGAGTGACTCCTTTAGCAATAACTGGCAGATGCTACACACTCGGTTTGTCTTTTGATTGCTTTTAAGTGTTTTTGCTTTGCACAGTGATATATATGATATATCCCGCACCTCATTCGACGAGGAAAGGACCGACGATCCCTTCACCGGGAGTGACTCCTTTAGCAAAACTAGAAAAGCCTCAAAAACACTCCATTTCAAAATTCATTCGATCCTACGACGATATCAAGTTCATTACGCAATAGGTTTTCAGAAAAACCTGTCGTAGCCCTCCGTCATTTCAGATAAGTGGTAGTTAGTATTCGTGCTACGTTTGTTGGCCTGCGTCAAGGCGTAGTGTGCGGTAGCTAACTAGTATTTATCTGCTTATGCATATGATGCAGATTGGATTAGGGTAGTCGTGCGACTTTGTTGGCCTGCGTCAAGGGTCGTGCGGGTGGGTTTAATTCAATCAGGAAATGACGGGTTGAACTTGACTAGCGCACTATGGTTTGTTGGCCTGCGTCAAGGTCATAGGACGCTAGGGGCAAAATATTATCGGGAATTTCAAGTGTTGAAATTTGCAATGAGATTGCATACCTTCTATGAGATAGTTGGATCCTGATACCCGCTGCGAGTAAGAGTTACTCCTGGGAGAGTTTTACATATTACAATTAGCCGATCAAGTAGGTGTCTAGAAAGGTGTCAACGGGGTTACGCCTCTGGGAAAACGAGGTTTACACTAATTAGGTTCGTGCGAAAGCACGGGGGACCTCCCTCAAAGTACTGACACTGGCCTGGCTGAAAGATTGGCGAACTTGTAGTGTGTAATTAATCCGGGCTAGTCTTTCCTTTTAGGGTTTGAAGGAAGATTTGATAAAAAGCAGTGGGAGCCATCCTGATTAGATAAAATAATAACCAATCTATTCTTGCAAGAGCGCACGCTGAGTGTTTTCTTCTCTCTCTCTCTAGGTAGCGACCATATCACGCCTTAATCAAGATAAAAATACGGAATATTGACCGAACCCGCTTGTTATACTGAGCTGGGGAACGTTGGTCCCGCTCGAACTTATAATTGTTATAAGACAGAGCAGGAAATTGGGGAATACCAGATTTCCCGTGCCGCCCAAACGAAGAGAGTGCATGCTGATGCATCATCTTCGGGTGTGTTCATTATACAGAACTGTTTCTCAGTATCCTCTACGTCCTGGGTATGTGATACCAGATCAGGATCCCAGATATGTAATCTGTTACATAGGGCTACAGAAAGGTAGAAAACTGAGAACGGGTGATAAGTTTCATGAGGCAGAAAACGGGGCAAGTGTTGCAGCCAAGTCTGTTGGTCACTGTTACCCTGTATTACAAATACATTGATTCGGAACGAATGTTATTAGATACTGAACCTGATATACAAAATCGTATCTATCTCTTTATTAGTGAAGAAATGATAGAATTTTGTATTGTTGGATAATGTTTTGAACATTTCCTATATCAAAAGTTGATCGGTTCAGGCACGTTATCTAAAAGCATTAATGTTCTAAATCAAGCTACAGTTCTAAGTATACGGAACACACACAAGAGGAACGGTTCAGAAATGAACGGACTCTTCTTGAGGTATTGTAGACTAGGTCAGATCAATGTGACCCGACTAGCTGAAGTTACATTTAGATGCATATTTAAATCAGTTTGAATTTACATCTTCTGAAACTTGCCAGTCATGTCACAAAGATAAGATGACCATAGCTCCGTTTACTGGAAACTGAGAAAGAGTTAGTGAACTCTTGGGATGATACATGTTGATGTATGTAGGTCCCCTGTCTACACATGCCAGGACTGGTTCTTTGTACTTCATTACATTCTCTGATGATCTTTCGAGATTCAGACCTATGTTCCTGTTGAAACACAAGTCCGAACCTTTTGAGATATTCACAGAATATAAGCTAGAAGTAGAGAACCAAAATACGGGTATAAGTATTATATCCTTTGATGTGATCAGGGAGGAGAATACTTGAGCACGGAATTCCTGGATTATTCTAAAGGAGAATGAGATTCTCTCTCAGCATTACTCCTCCGAATACACCATAATACGATGGTATATCAGGGCGGAGCAAATAGCACCCTATGTGATAAGGTGTGCTCTATGATGAGTACTACTGAGTTACCTATTTCCTTTTGGGAGTTATGCACTTGAGAAGATGCATACCTATTGAATAGGGTTCAAATCAAATCAGTCGCCTACCACTTCATATGTGATATGGAAAGGGAAGAGCCCATGTCTTAAGCTAATTAAGATTTGGGGTTGCCCGGCCTATGTCTAAAAGCAAAATCCGGACAAGCTCGAGGCAAGATCTGTTATGTAGAACTGGAAATGTTCTAGCTATACAAATTGCAGCTGATGATTTGATAGAACCAAAGGATTCAATAGATACCAACGAACCTCAGCCTCTCCGCCGATCTAGTAGGGTTCCTCACCCACCTGAGAGATACTTCTGTTTCTCTATGACAGTGGGAGCGAGGATTGCATCATGAGATGATGACCCAACTAGTTTCGAGCTGGCCATCAGGAGTAGGACTCTGTAAGAATGGCTGGATGCTTAGAGATCTGAGATGGAATCCATGTACACCAACAAAGTATGGACTTTGGTTGCAATATCTGAAGGGTTAAATCCCCATCAGGAGCAAGTATATCTTGAGAAGATTACTTGGTGTAGATGGAAAAGTTGAGACTTTCAAAGCTAGACTTGTTAAAGTTTGCATCATTGACCAGGTGTGGATAATGATGAAACCTTTTCAAGTAACTATGCTTAAGTCCATCCAGATCCTACTTGTCACGGCTACATACCATGACTACGATATCTGGTGGTTGGGTGTCATGACTGCTTTTCTAAATGTTGATTTGGAAGAGAGCGTCTATAAGTACACAGCCAGAGGGCTTCGTAGACAGTGGGACCAGCGGAAACGTGTGCAAGATGCTTTATAGGATAAAGTAGGCATCGCGGAGTTGGAACAACTGTTTTGATGTGGTAGTCAAAGAGTTTGACTTCATCAAAATGGTAGATGAACCTTGTATATACAAAAAGGTAGTAGGGAGTATGGTGACGATCCTCGTAGAGTACGTGGATGACATACTCTTGATAGGGAAGGAGTTTCCTATGCTACGCTCGGTCAATCTCCGCTTATCACAATAATTCTCCATAAAGGATCAAAGAGATACCTCCTAAATCCTGGGTTTGGATCTATGAGATAGATCTAATTGGATGTTAGGATTCTCACTAGTTGTAGTGAGATGGTATCAATCGATCCTGTGGAGAATCACTGGAAGTGTTCCAGAGTGATAAAGACGACTGAATGTCAGTCGTAGGCATTGTCTTTACCCTCAGTAAAGGGACGGTATGTTGGAAGAGTTCCAAGCTAGATACCGTGGCATACTAGACGATAAAGGCTTGATACATCGCTATTTAAGATGCTACCAAAGAGGCTGTTTGGGTATATATTGGTTCATAAGATGAACCATGTTCCTCCCATTGTGTGACAATGGAGTTATGGCTTATGCCAAGGAACGTCCGTCCCATCAGTGATCCAGACATATTCTAAGGCAGTATCACCTGATCGTGGAGATGGTTGATCTCCAAGGGATCGAGGTTAGGAGAGTAGACTCAGAGGACAAACACAGCGGATCCACTCACGAAAGGCCTTTTCCCAGAGAGAGACTTTTATGGGATGGTTGAGTATGAGATACTGCAACCACTGCTACAGATGGCCCTAGTGCAAGTGGGAGATTGTTAGTTATATGTATGCCCTAGAGGCCATTACTGTACATAGGATGTATATTGTAGTGGATGCTGGGACATATATAGGGAGGACTTTCTTGCTCGACATGATAGTATGCTATCTGGTTGATCTTTACCTTAACGTGTACACTGATTGTCTCCCTGTTACATGTTGGTAAAGCCCTTAGGATCTGTATTTGACTACCTGGACTATGATGCGGATCATACTAGTAGGGACATGGTAGTCCATAAGTACATCCTTGAAAGTCCCTAGTCGTGGGTGTATCAAGACGGGGCATCGATATACCAGAGTAGACTAGCGTGTACCTTCTCGATCCATACAGATGGGCGATGGATGATCCCATATCCATTGGTGTTTGACATCAGAGATGATATACGGGTGCTCAGTAGAGACTGGGTACACTGGACGGACTCGCCGAGAACTCCCAGATGGTATTATACCTCACGTCAGATGGCAGTTCTCTGGTGACACTGGTACAGAGTAGTCTGTTGACCCGAGATCGTCATAGAGTCTTGTGTGGTTCCCACTGTGCTTTGATTTACATCTTACCACATCCAAGAGGGCATGCAAAACGGTGGTTTTTGGGTACAGTCCCGAGTCACATGGAGGCAATGAGCGATAGGAGGGGATTCGTCTCTCCCGGTATAGGGAGTTGATGTTGTGCAGTGTTCGATTGGCTATAACCGGAAATCCCTGGCCAGGGTTGCTGAGATTTACTGGTAAGTGTTACCAGTAGTTTCTCGAATTGTTATAGACCTCATATCAACACGACTTATCGAGCTATTGGGGTCTGACGTTTACCACCCCTAGGCGAGATATGCGACATATCAGACGATCAGACCGGACTGTACGGTAGTGTTACTGGTTGGATTCACTGGAGTGTGAGCGGGCTTGCTCGTCGATCTTCAGATCGCTCAATACCCGGGTGGCCGTTACGTTTAGCAGACCGCTTGCGGCTTGTGGGTGTTTGATATGATCATCATCTGCTGCCGGCGTATTGACGAGTCTTTAGAGTCCTACACAGAGGTTTCCTGGCTCAAGCGAAACGAAATAGGAGCGCATATGAGATATGTGCGGGACCGAGAATAATGCGTGTATGTGATACCGTATTATATTCTCGCGATGAATGTATCGAATGGTTATATGCGATATAACCTAGTTATCGAATCGAGGGTTGATTCGATAAGCCGATACATTGAATACTAGTCGGTTGTGTGCGACATGACCGGATCATTGAATCAAGTGTTGATTTAATGATTTAATGCATAATTATATATTTGATATATTACTTTGCATTAACTAGTATTGGTTCACTTTAAATGGATTTTCTCACTTGGATTGTGCACATTGTATATGTGATATACATTTGTACATTTGATTGTATCATGTTTGATGATACATGATAGTTTGGTGTATGGATTAAACCATGGTTGGTCAATGGTTAGGGTTTCTTTTGCTTCATTTATTCATTTATTTATCCATTTTGTTTATTTTAGCAAAAGAAAATAATGAAGAGATAATGGTGGCTTTCTTTGTTTGTTTATGAACCTTCATGAAGGTTTGACCTAAGTGACCATTTTGTCTTCATGTCTTAACCCAACCATTCACTAACCCTTGTTAATTCTCTACACCTAACTATGGTTTGATTATGATAAGGATGATTATTCTTTTCTATTCTTTAATTAACTTATCATATCATTTTCTTCTTCTTCTTCCTTGAACTCAAGAAGAAAACCTTGAGGTCATCAATGGTGATTGATGATAAAAAGTGAGAAATCTATTTCTAAAGTCTACCCACTTCCTATTTCTTCATCCTCTACCTCTTGCCAAGTAGTAGAGTGTGTTTTCTTCACAAGTTTTTTGACTTGGTGAAGTCGGAGCTTGATTTAGCGATGCCTCGACGTAGATCATCTTCGGCATGGACATCGATGACCTAGCCCGTCCATTCTCCAATGAAGCCGACGCTAGAGCCCGGGACTTGTTATGGACAGCGAGGAGACTTCATTGCGGAGCTATGGAGGTGGAGAACCGGATCTACAAAGGTTGTATTTCCGTATCTCTTAGTTAAGTGTTAACTAGTTTACTTTTCGCCTAGAAATCTAGCCAACGATCCGTATTAGGGTTTCTCGGCACCTATAATTTTTGAAATTGGCATGGTTGATGCCTTGTGAGACCTCCTTAGGGTGCATAGGAACCCTACAGTTACGTTTAGCAGACCGCTTGCGGCTTGTGGGTGTTTGATATGATCATCACCTGCTGCCGGTGTATTGACGAGTCTTTAGAGTCCTACACAGAGGTTTCCTGGCTCAAGCGAAACGAAATAGGAGCGCGTATGAGATATGTGCGGGACCGAGAATAATGCGTGTATGTGATACCGTATTCTATTCTCGCGATGAATGTATCGATTGGTTGTATGCGATATAGCCTAGTTATCGAATCAAGCATTGATTCGATAAGCCGATACATTGGATACTAGTCGGTTATATGTGACATGACCGGATCATTGAATCAAGTGTTGATTTAATAATTTAATGTATAATTATATATTTGATATATTACTTTGCATTAACTAGTATTGGTTCATTTTAAATGGATTTTCTCACTTGATGTACACAAGTTGTATATATGATATACTTTTGTGCACTTGTTTGTATCATATTTGATGATACATGCTCACTTGGGTTTGTGTAAAGAATTAAACCATGGTTATATGAATGGTTAGGGTTTTGTTTATTTTCTTACTTATTTATTTATTTATTTTGGAAAAGATAAAGAGAAAATGGTGGCTTTCTTTGTTTGTTGTTGAAGCTTCATGAAGCTTTGACTAAGTGACCATTTTGTCTCATGCTTAACCCTAAACCATTAAAACTAACCATGGTCTATTCTCTACACCTAACCAAGGTTAGGATATGATAAGTATTCATATTATTTTCATTTTTAAAAAAAGACCTATCATATTCTTTCTTCTTCTTCTTCTTCATCTTCAACATGAAGAAAGCTTGCCACCATTAATGGCATCTTGAGAAAAAGAGTGAGAAATCCAATTCTAAAGTGAACCCACTTCCTATTTCTTCATCCTCTACCTCTTGCCAAGTAGTATAGGGTGTTTTCTTCACAAGTTTCATGACTTGGTGAAGTGGGAGCTTGATCTTGTGATGCCTCGACGTAGATCATCTTCGGCATCGTAGTCGACGACCTAGCCCGATTATTCTTTCGATGAAGCCGACGCTAGAGCCCGGGATCCGATGATCGCAGCGAGGAGACTTCATCGCAGAGCTATGGAGGTGGAGGACCGGATCTACAAAGGTTGTATTTCCGTTCACTTATTAGTTAAGTTGTTAACTAGTTGCTAGTTTCGCCTAATCTCTAGTCAACGATCCGTATTAGGGTTTCTCGGCACTTGTAAAATTTCAAATTGGCATGGTTGATGCCTTGTGAGACCTCATTAGTGTGCCTAGGAACCCTACAGTGGTATCAGAGCCTAGCTAGAGCCTTAGGTGAAGTGTAGACGACGTTTGAAACCCGATCAAACCGAAACCTAAATTCCAAAATGCTCTCTGGACTTTTTTCAAAAACTGGGTTTTTTCAAGATTAAAAATTCTTAAAAAATTCAGCAGGAAATTCTAAGAATTACGGTGCAAAATTTTCCAAAAGATACGTCCAAAGCGCGGCGGAACCGCGGTAGAAGCCTGGCTTCTGCGGCGGTTCCGCGGCCATCTGATGATGTCATCCTTCCAATTTTGCACAGTAATTTGTTACTTGAGGTGCTGAGTTTTCTAGGATTTTTTAATCTGAACTCAAGAGTTGAGTTTTCTGGGGTGTTTTGGAGCTTCGATGATTCGATCGGAAATTTCAAACTTTGTCTATGTGTTTTCCGGATATTTAGAATATGTTAAAAGGTTCGACCAGATATAACTACCCACTTTTTCCCCTGTCGGGAAATTTCCAAGTGTTAGATTTTTCCGTAGTTTAATGACGTTCTAAGTAGTGCAAGTAACACGATGGTCCCTCTAGAAGACAACAAACCTTAACTCGATTATGTGACCGTCTTGAACTGCCCTTTGAACCTTCGGGTTTGGGGCAGTACGGCGTGCCACATGTGAGGCGTTGGCTTGACCCTTCTACGGCTGGACCGTTGGTACTGAGGCACGAAGTGATTGTTTTTGAACTTATTTCATGTGTTGAGCAGTTTCGGGAAAACTTGGGTGTTTGAATGTTCGATCGGAAAGTTTAACATTTTCTATCTGTCCGGAATGGGATACAATACTTGGAATTCATAAGTAGTTATAAGATAACTGAATGAATGTTATAAACATAGCAGTTTAGTCTCACTTGATCGGTTGCCATGGAATCTTTGATGTGATCAAAAGTCCGTTGCAATCACGTAGCTTACGCGGATATTCGCCGGATAAACTTAATAGACAGCCACACTCCAAAGCCCCGACCAAGTGACTGTAGGAGAACCCCGTCGCCGAAAGCATCCGTCCGGGTGCTCGCGGTAGCGGTGTTCCACCTTAGTGCACTTCGTCGGCGGCATTGGGGGTGCAGCCGTCTACTAAAGTTTGCGACGAGCATTCGATCAGGATGTCGGGAATCTTGTTGAATTGCCCGACTTAATATTGAAAAGAGTTTTCGATAATGAGACTAAAATGCGGGGTTTATAATTGTTAGGCATGCGATGTCTAAGTATTTCATTTGATTAGGCATGCGATGTCTCAAAGGGTTGCGGATTCCAACTGTTGTAGTTTTACACTTTCTTTTCTGTGACCGTAAGTATAGTATGTAGTGGTATTGCCGATTGTCGTTGCTATACGTCGACGACAATCGGTGTATGCATACTTACTTACGTTGATGACATGTGATGTTATGTGTTGCTGGATATGTTATATTGGATCGTCGTGTTTGAATAGCCGGGGGTTTTTATGTGAGATGAGTGTTTTTCACTTTCATTCATGTAAAAACTTGTATGTAATATTCTTTTATTGGGGCATTTCCAGGTTGCAGAAGTTGTCACCGTTGATGTATATTATTTACTTTTCCGCACTAGGATAGACCCAAGGAGGAGGGCACAAGTAACCGGGTTCTGGAGTCCAGTAGGAGACCAACTCGAGGAGTCGAGTCCGGGTCTCCTAACTCTAGAATTGGTAGGGTTGCTTGCCGCTCTCGTAGGGGTCTTGGGGTGTGGGTTTGGCTATTCATCGCGACCGTGGAATCCGTGTTTTATACTGGCTCGTATTGAAAACACGGACGTCCTTGTATATCCAATGTTTCATATGATTCTTCTGCTGCGATATCTGTGATGTGATCATGTGATATGTTCTGTGATGGATACTGTATATAGTATATATGATATATTATATAGACGTTACTTATGTTTTACACCCGCGCTAGCCCTGCCCCGCTCTGCCGTTAGTTACCTAACCTAACGGTGCACGAGGGGACATCGAGGCGAATGCGGGTGGCATAAGTGTACGTCGTATTTATCTGTGATGTTTTGGTACTTAAATGATGGGACTTCATTAATGTGATTAATGAAAGAAAAGAAACCTAAGATGTTGTGGAATCGAATTTCAAAATAAAACATGTAGCTACAGTTCTTGCTTTGCACAGCGGTATATGTGATATATCCTGCACCTTATTCGATGAGGAAAGGACCGAGATCCCTTCACCGGGAGTGACTCCTTTAGCAATAACTGGCAGATGCTACACACTCGGTTTGTTTTTGATTGCTTCTATAAGTTTCTGCTTTGCACAGTGATATATATGATATATCCCGCACCTCATTCGACGAGGAAAGGACCGACGATCCCTTCACCGGGAGTGACTCCTTTAGCAAAACTAGAAAAGCCTCAAAAGTACTCCATTTTAAAATCATTTGATTCTACAACAATATCAAGTTCATTACGCAATAGGTTTTCAGAAAAACCTGTCGTAGCCCTCCGTCATTTCAGATAAGTCCTGTTTAGTATTCGTGCTGCGTTTGTTGACCTTGTCAAGGCGCAGTGTGCGTTAGCTAACCAGTATTTATCTGCTTATGCATATGATGCAGATTGGGTTAGGTAGTCGTGCGGCCTTGTTGACCTTGTCAAGGGTCGTGCGGGTGGGTTTGATTCAATCAAGAAATGACGGGTTGAACTTGACTTGCGGTCTATGGTTTGTTGACCTTGTCAAGGTCATAGATCGTTCGGGGCAAAATATTATCGGGAATTTCAAGTGTTGAAATTTGCAATGAGATTGCATACCTTCTATGAGATAGTTGGATCCCGATACCCACTGTGAGTAATTGTTACTCCTGGGAGAGTTTTACACATTACAATTAGCCGATCAAGTAGGTGTCTAGAAAGGTGTCAACGGGGTTACGCTTCTGAGAAAACGAGGTTTACATTAATTAGGTTCGTGCGAAAGCACGGGGAACCTCCCTCAAAGTACCGACACTGGCCTGGCTGAAAGATTGGCGAACTTGTAGCGTGTAATTAATCCCGGCTAGTCTTTCCTTTTAGGGTTTGAAGGAAGATTTGATAAAAACAGTGGGAGCCATCCTGATTAGATAAAATAAATAACCAATCTGATCTTGCAAGAGCGCACGCTGAGTGTTTTCTTCTCTCTCTCTCTCCAGGTAGCAACCATATCACGCCTTAATCAAGATAATAATACGGATTATTGACCGAACCCACTTGTTATACTGAGCTGGGGAACGTTGGTCCCGCTCCAACTTATAATTGTTATAAGACAGAGCAGGAAATTGGGGATTACCAGAATTCCCGTGTCGCCCAAACGAAGAGAGTGCATGCTGATGCATCATCTTCGGGTGTGTTCATTACAAAGAACTGTTTCTCAGTATCCTCCGCATCCTGGGTATATGATACCGGATCAGGATCCCAGATATGTAATCTGTTACATAGGGTTACAAAAGGGTAGAAAAACTGAGAACGGGTGATAAGTTTCATGAGACAGAAAACGGGGCAAGAGTTGCAGCCAAGTCTGTTGGTCACTGTCATCCTGTATTACCAATACATTGATTCTGAACAAATGCTATTAGATACCGAACCTGATATACAAAATCGTATCAGTCTCTTTATTAGTAAAGAAAGGATATAATTTTGTATTGTTGGATAATGTTTTTGAACATTTCCTATATTAAAAGTTGATCGGTTCAGGCACGTTATCTAAAAGCATTGACGTTCTAAATCAAACTACAGTTCCTAGTATACGGAACACACACAAAAAGAAGAGTTCAGAAATGAACGAATCTTTCTTGAGGCATTGTAGACTAGGTCATATCAATGCGACCCGACTGGCTGAAGTTACATTTAGATGCATATTTAAATCAGTTTGAATTTACATCTTGTGAAACTTGCCATTCATGTCACAAAGATAAGATGACCATAGCTCTGTTTACTGGAAACAGAGAAAGAGTTGGTGAACTCTTGGGATGATACATGTTGATGTATGTAAGGTCCCATGTCTACACATGCCAAGACCGGTTCTTTTTACTTCATTACATTCTCTGATGATCTCTCAAGATTCAGACATATGTTCCTGTTGAAACACAAGTCCGAACTTTTTGAGATATTCACAGAATATAAGCTAGAAGTAGAGAACCAATACGTGTATAAGTATTATGTCCTTTGATGAGATCAAGGAGGAGAATACTTGAGCACGGAATTTATGGACTATTCTAAAGGAGAATGAGATTCTCTCTCAGTGTTACTCCTCTGTGTACACCACACCACGTCGGTGTATCGGGGCGGAGCAGATACACCCTATATGATATGGTGTGCTCTATGATGAGTATTACTGAGTTACCTATTTCCTTTTGGGGGTTATGCACTTATGAAGCTGCATACCTATTGAATAGGGTTCAAATCAAAACAGTTGCCTACCACTTCATATGTGATATGGAAAGGGAAGAGCCCATATCTTAAGTTAGTTAAGATTTGGGGTTGTCCGGCCTATGTCTGAAAAGCAAAATCCAGACAAGCTCGAGGCAAGGTCTGTAATGTAGAACTGGAAAGGTTCCAGCTATACAAACTGCAGCTGCTAATTTGGTAGAACTAAAGGATTCGATAGTAACTAACGAACCTCAGCCTCTTCGCCGATCTAGCAGGGTTCCTCACCCACCTGAGAGATACTTCGGTTTCTCTATGACAGTGGGAGCGAGGATTGCGTCATGAGATGGTGACCCAACTAGTTTCGAGCTGGCCATCAAGAGTGGGACTCTGTAAGAATGGCTGGATGCTTAGCGATCTGAGATGGAATCCATATACACCAACAAAGTATGGACTTTGGTTGCTTTATCTGAAGGGTTAAATCCCCATCAGGAGCAAGTATATCTTGAGAAGATTACTTGGTGTACATGGAAAGGTTGAGACTTTCAAAGCTAGACTTGTTAAAGGTTTTCGTCATCAACCAGGCGTGGATAATGATGAAACCTTTTCCAGTGCCTATGCTTAAGTCCATCCAGATCCTACTTGCCACGGCTATATACCATGACTACGATATCTGGTGGTTGGGTGTCTTGACTGCTTTTCTAAATGATGATTTGGAAGAGAGCGTCTATAAGTACACAGCCAGAGGGCTTCGTAGATAGTGGGAGCAGCGGAAACGTGTGCATGATATTTTATGTGATAAAGCAGGCATCGCGGAGTTGGAACGTCTGTTTTGATGTGTTAGTCAAAGAAGTTGACATCATCAAAATGGTAGATGAACCTTGTATAAACGAAAAGGTAGTAGGGAGTATGATGGTGATCCTCGTAGAGTACGTGGATGACATGATAGGGAAGCAGTTTCCTATGCTACGCTCGGTCAATCTCCGCTTATCACAATGATTCTCCAAAAAGGATCAAAGTGATACCTACTAAATCCTGGGTTTTGGATCTATGAGATAGATCTAATTGGATAATAGAATACTCACTAGCTGTAGTGAGATGGTAACAATTGATCCCGGAGAGAATCACTGGAAGGGTTCCAGGGTGATAAAACCGACTGAATGTCAGTCACAGGCATTGTCTTTACCCTCAGTAAAGGGACGGTATGTTGGAAGAGTTCCAAGCTAGATACCGTGGCATACTAGACGATAAATGCTAGATACATCGCTACTTAAGATGCTACTAAAGAGGAAGTCTGGGTGTATATTAGTTCATGTGATGAACTTAGTTCCCCCCATTGTATGACAATGGAGTTGTGGCTTCTGCCAAGGAACGACCGTCCCATCAGTGATCCAGACATATTCTAAGGCAATATCACCTGATCATGGAGATAGTTGATCTCCAGGTTGATCGAGGTTAGGAGAGCAGACTCAGAGGACAACACGGCGGATCCACTCACAAAGGCCTTTTCCCAGAGAGAGACTTTTATGGGATGGTTGAGTATGAGATACTACAACCACTGCTACAGATGGTCCTAATGCAAGTGGGAGATTGTTAATTATATGTATGCCCTAGAGGCCATTACTGTACATAGGATGTATATTGTAGTGGATGCTTGGACATATATAGGGAGGACTTTCTTGCTCGACACGATAGTATGCTATCTGGTTACTCTTTACCTTAACGTGTATATTGTTTGTCTCTCTGTTACATGTTGGTAAAGCCCTTAGGATGTGTACTTGACTACCTGTACTATGATGCGGATCATACTAGTGGGGACATGGTAGTCCATAAGTACATCCTTCAAGGTCCCTAGTCGTGGGTGTATCGAGACGGGGCATCGATATACCAGAGTAGACTAGCATATACCTTCTCGACCCATACAGATGGGCGATGGATGATCCTATATCCATTGGTGTTTGACATCAGAGATGATATACGGGTGCTCAGTGGAGACTGGGTACACTGGACGGACTCACCGAGAACTCCCAGATGGTATTATACCTTACGTCAGATGGCAGTTCTCTGGTGACACTGGTACAGAGTAGTCTGTTGACCCGAGATCGTCATAGAGTCTTGTGTGATTCCTACTGTGCTTTGATTTCCACCTTACCACGTCCAAGAGGGCGTGCAAAACGGTGGCTTTTGGGTACATTCCCGAATCACATGGAGGCAATGAGCGATAGGAGGGGATTCGTCTCTCCCGGTATAGGGAGTTGATGTTGCGCTGTGTTCGATTGGCTATAACCGGAAATCCCTGGCCAGGGTTGCTGAGATTTACTGGTAAGTGTTACCAGTAGTTTCTCGAACTGTTATAGACCTCATATCGACACGACTTATCGAGCTGCTGGGGTCTGACGTTTACCACCCCTAAGCGAGATATGCGACATATCAGACGAACAGACCGGACTGTACGGTAAGTGTTACTGGTTGGATTCACAGGAGTGTGAGCGGGCTTGCTCGTCGATCTTCTGATCGCTCAATACCCGGGTGGCCGTTACGTTTAGCAGACCGCTTGCGGCTTGTAGGTGTTTGATATGATCATCACCTGCTGCCGGCGTATTGATGAGTCTTTAGAGTCCTACACAGAGGTTTCCTGGCTCAAGCGAAACGAAATAGGAGCGCGTATGAGATATGTGCGGGACCGAGAATAATGCGTGTATGTGATACCGTATTCTATTCTCGCGATGAATGTATCGATTGGTTGTATGCGATATAGCCTAGTTATCGAATCAAGCATTGATTCGATAAGCCGATACATTGGATACTAGTCGGTTATATGTGACATGACCGGATCATTGAATCAAGTGTTGATTTAATGATTTAATGTATAATTATATATTTGATATATTACTTTGCATTAACTAGTATTGGTTCACTTTAAATGGATTTTCTCACTTGATGTACACAAGTTGTATAAATGATATACTTTTGTGCACTTGTTTGTATCATGTTTGATGATACATGCTCACTTGGATTTGTGTAAAGAATTAAACCATGGTTATATGAATGGTTAGGGTTTTGTTTATTTTCTTACTTATTTATTTATTTATTTTGGAAAAGATAAAGATTAAATGGTGGCTTTCTTTGTTTGTTGTTGAAGCTTCATGAAGGTTTGACTAAGTGACCATTTTGTCTCATGCTTAACCCTAAACCATTAAAACTAACCACGGTCTATTCTCTACACCTAACCAAGGTTAGGATATGATAAGTATTCATATTATTTTCATTTTTAAAAAAAGACTTATCATATTCTTTCTTCTTCTTTTTCATCTTCAACATGAAGAAAGCTTGCCACCATTAATGGCATCTTGAGAAAAAGAGTGAGAAATCCAATTCTAAAGTGAACCCACTTCCTATTTCTTCATCCTCTACCTCTTGCCAAGTAGTATAGGGTGTTTTCTTCACAAGTTTCATGACTTGGTGAAGTGGGAGCTTGATCTTGTGATGCCTCGACGTAGATCATCTTCGGCATCGTAGTCGACGACCTAGCCCGATCATTCTTTCGATGAAGCCGACGCTAGAGCCCGGGATCCGATGATCGCAGCGAGGAGACTTCATCGCAGAGCTATGGAGGTGGAGGACCGGATCTACAAAGGTTGTATTTCTGTTCACTTATTAGTTAAGTTGTTAACTAGTTGCTAGTTTCGCCTAATCTCTAGTCAACGATCCGTATTAGGGTTTCTTGGCACTTGTAAAATTTTAAATTGGCATGGTTGATGCCTTGTAAGACCTCATTAGTGTGCCTAGGAACCCTACATCTAGAAAGGTGTCAACGGGGTTACGCCTCTGGGAAAACGAGGTTTACTTTAATTAGGTCCGTGCGAAAGCACGGGGAACCTCCCTCAAAGTACCGACACTGGCATGGCTGAAAGATTGGCGAAGTTGTTGGGTGTAATTAATCCAGGCTAGTCTTTCCTTTTAGGGTTTGAAGGAAGATTTGATAAAAACAGTGGTAGCCATCCTGATTAGATAAGATAATAACCAATCTGATCTTGCAAGAGCATACGCTAAAGTGTTTTCTTCTCTCTCTCTCCAGGTAGCGACCATGTCATGCCTTAATCAAGATAATAATATGGATGTATTGACTGAACCCGCTTATTATACCGAGCATGGGAACGTTGGACCCGTTCTTTCTTATAAGAGTTATAAGACTGAACAGGGAATAGGAGAATATCTGGATTCTCAAGCCGCCCAAAAGAACATGCATGTTGATGCATCTTCTTCAGGTGTGTTAGTTATTGAGAACTGTTTCTCAGTTCACCCTACGTCCTGGGTATTAGATACCGGATCAGGATCCCACATATGTAAATTGTTATATGGGCTACGGAAAGGTAGAGAACTGGGAAAAGGTGACCATTCCGTTCAAGTAGGGAATGGGGCAAATCTTGCAGCCAAAGCAGTTGGCGAATATCACCTAGTATTACCAAGTGGTGATACACTGATTCTAAATGAGTGCTATTATATACCGAACATGATGTGCAACATTATATCAGTTTCTTTATTAAATAAAGAAGGATATAATTTTATAGTAAAGGATAATGTTATGAACATATTCCTAGATCAAAAGTTGATTGCACCAGGCTCATTACATAATGGCATATTCATTCTAAATCAAAATACAGTCCTCAATATACAAAACACAAACAAGAGGAAAAGTTCAGAAATGAACGAATCCTTCTTGTGGCATTGTAGACTTGGTCATATCAATGCGACACGACTGGCTAAGTTACAAAAAGATGGATATTTGAATTCGTTCGAATTATCATCTTATGATACTTGCCATTCATGTCTCAAAGGCAAGATGACCAAAACTCCGTTTACGGGACATGGAGAAAGAGTTACGGAACTCTTAGGACTGGTACATAGTGATGTATGCGGTCCCATGTCTACGCATGCCCGGAATGGTTCTTCCTACTTCATTACATTCACTGACGATCTCTCAAGATTTGGATATGTGTTCCTAATGAAACACAAGTCTGAAGCTTTTGAGAAATTCAGAGAATATAAACACGAACTAGAGAACCAAACGGGCAAAAGTATTAAGATCCTTCGATCTGATCGAGGAGGAGAATACTTAAGCAATGAATTCCTAGATTATCTAAAAGAGAATGGGATTCTCTCTCAGCTTACTCCTCCTTATACACCACAGCACAACGGTGTATCGGAGCAGAGAAATCGCACCCTATTAGATATGGTGCGCTCTATGATGAGTACAGCTGAGTTACCTATTTCCTTCTGGGGATATGCACTGGAGATAGCTGCATACCTATTGAATAGAGTTCCAACCAAATCAGTGCCTACCATTCCATATGAGATATGGAATGGTAAGAGACCATGTCCTAATTTTATTCAGATATGGATTTGTCCGGCCTATGTTAAAACACAAAATCCGGACAAGCTCGAGGCAAGGTCTGTTCTATGTAAGTTTGTTGGATATCCTAAACATTCGCGAGGGTATATCTTCTTCCACTCCGAGGAACAAAAGGTGTTTTTTTCTCGACATGCCACTTTCTTAGAAAAAGGTTTTCTTATGAAACAGATTAGTGGCATTGAGGTAGAACTAGAAGAAGTTCCAGCAGAACAAACTACAACAGATGATTTGGTAGAACCAGAGGATTCAGTAGTACCCGACGAACCCCAGCCTCTCCACCGATCTAGCAGGGTTTCTCATCCGCCTGAGACATACTACGGTTTTCTCATTGATGGTGGAAGCGAGGATTGCATCATGGAGGATGATGACCCAACTAGCTTCTAGCAGGCCATCACGAGTAGGGACACAGTGAAATGGCTGAATGCAATACGGTCCGAGATGGAATCCATGTACACCAACAAAGTATGGACTTTGGAAGTTGCTCCTGAAGGGGTAAAACCTATTGGGAGCAAGTGGATCTTCAAGAAAAAACTTGGTGTAGATGGGAAAGTGGAGACTTTCAAAGTTAGACTTGTTGCAAAGGGTTTTCGTCAAAGACCAGGTGTGGACTATGACGAAACCTTTTCTCCAGTGGCTATGCTTAAATCCATCCGGATCATGCTTGCCATCGCTGCATATCATGATTACGAAATCTGGCAAATGGATGTTAAGACCGCCTTTCTAAACGGTGATTTAGAAGAGTGCGCGTACATGACTCAGCCAGAGGGCTTCGTAGATAGTGGGAGCAGCGGGAAGGTGTGCAAGCTGCTTAAATCCATTTATGGATTAAAGCAAGCATCGCGGAGTTGGAACATCTGCTTTGACATCGTTATTAAAGAGTTTGATTTTGTCAAAAACGTAGATGGACCTTGTATCTGCAAGAAGGTGGCAGAGAGTAAGGTTGTCTTCCTCGTATTGTACGTGGACGACATACTCTTGATAGGAAATGACATTCCTATGCTGCAATCGGTCAAGCTCTTCTTGTCACAAAGATTCTCAATGAAAGATCTAGGTGATGCCTCCTGCATATTGGGAATCAGGATCTATAGAGATAGATATAAAAGGATACTGGGATTGTCCCAGTCCAGGTACATTGACACCATACTAAAGAGGTTTAGTATGGAAGAATCCAAGCGTGGGAACTTACCCACGATCTCTGGGGCCACTCTCTCCAAAGTGATGTCTCCCAAGACTGATTTGGAAAGAGCTCGCATGCAAGGGATACCCTATGCTTCGGCTGTAGGCTCTATTATGTACGCGATGCTATGTACCAGACCCAATGTAGCATACTCACTAAGTGTAGTGAGCAGGTATCAAGCTGATCCTGGAGAGAGTCACTGGACAGCTGTGAAGAGCATTCTCAAGTACTTACGAAGGACTAAAGAGATGCTCTTGGTGTATGGTAACGGAGAACTCCAAGTGGAGTCCTTTACCGATTCGAGCTTCCAGAGTGATAAGGACGACTATAAGTCGCAGTCGGGATTTGTCTTTACCCTTTACGGAGGGGCGGTTAGCTGGAAGAGTTCCAAGCAGGAAACCGTGGCAGACTCGACGATGGAGGCTGAATACATCGCTGCCAACGATGCTGCCAAAGAGGCTGTCTGGATCAAGAAGTTCATTACTGAACTTGGAGTAGTTCCATCCATTGAGCATCCAATACCTTTGTATTGCGATAACAATGGAGCGGTGGCTTTGGCCAAGGAACCCAGGTCCCATAAGCGATCCAGGCATATTCTGAGGCGGTATCACCTGATCTGGGAGATAGTTGATAGCCGGGAGATCGAGGTTAGGAGGGTTGACACGAAGAATAAAACAGCGGATCCACTCACGAAGGCCATTCCCCAGATACAGTTTGAGAGACTCTTCGGGATGCTCGGTATGCGATACTACAGCAGCTGGCCTTAGTGCAAGTGGGAGATTGTTAGTTGTATGTATGCCTTAGAGGCCAGTATTGTATAGATGATGTATATTATATTGGATGCTTGGACATATATAGAGATGACTTTCTTGCTCGATATGATAGTATGCTATCTGGTTGCTCTTTATCTTAACATGTAGACTTGTCTCTTTATCCTGTCTTAAAGTTACATGTTGGTAAAGCACTTAGGATGTGTACTTGACTACCTGGACTATGATGCGGATCATACTAGTGGGGACATGGTAGTCCATAAGTACATCCTTCAAGGTCCCTAGTCGTGAGTGTATCGAGACGGGGCATCGATATACCAGAGTAGACTAGCGTATACGCTTCTCGACCCATGAGATGGGCGATGGATGATCCCATATCCATTGGTGTTTGACATCAGAGATGGTATACGGGTGCTCAGTGGAGACTGGGTACACTGGACAGACTCGCCGAGAACTCCCAGATGGTATTATACCTCACGTCAGATGGCAGTTCTCAGGTGACACTTGTGCAGGTTAGTCTGTAGACCCGAGATCGTCATAGAGTCTTATGTGATTCCCACTGTGCTTTGATTTCCACCTTACCACGTCCATGAGGGCGTGCAAAACGGTGGTTTTTGGGTACAGTCCCGAGTCACATGGAGGCAATGAGCGATAGGAGGGGTTTCGTCTCTCCCGGTATTGGGGGTTGATGTTGCGCTGTGCTCGATTGGCCGTAACAGGGAAGTCCCTGGCCAGGGGTGATTAGAGATTTACTGGTAAGTGTTACCAGTTGTTTCTCGACCTGTTATGAGCCTCACATCGGCACGACTTATCGGTTATTGGGGTCTGACGTTTACCACCCCTAGACTTGATATGCGACATATCAGACGAGGAGACCGGACTGCACGGGTAGTGTTGCCGGTTGGCTCGACGGGAGTTGTAGCAGGTTCGCTTGTTTTCTTCTGATCGCTCAATACCCGGGTGGCCGTTACGTTTAGCTGACCGCTTGCGGCTTGGGGGTGCTTGATATGATCATCACCCACTGCCGGCGTATTGACGAGTCTTAGAGTCCCACAAAGGAGTTACCTAGTCCAGGCAAAACGTTGTGGTGCGCGTATGCGATATGCGCATGGACCCGGTTAAAATGCGCGTATGAGATACCGTATATTAATCGGGCGGCTTGCTTTTGGTTGGGTCGTATGTGATATGGCCGGATTGATAAATCAAGTGTTGATTTATCATTTAACCATTAGTTTCTCACTAGAAATCCTTTCTTGTATTTTTGATGTATGCATGCATGTATGCATTCTTTCTTGATTCATGCACATATGGATGTGCATGCACACATGTAAGTCCATGCTACCTCTCCCGGTACTTTCGGGCATGCGGAATTTGGTGAAAAACAATTTTCTAGAGGCGGTAACATGGACTCAAAACCGGATCTTTGTTAAACTATCTACCTAACAACCTAAGTAGGAGTTGTTAACTACTCGGTTAGGGGGTTATACCTTTCTTTCTTGAACTCCTTCGTCTTTGACTCTCGATGGTGCACGGATTGGCTTCACTCCGTCGTCTCCTTGCACCGAAGATCGATCCACCCGAAAGCTTCTACCTTTGGCTTCTTCTTCGAGTTTTGAAGAAACTAGTTCACTTGGTTTGCTAAACCTTATGAACTAGAGTGAGTAGAGAAGAGTGTGTTTGGGATTTTACTCTATGGTTCTTGTTTCTTAACACATGAGACAAGTGAACCATAGACTCAAGAGAGAGGGAGAGCAAGAGGAAGAGGATGGGAGCTCAAGAACAAGAGAGAGAATGAAAATGATAGAATGAGAAAGACTTTTCTCTCTTGGCTCTCATAATCCAAAGCCATCATCACAAATCATAGCAATCAAGTATTATGTGATGGTTTAAGCTAGAATAGCCATATCATTTCATGCACTCATTTTTCACAAGAGAAACAAGCAAGTAAAAAGTCTTTGCCATGAAATGATAGCCATTGTCATCATGATGGTCAACTAGTCCAACCTAGTCAACCGATCAACAAAGTCAACAAAGTCAACCCCTCAACAACCATATCACCATAATACTTAATTAATATTATTGTTAATTACATATCATATTCTCATTAGGGTTGAGCAAAAAGTCAACAGTCAACAGTCAACAGCCAACAACCCTAATGAGAATCCTCTGCCTCTGTCTCTCCGTCAACTGTGCATACACACCCGCATCCGCGTTCCGAGGAACACGAATACATATTGGATAAAACCAATCCCAAAACGTACACTAGGATCTGGCTTAAACCAAAGTCCGCTAGTGTTAACTGTCCGGACACTGTACGTGCATAAGTGCACGGATGTGACCGAACCCTGTCGCAAAACCATGCGACCTGTCGCAAAACCATGCGACCTCTACTCTTTTACCTAAAGGCGAATAGATTTCTGTGTGGGACTCTAAAGACTCGACACTACGCTGGCAGTGGGTTTAACCACAGACCGCAAGCGGCACTAGCTGTGCGTAACGGTCCCCAGGTAGATGCCGACAAGAAGACTGACGAAGTGAAACCCATCTGAACTCCTACTGAGTCTGACTGTGACAGTCTTCGTACAGTCCGGTCTGTTCGTCTGACACATCGCATGGTGGGCCTAGGGGGCGGAAAACGTCAGTCCCCTAATAGTGGTACAAGTCGTGTCGGAGTGAAGCCCAAAACACCCTGAGATAACACTGGAAGCCTACCAGTATATCTCGCTTGCCCTGGCCAGGGACTACTCGTATAATGGCTCTCCTAGACACAGCGCGATATCAACCCCCAATACCGGGAGAGACGAATCCTGTCTAACCGTCACTGCCTCCAAGTGCTTCGGGACTGCACCCAACTACTACCTGTTTGCACGACTCCTTTGAGCCGTGGTAGGGTAGTAATCAAAGTACAGTGAGAACACACTCGAGGCGAAGTGACAGTGTCAAGTCAGCGGACTAAGCTGTACTCATGTCACCTGGGAACTGACAACTGACGATAGGTATAATACCAACCGGTCAGTTCCCGACGAGTCCTGTCCAGTGTACTCGTAACCTAACGAGCACCCGCATACTATCTCCAGTACGACGTACTGATGGCTGTGGGACAGACCATCTCCCACTCTGGGATGAGAAGCGCATGCGCTAGTCTACTCCGGAGTATCGATGCTGTCTCGATAGTCCTGCGACTAGGGACCTGCATAAGGATATGCTTATAGATTACCCAGCCCCCACTAGTGTGACTGCCATCACAACGCTGGTAATCAAGCAAAGATCCTAAGGGCTCCACTAATGTGTATAGGTGATATACTAAAATAAACACATGTGCACATTGAAGTAGAAACAAACCAAGTAGAATACTACTATTTTGAGCAAGATTGTATATACAAGGTGAATATCCCAAGCTTCCATTAAGTAATATACAATCTAGTATGATACAGTAATGGCCTCTAGGGCATATACACTAACAATCTCCCACTTGCACTAAGGCCATGTACTGGCGTATCGAAGACCTATCATCTCGATCAGCCGCTCGAACTGAGTCTGGGGCAAGGCCTTGGTGAATGGATCTGCAGTGTTATCTTCTGAAGCAACCCTCCGAACCTCGATCTCCTGGCGATCCACGATCTCCCTGATCAGGTGATACCGCCTCAAGATGTGTCTGGATCTCTGATAGGACCTGGGTTCCTTCGCTAAAGCTATAGCCCCGTTGTTGTCGCAATACAGAGGTATTGGATCAACAATGGATGGAACCACCTGAAGTTCTTTCAAGAACTTCCTCATCCAGACAGCTTCTTTTGCTACATCAGATGCAGCGATGTATTCCGCTTCCATCGTCAAGTCTGCAACGGTTTCCTGTTTGGAACTCTTCCAACACACCGCCCCTCCATTGAGGGTAAAGACAAAACCCGACATGGACTTGGAATCATCCTTGTCACTCTGGAAGTTGGAGTCAGCAAAGGCCTCGATCTGGAGGTCTTTTCCGCCATACACCAACAACATCTCCTTAGTCCTTCTCAGGTACTTGAGAATATTCTTTACCGCTATCCAGTGTTTCTCCCCAGGGTTTGACTGATACCGGCTTACCACACTCAGTGCATAAGCTACATCCGGTCTGGTACACAACATCGCATACATTATAGAGCCTACCGCAGAAGCGTAGGGTATAATAGACATGCGATCCCTCTCCAAATCAGTCTTGGGAGACATCTCTTTAGAGAGGGTGATCCCGTGACAAGCCGGTAGGTTACCGCGCTTGGAATCTTCCATACTGAATCTTTTCAGTATGGTGTCGATGTACCTGGATTGTGAAAGTCCTAATATCCTCTTGGATCTATCACGATAGATCCGGATCCCGAGGATGTATGAGGCATCACCCAGGTCTTTCATGGAGAACCTGTGTGACAAGAACCCCTTGACAGATTGTTGCATAGGAATGTCATTTCCTATTAAGAGAATGTCATCCACGTATAAAACGAGGAATACTACAATTCTCGCTACAAATCTACTATAGATGCATGGTTCATCTGGATTTTTAATAAAGACAAATTCCTTGACCGTCTCATCAAAACAGATGTTCCAACTCCGCGATGCCTGCTTTAGTCCGTAAATGGACTTAAGCAACTTGCACACCTTTCCGCTGCTCCCATCCTAAATGAAACCCTCTGGCTGGTCCATATAGACACACTCCTCTAAATTTCCATTTAGAAAAGCGGTCTTTACGTCCATCTGCCAAATCTCATAATAGTGGAAGGCAGCAATGGCAAGAAGGATCCGAATGGATTTTAGCATAGCTACTGGAGAAAAGGTCTCGTCATAGTCCAAACCAGGTCTTTGACGAAAATCCTTTGCAACCAGTCTAGCTTTATAGGTCTCAACCTGTCCATCTACACCAATCTTCCTTTTGACGATCCACTTGCATCCTACGGGTTTTATCCCGTCTGGAGCAATGTCCAACGTCCATACTTTGTTGGTGTACATGGACTCCATTTCGGTCCGCATTGCATCCAGCCATTTTACCGAGTCAACGCTCTGAACGGCCTGCTGGAAGCTAGTAGGCTCATATTAATCAATGATGCAATCCTCTCTATCCCCGTCTATGAGAAAACCGTAGTATCTCTCGGGCGGATGAGACTGCCTACTACTCCTGCGGAGCGGCGTAGGAATGTCCTGTTCTTTTGAACCCTCTGGTTCCACTAAGCTTTCAGTAATAGTCTGTGGTTCTGGAATTTCTTCCAGTTCTACTGCGCTCCCACAAATTTATTTTTCTAAGAACTGGTGTTCTAGAAAGTGGGCATGATGAGAAACAAAAACCTTTTGTTCCTCTTCGCAGTAGAAGAAATATCCCTTGGAATTCTTTGGATATCCCACAAACTTGCACTGTACTGAGCGTGCCTCGAGCTTGTCCGCATGCTGCTTTTTAACAAAAGCTGGACTTCCCCATGTCTTAATGTGATTAAGATAGGGTCTCTTCCCACACCACATCTCATATGGTGTAGTAGGCACAGTCTTAGTAGGAACTCGGTTCAAAAGGTATACAGCTGATTCTAGCGCATACCCCCAGAATGATCTCGGTAACTCAGCGTTACTCATCATGGACCGTACCATATCCAATAGGGTTCGGTCCCGTCTCTCCGATACACCGTTATGTTGCGGAGTGTACGGAGGAGTAAGCTGAGAGAGAATTCCGTTCTCTTTTAAATAATCCAGGAACTCGGCACTTAAGTATTCTCCACCTCGATCCGATCTTAGAATCTTGATACTTTTGCCAGTTTGTTTTTCTACTTCATTCTTATATTCCTGGAATTTTCCAAAGGCTTCGGACTTATGTTTCATTAAGAAGACATAACCATATCTTGAAAAGTCATCCGTAAAATTAATGAAGTAAGAATAACCGCTTCGCGCATGTGTAGACATTGGATCGCACACGTCGCTGTGTACGAGTCCCAAGAGCTCGCTCGCTCTTACTCCGTGTCCAGTGAACGGAGTCTTTGTCATCTTTTCTTTGAGACAGGATTGACAAGTGGCATACGATTGATATTCGAACGGAAATATCCTTCTGTATGCAACTTCGTCAACCTTCTCTCATTGATGTGACCTAGTCTACAATGCCACAAGAAAGTCTGATTTATTTCCGGAGACTTTCTTTTGTGTGTATTCTGGACATTGAAAATCTGTGGTTGGTTTAATACGTATATACCATTGCTCAATGTACCTGACCTAATCAGAACTTGATTAAGGTGAATGTTTACAACATTGCTTACAAACGCAAATTCATAACCTTCTTTAGAAACCAAAGATACAGAAATGATATTACAAGTTGCGTTGGGTACAAAAAAGCAATTACGCAAAACCAAAACATGTCCATATGACATTCCCAGGTGATAGTCCCCCACGGCCTTAGCATCCATGCTAGCTCCATTTGCAACTTTGAGGGTCATGTCACCTGCCTTCAAAACCCTACGGTTTCTCAACGCCTGCAAAGAATTACAGATGTGAGATCCTGATCCGGTATCCAATACCTAGGAAGTAGAGTTTATTGAAAGACATCTTTCAATAACATACACACCTGAAGCTGAAGCCGCAACCTGCTTCAATTCCTGTGTCCTGGCTTTCCAAGCCCTGCAATCATTCTTCCAGTGTCCCTTCTTATGACAATAGAAGCATTCTTCTTTATCCACAAGCTGCCCCGCTTTCTTTGTTGCCTTTGCCTTTCCCTTCGTATCCACTTTACCAACACCGCCCATTGGTTTGGCGGGGGCTTTCTTCTTCTTTCCCTTGGCTTTCGCCTTGGACCTAGAAGAGGAAGATCCTCCTACAAACAAAGTGGATGTTTCCCTACCTTTCTGTAGGGTGCCCTCTGCACTCCTCAGCATGTTGAGGAGTTCTAAAAGTTCAACTTCTTTTTCTTGTAAGTTGAAGTTCAGGATAAACTGGGCATAAGTGGAAGGAAGGGACTGGAGAATCAAGTCCGTATAGAGCTCGTTCTCTAACGTGGTCCCAAGTTCCGCGAGCTCCTCAATGAAGCCAATCATCTTAAGCATGTGTTCCACTACCGATGATCCGATGGCCAACCTTGCCGAAAATAACTTCTTCGACACTTCGTATCTTGCGATACGAGATTGCTCTCCATACAGTTCTTTTGTATGGAGAAATATGGATTCGAGGTCCATATTCTCGTGCCTCCTCTGATGTTCGTTGTCCATAGAGGCAAGTACGAGGCACTTGGCCTTCGCGCTATCAATCTCCCAAGTCTTACGGATTTCCTTATCCGTGACGCTGGAGGTAGGACCTGGGACAGGGGGAGCTTTGGTGGTAAGAAGATACCCCAGCTTGTTGTAAGTGATTGAGATTTTGACATTCCTGAGCCAATCTTTATAGTTTGGCCCTGTCAGTATGTTTTTATCTAGAAGTAACTTAAGTCCAGTCATGTCGATTGGTCGCTGCAATTAGGAGAGAGAAGAAACACTCAGCATGACGCTCTTGCAAGTTTAGAGTGGTTTTTAGTTTGTCTAAACAGGATGGCTCCTACTGTTTCTCGAATCCCTCCTCAAACCAAAAAGGAAGAATTATTCAGGATCAATCTCACCGTACAATACTTGCTTAACCGTTCGGCCAGGCTGGTGTCGGTACTTCGAGGGAGGTTTTCCAACGCTTTCGCGAAGTTCCTTAATTTAAGAACCTCTTTTCCCTGGGGGCGTAGCCCCGCTAACACCTTTCTAGACACCTACTTGGTTTATAGCATTGATCGTTAAGTGAGAAATTTCCCGAGGAGTAGCATATACTCACAGTAGGATCGGGATCCAAATATCATCGCGTGACGAAACTGAAGGAATCCTACCAGAATCATCACACTCCAAATGGTATGCAACACTAGCAAGTTTCAGTTCTTTTGAAACTCCCGATGTGGATTTTTTCCCCATGCTCTTATGACCTTGACTTTGGCCAAAATATCATAAGTCACATGTCAAGTTCTACCCGTCATTCTCCAGGTTAACTTGGATCCACCCGTACCTACCCTTGACTTTGGCCAAAATGGCAGTACGACTGTCCCAAACCAACGCATCTATCTATGCTACACATGAATACCCAATAGCTACCAATCACCATGCCTTGACTTTGGCCAACATACATAGCTTGAATACTATTGACTATTCATGTGAAACGACGAAGGGCTACGAATGGTTTTGGCGAAACCGTGAACGTAGTGAACTTGATATAGTCGATGGAATGAGATAGCTTTTAAAAGGAGTGGCTCAAACTTTGCATTTTAAAAGTTGGTTTTGAAAAGAACCGAGTGGTTTTTCAAAAGTGTTCCAACGACTTTTACTTGGTTTATTTTCTTGCATTAGTTCTTTTAATGCGTGATATTCTTGCAATAGTTCTTTTAATGCGTCCCATCATTTAATCCTACCATTGCAGAAAACAACCAAAATATGACGTACGCTTATGCTATTCGCATTCGCCACGGGGCCCTGTCATTACCCGTTAGGTTACTTAACTAACGACAGAGCGGGGGCTGGGCTAGCGCGGCTGTAAAATATAAGCAACGCCTAAATAATATCATATATAGATATATTGCAATGATAGCCATTTCAGATCACAGATGAACATATTGGATATACTAGGAACCCGCAATTCGTACGAGCCTGTAACGAAAAGCAGATTACACGGTCGCGGTGAATAGCCAAAACCCCACCCAAGACCCCTACAGGTGAGGCAAACTACCCGCCAAGTACCCGAAGCGAAGCAACCTCCCTCAACCCCGTGAGTAGGCCACTCGGCACTTCGGCATACCCGGTAGTTTGTGCACCCCCTCCATGGGTCAATCCTAGGAGCAAAAACAGTAAAAAGAAATTATACAATGACGGCTACAACCCCGACCCGGTTGTGCGGCCATACAAATAATTATTACATCAATTTACAAATTTACATGAATTGAAAGAAAAGAAAACTCTCGTCTCACAACCCCCGGCTATTCACCCGCGACAATCCAATGAATTCATATACACATTCCAGCAACATTACAGATCACAGATTTGTATAACCCCTACTAATCGACATATAGCGATTAGCAGACTTTCAATACAAATATCACATCACAGAAATACCTGTCAGCTTAAGTCTTTTAGAAGTTCGATCAAAAATACGGATTTATAGGCCCCAAACACAAAATTTTCGTTCTGGAAAATCTGGGCTGAAAAGACATATTCCAAAAATCCCAAAACAACCCCATAAATACACTGCACTAAATTTGGACCTCGGCCGAGTCAACTCGGCCGCGGAACCGCGGCGGGAGCGTGCTCCCGCCGCGTTTCCGCGGCGCTTTGATCGGTTCGTGGGACCAAATTTTGTGGTTATTCAATAAAAAGGCTGAGCCGATTTTTAAGATGAAATTTATCAATTTTTGAACAGAAAAAAAATCGACAGAAACTTGACATATCGGGTTCGTTTCGTGACTTTTTCTTTGATCGATCTTCTAGTTACTTTGCTAACATGTTAGATAGAGTTTAACTAGGCTTTGATACCACTGTAAGTCCATGCTACCTCTCCCGGTACTTTCGGGCATGCGGAATTTGGTGAAAAACAATTTTCTAGAGGCGGTAACATGGACTCAAAACCGGATCTTTGTTAAACTATCTACCTAACAACCTAACTAGGAGTTGTTAACTACTCGGTTAGGGGGTTATACCTTTCTTTCTTGAACTCCTTCGTCTTTGACTCTCGATGGTGTACGGATTGGCTTCACTCCGTCGTCTCCTTGCACCGAAGATCGATCCACCCGAAAGCTTCTACCTTTGGCTTCTTCTTCGAGTTTTGAAGAAACTAGTTCACTTGGTTTGCTAAACCTTATTAACTAGAGTGAGTAGAGAAGAGTGTGTTTGGGATTTTACTCTATGGTTCTTGTTTCTCAACACATGAGACAAGTGAACCATAGACTCAAGAGAGAGGGAGAGCAAGAGGAAGAGGATGAGAGCTCAAGAACAAGAGAGAGAATGAAAATGATAGAATGAGAAAGACTTTTCTCTCTTGGCTCTCATAATCCAAAGCCATCATCACAAATCATAGCAATCAAGTATTATGTGATGATTTAAGCTACAATAGCCATATCATTTCATGCACTCATTTTTCACAAGAGGAACAAGCAAGTAAAAAGTCTTTGCCATGAAATGATAGCCATTGTCATCATGATGGTCAACTAGTCCAACCTAGTCAACCGGTCAACAAAGTCAACAAGTCAACAAAGTCAACCCCTCAACAACCATGTTACCATAATACTTAATTAATATTATTGTTAATTACATATCATATTCTCATTAGGGTTGAGCAAAAAGTCAATAGTCAACAGTCAACAGTCAACAACCCTAATGAGAATCCTCTGCCTCTGTCTCTCCGTCAACTGTGCATACACACCCGCATCCGCGATCCGAGGAACACGAATACATACTGGATAAAACCAATCCCAAAACGTACACTAGGATCTGGCTTAAACCAAAGCCCACTAGTGTTAACTGTCCGGACACTGTACGTGCATAAGTGCACGGATGTGACCGAACCCTGTCGCAAAACCATGCGACCTCTACTCTTTTGCCTAAAGGCGAATAGCTTTCTGTGTGGGACTCTAAAGACTCAACACTACGCTGGCAGTGGGTTTAACCACAGACCGCAAGCGGCACTAGCTGTGCGTAACGGTCCCCAGGTAGATGCCGACAAGAAGACTGACGAGGTGAAACCCATCTGAACTCCTACTGAGTCTGACTGTGACAGTCTTCGTACAGTCCAGTCTATTCGTCTGATACATCGTATGGCGGGCCTAGGGGCGGTAAACGTCAGTTCCCTAATAGCGGTACAAGTCGTGTCGGAGTGAAGCCCAAAACACCCTGAGATAACACTGGAAGCCTACCAGCGTATCTCGCTTGCCCTGGCCAGGGACTACTCGTGTAATGGCTCTCCTAGACACAGCGCGATGTCAACTCCCAATACCGGGAGAGACGAATCCTGTCTAACCGTCACTGCCTCCAAGTGCTTCGGGACTGCACCCAACTACTACCTGTTTGCACGACTCCTTTGAGCCGTGGTTGGGTAGTAATCAAAGTACAGTAGGAACACACTCGAGACGAAGTGACAGTGTCAAGTCAGCGGACTAAGCTGTACTCATGTCACATGGGAACTGACAACTGACGATAGGTATAATACCAACCGGTCAGTTCCCGACGAGTCCTGTCCAGTGTACTCGTAACCTAACGAGCACCCGCATACTATCTCCAGTACGACGTACTGATGGCTGTGGGACAGACCATTTCCCACTCCGGGATGAGAAGCGCATGCGCTAGTCTACTCCGAAGTATCGATGCCCTGTCTCGATAGTCCTGCGACTAGGGACCTGCATAAGGATGTGCTTATAGATTACCCAGCCCCCACTAGTGTGACTGTCATCACAACGCTGGTAATCAAGCAAATATCCTAAGAGCTCCACTAATGTGTATAGGTGATATACTAAAATAAACACATGTGCACATTGAAGTAGAAACAAACCAAGTAGCATACTACTATTTTGAGCAAGATTGTATATACAAGGTGAATATCCCAAGCTTCCATTAAGTAATATACAAACTAGTATGATACAGTAATGGCCTCTAGGGCATATACACTAACAACACATACATACATACATCATCCTTCATGGTTGTTTATACATAGAAAATGGTGGCAATATAAGTCTCACACCATGGTTTTATATATATGTATTATTATTGCATTTGTTTTAAAACAAAAAGAAAAAGGAAAGGATAATTCATGGTTTCTTTCTACACTCTTCTTTGACCTAACCATGCTCACCCACCATTTAACTATGGATTAACTTTCCTTTTGTGTTTTAACTCAAGTTCAATAATATCTTTATTGTTTAACTATAGTTTGAGATGAGAAGTGAAAAATATATATTCATATATTTTCTATTTTTCAAAGTGGATTATCTTTCTCTCTTGTTCTAAAAGGCCATCATCTTCTTCCTCATTCTTCCTTTGCTCTCTAGATTATTCTAGTGAGCAAAACACTCACCAAGTTAGGATTTTGAAGTGAGAAAAGACACCACAACATTATTCTACACAAGCCTTGCCCACTTGTTTAGAGTGTTAGCTTCATTTCTTTCTTTTGATCAAGTGAAGTTGCAAGCTTGGACAAAGCGGACTCCGGGTGGATCATCGTGGACCTAGAGGAGTTCAAGTGGACCTTTTCCAAACCCCAAGTAGCCGAGGAGTCTAGCGTAGAGAGCTACAAAGGTTGTACTCTCTAAACCCTAGCTTAACCTACTTGTGATGAAGTGTTGTTTTAGAAACCCTAATTTTCTAGGATTGATTCTTTGTATGCTTACTTAGCACCCTAAAATTTTAATCTTTGGTACATGTGATGCTTCCAAACCCTTCATGGGGTGCTAGGTAAACCCAACAATTCTAGTGCATAACCCCAGAAAGATCGCGGTAACCCAGCATTACTCATCATGGAACGTATCATATCCGATAGGGTTCTGTTCCGTCTTTCCGATACACCATTATGCTGTGGGGTGTATGGAGGAGTAAGCCGAGAGATAATTCCATTCTCTTTTAGGTAACCTAGAAACTCGGCACTTATGTATTCACCACCTCGATCAGATCTCAGTGTCTTGATACTTTTGCCGGTTTGGTTTTCTACTTCATTCTTATATTCTTGGAATTTATCAAAGGCCTCGGATTTATGTTTCATTAAGAAAATGAATCCATACCTAGAGTAATCATCCGTAAAAGTAATGAAATATGAAAAACCGTCTCTTGCATGTGTAGACATTGGACCACATACATCGCTGTGTATGAGTCCTAAGAGCTCGCTCGCTCTTACTCCATGTCCAGTGAATGGAGTCTTTGTCATCTTTCCTTTGAGACATGATTGACAAGTGGCATAAGATTGATATTCGAACGGATCCAAATATCCTTCTCTATGTAACTTAGTTAACCTTATCTCATTGATGTGACCTAGTCTACAATGCCATAAGAAAGCCTGATTTATATCTGGAGACTTTCTTTTTAGTGTGTTCTGGACATTGAAAATCTGTAATTGGTTTGACACGTATATACCGTTATCTAGTGTACCGGACCCAATCAAACCATGATTAAGGTGGATGTTAACAACATCGCTTACAAATGTGAAATCATAACCTTCTTTTGATAACAACGATACTGATATGATATTACACGTTAAACTGGGTACACAAAAACAGTTGCGCAAAACCAAAATATGTCCACTCGTCAATCCAAGGTGATAATCCCCTACGGACACAGCACTCATGCTAGCTCCATTAGCAACCTAGAGGGTCATATCACCAACCTTCAGCACTCTACGGTTTCTCAGCGCCTGCAATGAATTGCATATATGAGATCCTGATCCGGTATCCAATACCCAGGAAGTAGAGTTGATTGACAGACAATTTTCAATTACAAACACACCTGAAGTCGAAACCACAGCTTGCTTCGGGTCCTGGTTCTTGGCGATGCAAGCTTTGCAATCTTTCTTCCAATGGCCTTTCCTACGACAGTGGAAGCACTCGTCCTTTGCCACTACCGACACCGCAACCTTTGCCTTTCCCTTGACTCCCACCTTACCAACACCACCTCTTGGTTTGGTAGCGGCCTTCATCTTCCTTCCTTTGGCCCTTACCTTGGACCTGGAAGAGGAAGCACTATGAACAAACATAGTGGGTGTTTCCCTTGCTTTCTGCAAGGTGCCCTCTGCACTCCTCAACATGTTAAAGAGTTCTGGAAGTTCAACTTCTTTACCTTGAATGTTGAAATTCAAGATAAACTGGGCGTAGGTGGAAGGAAGGGACTGGAGAATTAAGTCTGTATACAGCTCGTTCTCTAATGTTGTCCCGAGGTCTGCGAGCTCTTCTATATAGTCAATCATCTTAATGACATGTTCTCCTACAGATGATCCGACGGCCAGTCTCGACTGAAACAAGTTCTTCGAGGTCTCGTATAGCTATACGAGATTGCTCTCCATACAAATCCTTGGTGTGGAGAAATATAGATTCTAGAACTATATTCTCGTGCCTGCTCTGATGTCATTATTCATAGAGGCAAGCACGATGCATTTGGCCTTCGCGCAATCTAACTCCCAGGTCTTGCGGATTTTCTTTATCCGCGACACTGGATTCAGGACCTGGGACGGCAGGGGCCTTTGTAGTAAGGACATACCCCAATTTGTCATAGGTAATAACCATCTTAACATTCCGGAACTAATCTTTATAGTTTGACCCTGTCAAAATATTTTTATCTAATAGGTACTTAAGGCCTGTCATGTTCTGGGTCGCTGCAATGAGAGAGAGAGGGACCACTTTAGCATGATACTCTTTGTAACACCTTAGGATGTGATTAGTGGCTAATTATACTTTATTATATGGTTTTTAATAAAAAGTTTACCAAATCGATTTCCAAAGATTTTATCAAAATTAATGAATATTTTATTAGAATTTATTTTGCCTTGCACACACTTGTGCATGTAAACTAGGGTTAAATTAGGGTTAAACCATGTTTAGCAACCATGGTAGACTAACCTTTTCTTGTTAAGCTAAATTGATTTTAATTAAGGGTATTTTTTTTAGAAAATGAATTATTGTTTTGTGGTTGACTTGGAAAGAAGAGAGAGAGAGAGAGTGCATGATAGGCATCATGGCTTGACCCATGCTTACATTAAATGAGGTGAGAGAGAGAGGGGGGTTTGACTCTCTCATATCACTCATTGGTTTGCTTTTCCCTCACTCATTTTTCTCATTTCTCTCTCTCTTACACACACACACACACAGCTTCAGCATCAGTAGCAGCTGAAGCAGCAACAACAGCAGCAGCAACACCAACAACAGCAGTAGTAACACCAACAGCAACAGCACAACAACAACACCATCTTCAGCATCAGCAGTAGCACTTGTAGCAGCAGCAACATCAACACCAGCAACAACAACATTAGCAGTAACAACACCAGCCTGCAACAACAACAGCAGCAAGGCAGCAGTAGCCACAACCCCTCCTCCTCTTTTTCTTCTCCTTCTTCGTGCACGTAGGATCTAGTGGGGGTACAATCTCTGAACTCAAACTCCTTTCCTTGCTTGCATGTGTTGTTTTGGCTTCGGTTAGTGATTAGTGTGAGTTTAGAGCTAGTTTTGTGATTTAGGTAAGATTTAATCTAAGTTAGGGTTGTTATAGCTTAATAAACCTAATTAAGTGTTAATATTGCTGTTTAAACCTAGTAGTATCACTAGATTTAGCTAAATCCCCTTAAAGTCTAAAACTTGAAATTTAAAATACGGTTTTGATGCAAACTGTGGGATATTGAGATCTGCTACCACTGTGAGCATTTTCTAGCTTAGCAAACACCTACAGATTAGTATGTAGGCCCTTCTGAGTGTTGTGTTGATTTTCTAGCCCACTCCCTTACCAAAGACCCGGCGACATACCCCCAAATTCCGGCGTCGCCGGCCCCCGTGATGAGTTAGGTGTTGGTGCTTCGGCTAGTGGTGTCTATGGGTAATTGTCTGGATTTGGTGTTATTTATTTTCTCTAATTGTCTGCAAGTTGAAATCTGGGTTTGTTTAGCTAAGTTTAAGTGTTTGTAGTGAGTTTTATTGCTAAAGCTTATGGTTTGACTGTGAAATAGGATGATTTAGGGTGATTATAGTTATATTATCTCTAGTTTGTGCTGGTGGTATCACTTAAGTCTAGTAATTTCACCTATTTTTACTTGTGCACCCTATTGTTGCAACTTAGTGTTTTGAAACGATTTAAATCTAAACCTTAGGATACCTGGAATCTGTTGTTACTAGGGTAGTAATTTTAGTGAGTAAACATATACACTAGGCTATGAATTGTGCTAGGATCATAGGGTAGAAACCTGGACCCCTTCCACCGGTTTTTTGCCGGTATGACCCCTATAGTCACCGGCCCAATTTTGAGGGAATGTGTTGGATTTTGGCAGGTAGCTGTCTGTAGGTATTGTGAAAGGTTTGGTCTTGTTTGATTTTCTTGTTTTTGCTCCAGATTAAATCTGGTACCGTTTACCTAATTTTAGCGTAGCGGGATTTGCGCGACACGTACGCTATGTGTTGAGTTGGTTTGCTGTGTATCATAGCGTGTCACTGTGTGCCACAGCGTGTCGCGTTGGGTTTTGGCGTATACACACACGTTACGTATACACGCGCGTTTAGTTCGTGACGCGAGTTTCTCGTTTGATTTCGATATCGCGATTTTGTAGGATTTTGCTTATATGGATTCTTTGTGTAAATTCTAGGTTCGCAGGTGGGTACGTCGGACGCCGCAAAGAAAGGGAAGCAAGTGGTCGGCTACGCTTAGCACGCGACCAAGTGAGTAGATTTAACATCTACGGGGAAATCGCCCGTATGGCGTTAAGCGTCAGGCTGTGATAGGATATTTTAGTCGTAGATATTTATATGTACTATTGTAGCATACCTCCTTTTGTTGCATATAAAATGGTAGTTATAGAACACTGCACTGTCACTAACGGTTCAAGCTGCATTAGCACTATTTGTATGTTACACTCACACCGTTAGTGATTGCCATGACACTCGCTCTATAGGATTGCTACGAATCATATATCGTTTTGATTACCGCATCATTGATGATTAGACATGACTTGTCATATATTGGCATATAATATATTGATATCTTCATACTTGCGCACATGCACACTATATATATTCATACTGGTGCACACATATATTGATATCTCATACTTGCGCACATGCACACTGTATATTCATACTAGTGCACACATATATTGATATCTCCATACTTGCGCACATGCATACTGTATATTCATACTAGTGCACATATATATTGATATCTTCATACTTGCACACATGCACACTATATATATTCATACTGGTGCACACATATATTGATATCTTCATACTTGCGCACATGCACACTGTATATTCATACTGGTGCACACATATATTGATATCTTCATACTTGCGCACATGCATACTGTATATTCATACTAGTGCACACATATATTGATATCTCATACTTGCGCACATGCACACTGTATATTCATACTAGTGCACACATATATTGATATCTTAATACTTGCGCACATGCACACTGTATATTCATAGTAGTGCTACACTCATATTCGCGTATATATCCATTTGCACATCCATACCTACATACATACATATGTTACATACGTGGATGATATTGACTTGATTTTAAGGAAATAGGGACCGCATGAGATATTTTCAAAACTGCATTCTTTTAACAGAGCGGTTTTCCCTTTTTACTCTTAGTGTCATACGACACATTGCATGGATTTACGCATTGAGTTTGGATTTATGGGATTTCTGGATTTGAGAACCGTGGTATTGTTTTAAGAAAATACGCGCTGTTTTAAAAACCCGGTTTCTCTTGATATGGTATTTCAGTGCGTCCACCATGAGTTTTCTCGGTTCCAGAGAGCTTGTGTGAGTATACCCGATTCGAGGAGTGGTAGGCACCGATTGCAGGTACATGGTGGACCCGGTATGGTACCCCGGGGCAAGAAGACTCGTATTGTTAGATGGTGAGCCCGGCGGAGGGACTACTATCTATCGGTGATTGGTTGGACCTGGCGGTTATCCGGAGGATACTGATCAGAGTCGATAGATGGATACAGGACGACACGTAATGCTGGGGCCGAGGGCCGATTCCACAGACGGAGCCCGTGGGCCGACCCGGATTGTCGGAGCCCGATACTTGAGGACTTGCGTGTCGATGCTAGACACGATGATTTCATAATATTTTCGAGTGCCGATGCTAGGCACTTACGATTCCATGAGCACTCACGATTCCATGAGCTGTACAGGATTTGAGGGCTGATCAGAGTGACAGCACCTGAGTTAGATTTACTGGGATTTGGGTGTATTGATGGACACCGGTTATTTTTCCATGTTGACATTCCGTGTAGATGTATTGTATCCCATGCTCAGCATTCATTATTATGCATCTCATCCTGTATTCGTAGTACCTGATAAAGTAGTTTTGCATGATTATTGCATACCCTGCTCATCCTATATAGATGTTATTAGATTGCATTTTCTATGCCTGATTATTGCATACCCTGCTCATCATATAGAGATGTTATTAGATCATACTTGTTGCATGATTATTGCGCATCCAGCTCATCATATAGATGTTATCCGTTGGCATAGGTTAGAGTATCGCAGTACGTGCATACTCGCGATTACCTTTATATGTTATCTACTATTCACGAGTTGGCAACTCACCCCCGTTGTGCCACAGTGTTTGCAGCTTGCCCCTCAGAGTAGTCGCGGCAGGCTGCTTTTTTGCATCTTTTGATACAGATACCAGTGCAGTTGGCATGCGAGCCCTTTTGCTGATAGGTGGGTTTTTGCGGTATCTGTTTATTTTCCAGTTTTATACACCGTTGTAACTAGTACTCTCCATCTACTATTCATGTATTGACTTAGAGACCAGTTGTGAGGACGATGTATATTATTTTGTACTCTGGTATCGAGCTCGTTGTGAGCTGACTTTATTTATGCAGTTTTATATTTCATGTTGTCTTCACTTATTTTTGCTCATTCTTCGTTACGGCGTCGTATATTATTACTGAGGAGATGGTTTCCGCCGTTGGGCGTGATTGCTCCCGTTTGGGATGCTTTATTCTGATTGCTTATCATTTTACTCATATCTTGTCTTGTACCTAATTTCGGGGCTAGTTTTTACAAAGGAAATGCTGCCAAATTTTTTAAGATAATAACTTGAACTTTAAAGAATTTTACTAAATTACTTAAGCTTTTCTAAACGATTTAACACATGTTTCTATTAAATGTTTTAACACTCATTACTTTTAATAGTTTTGATTTCTGGGTTTCGGCTTACTTAGTCGCGTTACGCCTGTAGACGCTACGTGGTTAAGTGCCGGTCACGGGCCGAACTTCGGGTCGTGATACTCTTGCAAGTTTAGAGTGGTTTTTAGTTTATCTAAACAGGATGGCTCCTACTGTTTCTCGAATCCCTCCTCAAACTAAAAAGGAAGAACTAGTCAGGACTATTCTTACCGTACAATACTTTCTTAACCGTTCAGCCAGGCCGGTGTCGGTACTTCGAGGGAGGTTTTACGACGCTTTCGCGAAGTTCCTTCATTAAATAACCTCTTTTCTTTGGGGGCGTAGCCCCGCTGACACCTTTCTCGACACCTACTTGGTTTATAGCATTGATCGTTAAGTGACGAATCTCCTGATTGTTAGTTATATGTATGCCCTAGAGGCCATTACTGTACATTGGATGTATATTGTAGTGGATGCTGGGACATATATAGGTAGGACTTTCTTGCTCGACATGATAGTGCGCTATCTGGTTGCTCTTTATCTTAACATGTATACTTTCTGTCTCTCTGTTACATGTTGATAAAGCACTTAGGATGTGTACTCGACTTCCAGGACTATGATGCAGATCATACTAGTGGGGCCTGGGTAGTCAATGAGTACATCCTTCAATGTTCCTAGTCGTGGGAATATCAAGACGGGGCATCGATATTCCAGAGTAGATTAGCGTATATCTTCTCGACCCATGTGATGGGCTATGGATGATCCCATATCCATTGGTGTTTGACATCAGAGATGGTATGCGGGTGCTCAGTGGAGACTGGATACACTGAACGGACTCGCCGAGAACTCCCAGATGGTATTATACCTCACGTCAGATGGCAGTTCTCTGGTGACACTGGTACAGCTTAGTCTGTTGACCCGAGATCGTCATAGAGTCTTGTGTGTCTCCCACTGTGCTTTGATTTCCACCCTACCACGGCTCTACTGAGTCGTGCAAACAGGTGGTTTTTGGGTACAGTCCCGATTCATATGGAGGCAATGAGCGATAGGAGGGGATTCGTCTCTCCCGGTATTGGGGGTTGATGTTGCGCTATGCTCGACTGGCCATAACAGGAAATCCCTGGCCAGGGTTGCAGTGATATACTGGTAAGAGTTATCAGTAGTTTCACGATTGTTATGGACCTTACGTCGGCATTGTAGGGTTCCTAGGCACTCTCAAGAGGTCTCACAAGGCATCAACCATGCCAATTTCAAATTTTACGGGTGCCGAGAAACCCTAATACGGATCGTTAACTAGATTTTAGGCGAATCAAGAACTAGTAAACTACTTTACAATGAGTGAACGGAAATACAACCTTTGTAGATCCGGTGCTCCACCTCCATAGCTCCGTGATGATGTCTCCTCGCTGCGATCATCGGATCCCGGGTTCTAGCGTCGGCTTCATCGGAGAAAAAGCGGGCTAGGTCATTGACGACGATGCCGAAGATGATCTACGTCGAGGCATCACAAGATCAAGCTCCACCTTCACCAAGCCATGAAAACTTGTGAAGGAAACACCCTATACTACTTGGCAAGAGGTAGAGGATGAAGAAATAGGAGGTGGGTTCACTTTAGAATTGGATTTCTCACTCTTTTTCACTAGTTACCATTGATGGAGGCAAGCTTCTTCATCTTGAAGATGAAGAAGAAGAAGAAGATGAATTATGATAAGTCTTTTTAAAATACAAAAGAAAATGAATACTTATCATATACTAACCATGGTTAAGTGTAGAGAATAAATCATGGTTAAGTGGAATGGTTAGGGTTAAGCATGAGACATAAGTGGTCAAACTTTCAACACTTCATGAAGCTTCATGAAAGATACAAAGAAAACCACCATATCTATTTATCCTTTTAATTTCCAAAAAGAATAAATAAATAAATGAATGAATAAGCAAAACCCTAATCATCAACTTAACCATGGTTTAATTCTTTACACTTAACCAAAAAAAGCATGTATCATCAAACATGATACAATCATGTGCACAAAAGTATATCACATATACAACTTGCACAATTCAAGTGAGAAAATCCATTTAAAGTGAACCAATACTAGTTAATGCAAAGTAATATATCAAATATATAATTATACATTAAATTATTAAATCAACACTTGATCTAACGATCCGGTCATATCGCATATAACCGACTAGTATCCTCTGTATCGGCTTACCGAATCAATCCTTGATTCGATAACTAGGTTATATCGCATATAACCAATCGATACATTCATCGCGAGAATGGAATGCGGTATCACATACACGCATTATTCTCGGTCCTGCACATATCTCATATGCGCTCCTATTTCGTTTCGCTTGAGCCAGGAAACCTCTGTGTAGGACTCTAAAGACTCGTCAATACGCCGGCAGCAGATGATGATCATATCAAGCACCCACAAGCCGCAAGCGGTCTGCTAAACGTAACGGCCACCCGGATATTGAGCGATCAGAAGATCGACGAGCAAGCCCGCTCACACTCCAGTGAATCCAACCAGTAACACTTACCGTACAGTCCGGTCTGTTCGTCTGATATGTCGCATATCTCGCCTAGGGGTGGTAAACGTCAGACCCCAGCAGCTCGATAAGTCGTGTCGATATGAGGTCTATAACAGTTTGAGAAACTACTGGTAACACTTACCAGTAAATCTCAGCAACCCTGGCCAGGGATTTCCGGTTATAGCCAATCGAACACAGCGCAACATCAACTCCCTATACCGGGAGAGACGAATCCCCTCCTATCGCTCATTGCCTCCATGTGAATCGGGACTGTACCCAAAAACCACCATTTTGCACGCCCTCTTGGACGTGGTAAGGTGGAAATCAAAGCACAGTGGGAATCACACAAGACTCTATGACGATCTCGGGTCAACAGACTACTCTGTACCAGTGTCACCAGAGAACTGCCATCTGACGCAAGGTATAATACCATCTGGGAGTTCTCGGCGAGTCCGTCCAGTGTACCCAGTCTGCACTGAGCACCCTTATATCATCTCTGATGTCAAACACCAATGGATATGGGATCATCCATCGCCCATCTGTATGGGTCAAGAAGGTATACGCTAGTCTACTCTGGTATATCGATGCCCCGTCTCGATACACCCACGACTAGGGACCATGAAGGATGTACTTATGGACTACCATGTCCCCACTAGTATGATCCGCATCATAGTCCAGGTAGTCAAGTACACATCCTAAGGGCTTTACCAACATGTAACAGAGAGACAATCAGTATACACGTTAAGGTAAAGAGTAACCAGATAGCATACTATCATGTCGAGCAAGAAAGTCCTCCCTATATATGTCCCAGCATCCACTACAATATACATCCAATGTACAGTAATGGCCTCTAGGGCATACATATAACTAACAATCTCCCACTTGCACTAGGGCCATCTGTAGCAGTGGTTGCAGTATCTCATACTCAACCATCCCATAAATGTCTCTCTCTGGGAATAGGCCTTCGCGAGTGGATCGGCCGTGTTGTCCTCTGAGTCTACTCTCCTGACCTCGATCCCCTGGAGATCAACCATCTCCACAATCAGGTGACACTGCCTTAGAATATGTCTGTATCACTGATGGGACGGTCGTTCCTTGGCAGAAGCCACAACTCCATTGTCATACAATGGGGGGAACTAAGTTCATCACATGAACTAATAGACACCCAAACAGCCTCTTTGGTAGCATCTTAAGTAGCGATGTATCCAGCCTTTATCATCTAGTATGCCACGGTATCTAGCTTGGAACTCTTCCAACATACCGTCCCTTTACTGAGGGTAAAGACAATGCCTGTGACTGACATTCAGTTGTCTTTATCACCCTGGAACCCTCCCAGTGATTCTCCTCAGGATCGATTGATACCATCTCACTACATCTAGTGAGTATCCTAACATCCAATTACATCTATCTCATAGATGAAAATTCAGGATTTAGGAGGTATCGTTTTGATCCTATATGGAGAATCATTATGATAAGCGGAGATTGACCGAGCGTAGCATAGGAAACTCCTTCCCTATCAAGAGTATGTCATCCACGTACTCTACGAGGATCACTACCATACTCCCCACTACCTTTTTATATATACAAGGTTCATCTACCATTTTGATGATGTCAACTTCTTTGACTAACTCATCAAAACAGATGTTCCAACTCCGCGATGCCTGCTTTATCACATAAAACATCTTGCACACGTTTCCGCTGCTCCCACTGTCTACGAAGCCCTCTGGCTGTGTACTTATAGACACTCTCTTCCAAAAATATCATTTTAGAAGAGCTGTCATGACACCCAACCACCAGATATCGTAGTCATGGTATGTAGCCGTGGCAAGTAGGATCTGGATGGACTTAAGCAAAGGCCCAGAAAAGGTTTCATCATTATCCACGCCTGGTCGATGACGAAAACCTTTAACAAGTCTAGCTTTGAAAGTCTTAACTTTTCCATGTACACCAAGTAATCTTCTCAAGATATACTTGCTCCTGATGGGGATTTAACCCTTCAGATATAGCAACCAAAGTCCATACTTTGTTGGTGTATAAAGATTCCATCTCAGATCGGTAAGCATCCAGCCATTCTTACAGAGTCCCACTCCTGATGGCCTACTCGAAATTAGTTGGGTCATCATCTCATGATGCAATCCTCGCTCCCACTGTCATAGAGAAACCGAAGTATCTCTCAGGTGGCTGAGGAACCCTACTAGATCGGCGGAGAGGCTGAGGTTCGTTGGTTACTATTGAATCCTTCGGTTCTACCAAATCATCAGCTGTAGTTTGTATTGATGGAACATTTCCAGTTCCACATAACAGACCTTGCCTCGAGCTTATCCGGATTTTGCTTTTAGACATAGGCCGGACAACCCCAAATCTTAACTAACTTAAGATATGGGCTCTTCCCTTTCCATATCACATATGAAGTGGTAGGCAACTGATTTGATCGAAACCCTATTCAATAGGTATGCAACTTCATAAGTGCATAACTCCCAAAAGGAAATAGGAAACTCAGTAGTACTCATCATAGAGAACACCATATCATATAGGGTGCTATTGCTCCGCCCCGATATACCATCGTGCTATGGTGTATACGGAGGAGTAATGCTGAGAGAGAATCTCATTCTCTTTTGGAATAGTCCAGGATTTCCGTGCTCAAGTATTCTCCTCCTCGATCACATCAAAGGACATAATACTTATACCCGTATTGGTTCTCTACTTCTAACTTAAATTCTGTGAATATCTCAAAAGGTTCGGACTTGTGTTTCAACAGGAACATATGACTGAATCTTGAGAGATCATCAGAGAATGTAATGAAGTATAAAGAACCGGTCTTGGCATGTGTAGACAGGGGACCTACATACATCAACATGTATCATCCCAAAAGTTCACTATCTCTTTCTCTGTTTCCAATAAACAGAGCTATGGTCATCTTATCTCTGTGACATGACTGGCAAGTTTTCACAAGATGTAAATTCAAACAGATTTAAATATGCATCTATGTGGAACTTAGCTAGTCGGGTCGCATTGATATGACCTAGTCTACAATACCTCAAGAAGGATTCGTTCATTTCTGAACTCTTCCTCTTGTGTGTGTTCTGTATATTAGGAACTGTAGTTTGATTTAGAACGTCAATGCTTTTAGATAACGTGCCTGAACCGATCAACTTTTGATATAGGAAATGTTCAAAACATTACCCAACAATACAAAATTTTATCATTTCTTTACTAATAAAGAGACTGATACGATTTTGTATATCAGGTTCGGTATCTAATAGCATTTGTTCAGAATCAATGTATTGGTAATACAGCGTGACAGTGACCAACAGACTTGGCTGCAACTCTTGCCCCGTTTTCTGTCTCATGAAACTTATCACCCGTTCTCAGTTTTTCTACCCTTTTGTAGCCCTATGTAACAGATTACATATTTGGGATCCTGATCCGGTATCATATACCCTAGATGCAGAGGATACTGAGAAACAGTTCTTTGTAATGAACACACCCGAAGATGATGCATCAGCATGCACTCTCTTCGTTTGGGCGGCACGGGAATTCTGGTATTCCCCAATATCCTGCTCTGTCTTATAACAATTATAAGTTGGAGCGGGACCAACGTTCCCCAGCTCAGTATAACAAGCGGGTTCGGTCAATATCCGTATTATTATCTTAATTAAGGCGTGATATGATCGCTACCTGGAGAGAGAGAGAAGAAAACACTCAGCGTGCGCTCAAGCAAGAATAGATTGGTTATTATTTTATCTAATCAGGATGGCTCCCACTGCTTTTTATCAAATCTTCCTTCAAACCTTAAAAGGAAAGACCAGCCGGGATTAATTACACACTACAAGTTCGCCAATCTTTCAGCCAGGCCAGTGTCGGTACTTTGAGGGAGGTCCCCCGTGCTTTCGCACGAACCTAATTAATGTAAACCTCGTTTTCCCAGAGGCGTAACCCCGTTGACACCTTTCTAGACACCTACTTGATCGGCTAATTGTAATGTGTAAAACTCTCCCAGGAGTAACTCTTACTCGCAGCGGGTATCGGGATCCAACTATCACATAGAAGGTATGCAATCTCATTGCAAATTTCAACACTTGAAATTCCCGATAATATTTTGCCCCTAGCGTGCTATGACCTTGACGGAGGCCAAACAACCCATAGTCCGCTAGTCAAGTTCAACCCGTCATTTCCTGATTGAATTAAACCCACCCGCACGACCCTTGACGGAGGCCAAACAACGCCGTACGAATACCCTAATCCAATCGCATCATATGCTAGCAGATAAGCACTGGTTAGCTATCGTACACTACGCCTTGACGGAGGCCAAACAACCGCAGCACGAATACTAACTAGTACTTATTTGAAATGACGGAGGGCTACGACAGGTTTTTCTGAAAACCTATTGCGTAATGAACTTGATAACGTTGTAGGATCGAATGAATTTTGAAATGGAGTGTTTTTGAGGCTTTTCTAGTTTTGCTAAAGGAGTCACTCCCGGTGAAGGGATCGTCGGTCCTTTCCTCGTCGAATGAGGTGCGGGATATATCACATATATCACTATGCAAAGCAAAACTGATAAAAGCTATCAAAAGACAAACCGAGTGTGTAGCATCTTCCAGTTATTTCTAAAGATGTCACTCCCGGTGAAGGGATCTCGGTCCTTTCCTTATCGAATAAGGTGCAGGATATATCATATATACCGCTGTGCAAAGCAAGAACTGTAGCTACCTGTTTTATTTTGAAATTCGATTCCACAACATCTTAGGTTTCTTTTTCTTTCATTAATCACATTAATGAAATCCCATCATTTTAGCACCTAAACATCACAGATAAATACGACGTACACTTATGCCATCCGCATTCGCCTCGATGTCCCCTCGTACACCGTTAGGTTAGGTAACTAACGGCAGAGCGGGGCAGGGCTAGCGCGGGTGTAAAACATAAGTAACGTCTATATAATATATCATATATACTATATACTGTATCTATCACAGAACATCACATGATCACATCACAGATATCGCAGCAGAAGAAACATATATGAAATTTGGATATACTAGGACGTCCGTGTTTTCAATACGAGCCAGTTTAAAACACGGATTCCACGGTCGCGATGAATAGCCAATCCCATACCCCTAGACCCCTATGAGAGCGGCAAGCAACCCTACCAATTCTAGGGTTAGGAGACCCGGACTCGACTCCTCGAGATGGTCTCCCACTGGACCCCAGAACCCGGTTACTTGTGCTCCCCTCCTTGGGTCTATCCTAGTGCGGAAAAGTAAATAATATACAAAGGGTGACATCTTCCGCAACCTGGAAGTGCCCCAATAAAAGAATATTACATACAAGTTTTTACATGAATGAAAATGAAAAACACTCATCTCATATAAAAACCCCCGGCTATTCAAACACGACGATCCAATAAAACATATCCAGCAACACATAACATCACATGTCATCAACGTAAGTAAACATGCGTATCCCAATTGTCGTTGACATATAGCAACGAAACCGGCGATATCACATATTACACTTACGGTCACAGAAAAGAAAGTGTAAAACTACAACAGTTGGAATCCGCAACCTCTTTAGACATCGCATGCCTAATCAAACGAATACCTTAGACATCACATGCCTAACAATTATAAACCCCGCATTTTAGTCTCATTATCGAAAACTCTTTTCAATATTAAGTCGGGCAATTCAACAAGATTCCCGACATCCTGATAGAATGCTCGTCGCAAACTTTAGTAGGCGGCCGCACCCCCGATACCATCGACGAAGTGCACCAAGGAGGAACACCTCTGCCGCGAGCACCCGAACGGATGCTTTCGGGGACGGGGTTCTCCTATAGTCACTTGGTCGGGGCTATGGGGCGAGGCTGTCTATTAAGTTTGCCCGGCGAGTATCCGCGCACGCTACGTGATTGCGACGGACTTTTGATCACATCAAAATTCCGTGGCAACCGATCAAGTGAGACTAAACTGCTATGTTTATAACATTCATTCAGTTATCTCATAACTCATTGTGAATTCCAATTATTGTATCCCGTTCCGGATAAATGGAAAATGTTAAACTTTCCGATCGAACAATCGAACACCCAAGTTTTCCCGAAACAGCTCAACACATGAAATAAGTTTAAAAACATTCATTTCGTGCCTCAGTACCAACGGTCCAGCCGTAGAAGGGTCAAGCTAACGCCTCACATGTGGCACGCCGTACTGCCCCAAACCCTAAGGTTCAAACGGCAGTTCAAGACGGTCACATAATCGAGTTAAGGTTTGTTGTCTTTTAGAGGGACCATCGCGTTACTTGCACTACTTAGAACGTGATTAAACCACGGAAAGATCCAACTGTTAGTTGTATGTATGCCCTAGAGGCCAGTATTGTACAGATGATGTATATTATATTGGATGCTTGGACATATATAGAGATGACTTTTTTGTTCGATATGATAGTATGCTATCTGGTTACTCTTTATCTTAACATGTACACTAGTCTCTTTATACTGTCTTATAGTTACATGTTGGTAAAGCCCTTAGGATATGTACTTGACTACCTGGACTGTGATGCAGATCATACTAGTGGGGACATGGTAGTCCATAAGTACATCCTTCAAGGTCCCTAGTCGTGGGTGTATCGAGACAGGGCATCGATATACCAGAGTAGACTAGCGTATATGCTTCTCGACCCATGAGATGGGCGATGGATGATCCCATATCCATTGGTGTTTGACATCAGAGATGGTATACGGGTGCTCAGTGGAGACTGAGTACACTGGACGGACTCGCCGAGAACTCCCAGATGGTATTATACCTCACGTCAGATGGCAGTTCTCAGGTGACACTTGTACAGGTTAGTCTGTAGACCCGAGATCGTCATAGTGTCTTGTGTGATTCCCACTGTGCTTTGATCTCCACCTTACCACGTCCATGAGGGCGTGCAAAACGGTGGTCTTTGGGCACAGTCCCGAGTCACATGGAGGCAATGAGCGATAGGAGGGGTTTCGTCTCTCCCGGTATTGGGGGTTGATGTTGCGCAGTGCTCGATTGGCCGTAGCAGGGAAGTCCCTGGCCAGGGCTGATCAGAGATTTGCTGGTAAGTGTTACCAGTAGTTTCTCGACCCGTTATGAGCCTCACATCAGCACGACTTATCGGGTTATTGGGGTCTGACGTATACCACCCCTAGACTTGATATGCGACATATCAGACGAAGAGACCGGACTGTACGGTAAGTGTTACTGGTTGGATTCACAGGAGTGTGAGCGGGCTAGCTCGTCGATCTTCTGATCGCTCAATACCCGGGTGGCCGTTACGTTTAGCAGACCGCTTGCGGCTTGTGGGTGCTTGATATGATCATCATCTGCTACCGGCGTATTGACGAGTCTTTAGAGTCCTACACAGAGGTTTCCTAGCTCAAGCGAAACGAAATAGGAGCGCATATGAGATATGTGCAGGACCGAGAATAATGCGTGTATGTGATACCGCATTTCATTCTCGCGATATATGTTTCGATTGGTTATATTCGATATGACCTAGTTATCGAATCATTGATTCGATAAATCGATACATTGAATACTAGTCGGTTATGTGCGACATGACCGGATCATTGAATCAAATGTTGATTTAATGATTTAATGTATAATTATATATTTGATATATTACTTTGCATTAACTAGTATTGGTTCACTTTAAATGGATTTTCTCACTTGATGTACATGTTGTATATGTGATATACTTTAGTGCACATCTTTGTATCATGTTTGATGATACTTGCTCATTTGGTTAAGTGTGAAGAATTAAACCATGGTTAAGAGATGATTAGGGTTTTGCCTTTTTATTTATTTATTTGCTTATTTATTTAAAAGAGGTTTAGATGAGAATGGTGGCTTTCTTTGTCTCTTGTTGAAGTTTCTTGAAGTTTTGACAAAGTCCACCATCCTTATCTCATCCTTAACCCTAACCATTCTTTCTAACCTTAGTTTATTCTCTACACTTGACCATGGTCAAGATATGATAAGTATTCATATTAGTTTCATTTTTAAAATAGAAGACTTATCATTCTTTCTTGACCTTCATCTTCTTCTTCAAGAAAAGCTTAAGGTGCAACAATGGCAACTTGAGCTAAAGTGAGATAAATCCAATTCTAAAGTGAACCCACCTCCTATTTCTTCACCCTCTACCTCTTGCCAAGTTGTTTTGGGTGTTTTCTTCATAAGTTTCACAACTTTGTGAAGTCGGAGCTTGAACTAATGCAACCTCGACGTAGATCGTCTTTGACACAAAGCCGACGACCTAGCTTGCCCGTTTCTCCGATGAAGCCAACGTTCGAGTTTGGGAATCGAGATGGACAGCGAGAGGATGCTTTCGTGGAGCCAAGGAAGAGGATAACCGGATCTACAAAGGTTGTAGCATCCGAACTTTAGTTAATTTGTTAACTAGATTTGTTTTTCGCCTAGACATCTAGCAACGATCCGTTAACTAGGGTTTCTCGGCACCATAAAATTTAAATTGGCATGTTCGATGCCTTGTGAGACCTCTATAGGGTGCCTAGGAACCTTTCACTGGTATCAGAGCCTAGTTAGAGCCTTAGGCGAAGTCTAGACGCGATTTGAAGCCCGAACGAACCCGAAACCCTAAACTTATCTTGCTCTCTGGACTTTTTCCAAAAAGTGGGATTTTTCAATATTAAAAATATGCAGAAAAATAAGCAGGAAATTTTAAGGTTTACTGTGAAATTCGTGAGTGTAATTCCACTATTCAAGCGCGGATCCGCGGTCGTACGGCCTAATCATTTAAAGGATTTTACACAGTAATCCTTAATTTCCAGTGGTGATTTTCCTGGGTGTTTTTAATAATTATTCAAGAGTTGAATTTTCTGGGGTTGCTTTGGGGATTCGGTGTTTCGATCGGGGTATCAAATTTCATCTTTGTGTTTTTCCGGATAATTTTTAGAATATGTTAAAAAGTTCGACCGGATATAAATACCCAATTTTTCCCCTCTCGGGAAATTTCAAGTGTTGGATTTTTCCGTAGTTTAACGACGTTCTAAGTAGTGCAAGTAACGCGATGGACCCTCTAGAAGACAACAAACCTTAACTCGATTATGTGACCGTCTTGAACTGCCCTTTGAACCTTCGGGTTTGGGGCAGTACGGCGTGCCACATGTGAGGCGTTGGCTTGACCCTTCTACGGCTGGACCGTCGGTACTGAGGCACGAACTGAATGTTGTTAGACTTATTTCATGTGTTGAGCTGTATCGGGAAAACTTGGGTATTCGACTGTTCGATCGGAAAGTTTAACATTTTCTGTTTATCTGGAATGTGATACAATAATTGGAATTCACAAACAGTTATGAGATAACTGAATGAATGTTATAAATCTAGCAGTTTAGTCCCACATAATATTGAAAAGAGTTTTCGATAATGAGACTAAAATGCGGGATTTATATCTGTTAGGCATGTGATGTCTAAGTATTTCATTTGATTAGGCATGTGATGTCTAAAGAAGTTGCGGATTCCAATTGTTGTAGTTTTACACTTTCTTTTCTGTGACCGTAAGTGTAGTATGTTTATATCGCCGGTTTCATTGCTATATGTCAAAGACAATTGGGGTATGCATACTTACTTACGTTGATGACATGTGATGTTATGTGTTGCTGGATATGTTATATTGGATCGTCGTATTCGAATAGCCGGGGGTTTTTATGTGAGATGAGTGTTTTTTTTCATTCATGTAAAAACTTGTATGTAATATTCTTTTATTTGGGGCACTTCCAGGTAGCGAAAGATGTCACCTTTTGTATATTATTTACTTTTCCGCATTAGGATAGACCTAAGGAGGGGAGCACGAGTAACCGGGTTCTGGGGTCCAGTGGGAGACCAACTCGAGGAGTCGAGTCCGGGTCTCCTAACCCTAGAATTGGCAGGGTTGCTTGCCGCTCTCGTAGGGGTCTAGGGGTGTGGGATTGGCTATTCATCACGACCGTGGAATCCATGTTTTATACTGGCTCGTATTGAAAACACGGACGTCCTAGTATATCCAATATTTCATATGTTTATTCTGCTGCGATATCTGTGATGTGATTCTGTGATGGATATTGTATATAGTATATATGATATATTATATAGACGTTACTTATGTTTTACACCCGCGCTAGCCCTGCCCTGCTCTGTCGTTAGTTACCTAACCTAACGGTGCACGGGGGGACATCGAGGCGAATGCGGATGGCATAAGTGTACGTCATATCTATCTGTGATGTTTAGGTATTTAAATGATGGGACTTCATTAATGTGATTAATGAAAGATAAGAAACCTAAGATATTGTAGAATCAAATTTTAAAATAAAACAGGTAGCTACAGTTCTTGCTTTGCACAGCGGTATATATGATATACCCCGCACCTTATTCGATGAGGAAAGGACCGAGATCCCTTCACCGGGAGTGACTCCTTTAGCAATAACTGGCAGATGCTACACACTCGGTTTGCTTTTGACTGCTTTTGCGTTTTTGCTTTGCACAACGATATATATGATATATCCCGCACCTCATTCGACGAGGAAAGGACCAAGATCCCTTCACCGGGAGTGACTCCTTTAGCAAAACTAGAAAAGCCTCAAAATCACTCCATTTCAAAAACTTCATTTGATTCTACAACGATATCAAGTTTATTACGCAATCGGTTTTCAGAAAACCTGTCGTAGCCCTCCGTCATTTCAGATAAATTACATATAGTATTCGTGCTACATTTGTTGGCTTTCGTCAAGGTGTAGTGTGCGGTAGCTATGTGCTGTTTATCTGCTGCATATGATGCGACTGGATTAGGGTAGTCGTACGGCTTTGTTGGCTTTCGTCAAGGGTCGTGCGGGTGGGTTTAATTCAGTCAAGAAATGTACGGGTTGAACTTGACTAGCGGGCTGTGGTTTGCTGGCTTTCGTCAAGGTCATACCACGCTAGGGGCAAAAACATTATCGGGAATTTCAAGTGTTGAAATTTGCAATGAGATTGCATACCTTCTATGAGATAGTTGGATCCCGATACCCACTGCGAGTAAGAGTTACTCCTGGGAGAGTTTTACACATTACAATTAGCCGATCAAGTAGGTGTCTAGAAAGGTGTTAACGAGGTTACGCCTCTGGGAAAACGAGGTTTACATTAATTAGGTTCGTGCAAAAGCACGGGGGACCTCCCTCAAAGTACCGACACTGGCCTGGCTGAAAGATTGGCGAACTTGTAGTGTGTAATTAATCCCGGCTAGTCTTTCCTTTTAGGGTTTGGAGGAAGATTTGATAAAAAGCAGTGGGAGCCATCCTGATTAGATAAGATAATAACCAATCTGATCTTGCACGAGCATACGCTAAAGTGTTTTCTTCTCTCTCTCTCCAGGTAGCGACCATTTCATGCCCTAATGAAGATAATAATATGGATGTATTGACCGAACCCGCATGTTATACTGTGCTGGGGAACGTTGGTTCCGTTCTTTCTTATAAGAGTTATAGGAATGAACAGGATATAGGGGAATACCAGGATTCCCATGCCACCCGAATGAAGAAAGTACATGTTGATGCATTTTCTTCGGGTGTGTTCGTTACTGAGAACTGTTTTTCCATTTGCTCTACGTCCTGGGTATTAGATACCGGGTCAGGATCCCATATATGTAATCAGTTACATGGGCTTAGGAAAGGTAGAGAACTTGGAGAAGGTGATAAAGACATTAGAGTTGGAAATGGTGCAATTGTTGCAGCTAAGACTGTCGGGGAATATCACCTTGTATTACCAACTGGTAGTACATTGGTTCTGAACGAATGCTATTACATGCCGAACCTGATATGCAACATTATATCGGTTTCTTTATTAAGTAAAGAGGGATATAATTTTGTATTACAGGACAATGTTATGAACATTTTCCATAACCAAAAGTTGGTTGGATCAGGCACGTTGTGCAATGGCATTTATATTCTAAACCAATCAACAGTTCTGAGCATAACAAACACACACAAGAGGAAGAGTTCTGAACTGAACGAATCCTTCTTGTGGCATTGTAGACTGGGTCACATCAATGCGACACGACTGGCTAAGTTGCATAAGGATGGGTATTTGAAACCATTCGAATTTTCATCTTATGACACTTGCCAGTCATGTCTCAAAGGCAAGATGACCAAAACTCCGTTTACGGGACACGGAGAAAGAGTTACCGAACTCTTGGGACTGATACATAGTGATGTATGCGGTCCAATGTCTACACATGCCAGGGATGGTTCTTCGTACTTCATTACATTCACTGACGATCTCTCAAGATACGGACATGTGTACTTGATAAGACACAAGTCTGAAGCTTTTGAGAAATTTAGAGAATATAAACAAGAAGTCGAAAACCAAACCGGAAAAAGTATTAAAATCCTTCGATCTGATCGAGGAGGTGAATACTTGAGAAATAAATTCCTGGACTTCCTAAAAGAGAATGGGATTCTCTCTCAGCTGACTCCTCCATATACACCACAGCACAACGGTGTTGGAGATAGTGCCCTCAGAGTCAATTATTAGGTCACAGGTACGTGATTGTAATGATTGAGGGAGGACCTATCCCGGTAGGACAGTCTTACTCGAGATGATAGTATGCTATCTAGTTTACCTTTATCATCGTGTACTGCTTTAGGTGACCTGACACGTCGCTATTACACGTTGATAGAGCCCCTAGGATTCTTGCTTGACCACCAGCAGTATGAGGGCGATCATATAAGTGGGAGCTGGGGTCTATAAGCTTATCCTTAAAAGGTCCCTAGTCGTGGGAGTTTCGAGACTGGGCATCGATACTCTATTAGTAGACTAGTGTATACAGTCGAGACCCCGACGAGGGGCGGTGGCCGGTCTCACAAGCCACTGGTGTCAGTTGGATCACCTAAGATGTATATAGGTGCTCATTGGGTTATGAGTACACCGGACAGGACTCGCCGGGAACATGCTAGTTGGTCATATACCAGACGTCAGATGGCAGTTCCCTGGTGACATGTGTGCAGGTTAGTTCATCGACCTGGGGATCGTCATTTGTCTCGTGTGAGTTCCCACTGTACTTTGATTACTACCCTACCACGGCTCAAAGGAGTCGTGCAAACAGGTTTTAGTTGGGTACAGTCCCGAGCCACATGGAGGCAGTGAGCGTATCTTCAGGGGTTCGTCTCTCCCGGTATTGGGGGTGAGGTCGTGCTGTGTCTAGGAGAGCCATTACACAAAGTCCTTGGCCAAGGCAAGGAGATTTACTGGTAGGTATTCCAGTAGTATCTCAGGGTGTTCTGGGCTACACTCCGACACGACTTGTACCGCTTTTGGGGGTCTGACTTTTACCAACTCCCTAGGCCCGCCATGCGATACTCATAGACGAACGGACCGGACTGTACGGATATTGTCACTGACAGGCTCAGTAGGGTGTCAGGCTGAGTTCGCTCACGGACGTCCCTTTTAGTCAATACCTGGTAGCCCGTTATGTATTGGCTTATACCTCTAACGTGCTAGTGGTTAAATCCACAACCAAGGTGTTGATGAGTCTTTAGAGTCCCCCACATTTCAGTTACTCAGCTTTCGGGCGAAAGGTTGTAGAGGCCGTATGGAGATATGGCAAGGTCCGATCAGATACGTGCGGTATTGCACGGATCAGGATCGGACAGTCTGTACTATAGGCCGTATGGATATATGGCAGGGTTCGATCAAATACGTGCGGTATTGCACGGATCAGGATCGAACAGATATTACTAGCCGGCTTTGGTATAAGCCGGATCCTAGTATAGTACAGTGTAGACTTTGTCTCATTGCATTTGTATTTCGGTCAGAATACAAATGCGGGTGTGTATGCACAGTATCGGGGTTTTCCTGTAATTTATTACGGGACCAGTTTTCTGGAGTTGCCAGTTTGCTTTCCGTTTCGGCCAATTTCCTTTGTTCCGTTCATTGGCCGATGTTTGGTGGAGGAGGGTTTATTTGCATTGTTGCAAATTAGTTTTTGTGGAGGGGGTCTTTGCTTTTTGTAGCATCATGATAGTCTTCATGATGGTGCACCATCCATTGACTTGCTTGACTTCATACTTCATGATGGCTTGACTTTGTTAGCATCATGGTTGTTGATGATGGTTGTGTGGAGTGTTGGCATTGCTTTGTGATCATGGTTGATTATGATAGCCATTCCTCTTTCTCTCTCTTGCATGATAGAGTTTTTCCCACTCATTCTTTTGGTTTTGATCTCATTTTTCTCTCCATTCCTCTAGTGCATGGCCGGCCAAGAATTTTTGGGTGGGCTGTCCAAATTTTTGGGAGGTATTTTTGTTCATATCATGCTCTAAAATACTCCAAGCTCCTCCACATTTTCTTGTTTCATCCCTCCACCAAATGGCACCTCCATGAACCCCAAATGAGACACAATCCTCTACTATATATTCTACAGCGAACCTTGGGCACGTCGAGTAGCCGGCTTCGTGCCCGAGTTGCCTCGGCATTGAGGTGGGAGCCCGTAAACGATGTAGGCGATGTGGTGCACTTCCGGCGACGAGGAGGAGACGGGACATTCCGCAGGAGATCCGGACGATGATGAGAAGACCGGAGGACTTGGATCGTCGGTATATCTCTTTCTCATCTTATTGTTAGCTAGGACTAATTAATGGTTCGATCCGGGTATTAGTGCGCGGCGGTTTCGGTTTGCTAAGTTCGCAAAATTTAAGTTTTTCACCGCTTCCGCAATTGGCCTTCGGATTGACGGCCGGGGCGCCGCCGTGCACTTACAGTGGTATCAGAGCCTCGCCATTAACTTAGTCTAGCTTGGTTTAATGTGTTTGCATTTCCGATCGATCAAAAAGTTCCAAAACCATGTTTTTCATTGTGACAGTTTTCTGTTGAAATTTTTTGGTCCCCAAAATTTTTTCAGGTTGTATAAAAGCACTGTACAGGAAGACTTAAGACTTCTGGAAAAATCCGACACCATGATCCTCTGGTTGGAGCGCGGAACCGCGGCCAAAACCTACTTGTGGCCGCGGTTCCGCCGCAGAGTAGAGGAGTCAGTGGGCCGGATCTTTTCAGTGGGCCTCTGGGATTATTTTTGGGGTTTTTGAACATTAAAATTGGGCCCATATTTTCTGTAACTGCTACAGTTTTGTTTTGGGGCCCACTTGTTAATATTCGATCGGTCGGATATTTTAAACACATTTTTCACAGTATTTACATTATATCTGCGACCGTGAATGTCACTCGATCGGTAAATCTGGTCTAACTGCTATAGCCCGGTTAGACGGATTTGCGAACGTGACATTCACGTTGATGTTCTATGTATTTGCTGTGATGATGCGGATCGGTCGTGGGGGATAGCCTGGATGCAATGCTAGTACAGTTTTTTGTTGTATTTTGTACATTTGATATTGCGGGACGAGCGTCCGACATGTGGACTGCCGTCACTGCCTGTTTGTATTATTATTTTGGGGCACGACCTGGTTGCGGTCGATGTACCCGTTGTATGTATATTTTACTTTCTATACTAGGGTTACCCCGCGGAGGGGTGCACGGATAGCCGGGTTCTAGAGGGCAACAAGCCTGCATCTCATGGCATTGGGACGGAGGGGGCTTCACTCTAGGATTGGCGGGCTATTCGCCGCACTCGTAGGGGGTACAGGTTGACCCAGGAGGGGTGCCCAAGTTACCGGATTCCGTGAAGTGCTGGGTGGTCCATTCACGGCGCTGAAGGGGGCTGCCTCGCTTCAGGTTTTGGCGGGTGACTTGCCGCACCCGTAGGGGTCTAGGATTTCATTGCACAGGCTATCCACACGACCAGGGGAACGTCGGGTTTCAGCAGTGGCCTGTGAAACCCGGGGATCCCAGATATCTGTATTGTTTCTGTGATGCTGTTCATTCTCTGTGATGTTGCATTCTATTCACGCCTTGAGCGAATATAATATATTGGTATATATATTAGTAGATGTTGTATATGTTTTACATCCGCGCTAGTCCAGTCCCCGCTCTGTCGTTAGTTAGCTAACCTAACGGGTAATGACGGGACCCAGTGGCGAATGCGGATGGCATATACGTACATCAGTATATTTTCGTTCTTTTTGGTGTGATCAATTGATGGGACCGCATTGATTTGGATCAATGCAAGTTAAAAACAAACCTAATCTGATGTTGTTGGAACACTTTTCAAAAAGCTGTTATTGCAAGGACGTTCACTTTTGTTTTGCATCGTGGTATTCAGTTAGAATATCTTGCTCCTCAGTCGACGAGGCAAGGGCCGAGATCCCTTCACCGGGAGTGACCCCTTGGACAAAAAGTTTGCGTCAGGGCAATGACTTCACTATAGCCGATTACTTTTGCTTTGCATCGTGATATCCAGTTGGAATATCCTGCACCTCATTCTACGGGGAAAGAGCCGAGATCCCTTCACCGGGAGTGACCTCTTTAGCAAAGGTTTTCGTCACTATATTTTTAAAAGCTATCCGTTCCTTCAACGATATCAAGTTCATTACGTTAAAGGTTTTCGCCAGAAACCATTCGTAGCCCTCCGTCGTTTCATATGGATAGTCAATAGTATTCAAGCTGTGTATGTTGGCCAAAGTCAAGGCACAGTGTTTGGTAGCTGTTGGTTATTCATATGCAGCATAGATAGATGCGTTGGTTTGGAACAGTCGCACTGCCATGTTGGCCAAAGTCAAGGGTATGTACGGGTGGATTCAAATTAACCTGGAGAATGACGGGTAGAACTTGACATGTGACTTATGATATGTTGGCCAAAGTCAAGGTCATAAGAGCATGGGGCAGAAATCACATCGGGAGTTTCAAAAGAACTGAAACTTGCCAGATATGCGCATACCTTCTGGAGTGTGATAGCGTGAGCGGATTCCGTCACGTTATCATGCAATGATAGTTGGATCCCGATTCCCACTGATGAGTTAGTTTACTCCTCGGGTAATCCCGACCAATTCTTCTTTCAGGTTTGGAGGAGAATTTGAGGTACAGTGGGAGGTTTCCAGATTAGATAAATTGGTGACCATTCTGATCTAGGTTAGAGTGCACGCTGAGTGTTTCTTTTCTCTCTCTCTCTGGCAGCGACCATTGACCCGACCCTAAGACTTTGACTCAGTGACCAAGTTGACCGAACCTTCTTAAACACCGGCTTTTGGATTGTCAGAGTTGCAAATCTCATTGCCACTCCTACTTTTACCCTTTTCTCCAGGACACCCCGTTTTACTACGAACGTCCACTTCCATTGGACAAAACCATCGTATGGTTAGATACGAACTCGAAAGAATTTATTCGAGGATGGTTTCCGGTTCTGGAGAAAACGGATAGGATTATTCAGTTGTCTTTTCCTTTTACCCTCTCTCAGGTTACGAGTACTCCTTGGTTTAGGGGTAGTACACCTATTACGCAAATTGGATTGTCTTCTTCCAAACCTTAGGCTGGTGCCGACCGGTAGGGAATGAAGAAAACCAATTAGCATAACGATGGTGTGCAGAAGGTATTAAGTTCAGACAAAGCAAGGGATTAGTAAGAGGGCAAAGTAAATTGCAACAGATATTCACGACCAAACCAAATATTTCGTTACCACTCCCACATCACCTTTGTATTTCTCCAGGACACTCCGTATCACTACGAAGATCCACAGTTTATTTGGATACTCCATCGTATGGTTATATACGAACTCGAATGGAACTGGTTCCAGTTCGGGGATGGATTCTGGCTCAGGAGAAATAGGAATAAGGTTTATTCGGTTGTCTTTTATCTTCACCCTCTCTCATTGCGAGTGTAAGTCTACGTTAGCGCCCCGGCAGTCTACAGACGCCAAATGCGGAATAAAACTTTTTAACTTGGCGCTATCGTATACTTTCACCCGGATCTGCCATTATTGCTAAACTAACAAACAGTAAAGAGTGTGGAAATGTTGTACCGACTGATCCGAGTCCTCCGGTCTTCATCTCCACTCCGATCTCCTCACGGGATCTCCGTCCGTCTCCTCCTCGTCGGAAAGGGCACCACGAAGCCGGGTACTTTTACGGGCTCCCGCCTCTATACCGAGGCAACTCGCGCATGAAGCCGGCAACTCGACATGCCCAAGGCTTGCTGTAGGATGTGTAGGGTTTATGTCTCATTGGGGTTTTGGTTGCCTTTTGAAGATGGAGGAATGAAGGTATGAAAAATGGTGCTTTCATTTTTCTTGGCATGAAAAGAGATCAAGAATGAAAAACACTCTCAAAGATGAAGCTCTCTCCTTCTCTTTTCTTCTTCTCACTCAACCATGAAAAAACCTATCATCAAGTTGAAATGGAGGAGGAATGAATATGAAGCAATAAGGGAGGTGAGTGTAGGAGATGAAGGAGGTGACCACAACCCAAGACAAGAAAACATACAACCATGCTTTACCTTTTTCAAACCATACCCTTTCATGTCACAAGTCAAAGCAAGCATGGTGCAAAGAAAAGAAAGCCATCATAATCAATAGATTTGCAAGAAACCCCCTCCACAAAGATTATTTGCACAATTGCAAATAACCCCCTCTATCGGAAAAGTCCGGCCGGGAAAAAGCAAAGGAAAACCGGCCGGAACGGAATGCAAACTGGCAACTCCAGAAAACTGGTCCCGTAATAAATTACAGGAAAACCCCGATACTGTGCATACACACCCGCATCTGTATTCCGTCCGGATACAAATGCAAAGAGACAAAATCTACACTGTACTAAACTAGGACCGGCTTAAACCAAAGCCGGCTAGTAATATCCGTTCGATCCTGATCCGTGCAATACCGCACGTATCTGATCGAACCCTGCCATATACCTATACGGCTACTAGTACAAACCGTCCGATCCTGATCCGTGCAATACCGCACGTATCTGATCGGACCCTGCCATATCTCCATACGGCCTCTACAGCGTTTCGCCCGAAAGCTGAGTAACTTAAAGTGTGGTGGACTCTAAAGACTCGTCAATACTATGGCTGTGGATTTAACCACTAGCACGTCAGAGGTATAAGCCAATACGTAACGGGCCACCAGCTATTGACCAAAAGGGACGTCGATGAGCGAACTCATCCTGACACCCTACTGAGCCTGTCAGTGACAATATCCGTGCAGTCCGGTCCGTTCGTCTATGAGTATCGCATGGCGGGCCTAGGGGGTTGGTAAAAGTCAGACCCCCAAAAGCGGTACAAGTCGTGTCGGAGTGTAGCCCAGAACACCCTGAGATACTACTGGAATACCTACCAGTAAATCTCCTTGCCTTGGCCAAGGACTTTGTGTAATGGCTCTCCTAGACACAGCACGACCTCACCCCCAATACCGGGAGAGACGAACCCCTGAAGATACGCTCACTGCCTCCATGTGGCTCGGGACTGTACCCAACTAAAACCTGTTTGCACGACTCCTTTGAGCCGTGGTAGGGTAGTAATCAAAGTACAGTGGGAACTCACACGAGACAAATGACGATCCCCAGGTCGATGAACTAACCTGCACACATGTCACCAGGGAACTGCCATCTGACGTCTGGTATATGACCAACTAGCATGTTCCCGGCGAGTCCTGTCCGGTGTACTCATAACCCAATGAGCACCTGTATACATCTTAGGTGATCCAACTGACACCAGTGGCTTGTGAGACCGGCCACCGCCCCTCGTCGGGGTCTCGACTGTATACACTAGTCTACTAATGGAGTATCGATGCCCGGTCTCGAAACTCCCACGACTAGGGACCTTTTAAGGATATGCTTGTAGACCCCCAGCTCCCACTTATATGATCGCCCTCATACTGCTGGTGGTCAAGCAAGAATCCTAGGGGCTCTATCAACGTGTAATAGCGACGTGTCATGTCACCTAAAGCAGTACACGATGATAAAGGTAAACCAGATAGCATACTATCATCTCGAGTAAGACTGTCCTACCGGGATAGGTCCTTCCTCAATCATTACAATCACGTACCTGTAACCTAATAATTGACTCTGAGGGCACTATCTCCAACAATCTCCCACTTGCACTCAAGGCTAATTATTGCGATGTCGCATACTCACAGCCCGTGTGATACCGAACATCCAACTCCTCTACTAGTCAGTCTCACAAAGCTCGTTTGCGGAACTATTGCGTTCGAGGAATAGCCTTAGTGAGTGGATCCGCCTTGTTGTTTCATTCTATGTCTCTCTATATCTCAAGTTCGCGGAGAAAGCCATCTCCCGAAATGAGCAATACCTGTCTTAGAATGTGTCTGGATGTCTGATGGGACATAGCTCATAAATGAACTCCAAATCCAAACTTCTTAGACTGTATCGGCAACTGAACTTAATCAGTATCCTGCGCCATGCCTCCCTCAGTATTGCCTTGGACTACCTGTCCAAAATACTGCCCCTCGTCAGAAGGAAAAACTATAACTCTGACAACCTCCTTGTCGTCCATGTCACCTTGGAAGCCTGGAATGATAACTGTCTCCTCAACGAGGCTGTCGTTATCATATCCCTAGAACATCCACTTATGTTCTAAAACTGCTTCCGACTGTTTCTCCAGGATTGGATTAATGTCAACTTATTGCATCTAGTGCAAGAACAACATCTGGTGTGGTACTTGACATCTCACGATTGACTCAATTGCCTGAGCAAGTGATCTGCCAATCATGCCCGTCCCTCTCCCCTTTAGTCTGTAAGACACCTTTGGAGAGGGTGACTCCATTACCTGCAGGTACACTACCGTGCCAGGAGTCGTCCATCCTAAATACTCTTAGGATGCTGTCAAGTACCCTGATTGGGAAACCACCCAAATCTAGATCTAAGACCATAGATCTAGTAACCAGTATGTCAGATATAAAATCCATTTCCTTTGTGGAGAAACCACTGTGTGACGACCAAAGTATAACCGATTGTAGTATAGGAGTTTCTTTTCCTACTTTGTGTATGTCATCCAAATACCAGGATATCACACCCTACTACCTTCTCAACAGATCCATCCCCTATTCTGATGAAGTCAAACCCATGACTGTCACGTCAGAAATAGATGATCTATCTCCGCTACATCTGCTTTAGTCTATAAATAGACATAAGCTACCTGTCCACCAATGCTTCCGCTGCTCCCACTGACTACGACAACCCTCTAGCAGAGTCATATACACGTACACTTCTAAAACTAGTTTTAGAACGACGCTATACTCATCCTCCCGCCGGGTCTCGTAACCTGGAACAACAGCAATGGCAATTGTGGGTAAACAAGAACTTCCCTGTCGCCGTCCTTGAGGCTATCGTAGTGCCTCTCGGGTGCCTGAAGTTACCCACCTTATCTGCGGAGTGGCCAATGGAATGTCAATCCAGATTGAATCTTTAGGTTCCTTATCAAATCTTCAGTAATCGTTTGTGGTTCTGGAATCACTTCCAGTTCTACCATACTCCCACTACTGTTTTCTGAAAAAATCCATTTTTAATAAAACTGTGGCGAGTCTAGAACAATATCGCTATTGTTCATCCAGATGGTAGAAAGTCAACCCTCGTCATAGCCTGGGTCAACCCACAAACAGCCATTACAGAAACGTGCCTTGAGTTGTCCAGTGTCTGGTTTTAATCATAAACCGGACAACTCCCCGTACCTTAACATCGTTAAGATATGAACTGTTCTATATCCAATATAGAACCAGAGGCACTGATTTAATTGAACTAGATTCAAATCATGCAGCTGTCTCCAGTGCATGTCAACTAAATGGAAGAAGGCCGATCAGCGTTACTCAACTTAGGAATACTTCCAATTATGAGTAACCTGAAAGAGAAGCAAGATCTCTTTATCATTACTATCAACTGAATACCATTCACAAGTATCTACATCTTCGATCTCTTCAAAGAATTCCGATACTTGCTATACCTGGTTCTCTACTCTATTCAAATACCTATAACTTCTCGAAATTCGGACCCTGTGTTTCCACGAAACACCTGTCTAAAAACTAGAGAAGTCATAAGTAAACCGAATATAGTACGAGGACCATCCCCTCTGTCCTGATGGACCCTGGACAACATACAATACTCTGTAAAAGTCCCTTGAGTCTGATAACTCATTCACTGTGTGCCGTAGGTTGAAAACTGTACTTATGGTTAAGAAGAATTACACCGCTGTTTAATGCTCCTTACCTAACCATCCACTGATATAGGTAAATGTCGTAGACATAATTTCAGAAAGGTATATCTCACTCTATAAAAATAGACGTACAGATATATCAATTTGAAATTGGTGCATAACTGCGGATATTCAAAACCAAATATTTGCCGACCGGCAAACAGCCCAGGTGATTTCCTCAAATATCACCGATTACAACGAATCCCGATATAATGAGGATGATCACCCAATTCCCAATAACCTACTCCCTCTCATCATCTGTAAAACCATACAGATGTGAGAATCATACCTGGTAAATACATACCCTGGAGTAAGTATCTAATCGGGAAATCAGTTTTCCTTTAACATTACACAGTTGAACTGAAACATTGAAATGTTCCGATGGGGTATTCTGGTATTCCTAGTAATGCCTCTACCATTATCCAGATTCACAACTATAACCGTATAGTTCTTTGCCACCTCTCCAAATCCCTTCACATGTCTTTAGTCTTTACCTTCTGCACACCCTTTTAGGCCAAATGGTTTTCTTCCTTCCCTACCGTTCGGCACCAGCCTATGGTTTGGAAGAAGACTATCCAATAAGCATAATGGGTGTACTGTCCCAATCCTAGGAACACTCACAATGAGAGAGGGTGAAGATAAAAGACAACCGAATAAACCTTATTCCTATTTCTCCTGAACCAGAATCCATCCCCGAACTGGAACAAGTTCCATTCGAGTTCGTATATAACCATACGATGGAGTATCCAAATAAACTGTGGATCTTCGTAGTGATACGGAGTGTCCTGGAGAAATACAAAGGTGATGTGGGAGTGGTAACGAAATATTTGGTTTGGTTGTGAATATATGTTGCAATTTACTTTGCCCTCTTACTAATCCCTTGTTTTGTCTGAACTTAATACCTTCTGTACACCGTTTAGGCTAACTGGTTTTCTTCATTCCCTACCGGTCGGCACCAGCCTATGGTTTGGAAGAAGACTATCCAATTTGCGTAATAGGTGTACTACTCCTAAACCAAGGAGTACTCGCAACCTGAGAGAAGGTGAAAAGAAAAGACAACTGAATAATCCTATCCGTTTTCTCCAGAACCGGAAACCATCCTCGAATTCCTTCGAGTTCGTATCTAACCATACGATGGTTTTGTCCAATGGAAGTGGACGTTCGCAGTAATACGGGGTGTCCTGGAGAAAAGGGTAAAAGTAGGAGTGGCAATGAGGTCTGCAACTCTGACAATCCAAAAGCCAGTGTTAAGAAGGTTCGGTCAACTTGGTCACTGAGTCATAGTCTTAGGGTCGGGTCAATGGTCGCTGCCAGAGAGAGAGAGAGAAGAAACACTCATCGTGCACTCTATCCTAGATCAGAATGGTTATCACTTTTTCTAATCAGGAAACCTCCCACTGTACCTCAAATTCTCCTCCAAACCTGAAAGAAGAATTAGTCGGGGTCACCCGAGGAGTAAACTAACTCATCAGTGGGAATCGGGATCCAACTATCATCGCATGATAACGTGACGGAATCCGCTCACGGTATCACACTCCAGAAGGTATGCGCATATCTGGCAAGTTTCAGTTCTTTTGAAACTCCCGATGTGATTTCTGCCCCATGCTCTTATGACCTTGACTAAGGCCAACAAATCATAAGTCACATGTCAAGTTCTACCCGTCATTGTCCAGGTTGATTTGAACCCACCCGTACAAGCCCTTGACTAAGGCCAACAAGGCTATACGACTGTCCCAAACCAACGCATCTATCTATGCAGCATATGAATACCCAATAGCTACCAAACACTGTGCCTTGACTAAGGCCAACAAACACAGCTTGAATACTATTGACTACCCATATGAAACGACGGAGGGCTACGAATGGTTTCTGGCGAAAACCTTTAACGTAGTGAACTTGATATCGTTGAAGGAACGGATAGCTTTTTTAGAAAATATAGTGACGAAAACCTTTACTAAAGAGGTCACTCCCGGTGAAGGGATCTCGGCTCTTTCCCCGTAGAATGGGGTGCAGGATATTCCAAATGAATACCACGGTGCAAAGCAAAAGCAATCGGCTATAGTGAAGTTACTGCCCTGATGCAAACTTCTGTCCAAGGGGTCACTCCCGGTGAAGGGATCTCGGCCCTTGCCTCGTCGACTGAGGAGCAGGATATTCCAAATGAATACCACGATGCAAAACAGAAATGAACGTCCTTGCAATAACAGCTTTTTGAAAAGTGTTCCAACAACATCAGATTAGGTTTGTTTTTAACTTGCATTGATCCGAATCAATGCAGTCCCATCAATTGATCACACCACAAAGAACGAAAATATACTGACGTACGTATATGCCATCCGCATTCGCCACTGGGTCCCGTCATCACCCGTTAGGTTAGATAACTAACGGCAGAGCGGGGACTGGACTAGCGCGGATGAAAAACATATACAACATCTACTAATATATATACCAATATATAGTATTTCGCTCAAGGCGTGAATAAAATGCAACATCACAGAAATGTACAGCATCACAGAACAATACAGATATCTGGGATCCCCGGGTTTCACAGAGCCACTACTGAAACCCGACGTTCCCCTGGTCGTGTGGATAGCCTGTGCAATGAAAACCTAGACCCCTACGGGCGCGACAAGTCACCCGCCAAAACCTGAAGCGAGGCAGCCCCCTTCAGCGCCGTGAATGGACCACCCAGCACTTCACGGAATCCGGTAACTTGGGCACCCCTCCTGGGTCAACCTGTACCCCCTACGAGTGCGGCGAATAGCCCGCCAATTCCAGAGTGAAGCCCCTTCCGTCTCAATGCCATGAGATGCGGGCTTGTTGCCCTCCAGAACCCGGCTATCCGTGCACCCCTCCACGGGGTAACCCTAGTACAGAAAGTAAAATATACATACACCGGGTACATCGACCGCAACCAGGTCGTGCCCCAAAAGAATAATACAATCAGGCAGTGACGGCAGTCCACATGTCGGACGCTCGCCCCGCAAAATCAAATGTACATAATACAACAACACTGTACTAGCATTGCATCCAGGCTATCCCCCACGACCGATCCGCAACATCACAGCAAATACATAGAACATCAACGTGAAAATCACGTTCGCAAATCCGTCTAACCGGGCTATAGCAGTTAGACCGGATTTACCGATCGAGTGACATTCACGGTCGCAGATATAATGTAAATACTGTGAAAACTAACGTGTTTAAATTTCGATCGACAAAATATCAAGAAGTGGGCCCCACGACTTACTGGTGAACAGTAACAAAATCTGGGCAAAAACGATATATATCAAAAACCCCAAAATCCAACCAAGAACCAACTGACAAAATTTGGGAGCACGTGCTCCCCACGTGGCCGCGGTTGCGCGGCAAAACCATGGTTTTGGCCGCTCTTCCGCGGCAACTTGGAGGGATCACGACCCCAAATTTTGTCGTGACTCTTAAAAGTTCCTGCTCTGATTTTTAAGACATCCAGAAATAATTTTTGAGACCGTTTAAAAACAACAGAAACTGTCGGCTTGGATTTTTGCAGTTTTCGATTTCCGGTCGGATCGAAGTTTTAAACGCGTTAGCACAAGTTAACATAGCAAAATGGTGAGGCTCTGATACCACTGTAAGTCTACGTTAGCGCCCCGGTAGTCTACAGACGCCAAATGCGGAATAAAACTTTTTAACTTGGCGCTATCGTATACTTTCACCCGGATCTGCCATTATTGCTAAACTAACAAACAGTAAAGAGTGTGGAAATGTTGTACCGACTGATCCGAGTCCTCCGGTCTTCATCTCCACTCCGATCTCCTCGCGGGATCTCCGTCCGTCTCCTCCTCGTCGGAAAGGGCACCACGAAGCCGGGTACTTTTACGGGCTCCCGCCTCTATACCGAGGCAACTCGCGCATGAAGCCGGCAACTCGACATGCCCAAGGCTTGCTGTAGGATGTGTAGGGTTTATGTCTCATTGGGGTTTTGGTTGCCTTTTGAAGATGGAGGAATGAAGGTATGAAAAATGGTGCTTTCATTTTTCTTGGCATGAAAAGAGATCAAGAATGAAAAACACTCTCAAAGATGAAGCTCTCTCCTTCTCTTTTCTTCTTCTCACTCAACCATGAAAAAACCTATCATCAAGTTGAAATGGAGGAGGAATGAATATGAAGCAATAAGGGAGGTGAGTGTAGGAGATGAAGGAGGTGACCACAACCCAAGACAAGAAAACATACAACCATGCTTTACCTTTTTCAAACCATACCCTTTCATGTCACAAGTCAAAGCAAGCATGGTGCAAAGAAAAGAAAGCCATCATAATCAATAGATTTGCAAGAAACCCCCTCCACAAAGATTATTTGCACAATTGCAAATAACCCCCTCTATCGGAAAAGTCCGGCCGGGAAAAAGCAAAGGAAAACCGGCCGGAACGGAATGCAAACTGGCAACTCCAGAAAACTGGTCCCGTAATAAATTACAGGAAAACCCCGATACTGTGCATACACACCCGCATCTGTATTCCGTCCGGATACAAATGCAAAGAGACAAAATCTACACTGTACTAAACTAGGACCGGCTTAAACCAAAGCCGGCTAGTAATATCCGTTCGATCCTGATCCGTGCAATACCGCACGTATCTGATCGAACCCTGCCATATACCTATACGGCTACTAGTACAAACCGTCCGATCCTGATCCGTGCAATACCGCACGTATCTGATCGGACCCTGCCATATCTCCATACGGCCTCTACAGCGTTTCGCCCGAAAGCTGAGTAACTTAAAGTGTGGTGGACTCTAAAGACTCGTCAATACTATGGCTGTGGATTTAACCACTAGCACGTCAGAGGTATAAGCCAATACGTAACGGGCCACCAGCTATTGACCAAAAGGGACGTCGATGAGCGAACTCATCCTGACACCCTACTGAGCCTGTCAGTGACAATATCCGTGCAGTCCGGTCCGTTCGTCTATGAGTATCGCATGGCGGGCCTAGGGGGTTGGTAAAAGTCAGACCCCCAAAAGCGGTACAAGTCGTGTCGGAGTGTAGCCCAGAACACCCTGAGATACTACTGGAATACCTACCAGTAAATCTCCTTGCCTTGGCCAAGGACTTTGTGTAATGGCTCTCCTAGACACAGCACGACCTCACCCCCAATACCGGGAGAGACGAACCCCTGAAGATACGCTCACTGCCTCCATGTGGCTCGGGACTGTACCCAACTAAAACCTGTTTGCACGACTCCTTTGAGCCGTGGTAGGGTAGTAATCAAAGTACAGTGGGAACTCACACGAGACAAATGACGATCCCCAGGTCGATGAACTAACCTGCACACATGTCACCAGGGAACTGCCATCTGACGTCTGGTATATGACCAACTAGCATGTTCCCGGCGAGTCCTGTCCGGTGTACTCATAACCCAATGAGCACCTGTATACATCTTAGGTGATCCAACTGACACCAGTGGCTTGTGAGACCGGCCACCGCCCCTCGTCGGGGTCTCGACTGTATACACTAGTCTACTAATGGAGTATCGATGCCCGGTCTCGAAACTCCCACGACTAGGGACCTTTTAAGGATATGCTTGTAGACCCCCAGCTCCTACTTATATGATCGCCCTCATACTGCTGGTGGTCAAGCAAGAATCCTAGGGGCTCTATCAACGTGTAATAGCGACGTGTCATGTCACCTAAAGCAGTACACGATGATAAAGGTAAACCAGATAGCATACTATCATCTCGAGTAAGACTGTCCTACCGGGATAGGTCCTTCCTCAATCATTACAATCACGTACCTGTGACCTAATAATTGACTCTGAGGGCACTATCTCCAACAGCGAGTGTTCCTAGGATCGGGACAGTACACCCATTATGCTTATTGGATAGTCTTCTTCCAAACCATAGGCTGGTGCCGAACGGTAGGGAAGGAAGAAAACCATTTGGCCTAAAAAGGGTGTGCAGAAGGTAAAGACTAAAGACATATGAAGGGATTTGGAGAGGTGGCAAAGAACTATACGGTTACAGTCGTGAATCTGGAAGAGGCATTACTAGGAATACCAGAATACCCCATCGGAACATTTCAATGTTTCAGTTTCACTGTGTAATGTTAAAAGAAAACTGATTTCCCGATTAGACACTTGCTCCAGGGTATGTATTTACCAAGTATGATTCTCACATCTGTATGGTTTTACAGATGATGAGTGGGAGTAAGCTATTGGGAATTAGGTGATTGTCCTCATTATATCGGGATTCGTTGTAATCAGTGATATTTGAGGAAATCACCTGGGCTGTTTGCCGGTCGGCAAATATTTGGTTTTGAATATCCGCTGTTATGCACCAATTTCAAATTGATATATCTGTACGTCTATTTTCATAGAGTGAGATATACCTTTCTGAAATTATGTCTACGACATTTACCTATATCAGTGGATGGTTAGGTAAGGAGCATTAAACAGCGGTGTAATTCTTCTTAACCATAAGTACAGTTTTCAACCTACGACACACAGTGAATGAGTTATCAGACTCAAGGGACTTATACAAAGGATTGTATGTTGTCCAGGGTCCATCAGGACAGAGGGCTTGGTCCTCGTACTATATTCGGTTTACTTATGACTTCTCTAGTTTTTAGACAGGTGTTTCGCGGAAACACAGGGTCCAAATTTTGAGAAGTTATAGGTATTTGAATAGAGTAGAGAACCAGGTATAGCAAGTATCGGGATTCTTCAAAGAGATCGAAGATGTAGATACTTGTGTATGGTATTCAGTTGATAGTAATGATAAAGAGATCTTGCTTCTCTTTCAGGTTACTCATAATTGGAAGTATTCCTAAGTTGAGTAACGCTGATCGGCCTCCTTCCATTTAGTTGACATGCGCTGGGGACAGCTGCATGATTTGAATCTGGTTCAATTAAATCAGTGCCTCTGTTTCTATATTGGATATAGAACAGTTCATATCTTAACGATGTTAAGGTACGGGGAGTTGTCCGGTTTATGATTAAAACCAGACACTGGACAACTCAAGGCACGTTTCTGTAATGGCTGTTTGTGGGTTGACCCAGGCTATGACGAGGGTTGACTTTCTACCATCTGGATGAACAATAGCGATATTGTTCTAGACTCGCCACAGTTTTATTAAAGATGGATTTTTTCAGAAAACAGTAGTGGGAGTATGGTAGAACTGGAAGTGATTCCAGAACCACAAACGATTACTGAAGATTTGATAAGGAACCTAAAGATTCAATCTGGATTGACATTCCATTGGCCACTCCGCAGATAAGGTGGGTAACTTCAGGCACCCGAGAGGCACTACGGTAGCCTCAAGGACGGTGACAGGGAAGTTCTTGTTTACCCACAATTGCCATTGCTGTTGTTCCAGGTTACGAGACCCGGCGGGAGGATGAGTATAGCGTCGTTCTAAACCAGTTTTAGAAGTGTACGTCTATATGACTCTGCCAGAGGGTTGTCGTAGTCAGTGGGAGCAGCGGAAGCATTGGTGGACAGGTTGCTTATGTCTATTTATAGACTAGAGCAGATGTAGCGGAGATAGATCATCTATTTCTGACGTGACAGTCATGGGTTTGACTTCATCAGAATAGGGGATGGATCTGTTGAGAAGGTAGTAGGGTGTGATATCCTGGTATTTGGATGATATACACAGAGTAGGAAAAGAAACTCCTACACTACGATCGGTTATACTTTGGTCGTCACACAGTTGTTTCTCCACAAAGGAAATGGATTTTATATCAGACATACTGGTTACTAGATCTATGGTCTTAGATCTAGATTTGGGTGGTTTCCCAATCAGGGTACTTGACAGCATTCTAAGAGTATTTAGGATGGACGACTCCTGGCACGGTAGTGTACCTGCAGGTAATGGAGTCACCCTCTCTAAAGGTGTCTTACAGACTAAAGGGGAGAGGGATGTGCATGATTGGCAGATCACTTGCTTAGGCAATTGAGTCAATCATGAGATGTCAAGTACCACACCAGATATTGTTCTTGTACTAGATGCAATAAGTTGACATTAATCCAATCCTGGAGAAACAGTCGGAAGCAGTTTTAGAACATAAGTGGATGTTCTAGGGAGATGATAACGACAGCCTCATTCAGGAGACAGTTATCATTCCAGGCTTCCAAGGTGACATGGACGACAAGGAGGTTGTCAGAGTTATAGTTTTCCTTCTGATGAGGGGCAGTATTTTGGACAGGTGGTCCAAGGCAATACTGAGGGAGGCATGGCGCGCAGGACACTGATTAAGTTCAGTTGACGATACAGTCTAAGAAGTTTGGATTTGGAGTTCATTTATGAGCTAGGTCCCATCAGACATCCAGACATATTCTGAGACAGGTATTGCTCTTTTCGGGAGATGGCTTTCTCCGCGAACTTGAGATATAGAGAGACATAGAAAGAAACAACTAAGCGGATCCACTCACTGAGGCTATTTCTCGAACGCAATAGTTCCGCAAACGAGCTTTGTGAGACTGACTAGTAGAGGAGTTGGATGTTCGGTATCACACGGGCTGTGAGTATGCGACATCGCAATAATTAGCCTTGAGTGCAAGTGGGAGATTGTTGGAGATAGTGCCCTCAGAGTCAATTATTAGGTCACAGGTACGTGATTGTAATGATTGAGGGAGGACCTATCCCGGTAGGACAGTCTTACTCGAGATGATAGTATGCTATCGGGTTTACCTTTATCATCGTGTACTGCTTTAGGTGACCTGACACGTCGCTATTACACGTTGATAGAGCCCCTAGGATTCTTGCTTGACCACCAGCAGTATGAGGGCGATCATATAAGTGGGAGCTGGGGTCTATAAGCTTATCCTTAAAAGGTCCCTAGTCGTGGGAGTTTCGAGACTGGGCATCGATACTCCATTAGTAGACTAGTGTATACAGTCGAGACCCCGACGAGGGGCGGTGGCCGGTCTCACAAGCCACTGGTGTCAGTTGGATCACCTAAGATGTATACAGGTGCTCATTGGGTTATGAGTACACCGGACAGGACTCGCCGGGAACATGCTAGTTGGTCATATACCAGACGTCAGATGGCAGTTCCCTGGTGACATGTGTGCAGGTTAGTTCATCGACCTGGGGATCGTCATTTGTCTCGTGTGAGTTCCCACTGTACTTTGATTACTACCCTACCACGGCTCAAAGGAGTCGTGCAAACAGGTTTTAGTTGGGTACAGTCCCGAGCCACATGGAGGCAGTGAGCGTATCTTCAGGGGTTCGTCTCTCCCGGTATTGGGGGTGAGGTCGTGCTGTGTCTAGGAGAGCCATTACACAAAGTCCTTGGCCAAGGCAAGGAGATTTACTGGTAGGTATTCCAGTAGTATCTCAGGGTGTTCTGGGTTACACTCCGACACGACTTGTACCGCTTTTGGGGGTCTGACTTTTACCAACTCCCTAGGCCCGCCATGCGATACTCATAGACGAACGGACCGGACTGTACGGATATTGTCACTGACAGGCTCAGTAGGGTGTCAGGCTGAGTTCGCTCACGGACGTCCCTTTTAGTCAATACCTGGTAGCCCGTTATGTATTGGCTTATACCTCTAACGTGCTAGTGGTTAAATCCACAACCAAGGTGTTGATGAGTCTTTAGAGTCTCCCACATTTCAGTTACTCAGCTTTCGGGCGAAAGGTTGTAGAGGCCGTATGGAGATATGGCAAGGTCCGATCAGATACGTGCGGTATTGCACGGATCAGGATCGGACAGTCTGTACTATAGGCCGTATGGATATATGGCAGGGTTCGATCAGATACGTGCGGTATTGCACGGATCAGGATCGAACAGATATTACTAGCCGGCTTTGGTATAAGCCGGATCCTAGTATAGTACAGTGTAGACTTTGTCTCATTGCATTTGTATTTCGGTCAGAATACAAATGCGGGTGTGTATACACAGTATCGGGGTTTTCCTGTAATTTATTACGGGACCAGTTTTCTGGAGTTGCCAGTTTGCTTTCCGTTTCGGCCAATTTCCTTTGTTCCGTTCATTGGCCGAAGTTTGGTGGAGGAGGGTTTATTTGCATTGTTGCAAATTAGTTTTTATGGAGGGGGTCTTTTCTTTTTGTAGCATCATGATAGTCTTCATGATGGTGCACCATCCATTGACTTGCTTGACTTCATACTTCATGATGGCTTGACTTTGTTAGTATTATGGTTGTTGATGATGGTTGTGTGGAGTGTTGGCATTGCTTTGTGATCATGGTTGATTATGATAGCCATTCCTCTTTCTCTCTCTTGCATGATAGAGTTTTTCCCACTCATTCTTTTGGTTTTGATCTTATTTTTCTCTCCATTCCTCTAGTGCATGGCCGGCCAAGAATTTTTGGGTGGGCTGTCCAAATTTTTGGGAGGTATTTTTGTTCATATCATGCTCCAAAATACCCCAAGCTCCTCCACATTTTCTTGTTTCATCCCTCCACCAAATGGCACCTCCATGAACCCCAAATGAGACACAATCCTCTACTATATATTCTACAGCGAACCTTGGGCATGTCGAGTAGCCGGCTTCGTGCCCGAGTTGCCTCGGCATTGAGGTGGGAGCCCGTAAACGATGTAGGCGATGTGGTGCACTTTCGGCGACGAGGAGGAGACGGGACATTCCGCAGGAGATCCGGACGATGATGAGAAGACCGGAGGACTTGGATCGTCGGTATATCTCTTTCTCATCTTATTGTTAGCTAGGACTAATTAATGGTTCGATCCGGGTATTAGTGCGCGGCGGTTTCGGTTTGCTAAGTTCGCAAAATTTAAGTTTTTCACCGCTTCCGCAATTGGCCGTCGGATTGACGGCCGGGGCGCCGCCGTGCACTTACAAATGGTGTATCATAACGGAGGAACCGCACCCTATTAGATATGGTGCGCTCTATGATGAGCACAGCTGAGTTACCTATTTCCTTCTGGGGGTATGCGCTTGAGACAGCCATACATCTATTGAATATGGTCCCCACTAAATCTGTGCCTACCACTCCATATGAGATATGGAAAGGGAAGAGACCATGTCTTAACTATGTTAAGATATGGGGTTGTCCAGCCTATGTCAAACGACAAAATCCGGACAAACTCGAGGCACGGTCTGTTCTATGCAAATTTGTAGGATATCCCAAGAATTCTCAAGGGTATATCTTCTACCACCCTGAGGAACAAAGAGTATTTGTTTCTCGGCATGCCACCTTTTTAGAAAAGGAATTTCTTGAAAAAGAGATTAGTGGTCATGAGGTAGAACTGGAAGAGGTTCCAGCTGCAGAAGCTACAACAGAAGATCTGGTGGAACCAGAGGATTCCGTAGTTCCCGATGAACCCCAGCCACTCCGCCGATCTAGTAGGGTTCCTCGCCAACCTGAGAGATACTACGGTTTTCTCATGGACGGTGGGAGCGAGGATTGCATCATGGAGGATGATGACCCAACTAGCTTCGAGCAGGCCATCACGAGTAGGGACTCAGTGAAATGGCTGGATGCTATGCGGTCCGAGATGGAATCCATGTACACCAACAAAGTATGGACTTTGGAAGTTGCTCCTGAAGGGGTAAAACCCATTGGGAGCAAGTGGATCTTCAAGAAGAAACTTGGTGTAGATGGGAAAGTGGAGACTTTCAAAGCTAGACTTGTAGCAAAGGGTTTTCGTCAAAGACCAGATGTGGACTATGACGAAACCTTTTCTCCAGTGGCTATGTTTAAATCCATCCGAATCATGCTTGCCATTGCTGCCTTTCATGACTACGAAATCTGGAAAATGGATGTTAAGACCGCCTTTCTAAATGGTGATTTAGAAGAGTGCGTGTACATGACTCAGCCAGAGGGCTTCGTAGACAGTGAGAGCAGCGGGAAGGTGTGCAAGCTGCTTAAATCCATTTATGGATTAAAGCAAGCATCGCGGAGTTGGAACATCTGCTTTGACGTCGTTATCAAAGAGTTTGATTTCTTCAAAAATCCAGATGAACCTTGTATCTACAAGAAGGTGGCAGAGAGTAAGGTTGTCTTCCTCGTATTGTACGTGGACGACATACTCTTGATAGGAAATGATATTCCTATGCTGCAAGCGGTCAAGCTCTTCTTATCACAAAGATTCTCAATGAAAGATCTTGGTGATGCCTCCTGCATATTGGGAATTAGGATCTATAGAGATAGATCCAAACGGATTTTGGGATTGTCCCAATCCAGGTACATTGACACCATACTAAAGAGGTTTAGTATGGAAGAGTCCAAGCGTGGGAACTTACCCACGATCTCTGGAGTCACTCTCTCCAAAGAGATGTCTCCCAAGACTGATTTGGAGAGAGCTCGCATGCAAGGGATACCCTATGCTTCGGCAGTAGGCTCTATCATGTATGCGATGCTATGTACCAGACCCGATGTAGCATACTCACTAAGTGTAGTGAGCAGGTATCAAGCTGATCCTGGAGAGAGTCACTGGACAGCTGTGAAGAGCATTCTCAAGTACTTGCGAAGGACTAGAGATATGTTCTTGGTGTATGGTAACGGAGAGCTCCAAGTGGAGTCCTTTACCGATTCGAGCTTCCAGAGTGATAAGGACGACTCTAAGTCGCAGTCGGGCTTTGTCTTTACCCTTTATGGAGGGGCGGTTAGCTGGAAGAGTTCCAAGCAGGAAACCGTGGCAGACTCGACGATGGAGGCTGAATACATCGCTGCCAACGATGCTGCTAAAGAAGCTGTCTGGATCAAGAAGTTCATTACTGAACTTGGTGTGGTTCCATCCATTGAGCATCCAATACCTTTGTATTGCGATAACAATGGAGCAGTGGCTTTGGCCAAGGAACCCAGGTCCCATCAGCGATCCAGGCATATTCTGAGGCGGTATCACCTGATCCGGGAGATAGTTGATCGCCGGGAGATCGAGGTCCGGAGGGTTGATACGAAGAACAACACGGCGGATCCACTCACGAAGGCCATTCCCCAGATACAGTTTGAGAGACTCTTCGGGATGCTCGGTATGAGATACTACAGCAGCTGGCCCTAGTGCAAGTGGGAGATTGTTAGTTTTATGTATGCCCTAGAGGCCAGTATTGTACAGATGATGTATATTATATTGGATGCTTGGACATATATAGAGATGACTTTCTTGCTCGATATGATAGTATGCTATCTGGTTACTCTTTATCTTAACATGTACACTAGTCTCTTTATACTGTCTTATAGTTACATGTTGGTAAAGCCCTTAGGATATGTACTTGACTACCTGGACTGTGATGCAGATCATACTAGTGGGGACATGGTAGTCCATAAGTACATCCTTCAAGGTCCCTAGTCGTGGGTGTATCGAGACAGGGCATCGATATACCAGAGTAGACTAGCGTATATGCTTCTCGACCCATGAGATGGGCGATGGATGATCCCATAACCATTGGTGTTTGACATCAGAGATGGTATATGGGTGCTCAGTGGAGACTGAGTACACTGGACGGACTCGCCGAGAACTCCCAGATGGTATTATACCTCACGTCAGATGGCAGTTCTCAGGTGACACTTGTACAGGTTAGTCTGTAGACCCGAGATCGTCATAGTGTCTTGTGTGATTCCCACTGTGCTTTGATCTCCACCTTACCACGTCCATGTGGGCGTGCAAAACGGTGGTCTTTGGGCACAGTCCCGAGTCACATGGAGGCAATGAGCGATAGGAGGGGTTTCGTCTCTCCCGGTATTGGGGGTTGATGTTGCGCAGTGCTCGATTGGCCGTAGCAGGGAAGTCCCTGGCCAGGGCTGATCAGAGATTTGCTGGTAAGTGTTACCAGTAGTTTCTCGACCCATTATGAGCCTCACATCAGCACGACTTATCAGGTTATTGGGGTTTGACGTATACCACCCCTAGACTTGATATGCGACATATCAGACGAAGAGACCGGACTGTACGGTAAGTGTTACTGGTTGGATTCACAGGAGTGTGAGCGGGCTAGCTCGTCGATCTTCTGATCGCTCAATACCCGGGTGGCCGTTACGTTTAGCAGACCGCTTGCGGCTTGTGGGTGCTTGATATGATCATCATCTGCTACCGGCGTATTGACGAGTCTTTAGAGTCCTACACAGAGGTTTCCTAGCTCAAGCGAAACGAAATAGGAGCGCATATGAGATATGTGCAGGACCGAGAATAATGCGTGTATGTGATACCGCATTTCATTCTCGCGATATATGTTTCGATTGGTTATATTCGATATGACCTAGTTATCGAATCATTGATTCGATAAATCGATACATTGAATACTAGTCGGTTATGTGCGACATGACCGGATCATTGAATCAAATGTTGATTTAATGATTTAATGTATAATTATATATTTGATATATTACTTTGCATTAAGTAGTATTGGTTCACTTTAAATGGATTTTCTCACTTGATGTACATGTTGTATATGTGATATACTTTAGTGCACATCTTTGTATCATGTTTGATGATACTTGCTCATTAGGTTAAGTGTGAAGAATTAAACCATGGTTAAGAGATGATTAGGGTTTTGCCTTTTTATTTATTTATTTGCTTATTTATTTAAAAGAGGTTTAGATGAGAATGGTGGCTTTCTTTGTCTCTTGTTGAAGTTTCTTGAAGTTTTGACAAAGTCCACCATCCTTATCTCATCCTTAACCCTAACCATTCTTTCTAACCTTAGTTTATTTTCTACACTTGACCATGGTCAAGATATGATAAGTATTCATATTAGTTTCATTTTTAAAATAGAAGACTTATCATTCTTTCTTGACCTTCATCTTCTTCTTCAAGAAAAGCTTAAGGTGCAACAATGGCAACTTGAGCTAAAGTGAGATAAATCCAATTCTAAAGTGAACCCACCTCCTATTTCTTCACCCTCTACCTCTTGCCAAGTTGTTTTGGGTGTTTTCTTCACAAGTTTCACAACTTTGTGAAGTCGGAGCTTGAACTAATGCAACCTCGACGTAGATCGTCTTTGACACAAAGCCGACGACCTAGCTTGCCCGTTTCTCCGATGAAGCCAACGTTCGAGTTTGGGAATCGAGATGGACAGCGAGAGGATGCTTTCGTGGAGCCAAGGAAGAGGATAACCGGATCTACAAAGGTTGTAACATCCGAACTTTAGTTAATTTGTTAACTAGATTTGTTTTTCGCCTAGACATCTAGCAACGATCCGTTAACTAGGGTTTCTCGGCACCATAAAATTTAAAATTGGCATGTTCGATGCCTTGTGAGACCTCTATAGGGTGCCTAGGAACCTTTCACCAACACTTGGAAATTTTCCGGCAGGGGAAAAGTTGGGTATTTATATCCGGTCGAACTTTTTAACATATTCAAAAATTATCCGGAAGCCACATAGACAAAATCTGATAATCCGATCGAATCATCGAACTCCCAAAACACCCCAGAAAACTCAACTCTTAAGTGATATTTAAAAATACCCAGAGAACTCAGCACCGAATAAAGGAAGTTACTGTGCAAAATTGGGTGGGTGACATCATCATACGGCCGCGGAACCGCCGCAGAAGCCAGGCTTCTGCCGCGGTTCCGCCGCACTTTGGAGGAATCATGGACACGTGTTGCACAGTAATTCTTAAGATTCCCTGCTGATTTTTCTGCATATTTTTAATTTGGAAAAAACCCAGTTTTTGAAAAATGTCCAGAGAGCATTATCGGGTTAGGGTTTCGGGTCGATCGGGTTTCAAACTTCGTCTACGCATCGCCTAAGGCTCTAGCTAGGCTCTGATGCCACTGTAGGGTTCCTAGGCACTCTCAAGAGGTCTCACAAGGCATCAACCATGCCAATTTCAAATTTTACGGGTGCCGAGAAACCCTAATACGGATCGTTAACTAGATTTTAGGCGAATCAAGAACTAGTAAACTACTTTACAATGAGTGAACGGAAATACAACCTTTGTAGATCCGGTGCTCCACCTCCATAGCTCCGTGATGATGTCTCCTCGCTGCGATCATCGGATCCCGGGCTCTAGCGTCGGTTTCATCGGAGAAAAAGCGGGCTAGGTCATCGACGACGATGCCGAAGATGATCTACGTCGAGGCATCACAAGATCAAGCTCCACCTTCACCAAGCCATGAAAACTTGTGAAGGAAACACCCTATACTACTTGGCAAGAGGTAGAGGATGAAGAAATAGGAGGTGGGTTCACTTTAGAATTGGATTTCTCACTCTTTTTCACTAGTTGCCATTGATGGAGGCAAGCTTCTTCATCTTGAAGATGAAGAAGAAGAAGAAGATGAATTATGATAAGTCTTTTTAAAATACAAAAGAAAATGAATACTTATCATATACTAACCATGGTTAAGTGTAGAGAATAAATCATGGTTAAGTGGAATGGTTAGGGTTAAGCATGAGACAAAAGTGGTCAAACTTTCAACACTTCATGAAGCTTCATGAAAGATACAAAGAAAACCACCATATCTATTTATCCTTTTAATTTCCAAAAAGAATAAATAAATAAATGAATGAATAAGCAAAACCCTAATCATCAACTTAACCATGGTTTAATTCTTTACACTTAACCAAAAAAAGCATGTATCATCAAACATGATACAATCATGTGCACAAAAGTATATCACATATACAACTTGCACAATTCAAGTGAGAAAATCCATTTAAAGTGAACCAATACTAGTTAATGCAAAGTAATATATCAAATATATAATTATACATTAAATCATTAAATCAACACTTGATCTAACGATCCGGTCATATCGCATATAACCGACTAGTATCCTCTGTATCGGCTTACCGAATCAATCCTTGATTAGATAACTAGGTTATATCGCATACAACCAATCGATACATTCATCGCGAGAATGGAATGCGGTATCACATACACGCATTATTCTCGGTCCTGCACATATCTCATATGCGCTCCTATTTCGTTTCGCTTGAGCCAGGAAACCTCTGTGTAGGACTCTAAAGACTCGTCAATACGCCGGCAGCAGATGATGATCATATCAAGCACCCACAAGCCGCAAGCGGTCTGCTAAACGTAACGGCTACCCGGGTATTGAGCGATCAGAAGATCGACGAGCAAGCCCGCTCACACTCCAGTGAATCCAACCAGTAACACTTACCGTACAGTCCGGTCTGTTCGTCTGATATGTCGCATATCTCGCCTAGGGGTGGTAAACGTCAGACCCCAGCAGCTCGATAAGTCATGTCGATATGAGGTCTATAACAGTTCGAGAAACTACTGGTAACACTTACCAGTAAATCTCAGCAACCCTGGCCAGGGATTTCCGGTTATAGCCAATCGAACACAGTGCAACATCAACTCCTTATACCGGGAGAGACGAATCCCCTCTTATCGCTCATTGCCTCCATGCGAATCGGGACTGTACCCAAAAACCACCGTTTTGCACGCCCTCTTGGATGTGGTAAGGTGGAAATCAAAGCACAGTGGGAATCACACAAGACTCTATGACGATCTCGGGTCAACAGACTACTCTGTACCAGTGTCACCAGAGAACTGCCATCTGACGCAAGGTATAATACCATCTGGGAGTTCTCGGCGAGTCCGTCCAGTGTACCCAGTCTGCACTGAGCACCCGTATATCATCTCTGATGTCAAACACCAATGGATATGGGATCATCCATCGTCCATCTGTATGGGTCGAGAAGGTATACGCTAGTCAACTCTGGTATATCGATGCCCCGTCTCGATACACCCACGACTAGGGACCTTGAAGGATGTACTTATGGACTACCATGTCCCCACTAGTATGATCCGCATCATAGTCCAGGTACTCAAGTACACATCCTAAGGGCTTTACCAACATGTAACAGAGAGACAATCAGTATACACGTTAAGGTAAAGAGTAACCAGATAGCATACTATCATGTCGAGCAAGAAAGTCCTCCCTATATATGTCCCAGCATCCACTACAATATACATCCAATGTACAGTAATGGCCTCTAGGGCATACATATAACTAACAGGCATGACTTATCAAGCTATTGGGGTCTGACGTTTACCACCCCTAGGCGAGATATGCGACATATCAGACGAACAGACCGGACTGTACGGTAAGTGTTACTGGTTGGATTCACAGGAGTGTGAGCGGGCTTGCTCGTCGATCTTCTGATCGCTCAATACCTGGGTGGCCATTACGTTTGGCAGACCACTTGCGGCTTGTGGGTGTTTGATATGATTATCACCTGCTGCCGGCGTATTGACGAGTCTTTAGAGTCCTACACAGAGGTTTCCTGGGTCAAGCGAAACGAAATAGGAGCCCATATGAGATATGAGCGGGACCGAGAATAATGCGTGTATGTGATACTGTATTCTATTCTCGCGATGAATGTATCAATTGGTTGTATGCGATATAACCTAGTTATCGAATCAAGGATTGATTCGATAAGCCGATACATTGGATATTAGTCGGTCATATGCGATATGACCGGATCGTTAAATCAAGTGTTGATTTAATGATTTAATGTATAATTATATATTTGATATATTATTTTGTATTAACTAATATTGGTTCACTTAAGATGGATTTTCTCACTTGATGTGCACATTGTATATATGATATAGTTTTGTGCACTAGTTTGTATCATGTTTGATGATGCATGCAAACTTAGGTGTGTGTATGCTATACACCATGTTTAGATAAATGGTTAAGGTTTTATTTACTTTATTTATTTTGGTTAAAAGAAAAAGGAAACTAAATGGTTGCTTTTGTTTTATACAAGAAGCTTCTTGATACTTTATGTAACTTTGACTAAGTGACCATTTTGTCTCCATCTCTTAACCTAACCATTTAACTAAACCCTAGTCAATTCTCTACACTCAACCATGGTTGCATTATGATAAGAATGAATGGGATTTTCTTTTTAAGATAATTCTTTTTATTCTTTCATCTTCTTCATCTTCATTAATCTTCATGAAAGCTTGCTAGCTTCAATGGTGAAATGAGAAAAAAGTGAGAAATCCAATTCTAAAGTGAACCCACTTCCTATTTCTTCATCCTCTACCACTTGCCATGTAGTATAGGGTGTTTTCTTCACAAGTTTCATGACTTGGTGAAGTTGGAGCTTGATCTTGCGTTGCCTCGACGTAGATCATCTTCGGCATCGAAGTCGACGACCTACCCCGATCTTTTCTCCGATGAAACCACCGCAAGAGTCTAGGATTCCGATGGGTACAGCGGAGGGACGTCAACACGGAGCTATGGAGGTGGAGGACCGGATCTACAATGGTTGTATTTTCCGTTTACTCTTAGTTAAGTTGTTAACATATATTGTTTCGCCTATACCTCTAGTTACGATCTTGCTTAGGGTCACTTGGCACATAGAAATTTTTTGAATTGGCCATGTTTGATCACTTGTAGAACCTCATGGGTGTGCCTAGAAACCCTTCACTGATGAGTAGCGGATACTCACAGTAGGATCGGGATCCAAATATCATCGTGTGATAAATCTGAAAGAATCCTACCAAAATTATCACACTCCAAATGGTATGCAACTCTTAGCAAATTTCAGTTTCTTTAGAAATTCCCGATATCAATTTCTGCCTTATGCTCTTATGACCTTGGCATTGGTCAAAATGTCATAAGTCACATGTCAAGTTCTACCCATCATTATCTTGTTAATTTGAACCCATCCGTACATACCCCTGACGTTGGCCAAATGATAGTACGACTGTCCCAAACCAACTCATCTATCTATGCAACAAATGAATACCCAGCAGCTACCAAACACTATGCCTTGGCGTTGGTCAAAATACATAGCTTGAATACTACTGAATACCCAAATGAAATGACGGAGGGCTATGAATGGTTTTGGCGAAACCGTGAACGTATTGAACTTGATAGGATCGAAGGAACTTGATAGCTTTTAAAAGGAGTGGCTTAAGCTCCGCGATTAAAAAATATCTTCTGTTTTAAAATAACCGAGTGGTTTCATTTAAACTGTTCCAACGATTTAACTTTGGTTTATTTTTCTTTGCATTAATATAATGCGTCCCATCAATTAACCTATCATTGCAGAAAACAACGAAAATACAACGTCCTCTTATGCCATCCGCATTCGCCACTGGGCCCCGTCATTCACCCGTTAGGTTACTTAACTAACGACAGAGCGGGGGCTGGGCTAGCGCGGGTGTAAAACATAAGTGACGCCTACTAGATATCATATATAGATATTATACATTCATCAGACGCAATAATAAGCATTCCAGATCACAGATGAACATATTGGATTTTCTACGAATCCTTATTCCTTTTGAGCCTGCAAAGAAAGATGGATTACACAGTCGCGATGATAGCCAAACCCCACCCCAGATCCCTACGGGTACGGCAAACTACCTGATTGATACGTTCTTGATGTGTAGTATGAAAATAGAATAGAAATCACAACCAAAAATTATTTGACCGCAATCAACTACGGTGTCGGATGTAGATTGTTAGTGAGTGCGGATCGTCCACAGGGAAAGTGTAATCGTTCGTCTTTTGAATTAGATGAAATGAAACTTTAAAGAAAGAAAACAAAACAATTCATGATTTGTAGTTGAAGTTCAAGAATGAGAAAAAAACTAGATCTAAGAAAGCATTAAAAGATAGAATCAAGAATTGATTGTTTAATGATTTTTCCAAACCAAATCTCAAGAATCGAAATGAGGCTCGTAGGAATCGATCGGATCTATAGATGTGATGTAATCTTACAATTACGTATTCTTATCCTTCGATGAATTGATACTAGATCGATGATAATCGATGAGAATTAGAGACTTCTTGTGAAACTAGGGTTTCATCTTATCTCTTGTTCTTTCATTGATACCATTCATATTCTAGCCTCTAGTAAATTCAAGAAACGATCGTAGATCCCTAATTTCGAGCGATCACAATCAAGAAAGCATCGCTACGAAACTAGGTCATCGATTCTTGAACTTGCTAGGGTTTACAAAACTCGTAGGGCTTAAAAATCGTATAAAGATTTGTTACATCATCATTCTACAATCGTCTCGACTCCTTCACGAGCGGAGTTTTACTCAAACATCACAACAAGAGCAACAATTACAAATTGAGATCTAATCATGATGCAAGAATTAAAAGAAAGCAAGATTAAAGAAATTCACCTTTTATTTATATCAACAATTTAGTTACATTCGCTCAAGAACTACAAGAGGAAGAACTTGATCGTCGACTTGGCTTCGCTCGTCTCCGTGGATCGCGGATCGGCTTGGATCACTTGCCCGATTGAAGATCGGCTCGGCTCCTAAAAGGTTGAAGGCTTCTCGCTTGATTGGTACTCAAGATCTTGGATTTGGAGTGGAATTAGGGTTAGGGTTTCGCACAAGCCTTGTCACTAGACTTGTGGAAGAAGATGATGAAAGAGGGAATTTTTTAACTAATGAAGATTGAACCAATGATTATTGATTAGCCTTTAACCCTAGGTCTAGGTTCCTATTTATAGATAACTAACCCTAGATCTAGGATTTCAAATTCCAAGTTTCCCTCCAAAAGTTTGTTGAAGAAATTCAAATTTCCCTCCAAAAGTTAGTTAGGGGAGAAGCTTCTAGATGTGATTAGTTAGGAGGGAGCTTCTAGAAGAGGATTAATTAGGAGCTTAATTTAGGATTAGCCTTCTTAATCTTCTTTGCTGATCTGGCAGTAGCTTTGAGAGAGTTTTGGAACTTTGCATATCAGAAAGTAATGTGGGCCCAGAGAAAGGAATTGCGCACTAAAAATTACATGCTGACGTGGCAGATCAGCCGCGGATCCGCGGCCCAAGAAGGCATATGCCGCGGATCCGCGGCTCTATATGGGCTTCAGGCTTTGGTTTTTCTGGGTTGAACTTGGGCTGTTGTATGGGCCTTCTTCTGATGTATTGAATTATCTAATTTCTTCTGCATTGATACCAGATCTGAAATGATTGACTTGGCTTATTGTTTGATCAGCTTCTTTTGATTTTCTTCCGTATTTCCTGCACAGACTCAAGACAAGTGTTGCGCAAATACAGAAATGATGCGATGCCATGAAATGCGGTTAATTTCCCTTAAAGTGTCGGTTTAAAAGTCTAATACATGCAATCTCATATTTTGTGACAGATTTGCTAATATGTAGAATATGAATGCCGAACACTTCTAAATGTATGCAAATGTTAGGGAAATTGCCGGCTAAAATATACAATATTTTCGACTGATCAAATACCCCCAAACTTAATTTCGATCGTCTCGAGGGAATGTTTTATTAAAAAGAGAAGGAGAAAATAAAGAAAGAGAAAAACTAACTAGCACACTTTCGTAGGCAACACGATTGCACTGAGCACGTGCAACAAGCCTTTAAACCTCTAGGTGTCCCTAGTAGGAGGAGTGTTGTCTCCTGAGGGTTTTCAGCGGATTGCACCCACAAAATCCAATAATAAAAGAAAGATCATGAATATTACATTTAAAGAAAAGAATTGTAAAAGAAAGACTTTGAAAATTAGGGTTTCCAACTAAGCTAGCTTTTCGGTTGTCATGAGCCCTATCTTAATGGTCATGAAAAGATATCAGAAATCACGTCCTCCCTCAATAAAACATCGTCTTATTCTTCATTCCCATCTGTTTTCCAAACATCGATCATATAACCCTGCGTGTGTGTAAAGAACATCCCTACACCCGGAGAATTCAATTCAAGCTATCATACTCTTGCCCATCAGCCTCAGTATATATATTTTTTTTCGATGAGCTTACACACTTTCATGCGACCGTTAATACTTCTTGAGGTACTAACCGACCGATTACTCATGTGCTTGCTTATTTGGTGTATTTTCCTAATCTTGCACCACCTTAGGTATAGCAGTGACTCCCAGACCAGTTGGCCTTAGGGCACTAGATGAAGAGGCACCCTCGCTATATATTTTTTATTTCCCTTGGTGATAACAAAACCAGTGTTTATTTTTCTCACCAATTTTTTTTTTTTTCATACTTTTGGCTTTAAGACAAGAGCATTTCAAGGTATCCTCTACTATCCCAGGCTTTAAGACGTGTGTAAGTGCGAATAGCAGGGTAGCAACGTTCAAAATGTTTGGCTTCCAGAATAGAAACTATTTTTCAGACTTATTTTTATCCTCAGATTAGTGACGTCTTTCATCTTACTAACCCTTGGGACAACGGCTCATAACTACTTATTACTAGTTCGTATAAGAAAACTTCTAATTTTCTTAGTTTTCTAAAATTTTTCTAATCTCATGGATGTAATTTTTCACTATCTAAACTTTCATTATCTTATTTATATACAAAAAAGTGTAAATATTAAAATTATTTTTATATTTGAAAATTTTTAAATTTTTATGGTTTTTGAAAATTTTTCAATTTTTATAGATTTTAAAAAAAAAATGTTTTGTGCTCATGCAGATGATATGCAAATGATGCGAAAATAAGCACAAACCTCCCCCAAACTTGTTTTCAACAGTGTCCTCACTGTTGCCGACAGCTATATCTACAAAAACCTGTAAATCTGGGAGGAATTATTAGTGGGGGCAAAATATTTAAGTGAAGAACCTCCCCCAAACTTATTTTTGGCTCGTCTTTTTGTAAAATTTTTCTTTTCAGGAGCCAGAAAAATTATACCCCCCCAAACTTGAATTATGCAATGTTAAACTTTGAAAATCACATGAGGGGGTCAAAAATCCATGGTCGATGCCAAGCTTTGCAAAGACCGAAGGTTAACACCAACCATTCAAAAATTTTATCAATGCAGTGCTCTGGTTGGTGAAAGAAGAAGTGTGGAAAGGGAAAGGGGTGGAATAGAATGTGTGTGCGTCTCATATTGGAGAGACGATGCAGTGAATATGATGGATTACTCGCATTCTTTGTACAATTCAGAAGAAGGGGTGGAGGTTCAATTTCATTGATTGGGACATGATTCATCTCAACACCCGTGTCATTCAAAAATGCGAGTTCATCAGCGAAGATCTCCTCAAAAGTTCCATTCATACCCCGGTGAATAATATCATCACAAAGTGCGGGGTGATCTTCAGACTCTAAAATCAGTTCATAATCCGTGTTAATTGTTGACCCGGACATCTCAGTGGAAGAGTCCGTATGTGTATGATACATAGTTGGGTCAAACAATAACGTATGAAAAGAGTCAAGATCGATAACAGGAGGATCATCAAATTCGCTGCTGTCGACATCCATTAAGTCGACAGAACATACCTGAGCAATAGGTTCGGAAGGTACACTTCCCAACTTGTAAATGTTCAGCTCTATTGACCTATTCCCGAAAGATAGGGTCATAGAACCATTACGACAGTTGATAATAGCATTGGAAGTGGCCAAAAAGGGGCGACCTAAAATCACCGGAATTTGATTCCGTGGGTTCGCTACAGGTTGTGTATCAATTACAATAAAATCTACCGGGAATATAAATTCTCCGATTTTTATTAACACATCCTCCAGTTCACCCCTAGGTTTGGTGATTGATCGGTCAGCCATCTGGAGAGTGCAATTGGTTGGCTTCAACTCTCCAATACCTAGTTGCTCATAAACAGAATATGGAAGCAGGTTAACACTAGCGCCAAGATCCAGTAGAGCACGGTTAATGTGTTTTTCCCCAATAGAAACGGAAATAGTAGGATATCCTGGATCCTTACGTTTCCTCGGTAATTGCTGGGGGAAAGCCGTGTCTATTGTTTTTTCCATGAATATCTTTTTGGGCACTGGATTCTTCCTCTTCCTAGTGCACAAGTTCTTAAGAGTTTTTGCATAAGACGGAACTTGTTGGATGGCATCTAGGAGAGGGATGTTGGTGTTTACTTGCTTAAAAATGTTCATAATCTTCTCCATATGTGGACTCGGTGTGTTAGCCCTTAACCGATTAGGATAAGGTGCTTTAGCAATAAGCGCTGGGTCCATCATAGGAGAAGGAAGTGGGTGTGGAACCGATCCCGGAATAGAAGTGGGGATCGTCCGTGGAGGGGTAACAGAGGTGGGCTGTAGTGGCGAGCCTTTTGGGAAATGAAGAATAGGCTCGGAAGAAGATGGTAGGGTAGAAGAACTGGGGTTAGAAGTGTGTGTGTGAGGAAAGGTCTCAGCCGGGGTGTTATTGATTGATTTATCATTATCATCAAACTCTTCCCCAACATGAGTGTCGAGCACTCTTCCAGATCTCAACGTGATTGCATCCACATCGTGTAAATAGTTAGGATTAGGTAAAGGTTGAGCTGGAAGTTTCCCTTTCTCTCTTGCACTCATTTCAGCTTTTAAACGTGCAATTTCTTCTTCCATCGATTTAATACTCTCGCTTTGGGACGCAGAGTTTTTCTTTATATAATCGACAGAAGACTTTATTTCAGCCGAAACTTGCATGATATTTGTTAAGACCAATTTCATGCATTGTGCAAATGAATAGGATTCATCAGTCCCGGTCAACTGCAAAGGACTAGATGGTGTAAAAGTGTTGACCGGATTTTGAAAATTTTGTGCTTGAAAGGGGTGCTGACTCAATTGTGGTGGCTGCTGTTGTGGTGGAGGGGCCCTTTGGAATTGATTCGGGTTTGGAACCGTGTTTTGAAATTGTGATTGGTTCCAAGCAAAGTTAGGGTTATTCCTCCAACCCTGATCATATGTGGAGGAAGATGGATCGTTTCTAGGTCTTTGAAATGCGGCATTTGTATGCTCAGGACCTTGAAATGGACATTCTTCCGTCAAGTGAGACGGATCAGAACAGCATCCACATACAGTTTTGGAGAGTGATATTTGACTTAGGGCGGCTAAAAATTTGTTTTCCATAGTCTCGAGTTTCTTTTGCATAGCTGAAATGTCAGCTCTAACTCCTATGGAAATATCATTGCCATCCCTAGACGATTGACTCACACCCTCCCACTGTAAAGATTTTTCAGCGAAATCTTCTAGAAATTTCCAGGCTTCCCCATCATCTTTAGTCATAAAGTTGCCTTGACACATGGATTCAAGGGTCTGTCTTGTGTAAGGAGTAATGCCCTCATAAATAATTCGGCACAATTCCCATCTCGGGATGCCGTGATGTGGACATTGGACTAAAGATCCTTGAAGCGGTCAAGACATTTTGAAAATGTTTCATTTGGAAGCTGGGTGAATTGATAGATTTCGCTACGGACTCGAGCTGTCTTTTGATGTGGGTAAAATTTCTTCAGGAATGCTTTGACGAATTCATCCCAATTTGAAATGGAATGTGCGGTAGTGTTATATAGCCACTTCTCGGCGAAATCGCACAAAGTGAATGGGAGAAGACGTAGACGGAAAGCATCCACAGAAAGCTGTGAAGTACCCATCATTGCGCATACATTTTCAAATTTCGTGATAAACACGTATGCGTCTTCAGACTCGAGACCGTGGAATTTTGGTAGAAGGTTGATGTATTGGGGTTTTATTTGAAAATTTTCCCCGTTGGCTGGTGGTGTGGAAAGACAGGTGGAAAGTGGGCCTCGTGTAGGATAACATCTCTCTTGGAGAGAAATGCGAGGTGGATTCTGCGCACCAACGGACGGCGGCAGGGTAGTGGAAAAGAAGTTCGATGGAGGTGGATCCATCGAAGTGGGTGTGGTGGTGGGTAAAAGAAAGGGTAAATGTAGAAATACCGACTTTGGGTCGATGAGGGAAACGCGGACTTAACAGGCACTAGAAACCCGTTGTCCAGCCTATCTTGCACTAAAAAGGGTTAGTACAAGTGGCAGCGTGAATTTATAATTAGGGGAAATGAAGAATGCGGTGTTTGTTTTGAAAAGATACGGATTTTTTTGAAAAAATATGATGCAACAAAACAAATGCAACACACAAACCCTAGAATCTAGTGGTCACCTAGGTCAAACTCTAGACCGCTCCTAACTGCCAAAAGACAAGTCGCAGGATAAATCCTCCACTGCCTCTTTGTCCCCCTGTGGCCGGATAAGTGCCAGGTAAGTGGGAAGGAACCACCACTACAGTGGGCCTAATTAATAACCACTAGCCTTAGACACACTCGCCTTAGGCACCACAAGAAAACTCGGATAAACAATGAATTACCCACGGCCTTCTCTTGTCCTAAATGAGCGCGACGGTCCTTAGAGTCATCTCTAGATTTCTTTTAATTAATGAGGGTCAATGCGGATGCAAGTTTTGCGATTTTCGGGGCCTAGGAAGGGTAATGAAATCCCCACCTAATTTGGATTTGGTCGTGCCCCTTAAATTTCCGTATTAGAATGCAAACAACCAAGAATCAAAAACACGCACAAATTTTTATTTTGCTTTGCGGCGCTGCGATTTATTTGCAAAGAAACCTGCAGCAAAATTGTTATTGGAGCAGACAGAGGAGGAGATAAGAAAGATAGAGACTTACAGAGAAAAATTAGTGCAGTGAACAGTCAAGGGGGGCGCGGATCCGCCGCGGATTAGGGTTTCTTGCCGCGGATGGGCGGTGGTCTGTTGGGATCAGTGCACAGAAATTTGTGCACAAGCTCTTGTTCACCTACACAGCTCTCTGGATGTTTCAGAAAATTTTTTCCACAGCTCCAATGATTCCAGATTTCCTCGCAATCAAATCACAACACACGTATTAGTGTTTGCACGAATTTTGATCACAAAATTTAGATGGAATAAAATTTTCAACTCAAATTTCAAAATACGAACTATTAGCGCACTATCCCCGGCAACGGCGCCATTTGATTGATACGTTCTTGATGTGTAGTATGAAAATAGAATAGAAATCACAACCAAAAATTATTTGACCGCAATCAACTACGGTGTCGGATGTAGATTGTTAGTGAGTGCGGATCGTCCACAGGGAAAGTGTAATCGTTCGTCTTTTGAATTAGATGAAATGAAACTTTAAAGAAAGAAAACAAAACAATTCATGATTTGTAGTTGAAGTTCAAGAATGAGAAAAAAACTAGATCTAAGAAAGAATTAAAAGATAGAATCAAGAATTGATTGTTTAATGATTTTTCCAAACCAAATCTCAAGAATCGAAATAAGGCTCGTAGGAATCGATCGGATCTATAGATGTGATGTAATCTTACAATTACGTATTCTTATCCTTCGATGAATTGATACTAGATCGATGATAATCGATGAGAATTAGAGACTTCTTGTGAAACTAGGGTTTCATCTTATCTCTTGTTCTTTCATTGATACCATTCATATTCTAGCCTCTAGTAAATTCAAGAAACGATCGTAGATCCCTAATTTCGAGCGATCACAATCAAGAAAGGATCGCTACGAAACTAGGTCATCGATTCTTGAACTTGCTAGGGTTTACAAAACTCGTAGGGCTTAAAAATCGTATAAAGATTTGTTACATCATCATTCTACAATCGTCTCGACTCCTTCACGAGCGGAGTTTTACTCAAACATCACAACAAGAGCAACAATTACAAATTGAGATCTAATCATGATGCAAGAATTAAAAGAAAGCAAGATTAAAGAAATTCACCTTTTATTTATATCAACAATTTAGTTACATTCGCTCAAGAACTACAAGAGGAAGAACTTGATCGTCGACTTGGCTTCGCTCGTCTCCGTGGATCGCGGATCGGCTTGGATCACTTGCCCGATTGAAGATCGGCTCGGCTCCTAAAAGGTTGAAGGCTTCTCGCTTGATTGGTACTCAAGATCTTGGATTTGGAGTGGAATTAGGGTTAGGGTTTCGCACAAGCCTTGTCACTAGACTTGTGGAAGAAGATGATGAAAGAGGGAATTTTTTAACTAATGCAGATTGAACCAATGATTATTGATTAGCCTTTAACCCTAGGTCTAGGTTCCTATTTATAGATAACTAACCCTAGATCTAGGATTTCAAATTCCAAGTTTCCCTCCAAAAGTTTGTTGAAGAAATTCAAATTTCCCTCCAAAAGTTAGTTAGGGGAGAAGCTTCTAGATATGATTAGTTAGGAGGGAGCTTCTAGAAGAGGATTAATTAGGAGCTTAATTTAGGATTAGCCTTCTTAATCTTCTTTGCTGATCTGGCAGTAGCTTTGAGAGAGTTCTGGAACTTTGCATATCAGAAAGTAATGTGGGCCCAGAGAAAGGAATTGCGCACTAAAAATTACATGCTGACGTGGCAGATCAGCCGCGGATCCGCGGCCCAAGAAGGCATATGCCGCGGATCCGCGGCTCTATATGGGCTTCAGGCTTTGGTTTTTCTGGGTTGAACTTGGGCTGTTGTATGGGCCTTCTTCTGATGTATTGAATTATCTAATTTCTTCTGCATTGATACCAGATCTGAAATGATTGACTTGGCTTATTGTTTGATCAGCTTCTTTTGATTTTCTTCCGTATTTCCTGCACAGACTCAAGACAAGTGTTGTGCAAATACAGAAATGATGCGATGCCATGAAATGCGGTTAATTTCCCTTAAAGTGTCGGTTTAAAAGTCTAATACATGCAATCTCATATTTTGTGACAGATTTGCTAATATGTAGAATATGAATGCCGAACACTTCTAAATGTATGCAAATGTTAGGGAAATTGCCGGCTAAAATATACAATATTTTCGACTGATCACTACCCGCCTAGTACCCGAAGTGAAGCGGTCTCCCTCAACAACGTGAGTAGGCCACTAAACACTTCAAAGTACCCGGTAGTTTGTGTACCCCGCCTTGGGTCTATCCTACGAGTAGAAAACAGTAAATGAAATATTACAACGGTGGCTACAACCTCAACTCGGATGTGCCCCGCAAAATAATATTACAACAAATTATAATTTACATTTGAATGAAAGAAACACTCATCTCACATCCCCGGCTATCCATTCACGACAATCCAACAAGTCCACATTCACAAACCAGTAAAAACCATTACAGAAATGTGCAACCCCCTGCTAACCGACATACTAGCAGTTAGGGGAGGTTTACGAACACATTAAATACAACACAGATATAATCAAGTTAGCCAAACATCTTAGAATTTCGATCAAGCAACACTAATGAATCTACTCCAAACAATTCTCGGTGCACATAAAACCTGAGCAAAAACAAAATATCTCAGAAAACACAACATCAACACAGAAGAATAACTGAGCAAATTTGGGTTGACTCGGAGTCAGCTCGGCCGCGGATCGCTTGGATCGGCGGCGGTTCCGCGGCGGTTTAGACGATTCATGATCCCGAATTTCTTTACAATTCTTAAAAAACCCTGCTTGTATTTTTAAGGGTCCCTGAAAAAATTTTAGACCCCGTTTTAAAAACGGCAGAAACTATGTGAAAATGATGTTTTTTCGGGTTCGTTTTGCGATCGAATTTCTAACGACTTTGCTAAAATGTTAGTTATGGTTTAGCTAGGCTCTGATACCACTGTAAGTCGACGTTAGACACCCCACATGATGCGAGGAGGCGGAATAGGTAAAACAATCATTTTGTTTGAGTTAACATTGACTAACTTTATGGATCTTTGCTAAACCCTAACAAACAACTATCTAGAAGTGATTAACTACTATGATAGATGATTATACCTAAAGATTCAAGTCCTTCTTATTCATGTAGTTCACTTCCTCGTCGGCCTTCTCGATGTGATAGAAGATCCACCCGAGAGCTCCTTCTCCAAGCTTTAACCTCTCACTTGAGGTAACTAGGTGACTATGAGTGCTAATCAAAATAACCTAGAGGATATAGAAGAGGATTAGGAATCTATTAGTCTTGCTAACCCTAGGATCTCAACACATGAGAGGATTAGGGTTAGGTCTTTGAAGAGAGAGAGCTTGAGGAGAGAGAATGTGAATGTGAGAATGAAAATGAATTATGTCTCATTTCAATATATGATGAAGCATAAAGAATATCAAATAAATCATTGTATGATATTTACAACCATGCTTCATTTAATACAAACAATGAATCATCTCATGAGTCATTAAACAGTAAATGCTTCATTAACTCATTTGGATGATTTATCTCATGAGTCACTAATCCATTTAATGCAAATAACACCTAAGCTCTCCACCTCATCTTTCTTCTAGAAGCTTCTCGACTAATTACGAGAATGCCCCTCCCATCCGTGAAAACACGGAAATACTAAGACTGTATAAATCCAATAATCCAATACTAGAATCTGGCTTAAACTAAAGCCCGCTGGTAAAAACTGTCCGAACATCGTATGTGCATAAATACACGTATATGTCCGAACCTTGTCGTAAAACCATACGACCTCTATATCGTTTTGCCTGAAGCAGGGAAACTCTCTGTGTGAGACTCTAAAGACTCGACACTACGCTGGCAGTGGGTTTAACCACAGGCCGCAAGTGGTACTAGCTGTACGTAACGGTCCACAGGTAGATGTCGATAAGAAAGCCGATGAGGAAACCCATCCGAACTCCTACTGAGCCTGATGTGACAATCTCCATACAGTCCGGTCTGTTCGTCTAGGACTATCGCATATCGGGCCTTGGGGTGCGGCAAGCGTCAGTCCCCTAAAAGCGGTATAAGTCGTGTCGGAGTGAAGCTCATTGCACCTTGAGAAGCTACTGGAAATCCTACTAGTAAATCTCGTTTGCCCTGGCCAGGGACTTTGCGTAATGGCTCTCCAAACACAACGTGATATCAACTCCCAATACCGAGAGAGATGAATCCTATCTAACCGCCACTGCCTCCAAGTGTTTCGGGACTGCACCCAACTGCTACCTGTTTGCACGACTCCTTTGAGCCGTGGTAGGGTAGCAATCTAATAATAGTGGGAACACACTCGAGACGAAGCAGCAGTGTCAAGTCTGCGGACTATGCTGTACTCATGTCACCTGGGAACTGTTAACTGACGATGGGTATAATACCAACCAACAGTTCCCTGCGAGTCCTGTCCGGTGTACCCGTAACCCAACGAGCACCTATATACTATCTCCAGTACAACGTACTGATGGCTGTGGGACAGACCATCTCCCCAACTGGGATGAGAAGCATACACACTAGTCTACTCCGGAGTATCGATGCCCTGTCTCGATAAGCCTACGACTAGGGACCTGAAAAAGGATGTTCTTGTAGACTACCCAGCCCCCACTAGTATGACTGCCATCACAACGCTCGTAGTCAAGCAAGATCCTAAGGGCTCTATTAATATGTATTCGCGATATGCTAACATATACACATATTAAGATAGACATAAACCAAGTAGCATACTACTATTTTGAGCGAGACTGTTAATATAACTGTGAATATCCCAAGCTTCCATTAAGTAATATACAAGCTAGTATGATACAATAATGGCTCCTAGGGCATATACACTAACAGTCCCTGGCCAGGGCTGTTTCTGAGATTTACTGGTAAGAGTTATCAGTAGTTTCTTGACCCGTTATGAGCCTCATATCGGCATGACTTATCAAGCTATTGGGTTAGACGTTTACCACCCTCAGGCAAGATATTGGACATATCAGACGAAGAGAGCGGACTGTACGGTAGTGTTACTGATTGGATTCGCAAGAGTATAAGCATGCTTGCTTGTTGATCTTCTGATCGCTCAATACCCGGGTGGCCGTTACGTTTAGCAGACCGCTTGCGGCTTATGGGTGTTTGATATGATTATCACCTACTGCCGGCGTATTGACGAGTCTTTAGAGTCCTACACAGAGGTTTCCTGGTTCATGCGAAACGAAGTAGGAGCACGTATGTGATATGTGCGGGACTGAGATTAATGCGCATATGAGATACCGCATTCTATTCTCGCGATATGTGATATTGGTCGGTTATATGTGATATAGCCGGGTTATCGGATCAAGTGTTGATTCGATAGATTGTTACATTTGTTATTAGTCGGTTGTATGTGACATAGCCGGGTTATTAAATCAAGTGTTGATTTAATAATTTAATTTATAATTATATATTTGGTATATTAACTTACATTAACTAATATCAGCTCACTTAAGAATTCTTTTTCTCACAAGAGTACACTTGGTATATATGTTATATGAAAGGTTCCTAGGCACACTATAGAGGTCTCACAAGGCATCAACCATGCCAAATTCAAAATTTACGGTGCCGAGAAACCCTAGACTACGGATCGTTGGCTAGAATTCTAGGCGAAACATTAAACTAGTTAACATCTTAACTAAAGGAGAGAGGCTACAACCTTTGTAGATCCGTTTCTCCACTTCCTTAGCTCCACGTAGGCGTCCTCTCGTTGTCCATCTTGAATCCCGAACTCAATCGTCGGCTTCATCGGGAAATTGGGCGGACTAGGTCGTCGGCTTCGTGCCGAAGATGATCTACGTCGAGGTTGCACAAGTTCAAGCTCCAACTTCACCAAGTTGTAAAACTTGTGAAGAAAACACCCAAAACAACTTGGCAAGAGGTAGAGGGTGAAGAAATAGGAGGTGGGTTCACTTTAGAATTGGATTTCACTCACTTTTGCTCAAGTTGCCATTGATGGGCTTAAGCTTTTCTTGAAGAAGAAGATGATCAAGAAGAAGAAAGAATATGATAAGTGATTTTAAAATGAAAAAGAAAAACAATACTTATCATATCCTAACTAAGGTTAAGTGTAGAGAATATACCATGGTTACTTGGATGAGTTAGGGTTAAGCATGAAGACAAGAATGGTTGCATAAGTCAAAGCTTCATGAAGCTTCAACTAGAAACAAAAGAAGCAACCATTCTTATCTAAATCATTTTCAAATAAATAAATAAATGAATATGCAAAACCCTAATCAACACTTAACCATGGTTTTAATTCTTTTCACTTAACAAAATGATCAAGTATCATCAAACATGATACAAATATGTGCACAAAAGTATATCACATATACTTCTTGCACATTAAGTGAGAAAATCCATATAAAGTGAACCAATACTAGTTAATGCAATGTAATATATCAAATATATAATTATACATTAAATCATTAAATCAACACTTGATTTAACGATCCGGTCATATCGCATATAACCGACTAGTATCCAATGTATCGGTTTATCGAATCAATCCTTGATTCGATATCTAGGTTATATCGAATATAACGATTCGATACATCCATCGCGATAATGAAATACGGTATCACATACACGCATTATTCTTGGTCCTGCACATATCTCATATGCGCTCGTATTTCGTTTCGCTTGAGCTAGGAAACCTCTGTGTAGGACTCTAAAGACTCATCAATACGCCGGTAGCAGATGATGATCATATCAAGCACCCACAAGCCGCAAGCGGTCTGCTAAACGTAACGGCCATCCGGGTATTGAGCGATCAGAAGATCGATGAGCTAGCCCGCTCACACTCCTGTGAATCCAACCAGTAACACTTACCGTACAGTCCGGTCTGTTCGTCTGATATGTCGCATATCAAGTCTAGGCGTGGTAAACGTCAGACCCCAATAACCGATAAGTCGTGCAGATGTGAGGCTCATAACGGGTCGAGAAACTACTGGTAACACTTACCAGCAAATCTCTGATCAGCCCTGGCTAGGGACTTCCCTGTTACGGCCAATCGAGCACAGCGCAATATCAACCCCCAATACCGGGAGAGACGAAACCCCTCCTATCGCTCATTGCCTCCATATGACTCGGGACTGTGCCCAAAGACAACCGTTTTGCACGCCCTCATGGACGTGGTAAGGTGGAGATCAAAGCACAGTGGGAATCACACAAGACTCTATGACGATCTCGGGTCTACAGACTAACCTGCACAAGTGTCACCTGAGAACTGCCATCTGACGTGAGGTATAATACCATCTGGGAGTTCTCAGCGAGTCCGTCCAGTGTACCCAGTCTCCACTGAGCACCCGTATACCATCTCTGATGTCAAACACCAATGGATATGGGATCATCCATCGCCCATCTCATGGGTCGAGAAGTGTATACGCTAGTCTACACTGGTATATCGATGCCCCGTCTCGATACACCCACGACTAGGGACCTTGAAGGATGTACTTATGGACTACCATGTCCCCACTAGTATGATCTGCATCATAGTCCAGGTAGTCAAGTACACATCCTAAGGGCTTTACCAACATGTAACTATAAGACAGTATAAAGAGACTAGTATACATGTTAAGATAAAGAGTAACCAGATAGCATACTATCATATCGAGCAAGAAAGTCATCTCTATATATGTCCAAGCATCCAATATAATATACATCATCTGTACAATACTGGCCTCTAGGGCATACATACAACTAACAATCTCCCACTTGCACTAGGGCCAGCTGCTGTAGTATCGCATACCGAGCATCCCGAAGAGTCTCTCAAACTGTATCTGGGGAATGGCCTTCGTGAGTGGATCCGCCGTGTTGTTCTTCGTGTCAACCCTCCTGACCTCGATCTCCCGGCGATCAACTATCTCCCGGATCAGGTGATACCGCCTCAGAATATGCCTGGATCGCTGATGGGACCTGGGTTCCTTGGCCAAAGCCACCGCTCCATTGTTATCACAATACAAAGGTATTGGATGCTCAATGGATGGAACCACTCCTAGTTCAGTAATGAACTTCTTGATCCAGACAGCCTCTTTGGCAGCATCGTTGGCAGCGATGTATTCAGCCTCCATCGTCGAGTCTGCCACAGTTTCCTGCTTGGAACTCTTCCAGCTAACCGCCCCTCCGTAAAGGGTAAAGACAAATCCCGACTGCGACTTAGAGTCGTCCTTATCACTCTGGAAGCTCGAATCGGTAAAGGACTCTACTTGGAGTTCTCCGTTACCATACACCAAGAGCATCTCTTTAGTCCTTCGTAAGTACTTGAGAATGCTCTTCACAGCTGTCCAGTGACTCTCTCCAGGATCAGCTTGATACCTGCTCACTACACTTAGTGAGTATGCTACATCGGGTCTGGTACATAGCATCGCATACATGATAGAGCCTACTGCCGAAGCATAGGGTATCCCTTGCATGCGAGCTCTCTCCAAATCAGTCTTGGGAGACATCTCTTTGGAGAGAGTGACACCAGAGATCGTGGGCAAGTTCCCACGCTTGGATTCTTCCATACTAAACCTCTTTAGTATGGTGTCAATGTACCTGGATTGGGACAATCCCAAAATCCGTTTGGATCTATCTCTATAGATCCTAATTCCCAATATGCAGGAGGCATCACCAAGATCTTTCATTGAGAATCTTTGTGATAAGAAGAGCTTGACCGATTGCAGCATAGGAATATCATTTCCTATCAAGAGTATGTCATCGACGTACAATACGAGGAAGACAACCTTACTCTCTGCCACCTTCTTGTAAATACAAGGTTCATCTGGATTTTTGACGAAATCAAACTCTTTGATAACGACGTCAAAGCAGATGTTCCAACTCCGCGATGCTTGCTTTAATCCATAAATGGGTTTAAGCAGCTTGCACACCTTCCCGATGCTCCCACTGTCTACGAAGCCCTCTGGCTGAGTCATGTACACGCACTCTTCTAAATCACCATTTAGAAAGGCGGTCTTAACATCCATTTGCCAGATTTCGTAATCATGATATGCAGCGATGGCAAGCATGATCCGGATGGATTTAAGCATAGCCACTGGAGAAAAGGTTTCGTCATAGTCCACGCCTGGTCTTTGACGAAAACCCTTTGCAACAAGTCTAGCTTTGAAAGTCTCCACTTTCCCATCTACACCAAGTTTTTTCTTGAAGATCCACTTGCTCCCAATGGGTTTTACCCCTTCAGGAGCAACTTTCAAAGTCCATACTTTGTTGGTGTACATGGAATCCATCTCGGACCGCATAGCATCCAGCCATTTCACTGAGTCCCCACTCGTGATGGCCTGCTCGAAGCTAGTTGGGTCATCATCCTCCATGATGCAATCCTCACTGCCACCATCAATGAGAAAACCGTAGTATCTCTCAGGTTGGCGAGGAACCCTACTAGATCGGCGGAGAGGCTGAGGTTCATTGGGAGCTACTGAATCTTCTTGTTCCACTAAATCTTCAGTTTGAGTTTGTGTAGCCGGAATTTCTTCCAGTTCTACCTTATCGCCACTAATTTCTTTTGCAAGAAATTCCTTTTCCAAAAAGGTGGCATGTCGAGAAACAAACACTTTTTGTTCCTCTCCATGGTAGAAAAGATATCCATGTGAATGTTTGGGATATCCCACAAACTTGCATAAAACTGACCGTGCCTCGAGTTTGTCCGGATTTTGCCTTTTGACATAGGCCGGGCAACCCCATATCTTAACTTGTTTAAGACATGGTCTCTTCCCACTCCATATCTCATATGGTGTGGTAGGTACAGATTTAGATGGAACTTGATTCAATAGGTATGCTGCTGTCTCCAGCGCATATCCCCAGAAGGAAATAGGTAACTCAGCTGTGCTCATCATGGAGCGCACCATATCTAATAGGGTGCGGTTCCTCCGTTCTGATACACCGTTGTGCTGTGGTGTATATGGAGGAGTCAGCTGAGAGAGAATCTCATTCTCTTTTAGGAAGTCCAGGAATTCATTGCTCAAGTATTCACCTCCTCGATCAGATCGAAGGATTTTAATACTTTTTCCGGTTTGGTTCTCGACTTCTTGTTTATATTCTCTATATTTCTCAAAAGCTTCTGATTTGTGTTTCATCAGAAACACATATCCGAATCTAGAGAGATCGTCAGTGAATGTAATGAAGTACGAAGAACCATCCCTGGCATGTGTAGACATGGGACCGCATACATCACTATGTATAAGTCCTAAGAGTTCGGTAACTCTTTCTCCGTGTCCCGTAAACGGAGTTTTGGTCATCTTGCCTTTGAGACATGACTGGCAAGTGTCATAAGATGAAAATTTAAACAGATTTAAATATCCATCCTTATGCAACTTAGCCAGTCGTGTCGCATTGATGTGACCCAGTTTACAATGCCACAAGAAGGATTCGTTCAGTTCAGAACTCTTCCTCTTGTGTGTGTTAGTTATACTCAAAACTGTTGATTGATTTAGAACATAAATGCCATTGCACAACGTGCCTGATCCAACCAACTTTTGGTTACGGAAAATGTTCATAACATTGTCCTGTAATACAAAATTATATCCCTCTTTACTCAATAAAGAAACCGATATAATGTTGCATATCAGGTTCGGCATGTAATAGCATTCGTTCAGAACCAATGTATTACCAGTTGGTAATGCAAGGTGATACTGCCCGACAGTCTTAGCTGCAACTATTGCACCATTTCCAACTCTAATGTCTTTATCACCTTCTCCAAGTTCTCTACCTTTCCTAAGCCCATGTAACTGATTACATATATGGGATCCTGACCCGGTATCTAATACCCAGGACGTAGAGCAAATGGAGAAACAGTTCTCAGTAACGAACACACCTGAAGAAAATGTATCAACATGTACTTTCTTCAATCGGGTGGCATGGGAATCCTGGTATTCCCCTATATCCTGTTCATTCCTATAACTCTTATAAGAATGAACGGAACCAACGTTCCCCAGCACAGTATAACATGCGGGTTCGGTCAATACATCCATATTATTATCTTTATTAGGGCATGAAATGGTCGCTACCTGGAGAGAGAGAGAAGAAAACACTTTAGCGTATGCTCGTGCAAGATCAGATTGGTTATTATCTTATCTAATCAGGATGGCTCCCACTGGTTTTTATCAAATCTTCCTTCAAACCCTAAAAGGAAAGACTAGCCGGGATTAATTACACACTACAAGTTCGCCAATCTTTCAGCCAGGCCAGTGTCGGTACTTTGAGGGAGGTCCCCCGTGCTTTTGCACGAACCTAATTAATGTAAACCTCGTTTTCCCAGAGGCGTAACCCCGTTGACCCCTTTCTAGACACCTACTTGATCGGCTAATTGTAATGTGTAAAACTCTCCCAGGAGTAACTCTTACTCGCAGTGGGTATCAGGATCCAACTATCTAATAGAAGGTATGCAATCTCACTGTAAATTTCAACACTTGAAATTCCCGATAATATTTTGCTCCTAGCGTCCTATGACCTTGACAAAGGCCAACAAATCATAGCATGCTAGTCAAGTTCAACCCGTCATTTCTTGATTGAATCAAACCCACCCGCACGGCCCTTGACAAAGGCCAACAAGGTCGTATGACTACCCTGAAACAATCTGCATCATATGCATAAGCAGATAATCACTATTCAGCTACCGCACACTACGCCTTGACAAAGGCCAACAAACGCAGCACGAATACTAAACAGTTCTTATCTGAAATGACGGAGGGCTACGACAGGTTTTTCTGAAAACCTATTGCGTAATGAACTTGATATCGTTGTAGAATCAAATGAAGTTTTGAAATGGAGTGATTTTGAGGCTTTTCTAGTTTTGCTAAAGGGGTCACTCCCGGTGAAGAGATCGTCGGCCCTTTCCTCGTCGAATGAGGTGCGGGATATATCATATATATCACTGTGCAAAGCAGAAACTATAGAAGCAATCAAAAGCAGACCGAGTATGTAGCATCTGCCAGTTATTGCTAAAGGAGTCACTCCCGGTGAAGGGATCTCGGTCCTTTCCTCATCGAATAAGGTGCAGGGTATATCATATATACCGCTATGCAAAGCAAGAACTGTAGCTACCTGTTTTATTTAAAATTTGATTCTACAACATCTTAGGTTTCTTTTCTTTCATTAATCACATTAATGAAGTCCCATCATTTAAATACCTAAACATCACAGATAGATATTACGTACACTTATGCCATCCGCATTCGTCTCGATGTCCCCTCGTGCACCGTTAGGTTAGGTAACTAACGACAGAGCAGGGCAGGGCTAGTGCGGGTGCAAAACATAAGTAACGTCTATATTATATATCATATATACTATATAAAGTATCTATCACAGAACATCACATGATCACATCACAGATATCGCAGCAGAAGAAACATATGAAACATTGGAGATACTAGGACGTCCGTGTTTTCAATACGAGCCAGTATAAAACACGGATTCCACGGTCGTGATGAATAGCCAATCCCACACCCCTAGACCCCTACGAGAGCGGCAAGCAACCCTGCCAATTCTAGGGTTAGGAGACCCGGACTCGACTCCTCGAGTTGGTCTCCCACTGGACCCCAGAACCCGGTTACTTATGCTCCCCTCCTTGGGTCTATCCTAATGCGGAAAAGTAAATAATATACAAAGGGTGACATCTTCCGCTACCTGGAAGTGTCCCAAATAAAAGAATATTACATACAAGTTTTTACATGAATGAAAATGAAAAACACTCATCTCACATAAAAACCACCCGGCTATTCGAACACGACGATCCAATATAACATATCCAGCAACACATAACATCACACGTCATCAACGTAAGTAAGTATGCATACCCCAATTGACGTTGACGTATAGCAACGAAACCGGCGATATGAACATACTACACTTACGGTCACAGAAAAGAAAGTGTAAAACTACAACAGTTGGAATCCGCAACCTCTTTAGATATCACATGCCTAATCAAATGAAATACTTAGACATCACATGCCTAACAGTTATAAACCCCGCATTTTAGTCTCATTATCGAAAACTCTTTTCAATATCAAGTGAAACTAAACCGCTAGATTTATAACATTCATTCAGTTATCTCATAACTGTTTGTGAATTCCAATTATTGTATCACATTCCAGATAAACAGAAAATGTTAAACTTTCCGATCGAACAGTCGAATACCCAAGTTTTCCCGATACAGCTCAACACATGAAATAAGTCTAACAACATTCAGTTCGTGCCTCAGTACCAACGGTCCAGCCGTAGAAGGGTCAAGCCAACGCCTCACATGTGGCACGCCGTACTGCCCCAAACCCGAAGGTTCAAAGGGCAGTTCAAGACGGTCACATAATCGAGTTAAGGTTTGTTGTCTTCTAGAGAGTCCATCGAGTTACTTGCACTACTTAGAACGTCGTTAAACTCCGGGAAAAATCCAACACTTGGAAATTTCCCGACAGGGGAAAAATTGGGTATTTATATCCGGTCAAACTTTTTAACATATTCTAAAAATTATCCGGAAATACACAAAGACGAAATTTGATAATCCGATCGAAACATCGAAGCTCTAAAACACCCCAGAAAATTCAACTCTTGAATAAATTTTAAAAATTCCCAGAAAATCCAACACCAGAAGATATCAGTTACTGTGCAAAAATTATATAATAATTTAAGAAAGTTGCCACGGAACCGCCGCCTAAGCAAGCTTAGGCCGCGGTTCCGCCGCACTGTAGACTGTTCATCAATAAATTTTTGCACCGTAATTCATATATTTCCCTGATGAATTTTTTAGCAATTTTTAATATGGAAAAATCCCAGATTTTAGAAAAAGTCCAGAGAGCACTTGGGTTTTAGGGTTTCGGGTTCGTTCGGGTTTCAAACGTCGTCTAGACTTCGCCTAAGGCTCTAGCTAGGCTCTGATACCAGTGAAAGGTTCCTAGGCACACTATAGAGGTCTCACAAGGCATCAACCATGCCAAATTCAAAATTTACGGTGCCGAGAAACCCTAGACTACGGATCGTTGGCTAGAATTCTAGGCGAAACATTAAACTAGTTAACATCTTAACTAAAGGAGAGAGGCTACAACCTTTGTAGATCCATTTCTCCACTTCCTTAGCTCCACGTAGGCGTCCTCTCGCTGTCCATCTTGAATCCCGAACTCAATCGTCGGCTTCATCGGGAAATTGGGCGGACTAGGTCGTCGGCTTCGTGCCAAAGATGATCTACGTCGAGGTTGCACAAGTTCAAGCTCCAACTTCACCAAGTTGTGAAACTTGTGAAGAAAACACCCAAAACAGCTTGGCAAGAGGTAGAGGGTGAAGAAATAGGAGGTGGGTTCACTTTAGAATTGGATTTCACTCACTTTTGCTCAAGTTGCCATTGATGGGCTTAAGCTTTTCTTGAAGAAGAAGATGATCAAGAAGAAGAAAGAATATGATAAGTGATTTTAAAATGAAAAAGAAAAACAATACTTATCATATCCTAACTAAGGTTAAGTGTAGAGAATATACCATGGTTACTTGGATGAGTTAGGGTTAAGCATGAAGACAAGAATGGTTGCATAAGTCAAAGCTTCATGAAGCTTCAACTAGAAACAAAAGAAGCAACCATTCTTATCTAAATCATTTTCAAATAAATAAATAAATAAATAAATGAATATGCAAAACCCTAATCAACACTTAACCATGGTTTTAATTCTTTTCACTTAACAAAATGATCAAGTATCATCAAACATGATACAAATATGTGCACAAAAGTATATCACATATACTTCTTGCACATTAAGTGAGAAAATCCATATAAAGTGAACCAATACTAGTTAATGCAATGTAATATATCAAATATATAATTATACATTAAATCATTAAATCAACACTTGATTTAACGATCCGGTCATATCGCATATAACCGACTAGTATCCAATGTATCGGTTTATCGAATCAATCATTGATTCGATATCTAGGTTATATCGAATATAACCATTCGATACATCCATCGCGAGAATGAAATACGGTATCACATACACGCATTATTCTCGGTCCTGCACATATCTCATATGCGCTCCTATTTCGTTTCGCTTGAGCCAGGAAACCTCTGTGTAGGACTCTAAAGACTCGTCAATACGCCGGTAGCAGATGATGATCATATCAAGCACCCACAAGCCGCAAGCGGTCTGCTAAACGTAACGGCCATCCGGGTATTGAGCGATCAGAAGATCGATGAGCTAGCCTGCTCACACTCCTGTGAATCCAACCAGTAACACTTACCGTACAGTCCGGTCTGTTCGTCTGATATGTCGCATATCAAGTCTAGGGGTGGTAAACGTCAGACCCCAATAACCGATAAGTCGTGCTGATATGAGGCTCATAACGGGTCGAGAAACTACTGGTAACACTTACCAGCAAATCTCTGATCAGCCCTGGCCAGGGACTTCCCTGTTACGGCCAATCGAGCACAGCGCAACATCAACCCCCAATACCGGGAGAGACGAAACCCCTCCTATCACTCATTGCCTCCATGTGACTCGGGACTTTGCCCAAAGACCACCGTTTTGCATGCCCTCATGGACGTGGTAAGGTGGAGATCAAAGCACAGTGGGAATCACACAAGACTCTATGACGATCTCGGGTCTACAGACTAACCTGCACAAGTGTCACCTGAGAACTGCCATCTGACGTGAGGTATAATACCATCTGGGAGTTCTCAGCGAGTCCGTCCAGTGTACCCAGTCTCCACTGAGCACCCGTATACCATCTCTGATTTCAAACACCAATGGATATGGGATCATCCATCGCCCATCTTATGGGTCGAGAAGTGTATACGCTAGTCTACACTGGTATATCGATGCCCCGTCTCGATACACCCACGACTAGGGACCTTGAAGGATGTACTTATGGACTACCATGTCCCCACTAGTATGATCTGCATCATAGTCCAGGTAGTCAAGTACACATCCTAAGGGCTTTACCAACATGTAACTATAAGACAGTATAAAGAGACTAGTATACATGTTAAGATAAAGAGTAACCAGATAGCATACTATCATATCGAGCAAGAAAGTCACCTCTATATATGTCCAAGCATCCAATATAATATACATCATCTGTACAATACTGGCCTCTGGGGCATACATACAACTAATATCAGACGAAGAGACCGGACTGTACGGTAGTGTTACTGATTGGATTCGCAAGAGTATGAGCATGCTTGCTTGTTGATCTTCTGATTGCTCAATACCCGGGTGGCCGTTACGTTTAGCAGACCGCTTGCGGCTTGTGGGTGTTTGATATGATTATCACCTACTGCCGGCGTATTGACGAGTCTTTAGAGTCCTACACAAAGATTTCCTGGTTCATGCGAAACGAAGTAGGAGCACGTATGTGATATGTGCGGGACCGAGATTAATGCGCATATGAGATACCGCATTCTATTCTCGCGATATGTGATATTGGTCGGTTATATGTGATATAGCCGGGTTATCGGATCAAGTGTTGATTCGATAGATTGTTACATTTGTTATTAGTCGGTTGTATGTGATATAGCCGGGTTATTAAATCAAGTGTTGATTTAATAATTTAATTTATAATTATATATTTGGTATATTAACTTACATTAACTAATATTAGCTCACTTAAGAATTCTTTTTCTCACAAGAGTACACTTGGTATATATGTGATATATATTAATGTACATCTTTTGTATCATGCTAGATACCACATGCTACATGGGTTTATGAGACTCACACCAAGCTTATGATAATTTATGGTTTTATTTATTTAAAATTAATCAAAATTAGTCGGTAATTAGTCACATGGTTGAAACTTGTAGAAGCTTGTGGAACCATTGACCAAGTCCACTAATTTTGTTTTACTTGTAGATATTTATTAACCTAACCATTAATCTTAGCCATGGTTTATTCTCTACATGAGTTATTATATGACACTAACTCATCCTTGGTTTCTATTCTCACCTCATGAGTTCATTCTCTAATTTTCATTCTTCATCTTCTTTTTCATGAGAAAAAAGCTTGCTAGTCTTTTTCCAAGTGAGAAAATATTGTGAGAAAAACAAATCTAATGTGAGCCCATTTCCTACTTCATCATCCTCTACTATTAGCCATTTAGTTTAGGGTGTTTGTTTCACTAAACCCTAATTTAGTGAAAAGATAGCATGAGCTTGAGTCTCCTCGACTTAGATCATTTTCGGCCTCGAAGAGTTCGAGCAAGCTTGTTCATTTCTTCATGTGAACTCTTACTAGAGTTCGGGAGTTCACTACTTGGAGCGAATGGACTACTACACGGAGCTTTAGAAGTGAAGGACCGGTCTACAAAGGTTGTATTCCTCATTCACTTTAGAGGTAAAGTTGTTTGCATTGCTTATTGTTTAAATCTCTAGTTAAGATTCTAGAGTTAGGGTTCTTTAGAACAGCAAAAATTTGAAAACGGTATGGACGATGCTTCCCAAAACCTTGCTGCCGCCCTAGGGAACCCAACAGTGGTTTCAGAGCCAAGTTATAGATTTAAACGATGTTTGTTCGATAACGAAACCGAAACTACTCCGTAACTTGAAACATTGAAATCAAGGTTCTGTCGAATTTTAAATGGCCTCTAAAATTTATTTTAGCAACTGCAGAATGTTGTATGTGATATAACATGAACACTGTGAAAATTTGAATCAATTTGGAAAGCTTATGGCCGGCCACATAGGCCCAAAACCGGCTACCTTGGGTCTTTTGTGGAGTTTTGGCTTGAAATTTTCATGGTGTTCCAGTCTCTGGGTTTTTGTGTTTCAGGTGTTGCTAGTTTTTGTTATATTTGCAAGTGATGTTAACTTTCGGCAAAAGAAATTCAAAGTGTTTCATAATCATAATTCTAACATCTATTCGGGTTATTTAGATGACGTTAAAAAGTTCGAACGGATATCAATAACTCATATTTTCCCTTGCTGGAAATTTTTCAAGAGTTGGATTTTTTCCGAGTTTAAAATCTTCAGAAAATCATGCAAGCGATTCTGTGGACTCTCTATAAGAACGATACCCAAACTCGACTTTTTGGATCGCGAAATCGCGGTAATACCCTAGGGTTTGCGACAGTTCCGTGGTGACATGGGTCGGCCCTTGTACGGATGGTTCATAGGTGTTGTGGCATATTCTGGGTACTTTTTGAACTCCACTCAAGTGTTGAGTTCTTAGGGAAATTTTGGGGTTTTTTTTATTCAATCGAAAAGTTTAACATCGTCTAGCTATCTATGATTGTGATACAATATTTGGAATCTACAAAATTAGTTATGAGATAACTAGTTTGAATTTTATAAATCTAGCAGTTTAGTCTCATTTGATTGGTTGCCACGGAATTTTGATGTGGATCAAAAGTCCATCGCAATTACGTAGTATACACGGATACTCGCCGGGTAACCTTGCTAGATAGTCACGCCCCATAGCCCCGACCATGTGACTGTAGGAGAACCCTGTCGCCAAAAACATCCGTTCGGGTGCTCGCTGCCGCGGTGTTCCGCCTTAGTACACTTTGATCAGTCGAAAATAATGTATTTTTAACACGTCAATTTCCCTATCTTTTGCATTCATCTAGAGGTTTTCGGTTTGCATATTACACATATTAGCAAAACAATAGTAAAAGACCAGATCACATGTGTTATACTCTAAAACCGGATTTTTTAGGGAAATTGACTGTTTCTCATGGCATCGCATCATCCTTGTATTGCGCAACACTTATTTTGAAGTCTGTGCAGGAAATTTCAGGAGAAAGGCCAAAATTGTGAAACAGTGCCGATAACAATACGCCGACTCAAAGATTTGAGATCTGGCAGTGATACAGAAAGACAAATGAGATTCCACATATTTTATAAAGGCCCAAATGTCAGCCTAAGAGATACTAGAAACTTTCATAGCCCAAGGCTTCAACAGAGACGCGGATCCGCGGCTTAAGCAGGCATGTGCCGCGGATCCGCGGTCATGTGACAGCCACGTCATCAAATTTTTACTACAGAAGTATGTTGGAGATAGTGCCCTCAGAGTTAATTATTGGATCACAGGCACGTGATTGCAATGATTGAGAGAGGACCTACACCGTTAGAACAATCTTACTTAAGATGATAGTATACTATCTGGTTTATCTTTATCATCGTGTACTTCTTTAGGTGACCTTACAGGTCACTATTGCGCGTTGATAGAGCCCTTAGGATTCTTGCTTGACGGCCAGCAGTATGATGGCGAATCATATACGTGGGAGCTGGGGTCTATAAGCACATCCTTAAAAGGTCCCTAGTCGTGGGAGTTTTCGAAACAGAGCATCGATACTCCAGAGTAGACTAGTGTATACAGTCGAGACCTCGACGAGGGGTGGTGGCCGGTCTCACAAGCCACTGGTGTCAGTTGGTTCACCTAAGATGTATAGAGGTACTCATTGGGTTATGAGTACACCGGACAGGACTTACCGGGAACATGCTAGTTGGTATTATACCTGACGTCAGATGGCAGTTCCCTGGTGACATGTGTACAGGTTAGTTCATCGACCTGAGATCGTCATTTGTCTCGTGTGAGTTCCCACTGTGCTTTGATTACTACCCTACCACGGCGCAAAGGAGTCGTGCAAACAGGTTTTAGTTGGGTACAGTCCCGAGCCACATGGAGGCAGTGAGCGGATCTGCAGGGGTTCGTCTCTCCCGGTATTGGGGGTGAGGTCGCGCTGTGTCTAGGAGTGCTATTACACGAAGTCCTTGGCCAAGGCAGGAGATTTACTAGTAGGTATTCCAATAGTATCTTAGGGTGTTCTGGGCTACACTCCAACACGACTTGTACCGCTTTTGGGGGTCTGACTTTTACCAACCCCTAGGCTCGCCATGCGATGCTCATAGACGAATGGACCGGACAGTACGGATATTGCCACTGACAGACTCAGTAGGGTGTCAGGATGAGTTCGCTCATCGACGTCCCTTTTGGTCAATACCTGGTAGCCCGTTACTTATGGCTAATACCTCTGACGTGCTAGTGGTTAAATCCACAACCAAAGTATTGACGAGTCTTTAGAGTCCCCCACAGACCGTTTTCTCAAGTTTCGGGCGAAACGCTGTAGAGGCCATATGGAGATATGGCAGGGTTCGATCATATACGTTCGGTATTGCGCGGATCATGATCGGACGGATAATACTAGCGGGCTTTGGTTTAAGCCGGATCCTAGTATTGTACAGTGTAGATTTTGTCTCATTGCATTTGTATTCGGTCACAATACAAATGCGGGTATGTATATACAGTCGCGGGGTTTTCCTATAATTTATTACGGGATCAGTTTTTTGAAGTTGCCAGTTTGCATTCCGTTTCGGCCATTTTCCTTTGTTTCCTTTCTTTGGCTGAAAATTGGTGGAGGGGGTTATTTACAATTGAGCAATTAACAATGGAGAAGACTTTTTATGGCACATGATAGCTTCATGATGGTTCCACCATCTTTTGACTTCATTTGTTCATCATGACTTGATATGATTAGGTGATGGAGTGGAGACTTGTTTGTGATCATTGTTTATCATCATTACCCACTTTTTCTTATGGTCACCTTGCACTAGCTTGTGCTCACCCCCTTGACTTTTCTCCCTCCTCTCTTGATGAGATGGCCGGCCAAATGAAGAGTGGGCTGTCCATTTTTTGGGTGGTGAAAAAGAGCCTGATTTGCTTGCTAAAAATTCCCAAGTTCATCTCAAAAAGTATACATCTCATTCCTCCACCAAAAACCATGGCAACTTGAACCCCATTGAGACAAAAGAGTTCTACACTATCCTACAGCATTCTTGGACACGTTGACTTGCCAACTTTGTGCCCGAGTTGCCTCTGTCCAGAGGTGTGAGCCTGTAAAAGAACCCGGCGATGTGGTGCCCTTCCGACGAGGAGATGAAGACCGGAGATTCCGCGGGGAGATCGGGACGACGACGAGAATACCGATGGACACGGATCGCTCGGTATATATCTCTACCCCTTCTCTAGTTAGCTAGGAGTAGGTTAATGGCCCGATCCGGGTTTATAGTACGCGGTGGTGCCGGTTTAAAAGTTTAAGAAAAGTATCGTTTCCGCATTTTGGCCTCGTTCAGACGGCCGGGGCGCCGCGGTGCACTTACACTGGTATCAGAGCTACGCCATTAACCTAGTCTAGCTTGCTCTAACGTGTTTACATTTTCGATCGAACAAAAATTCCAAAAACCGCGATTTCAAGAGCATCAGTTTCTGTCGATTTTATTTTTGCTCGAATTTTTTTTTTGAGTATTGCAGAAATTAGTGCAGGCAATTATAAGAATTCTCTAAAAAATTGGTAAGGTGATACTGTAGAAAGACCGCAGAACCGCGGCCAAACCCCTGTTCCGGCCGCGGTTCCGCCGCGACACAGTGTCTTCACTGTACCAACTTTGTACAGAGCACTTTAAATTTGGAATTGGGGTTATTGGTATATTCTGTTTGGGCCCAGATTATTTTTGAGTGGTACAGTTGTGCTTGGGGCCCACTTCGGGAAATTTAGTCGATCGAAAATTTTAAACATGTTAGTTCATAGTCTTTACATTATATCTGCGACCGTGAATGTCATTTGATCGGTAAATAATGTCTAACTGCTATAGCCCTTTTAGACGGATTTGCGAACATGACATTCACGTTGATATTCTGTGTTGTGCTGTGATGTTGTGGATTGGTTGTAGGGGATATCCTGGATGCAATGTTAGTACAGTTTTGGTATTTTTATGTACATTTGTTATTGCGGGGCGAGCGTTCGACATGTGGACTACCGTCACTGCCTGTTTGTATATTATTCTTTTGGGGCACGACCGGGCTGAGGTCGATGTACCCGTTGTATGTATATTTTATTTTCTGTACTAGGAATACCCCAAGGTGGGATGCACGGATAGCCGGGTTCTAGAGGGCAACGAGCCCGCATCTCATGGCTTTGTGTCACGACCCGCAAGGTACGGAACGCGACCGGCACTTAAGTTACAAAACGTCTCAAGGCGTCCGTAAATAAGTAAGCCGAAGCCCAGAATACAAAACCCAATTAAGAATTTGAGTGAAGGAAAACCAATTTATTTAAAACATTTTTCACCATTAATCCACATCAAGTCCCTTTTTAAAATATCCTTCCTCTTTCAAAAATTCCTGCAGAATTTCCTTTGTAAATCAGGCATCAAACGGGCGCAAAACCGAAATATAAATAAATAACATGAATATGGCATCCCCAAGCGGGAGCTACCTCTTCGCCTCAAGGCGGTCACAAATCCCACGCAATGTAAAACAACAATATGCATAAATAAGTATGAAGCATGGGTAAAAAAACATGTCGACTCAAGTGAGCTCGACCCCAAATAACATATCATAAAATCCCCAAGTCTCACAACCTCGTCTCTAAGGTCAATATACAGTAATCCAAATAACTGGTACAGCTGAAATAGTAGTAGTAGCAGTGGCAGCAGTAGATGGAGTACTCTAGATACAATGAGCATATATAAGGTGGTACAAAATGATAACAACCCACCTATGAGAAAAAGCCTCGAGTCCAGACAAAAAGGGCAAAATGAGCCAAAGTGTCCGCCGCTACAGTGCTGACAGAACGGACCTGCAGAAAAGCTGGGGCACAACGGGGGTGAGTTGCCAGCTCGTGAGTAATAAATAACATTTACTAAGGCTATCGTATGCATGCACACAAGTATTCTAGCATCTCTAACAGGTATGGCTATGTGTACTAGTAGGTATGTATGCATCATCAGGGTTCTAACCAGTATATTACATGGATGCAATAACAGGTATGTATGCCATATGAGTCAACTCAAGATCTCATCATGAAGGTATAAAAATTGTTCCTTCATTTGTTTTTGAAAATCATAATATTCATAAAAAACCTGTGTCCAGCAACGACACCACAAAACTGTTTAAATCCCATATATCCATGTCAAGTATCTCTGGCCTCAGCCGTCCGGCTGATCCATGTCAAATATCCATATCTCAATCTAGCGGCCACGGTCGGTATCCTCCGGATATCAGCCGTGCCAAATGAAGTCACCGGTAGGTAATCCGTCCCCTGCCAGGCTTAACGCCATCTCCTGCGATCTTCTTGCCCCGGGGTACCATACCGGGCCCACCATGTACCCGAGACGGTTCATCCACCTCCTTGAAACGGGTCTAGAAAACCACAGCAAACTCATGGTGGACGACATTTTACATCACTAGAAAACCGCAACTTTTATATTTAAAAGATCGTAAGTTTGAAAATCATGCGGCTTTCTCCAAAATCCCGAAATATCATAAATCTCATGAAATCATCATGGGTACATATGTCAATGATAATGAATGCATAGGGTATCAATTTGCAATGTATGATTTATACTAAGCATGAGCAAGTGAATTAATGCATATGCACAATGATAGCAATTCTTATGATTTCATTTTAAATATTTATTGCAATAGCACAGTTCTAAGAAATTAACATGTTTCAGATTTGCAGTTATCTAGTGTCGTGACATGGCAATTACCAGGGTGTGTGTCCACATGAATAGTGCTCATGCTGTATATAAAAACCTGGTAATGGTGCATGTGTCCTACAATTGAGTTTGCGTATATGGGTACAACATATTGATCTAATTGCAGCAATTATCATGCAAGTATTATTATTCTAATGTCACAAGTAAATATCAAGTCTACTATTTTTCAGTTTACTAAATCTATCAGGCGACTTGCGCCATCCAAATGATCGTCCCCCGTAGATGTTAAATCTACTCACCCGTGGTCCCGTGTTAGGTATGTCCGACCACCTGCTTCCCTTTCTCCACTGCGCTCGAAGTCCCTGCCGGCGAACCTAGAATTTACAACAGTCACAATATAAGGAAAAATCCTGCAAAACACGATATATCTATAAAAAGGATATACGTGCGTGAAACTAAACGCGCGTGCACATGACACGACGCGACGCGCACAAACCCACCAGAACCTACGCCGACGCGCTGTGTCGCGCAGCGTGCCACAGAACCACGCGTATCACGCGCGTGTCGCACGAGACTTAAAACATCGGAAACACGTTATTAGCTCCAGATTTTGCCTCTGGACCAAACTTAAAAAGTTACAGATTCCAACAGACCAAGCTACTCAGCAGAGCCCCACACCCAAAATCCCAACACCCCACCTCCTACTCTGGCCGCAAATTGCGGCCAGATCGAATAAACCGGCGGCCTCCAATGTGAGGTGGGTCCCCATGCTTTGTGTGTGTGTCTCTGCTAGTCTCACTATGCTACAGTCTTCTCAATTTTTACCTGAGTGCACCGGGTCAAAAGAAGATTTCAGAAAGGCTAAAAAGTCGCTAAAACTGCTAATTTACGCCAAGTCGGATAAATCTGGTATTTTTATGAAATCTGGAGAAATTCTCTGGTTAACTGGTCTCAACAGCACCTACTTGGGTTACTCTAACCATCACAACCATTACATTCTCAAAATTCTCTTAATTCACCCAAAATTACTACTAAAGTATGCAATAAACACCAACTAAGCTAGATGACCATAACTTTAGCAATTAGGAGACGGGTTAAGGGGGTTATACCTCAAAAGACCCTAGATGAAGGAGAAGAGAAGGAGTAGGAGAGTGTGTACAACTCCTGGTGCTGCAAAACTTGACTGGAAATGAGCTGTGATGGGCAGCAGAGGCTGATCTTTAACTGGCTGAAGCTGATGCTGTTTCAGTTGCTTTGTTTTGGAGCTGAAATGTTGCTGTTGTTGTTTGTTGCAGTGGCAAGGGTTGAGGTAATGTTAAGGGAAGGGTTGTGTGTTGTGGGGGAGGTGTTATGTAAAGAGTTAGGGCTGATGTAACAGTTGTTGCTGCTGAAAATGTGTTGCTGCTGTTATAGGCTGATGAAGTTGATGTGAGTGTTGTTGTAGCTGAAACGTGTTGTTGTGAGTGTTGTTGTGGTGTGGTGTGTGGTGTTTTGTGTTGAAGCTATGGGCTGGTGTGATGCTATGGGCTGGTATGGTTGATGCTGCTGCTGTTTTTATGGAGTTAGGTGGCTGTTGCAGCAGCTATAGCTGACTTTGTGGCTGAAATTGGGAAGAAATTGGACAGATGCAATGATGGTGCTGCTGTTGATGTAGTTACGGTTGAGCTATGGGGTTATAGGTGTTGCTGAAGCTGACTTTTGGTGGCTGAAAAGATGTGATATGGCTGATTTGTCTTTGGGCTGATTTGATGTTGGTCAAGGGTTGAAATGTGCTGATGTGTGGGGCTGAAATGAGCTGTTTTGGTAAACTTTTTACCAAAAGATCCCACATTAACACGCAACTACTACTAAACACAGACTCAGGTGTTACACTTTGAGACGGAGGGGGCTTCACTCTAGAATTGGCGGGCTATTCGCCGCACTCGTAGGGGGTACAGGTTGACCCAAGAAGGGGTGCCCAAGTTACCGGATTCCGTGAAGTGCTGGGTGGTCCATTCACGTTGCTGAAGGGGGCTGCCTCGCTTCAGGTTTTGGCGGGTAACTTGCCGCGCCCGTAGGGGTCTAGGATTTCATTGCACAGGCTATCCACATGACCAGGGTGTAAGTCCATGCTACCCTTCCCCGGTACTTACGGGGTTGCGGAAATGGTGAAAAACGATTTTCTTTAGGGTGGTAACATGGACTCATAATACGGATCTTTGTTAAACAACTACCTAACAACCTAACTAGGAGTTTTACCTACTCGGTTAGGGGGTTATACCTTACTTGAACTCCTTCGTCTTCAACTCCTTGCGGTGTCCGGATCGCCCTCACCTCGTCGTCTCCTCGCGCCGAAGATGGATCCACCCGAAAGCTTCTACCTTTTGGCTTCTACTTCAAACATGAAGAAACTAGAACACTTGGTTTGCTAAACCTTATGAACTAGGATGAGTAGAGAAGTGATATGGGTTTTCTTTTATCTCTAAGGCAATGTTTCTCAACTCATGAGAGGGAGTTGCCTTGAGCTAGAAAGAGAGCAAGAGGAAGAGGGAGAGAGCTTGAGGATGAGAGAGCTCAAGAGAGAGAAAGCAAATGAAAGAATGAATAAGTCTTTTTTCATCCAAGCTCTCATAATCCAAAAGCATGATAACTCATAATAGTAATTGAGTATTATGTGATGGTTCAAGTCAAAATAGCCATATCATTTCATGCACTCATTTTGCAAAAAGAAATAAGCAACCAAAAGTCTTTGCCATAAAATGATAGCCATTGTAATGATGGTGGTCAACTAGTCCAACCTAGTCAACCGATCAACAAAGTCAACAAGTCAACAAAGTCAACTTTTCATCCCAACCATGACACAATAATACTTAATTAATATTATCATTAATCATATTTCTTATTCTCATTAGGGTTTAGCAAAAGTCAATAGTCAACAGTCAACAACCCTAATGAGAATCCTTTGCCTCTGTCTCTCTGTCAACCGTGCATACACACCCGCATCCGCGTTCCAGGGAACACGAATGCAAAAGAGATAAAATAAATCCCAAAACGTATACTAGGATCTGGCTTAAACCAAAGCCCGCTAGTAATAACTTCCCGGACACCAAACGTGCACAAGTGCGCGGATGTGACCGAACCCTGTCGCAAAACCATGCGACCTGTCGCAAAACCATGCGACTCTTTTGCCTAAAGGCGAATTGCTCTCTGTGTGCGACTCTAAAGACTCGACACCATGATGGCAGTGGGTTTAACTACAGACCGCAAGCGGCACTAGCTGTGCGTAACGGCCTCCAGGTAGATGCCGATAAGAAGACTGACGAGGTGAAACCATCTGAACTCCTACTGAGCCTGAATGTGACAGTCTCCGTACAGTCCGGTCTGTTCGTCTGATAACATCGCATGGCGGGCCTAGGGGGCAGTAAACGTCAGTCCCCTAATAGCGGTACAAGTCGTGTCGGAGTGTAGCCCAGAACACCCTGAGATAACACTGGAAACCTACCAGTATATCTCGCTTGCCCTGGCCAGGGACGACTTGTGTAATGGCTCTCCTAGACACAGCGCGATGTCAACCCCCAATACCAGGAGAGACAAATCCTGTCTAACCGTCACTGCCTCCAAGTGCTTCGGGACTGCTCCTAACTACTACCTGTTTGCACGACTCCTTTGAGCCATGGTAGGGTAGTAATCAAAGTACAGTGGGAACACACTCGAGGCGAAGTGACAGTGTCAAGTCAGCGGACTAAGCTGTACTCATGTCACCTGGAAACTGATAACTGACGATAGGTATAGTACCAACCAACAGTTCCCGACGAGTCCTGTCCAGTGTACCCGTAACCTAACGAGCACCCGCATACTATCTCAAGTACGACGTACAGACGACTGTGGGACAGACCGTCTCCCCTGCTGGGATGAGAAGCGGATACGCTAGTCTACTCCGGAGTATCGATGCCCTGTCTCGATAGTCCTACGACTAGGGGCCTGCATAAGGATGTGCTTGTGGATTACCCAGCCCCCACGAGTGTGACTGCCATCACAACGCTGGTAATCAAGCAAAGATCCTAAGGGCCCACTAATGTGTATAGGTGATATACTAAAATAAACACATGTACACATTAAAGCAGAAACAAACCAAGTAGCATACTACTATTTTGAGCAAGATTGTCTATACAAGGTGAATATCCCAAGCTTCCATTAAGTAATATACAAACTAGTATGATACGGTAATGGCCTCTAGGGCATATACACTAACAATCTCCTACTTGCACTAAGGCCATGTATTGGCGTATCGAAGACCTATCATCTCGATCAGCCGCTCGAACTGAGTCTGGGGTAAGGCCTTCGTGAGTGGATCAGCAGTGTTATCTTCCGTAGCAACTCTCCGAACCTCGATCTCCTGGCGACCCACGATCTCCCTGATCAGGTGATACCGCCTCAAGATGTGTCTGGACTTCTGATGGGACCTGGGTTCCTTCGCTAAAGCTATAGCCCCGTTGTTGTCGCAATACAGAGGTATTGGATTAACAATGGACGGAACCACCTGAAGTTCTGTCAAGAACTTCCTTATCCAGACGGCTTCTTTTGCAGCATCTGCAGCAGCGATATATTCCGCTTCTATCGTCGAGTCAGCAACGGTTTCCTGTTTAGAACTCTTCCAACACACCGCCCCTCCATTGAGGGTAAAGACATAACCCGACATGGACTTGGAATCATCCTTGTCACTCTGGAAGCTGGAGTCAACAAAGGCCTCGATCTGGAGGTCTTTTCCGCCATACTCCAAGAACATCTCCTTTGTCCTTCTCAGGTACTTGAGAATGTTCTTTACCGCTATCCAGTGTTTCTCCCCAGGGTTTGACTGATACCGGCTTACCACACTCAGTGCATAAGCTACATCCAGTCTGGTACAAAACATCGCATACATTATAGAGCCTACCGCAGAAGTGTAGGGTATAATAGACATGCGATCCCTTTCCAAATCAGTCTTGGGAGACATCTCTTTGGAGAGGGTGATCCCGTGACAAGCCGGTAGATTACCACGCTTGGAATCTTCCATACTGAATCTTTTCAGTATGGTGTCGATGTACCTGGACTGTGAAAGTCCTAATATCCTCTTGGATATGTCACGATGGATCCGGATCCCCAGAATGTAAGAGGCATCACCCAGGTCTTTCATGGAGAACCTGTGTGATAAGAACCCCTTGATAGATTGTAGCATAAGAATGTCATTTCCTATCAACAGAATGTCATCCACGTACAAAACGAGGAATACAACAGTTCTTGCTACAAATCTACTATAGATGCATGGTTCATTTGGACTTTTGATAAAGCCAAATTCTTTGACCGTCTCATCAAAACAGATGTTCCAACTCCGTGATGCCTGCTTTAGTCCATAGATGGACTTAAGCAACTTGCACACCTTTCCGCTGCTCCCACTCTGAATGAAACCCTCTGGCTGGTCCATATAGACACACTCCTCTAAATTTCCATTTAGAAAATCGGTCTTTACGTCCATCTGCCAAATCTCATAATCGTGGAAAGCAGCAATGGAAAGAAGGATCCGAATGGATTTCAGCATAGCCACTGGAGAAAAGGTTTTGTCATAGTCCAAACCAGGTCTTTGACGAAAACCCTTTGCAACAAGTCTAGCCATATAGGTCTCAACCTGTCCATCTACACCAATCTTCCTTTTGAAGATCCACTTGCATCCTACGGGTTTTACCCTATCTGGAGCAATGTCCAACGTCAATACTTTGTTGGTGTACATGGACTCCATTTCGGTCCGCATTGCATCCAGCCATTTTACCGAGTCAACGCTCTGAATGGCCTGCTGGAAGCTAGTCGGCTCATCACTATCAATGATGCAATCCTCTCTATCCCTGTCTATGAGAAAACCGTAGTATCTCTCGGGTGGATGAGACTGCCTACTACTTCTGCGGAGCGGCGTAGGAATGTCTTGATCTTTCGAACCCTTTGGTTCTACTAAGCTTTCAGTAATAGTTCGTGGTTCTGGAATTTCTTCCAGTTCTATTGCGCTCCCACTTATCTGTTTTTCCAAAAACTGAGTTTCCAAGAAGTGGGCATGACGAGAAACAAAAACCTTTTGTTCCTCTTCGCAATAGAAGAAATATCCCTTGGAGTTCTTCGGATATCCCACAAACTTGCACTGTATTGAGCGTGCCTCGAGTTTGTCCGCATGCTGCTTTTTGACAAAAGCTGGACATCCCCATGTCTTAATGTAATTAAGATAGAGTCTCTTCCCACACCACATCTGATATGGTGTAGTAGGCACAGTCTTAGTTGGAACTCGGTTCAAAAGGTATGCAGCTGATTCTAGTGCATATCCCCAGAATGATCGCGGTAACTCAGCGTTACTTATCATGGACCGTACCATATCCAATAGGGTTCGGTTCCATCTCTCCGATACACCGTTATGTTGCGGAGTGTATGAAGGAGTAAGCAGAGAGAGAATTCCATTCTCTTTTAAGTAATCCAAGAACTCGGCACTCAAGTATTCACCACCTCGATCAGATCTCAGTGTCTTGATACTTTTGCCAGTTTGTTTTTCTACTTCATTCTTATAATCCTGGAATTTTCCAAAGGCTTCGGATTTATGTTTCATTAAGAAGACATATCCGTACCTTGAAAAGTCATCCGTGAAAGTAATGAAGTAAGAATAACCGCTTCGTGCATGCGTAGACATTGGACCGCACACATCGCTCTGTACGAGTCCCAAGAGCTCGCTCGCTCTTACTCCGTGTCCAGTGAACGGAGTCTTTGTCATCTTTCCTTTGAGACAGGATTGACAAGTTGCATATGATTGATATTCGAACGGATCCAAATATCCTTCTGTATGTAACTTCGTCAACCTTCTCTCATTGATGTGACCCAGTCTACAATGCCGTAAGAAAGACTGATTTGTTTCCGGAGACTTTCTTTTGTGTGTATTCTGGACATTGAAAATCTGTGGTTGGTTTAATACGTATATACCATTGCTTAATGTACCTGACCCAATCAGAACTTGATTAAGGTGAATGCTTACAACATTACTTACAAACGCAAATTCATAACCTTCTTTAGAAACTAAAGATACAGAAATGATATTACAAGTTGCATTGGGTACAAAATAACAATTACGCAAAACCAAAACGTGTCTATCAGACAACCCCAGGTGATAGTCCCCCACGGACTCAGCATCCATGCCAGCTCCGTTTGCAACTCTGAGGGTCATATCACCTGCCTTCAAAATCCTACGGTTCCTCAACGCCTGCAAAGAATTACAGATATGAGATCCTGATCCGGTATCCAATACCTAGGAAGTAGAGTTTATTGATAGACAGTTTTCAATACCATACACACCTGAAGCTGAAGCCGCAACTCGCTTCAGATCCTGTGTTCTGGCCTTCCAAGCCCTGCAATCTTTCTTCCAGTGTCTACTCTTGTGACAGTAAAAGCATTCTTCCTTTCCTATAAGCTTTCCCGCTTCTTTTGTTTCTTTTGCCTTTCCGTTCGTATCCACTTTACTAACACCGCCCCTTGGTTTGGCGGGGTTTTCCTTCTTCTTTCCCTTGGCTTTCGCCTTGGACCTAGAAGAGGAAGATCCTCCTACAAACAAAGTGGATGTTTCCCTACCTTTCTGTAGGGTGCCCTCTGCACTCCTCAGCATGTTGAGGAGTTCTGAAAGTTCAACTTCCTTTTCCTGTAAGTTGAAGTTCAGGATGAACTGGGCGTAAGTGGAAGGAAGGGACTGGAGAATCATGTCCGTATAGAACTCATTCTCCAACGTGGTCCCAAGGTCCGCGAGCTCCTCAATGAAGCCAATCATCTTAAGCACGTGTTCCGCTACCGGTGTCCATCTGATATTCCCAGGTGATAGTCCCCCATGGCTTTAGCATCCATGCTAGCTCCGTTTGCAACTTTGAGGGTCATGTCACCTGCCTTCAAAAACCTACGCTTTCTCAACGCCTGTAGAGAATTACAGATATGAGATCCTGATCCGGTATCTAATACCCAGGAAGTAGAGTTTATTGATAGACAGTTTTCAATAACATACACACCTGAAGCTGAAGCCGCAACTTGCTTCAGATCCTGTGTTCTGGCCTTCCAAGCCCTGCAATCTTTCTTCCAGTGTCCACTCTTGTGATAGTAAAAGCACTCTTCCTTCCCCACAAGCTTCCCCGCTACCTTTGTTGCTTTTGCCTTTCCCTTCGTATCCACTTTACTAACACCGCCCCTTGGTTTGGCGGGGGCTTTCTTCTTCTTTCCCTTGGCTTTCTCCTTGGACCTAGAAGAGGAAGATCCTCCTACAAACAAAGTGGATGTTTCCCTACCTTTTTGTAGGGTGCCCTCTGCACTCTTCAGCATGTTGAGGAGTTCTGAAAGTTCAACTTCCTTTTCTTGCAAGTTGAAGTTCAGGATAAACTGGGCGTAAGTGGAAGGAAGGGACTGGAGAATCAAGTTCGTGTAGAGCTCGTTCTCTAACGTGGTCCCTAGGTCCGTGAGCTCCTCAATGAAGCCAATCATCTTAAGCACGTGTTCTGCTACCGATGATCCGACGGCCAATCTCCCCGAAAACAGCTTTTTCGAGACTTCGTATCTGGCGATATGAGATTGCTCTCCATACAGTTCTTTTGTATGGAGAAATATGGATTCAAGGTCCATATTCTCGTGCCTCCTCTGATGTTCATTGTCCATAGAGGCAAGCACGAGGCACTTGGCCTTCACGCAATTGATTTCCCAGGTCTTACGGATTTCCCTATTCGCGACGCTGGTTTTGGGACCTGGGACAGGGGGAGCTTTGGTAGTAAGGAGATACCCCAACTTGTCACAACTTGTTATAAGTGATTGCCATTTTGACATTCCTGAGCCAATCTTTGTAGTTTGGCCCTGTCAGTATGTTTTTATCCAGTAGTAACTTAAGTCCGGTCATGATGTTTGGTCGCTGCAATTAGGAGAGAGAGAAGAAACACTTTAGCATGATGCTCTTGCAAGTTTAGAGTGGTTTTTAATTTTTCTAAACAGGATGGCTCCCACTGTCTCTCGAATCCTTCCTCAAACCAAAAAGGAAGAATTAGTCAGGATCAATCTCACCGTACAATACTTGCTTAACCGTTCAGCCAGGCTAGTGTCGGTACTTCGAGGGAGGTTTTCCAACGCTTTCGCGAAGTTCTTTAATTAAATAACCTCTTTTCCCTTGGGGCGTAGCCCCGCTAACACCTTTCTAGACACCTACTTGGTTTATAGCATTGATCGTTAAGCGAGAAATTTCCCGAGGAGTAGCATATACTTACAGTAGGATCGGGATCCAAATATCATCGCGTGACAAAACTGAATGAATCCTACCAGAATCATCACACTCCAAATGGTATGCAGCGCTAGCAAGTTTCAGTTCTTTTGAAACTCCCGATGTGGATTTTTGCCCCATGCTCTTATGACCTTGACTTTGGCCAAAATATCATAAGTCACATGTCAAGTTCTACCCGTCATTCTCCAGGTTAATTTGAACCCACCCGTACCTACCCTTGACTTTGGCCAACATGGCAGTACGACTGTCCTAAACCAACACATCTATCTATGCTGCACATGAATACCCAATAGCTACCAATCACTATGCCTTGACTTTGGCCAACATACATAGCTTGAATACTTATTGACCATTCATGTGAAACGACGGAGGGCTACGAATGGTTTTGGCGAAACTGTGAACGTAGTGAACTTGATATAATCGAAGGAACGAGATAGCTTTCAAAAAGGAGTGGTTCATGCTCCACATTTAAAATTTGGTTTTGAAAAGAATCGAGTGGTTTTGAAAGTGTTCCTACGACTTTTACTTGGTTTATTTTTCTTGCATTAATTTTAATGCGTCCCATCATTTAATCCTACCATTGCAGAAAACAACTAAAATATGACGTACGCTTATACCATCCGCATTCGCCACGGGCCCCCGTCATTACCCGTTAGGTTACTTAACTAATGACAGAGCGGGGGATGGATTAGTGCGGATGCAAAACATAAGCAACGCATAAATAGATATCATATATAGATATATTGCAATGATAGCCATTTCAGATCACAGATGAACACATTGGATATACTAGGAATCCGCAATTCGTACGAACCTGTAACGAAGCGGATTACACGGTCGCGATGAATAGCCAAAACCTCACCCTAGACCCCTACGGGTGCGGCAAACTACCCGCCAAATATCCGAAGCGGAGCAACCTCCCTCAAGTAAGCCACTCGGCACTTCGAGATACCCGGTAGTTTGTGCACCCCACTTTGGGTCTATCCTAGGAGCAAAAACAGTAAAAGAAATTATACAATGACGGCTACAACCTCACCCCGGTTGTGCGGCCAAAAAAATAATATTACATCAATTACAAATTTACATGAATTGAAAGAAAAAGAAAAACTCTCATCTCACAACCCCCCGGCTATTCATCCACGACAATCCAATGAATTCATATACACATACCATCAACATTACAGATCACAGATATGTATAACCCCCACTAATCGACGTATAGCGATTAGCAGACGTTCAATACATATAACACATCACAGATATAGACCCGTTAGCTTAAGTCTTTAGAAGTTCGATCAAAATACGGATTTTAAGCCCCAAAAACAAATTTTGCTTTCTGGAAAATCTGGGCTGAAAACACATACTGTAAAAATCCCAAAACACCCAACTGAATAAACTGCATGAAAAATCGCCCACGACCGAGAGAACGAAGCCGCGGATCCGCGGCGGGAGCACGCTCCCGCCGCGGTTCCACGGCGCGTTGATCGGTTCAGTGGACCATTTTTCTACAGTTTCTTCTAAAAACCCTGAGCCGAATTTTAAGATAAGATTTATTATTTTTGGAACAGAAAACAAATTCGGTAGAAAGTTGATTTTTCAGGCGTGTTTCGTGACTTTTTCTACGATCGAACTTCTACTTACTTTGCTAACATGTTAGATAGTGTTTAACCTGGCTCTGATACCACTGTAAGTCCATGCTACCCTTCCCCGGTACTTACGGGGTTGCGGAAATGATGAAAAACGATTTTCTTTAGGGTGGTAACATGGACTCATAATACGGATCTTTGTTAAACAACCACCTAACAACCTAACTAGGAGTCTTACCTACTCGGTTAGGGGGTTATACCTTACTTGAACTCCTTCGTCTTCAACTCCTTACGGTGTCCGGATCGCCCTCACCTCGTCGTCTCCTTGCGCCGAAGATGGATCCACCCGAAAGCTTCTACATTTTGTCTTCTACTTCAAACTTGAAGAAACTAGAACACTTGGTTTGCTAAACCTTGTGAACTAGGATGAGTAGAGAAGTGATATGGGTTTTCTTTTATCTCTAAGGCAATGTTTCTCAACTCATGAGAGGGAGTTGCCTTGAGCTAGAGAGAGAGCAAGAGGAAGAGGGAGAGAGCTTGAGGAAGAGAGAGCTCAAGAGAGAGAAAGCAAATGAAAGAATGAATAAGTCTTTTTTCATCCAAGCTCTCATAATCCAAAATCATGATAACTCATAATAGTAATTGAGTATTATGTGATGGTTCAAGTCAAAATGGCCATAGCATTTCATGCACTCATTGTGCAAAAAGAAACAAGCAAGCAAAAGTCTTTGCCATGAAATGATAGCCATTGTAATGATGGTGGTCAACTAGTCCAACCTAGTCAACCGGTCAACAAAGTCAACAAGTCAACAAAGTCAACTCTTCATCCCAATCATGACACAATAATACTTAATTAATATTCTCATTAATCATATTTCTTATTCTCATTCGGGTTTAGCAAAAGTCAATAGTCAACAGTCAACAACCCTAATGAGAATCCTCTGCCTCTGTCTCTCTGTCAACCGTGCATACACACCCGCATTCGTGTTCCGGGGAACACGAATGCTAACGAGATAAAATCAATCCCAAAACGTATACTAGGATTTGGCTTAAACCAAAGCCCGCTAGTAATAACTGCCCGGACACCAAACGTGCACAAGTGCACGGATGTGACCGAACCCTGTCGCAAAACCATGCGACCTGTCGCAAAACCATGAGACCTCTACTCTTTTGCCTAAAGGCGAATAGCTCTCTGTATGGGACTCTAAAGACTCGACACCACGCTGGCAGTGGGTTTAACCACAGACCGCAAGCGGCACTAGCTGTGCGTAACGGCCCCCAAGTAGATGCCGATAAGAAGACTGACGAGGTGAAACCCATCTGAACTCCTACTGAGCCTGAATGTGACAGTCTCCGTACAGTCTGGTCTGTTCGTCTGATAACATCACATGGCAGGCCTAGGGGGCGGTAAACGTCAGTCCCCTAATAGCGGTACAAGTCGTATCGGAGTGTAGCCCAGAACACCCTGAGATAACACTGGAAACCTACCAGTATATCTCGCTTGCCCTGGCCAGGGATGACTTGTGTAATGGCTCTCCTAGACACAGCGCGATGTCAACCCCCAATACCGGGAGAGACGAATCCTGTCTAACCGTCACTGCCTCTAAGTGCTTCAGGACTGCACCCAACTACTACCTGTTTGCACGACTCCTTTAAGCCGTGGTAGGGTAGTAATCAAAGTACAGTGGGAACACACTCGAGGCGAAGTGACAGTGTCAAGTCAGCGGACTAAGCTGTACTCATGTCACCTAGGAAATGATAACTGACGATAGGTATAGTACCAACCAACAGTTCCCGACGAGTCATGTCCAGTGTACTCGTAACCTAACGAGCACCCGCATACTATCTCAAGTACGACGTACTGACGGCTGTGGGACAGACCGTCTCCCCTACTGGGATGAGAAGCGTATACACTAGTCTACTCCGGAGTATTGATGCCCTGTCTCGATAGTCCTACGACTAGGGACCTGCATAAGGATGTGCTTGTGGATTACCCAGCCCCCACTAGTGTGACTGCCATCACAACGCTGGTAATCAAGTAAAGATCCTAAGGGCTCCACTAATGTGTATAGGTGATATACTAAAATAAACACATGTACACATTAAAGCAGAAACAAACCAAGTAGCATTCTACTATTTTGAGCAAGATTGTCTATACAATGTGAATATCCCAAGCTTCCATTAAGTAATATAAAAACTAGTATGATACAGTAATGGCCTCTAGGGCATATACACTAACACAGAGGAACGTCGGGTTTCAGTAGCGGCTCTATGAAACACGGGGATCCCAGCTATTTGTATTGTTCTGTGATGCTTATTACATTTCTGTGATGTTGAATTTTATCACGCCTTGAGCGAATATTATATATTGATATATATACTAGTAGATGTTGTATATGTTTTGCATCCGCGCTAGTCCAGTCCCCGCTCTATCGTTAGTTAAGTAACCTAACGGGTAATGACGGGACCCAGTGGCGAATGCGGATGGCATATACGTACATCATTATTTTCGTTCTTTATTGGTGTGATCAATTGATGGGCCTGTATTGATTCGGATCAATGCAAGCTAAACAAACCTATTCTGATGTTGTTGGAACATTTTTCAAAAAGCTGTTATTGCAAGGGCGTTCTCTTTTGTTTTGCACAGTGATATTCAGTTGGAATATCCTGCACCTCAGTCGACGAGGCAAGGGCCGAGATCCCTTCACCGGGAGTGACCCCTTAGACAGAAGTTTGCGTCAGGGCAATAACTTCACTATAGTCGTTTACTTTTGCTTTGCATCGTGGTATTCAGTTGGAATATCCTGCATCTCATTCTACGGGGAAAGAGCCGAGATCCTTTCACCGGGAGTGACCTCTTTAGCAATGGTTTTCGTCACTATATTTTTACAAAGCTATCCGGTTCCTTCAACGATATCAAGTTCATTACGTTAAAGGTTTTTCGCTAAAAACCATTCGTAGCCCTCCGTCGTTTCATATGGATAGTCAATAGTATTCAAGCTGTGTTTGTTGGCCAAAGTCAAGGCACAGTGATTGGTAGCTATTGGATATTCATATGCAGCATAGATAGATGCGTTGGTTTGGGACAGTCGTACTGCCTTGTTGGCCAAAGTCAAGGGTAGGTATGGGTGGGTTCAAATTAACCTGGAGAATGACGGGTAGAACTTGACATGTGACTTATGATTTGTTGGCCAAAGTCAAGGTCATAAGAGTATGGGGTAAAAATCACATCGGGAGTTTCTAAAGAAAATGAAACTTGCCAGATATGCGCATACCTTCTGGAGTGTGATAACGTGAATGGATTCCATCATGTTATCATGTGATGATAGTTAGATCCCGATTCCCACTGATGAGTTGGTTTACTCCTCGGGTGATCCCGATTAATTCTTCTTTCAGGTTTGGAGGAGAATTTGACGGTACAGTGGGAGGTTTCCTGATTAGATAAAGTGATAACTATTCTGATCTAGGTTAGAGTGCACGCTGAGTGTTTCTTTTCTCTCTCTCTTTGGCAGCGAACATGACCCGACCTTTGACTATGACTCAGTGACCAAGATTGACCGAACCTTCTTAAACACTGGCTTTTGGATTGTCAGAGTTGCAAACCTCATTGCCACTCCTACTTTTACCCTTTTCTCCAGGACACCCCATATTACTACGAACGCCCACTTCCATTGGACAAAACCATCGTATGGTTATATACGAACTCGAAGGAATTTATTCGAGGATGGTTTCTGGTTCTGGAGAAAACGAATATGACTATTCAGTTGTCTTTTCCTTTTAACTTCTCTCAGGTTGCGAGTACTCCTTGGTTTAGGAGATAGTACACATATTACGCAAATTGGATAGTCTTCTTCCAAACCTTAGGCTGGTGCCGAACGGTGGGGAATGAAGAAAACCAATTAGCATAACGGTGGTGTACAGAAGGTATTAAGTTAAGACAAATAAAGGGATTAGAAGGAGGGCAAAGTAAATTGCGACTGCTATTTACGACCAAACCAAGTATTTCATTACCACTCCCACTTCACCTTTGTATTTCTCCAGAACACTCCGTATCACTACGAAGATCCACAGTTATTTGGATACTCCATCGTATGGTTATATACGAACTCGAAAGGAACTTGTTCCAGTTCGGGGATGGATTCTGGTTCAGGAGAAATAGGAATAAGGTTTATTCGGTTGTCTTTTATCTTCACCTTCTCTCGCATTGCGAGTGCTCCTAGGATTAGGACAGTACACCCATTATGCTTATTGGATAGTCTTCTTCCAAACCATAGGCTGGTGCCGAATGGTAGGGAAGGAAGAAAACCATTTGGCCTAAAGGGGTATACAGAAGGTAATGACTAAAAACATATGAATGGAATTGGAGAGATGGCATAGAAATATACGGTTACAGTTGTGAATCTGGATAATGGAAGAGGCATTACTATGAATATCAGGATACCCCTACGAAACATTTCAATGTTTCAGTTTCACTATGTACTGTTAAAAGAAAACTGATTTCCCAATTAGCCCTTGCTCCAGGGTATGTATTTACCAAGTATGATTCTCACATCTTGTATGGTTTTACAGATGATGAGTGGGAGTAAGTTATTGGGAATTAGGTGATCATTCTCATTATATCGGAATTCGTTGTAATTGGTGATATTTGAGGAAGTCACCTGGGTTGTTTGCCGGACGACAAATATTTGGTTTTGAATATCCGTTGCTATGCACCAATTTCAAATTGATATATCTGTACGTCTATTTTTATAGAGTGAGATATAACTTTTTGAAATTCTGTCCATGACATTTACCTATATCAGTGGATGGTTAGGTAAGGAGCATTAAAACAGCGGTGTAATTCTTCTTAGCCATAAGTGCAGTTTTCAACCTGCGACATACAGGGAATGAGTTATTAGACTCAGGGGACTTATACAGAGTATTATATGTTGTCCAGTGTCCATGAGGACAGAGGGGTTGGTGCTCGGACTGTATTCTGTTTACTTGTGACTTCTCTAATTCTTAGACATGTATTTCGTAGAAATGCAAGGTCTGAGTTTTGAGAAGTTACAGGTATAAGAATAAAGTAGAGAACCAGGTGTTGCAGGAATCAGGATTCTTCAAGGTGATTGAAGATGTAGATACTTGTGTATGGTATTCAGTTGATAGTAATGATTTTGAGAAACTTGTTTCTCTTTCAGGTCACTCATAATTGGAAGCATTCCTAAGTTGAGTAACGCTGATCGGCCTCCTTCCATTTAGTTGACATGCACTGGAGACAGCTGCATGATTTGAATATGGTTTAATTAAATCAGTGCCTCTGATTCTATATTGGATATAGAATAGTTCATATCGTAACATTGTTAAGGTACGGGGAGTTGTCCGGCTTATTCTTAAAACCAGACTCTGGACAACTCAAGGCATGTTTCTGTAATGGCTGTTTGTGGGTTGACCCGGGTTATGACGATGGTTGATTTTCTACCATCTGGAAGATCAATAGTGATATTGTTCTTGACTCACCACAGTTTTGATAAAAATGTATTTTTTCAGAAAACAGTAGTGGGAGTATGGTAGAACTGGAAGTGATTCCAGAACCGCAAACGATTACTGAAAATTTAATAAGAACCTAAAGATTCAATCTGGTTTGACATTCCATTGGCCACTCCGCAGATAAGGTGGGTAACCTCAGGGACCCGAGAGGTACTCCGGTAGCCTCAAGGACGGTGACAGGGAGGTTCTTGTTTACCCAGACTTGCCATTGCTGTTGTTCCAGACTATGAGACTCGGCAGGAGGATGAGTATAGCGTCGTTCTAAACAAGCTTTAGAAGTGTATATCTATATGACTCTGCCAGAGGGTTGTCATAGTCAGTGGGAGCAGCGGAAGCATTGGTGGACAAGTGGCTTATGTCTATTTATAGACTAAAGCAGAAATAGCGGAGATAGATCATCTATTTCTGATGTGACAGTATAGGTTTGACTTCATCAGAATAGGGGATGGATCTGTTAAGAAGGTAGTAGGGTGTGATGTCCTGGTATCTGGATGACATACACAGAGTAGAAAGTGGAATTCCTATACTACAATCAGTTATACTTTGGTTGTCACACAGTGGTTTCTCCACATAGGATATGGATATTATATCAGATATTCTGGTTGCTAGATCTATGGTTTTAGATCTAGAATTGGGTAGTTTCCCAATCAGGGTACTTAGACAGCATTCTAAATGTATTTAGAATGGACGACTCCAGGCATGGTAGTGTACCTGTAGGTGATGGAGTTACCCTCTCTAAAGGAGTCTTACAGACTAAAGGGGAAAGGGATGTGCATAATTGGCAGATCACTTGTTTAGGAAATTGAGTTGATCATGAGATATCAAGTACCACACTAGATGTTGTTTTTGCACGAGATGCAATAAGTTGATCCAATCCTGGAGAAGCATTAGGAAGCAGCTTTAGAACATAAGTTGATGTTCTGGGGAAATGATAACGACATCCTCCTTCGGGAGACAGTTATCATTCCAGGCTTCCAAGGTGACCTGGACGGCAGAGTGGCTGTCAGAGTTATAGTTTTCCCTCTGACGAGGGGCAGTATTTTGGACAGGTGGTCCAGGCGGATACTGATGGAGGCATGGCGCAGGATACTGATTAAGTTCGGTTGACGATACAGTCTAAGAAGTTTGGATTTGGAGTTCATTTATGAACTAGGTCTCATCAGACATCCGAACATATTCTAAGACAGGTATTGCTCATTTCGGGAGATGGCTTTCTCCGCAAACTTGAGATAAAGAGAGACATAGAAAGAAACATTAGAGCGGATCCACTCACTGAGGCAATTCCTCGAACGTATTAGTTTCGCAAATAGTTTTTGTCAGACTGATTGGTAGAAGAGTTGGGTGTTCGGTATCACACGGGCTGTGAGTATGCGACATCGCAATAATTAGCCTTGAGTGCAAGTAGGAGATTATTGGAGATAGTGCCCTCAGAGTCAATTATTGGATCACAGGCACGTGATTGCAATGATTGAGAGAGGACCTATACCGTTAGAACAGTCTTACTCAAGATGATAGTATGTTATATGGTTTATCTTTATCATCGTGTACTGCTTTAGGTGACCTTACAGGTCACTATTGCGTGTTGATAGAGCCCTTAGGATTCTTGCTTGGCGGTCAGCAGTATGATGGCGATCATATACGTGGGAGCTGGGGTCTATAAGCACATCCTTAAAAGGTCCCTAGTCGTGGGAGTTTTCGAGACAGGGCATCGATACTCCAGAGTAGACTAGTGTATATAGTCGAGACCCCGACGAGGGGTGGTGGCAGGTCTCACAAGCCACTGGTGTCAGTTGGTTCACCTAAGATATATACAGGTACTCATTGGGTTATGAGTACACCGGACAAGACTCGCCGGGAACATGCTAGTTTGTATTATACCTGACGTCAGATGGCAGTTCCCTGGTGACATGTGTACATGTTAGTTCATCGACCTGAGATCGTCATTTGTCTCGTGTGAGTTCCCACTGTGCTTTGATTACTACCCTACCACGGCTCAAAGGAGTAATGCAAACAGGTTTTAGTTGGGTACAGTCCCGAGCCACATGGAGGCAGTGAGCGGATCTGCAGGGGTTCGTCTCTCCCGGTATTGGGGGTGAGGTCGCGCTGTGTCTAGGAGTGCCATTACACGAAGTCCTTGGACAAGGCAGGAGATTTACTGGTAGGTATTCCAGTAGTATCTCAGGGTGTTCTGGGCTACAATCCGACACGACTTGTACCGCTTTTGGGGGTCTGACTTTTACCAACCCCCTAGGCCCGCCATGCGATGCTCATAGACGAACGGACCGGACTGTACGGATATTGTCACTGACCTCAGTAGGGTGTCAGGATGAGTTCGCTCATCGACGCCCCTTTTGGTCAATACCTGGTAGCCCGTTACGTACGGCTAATACCTCTGACATGCTAGTGGTTAAATCCACAACCAAAGTATTGACGAGTCTTTAAAGTCCCCCACAGACCGTTTTCTCAAGTTTCGGGCGAAACGCTGTAGAGGCCGTATGCAGATATGGCAGGGTTCGATCATATACATGCTGTATTGCACGGATCATGATCGGACGGATAATACTAGCGGGCTTTGGTTTAAACCGGATCCTAGTATTGTACAGTGTAGATTTTGTCTCATTGCATTTGTATTCGGTCGCAATACAAATGCGGGTATGTATATACAGTCGCGGGGTTTTTCTGTAATTTATTATGGGATCAGTTTTTTGAAGTTGTCAGTTTGCATTCCGTTTCGGCCATTTTCCTTTGTTTCCTTTCTTTGGCTGAAAATTGGTGGAGGGGTTATTTGCAATTGTGCAATTAACAATGGAGAAGACTTTTTATGGCACATGATAGCTTCACGATGGTTCCACCATCTTTTGACTTCATTTGTTCATCATGACTTGATATGATTAGGTGATGGAGTGGAGACTTGTTTGTGATCATTGTTTATCATCATTACCCACCTTTTCTTATGGTCACCTTGCACTAGCTTGTGCTCACCCCCCTTTAACTTTTCTCCCTCCTCTCTTGGTGAAATAGCCGGCCAAATGAAGAGTGGGCTGTCCATTTTTTGGGTGGTGAAAAAGAGTCTCATTTGCTTGCTAAAAATTCCCAAGTTCATCTCAAAAAGTATACATCTCATTCCTCCACCAAAAACCATGGCAACTTCAACCCCATTGAGACAAAAGAGTTCTACACTATCCTACAGCATTCTTGGACATGTCGACTTGCCAACTTCGTGCCCGAGTTGCCTCGGTCCAGAGGTGGGAGACCATAAAAGAACCCGGCGATGTGGTGCCCTTCCGACGAGGAGATGAAGACCGGAGATTCCGCGGGGAGATCGGGACGACGACGAGAAGACAGAAGGACACGGATCGCTCGGTATATCTCTCTGCCCCTTCTCTAGTTAGCTAGGAGTAGGTTAATGGCTCGATCCGGGTTTATAGTGCACGGTGGTCCCGGTTTAAAAGTTTAAGAAAAGTATCGTTTCCGCATTTTGGCCTTGTTCAGACGGCCGGGGAGCCGCCGTGCACTTACAAAGTATTCTCTCAAGTTGTACACTTCATTAAGCCACTGCAATCTCCAGATAACTCTAGAAGCTTCTGCCAGATCAGAAAGGGCTCCTTGTGCAAGCTAATGATGTCCAATCTTCCAAAGCAAGCCTCTCCTTAACTACCTTAAAGCCTAGAACCTTCTCCCTAACCTCCTAGCTTAAGGTAGAAGCTAAACCCTAACCAACTACTTCTAGAGGCTTCTACCTAACTAACTAGCTTACAAGGGAAGCTAACCTAATCCTAGCTTCTTAAGGAAGCTAATCATTCTTAAGGCTATAAAAGGGACCCTAGGCTTCACTTCTAAAGGTTGTTGAAGGTTGTTGATTCTATCACCTCTTCCACCCACAAGTTGAGTGACACAACTTGTGCCTCAAAACCCTAACCCTAATTCCAATTCCAAAGCCAAGATCAAGAATTCCGAGTACCAAATCAAGCGAGAAGCCTTCAACCTTTTAGGAGCGTAGCCGATCTTCAATCGAGCAAGTGATCCAAGCCGATCCACGACTCAAGGAGGCGAGCGAAGCCAAATCGACGATCGAGTTCTTTCCTCTTGTAGTTCTTGAGCGAATTATAACGGAATTGTTGATAAATAAAAGGTGAAATTCTTTAATCTTTCTTTCTTTAAATTCTTGCATCATGATTCGATCTCAATTTGTGATTGTGGTTCTTGTTATGATGTTTGAGTAAAACTCCGCTTGTAAAGGAGTCGAGACGATCAATAGATGATGATGTGACAAATCTTGAAACGATTCTTAAGTCCTATAAGTTTTGTAAACTCTTGTAAATTGAAGAATCGATGACCTAGTTTCGATACAATGCTTTCTTAATTATGTTCGCTCGTAATTAGGGATCCACGATCGATTCTTGAATTTACTAGAGGCTAGAATGTGAATGATATCGACAAAAGGACAAGGGATAGAAGATGAAACCCTAGTTTCATAAGAAATCCCCAATTCTCGTTGATCATCATCGATCTAGTATCAATTCATCGATGGATAAGAGTATGTGATCATTAGATTTCATCACATCTATAGATCCGATCGATTCCTACGAGCCTCACTTCGAATCTTGATATTTGGTTTGGAAATCATAAATTCTCAATTCTTGATTTTAATGTTTTCTAGTTATTAGATCTAAATTTTACTAGTTCTTGAACTTCAATTCTATAAATCATGAATTGTTTCTTTTCTTTTCTTTAAATTTTCGACTCATCTAATTTGAAATACGAACGATTACACTTTCCCTGTGGACGATCCGCACTTACTAACGCGCTATATACGGCACCGTTATTGATTGCGGTCAAATATTTTTGGCTGTGATTTCTACACATTTTCTACCTACACACCGGAAAATTATCAATCAAATGGCGCCGTTGCCGGGGATAGTGCGCTAATTCATTTGTTTTTGAAGTTTGAGTTGAAAAGTTTATTCCATCAAAATTTTTAGATCAAAATTCGCGCAAAATGTTAGTTATATGTATGCCCTAGAGGCCATTACTGTACATACGATGTATATTGTAGTGGATGCTAGGACATATATAGGGAGGACTTTCTTGCTCGACATGATAGTATGCTATCTGGTTGTACTTTATCTTAACATGTACTCTGATTGTCTCTATATTACATGTTGATAAAGCCCTTAGGATAAGTAATCGACTACTGGGACTATGATGAGATCATACTAGTGGGGCCACGGTAGTCGACGAGTACATCCTATAACTGTTCCTAGTCGAGGGTGTATCGAGACAGGGCATCGATGCACCAGAGTAGACTAGTGTATACGCATCTTGACCCATATGATGGGCGATGGATGATCCCATATCCATCGGTGTTTGACATCAAGGATGGTGTACGGGTGCTCAGTGGAGACTGGGTACACTGGACGGACTCGCCGAGAACTCCCACATGGTATTATACCTCACGTCAGATGGCAGTTCTCCGGTGACACTGGTACAGAGTAGTCTGTTGACCCGAGATCGTCATAGAGTCTTGTGTGATTCCCACTGTGCTTTGATTTCCATCATACCACGTCCAAGAGGGCGTGCAAAAAGGTGGCTTTTGGGTACAGTCCCGAATCACATGGAGGCAATGAGCGATAGGAGGGGATTCGTCTCTCCCGGTATAGGGAGTTGATGTTGTGCTGTGTTCGATTGGCTATAATCGGAAATCCCTGGCCAGGGTTGCTGAGATTTACAGGAAAGTGTTATCAGTAGTTTCTCGAACTGTTATAGACCTCATATCGACACGACTTATCGAGCTACTGGGGTCTGACGTTTACCACCCCTTGGCGAGATATGCGACATATCAGACGACAAGACCGGACTGTACGGGAGTGTTACTGTTTGGATTCACAGGAGAATGTACAGGCTTGCTTGTTGATCTTCTGAGCGCTCAATACCTGGGTAGCTGTTACGTTTAGCTGACCGCTTGCAGCTTGTGGGTGTTTGATATGATCATCACCTACTACCGGCGTATTGACGATTCTTTAGAGTCCTACACAGAGGTTTCTTAGCTCAGGCAAAACGGAGTAGGGGCACGTATGTGATATGTGCGGGACCGAGGATAATGCGATATGTGATACCGTATTATATTCTCGCGATATTTGATATCAGCCGGGTCATCGGATCAAGTGTTGATTCGATGAATCGGTACGGATAAATATTAGTCGGTTATATGCGATATAGCCGGATTGTCGGATCAAGTGTTGATTCGATAATTTAATGTATAATAATATATATGATATATTAAATGACATTAACTAATATTAGCTCACTAAAAGATTCTTTTTCTCACTCGGGTAATACATTGATATATTTCCGATATATGTTAAATGTATTATTTTATTTGGTTACAATAAATATTGTATATGTGATATATAATATTGTAACATGTTATAATTATTAATGCAACATGTTTAGAGGAGTTTAAACAAGATTAGGGTTTGATTTGGGTTAATGCATTCTAGATGTTTCTAGATGTTTTTATTTTGTCATGAAGAAGATATTTGTCTTGATATTTCTTTATGAGTCACCCTTTAACCCAACCCAAACCCTAACCCTAGTAAACTCTCTACATTGGATACTACAACCATGGTTGCATAAATGATTATGATAACTTATTATTATTGATCACAAAAGAAAATCGATCATATTGTTCATCTTCTTCCTTCTTCTTCTTTGCTTGAAATGCTTTCTTGCTTTGATTTTTGTGATGAATAAATATGAGAAAAAGATAAATAAAGAGAGTAAAAATCCTACTTCATCATCCTCATCTTCCCTTGCCATTTAGATGAGGGTGTTCACATCATTTCATGAGTGTTAGCTTGTGTTAACGAAACTTCAAGGTAGATCATCTTAGTATCGAAGATCGGAAGCAAAGGTTGCATCTTTCTCTTCGTGGAACCTCTCGAGAGTCCGGAACCCGATGATCGCAGCGAAGGGACTACAACACAGAGCATATGAAGTGAAGGACCGGATCTACAAAGGTTGTAATCTCTCTCACTTAGTGCTAAACTGTTTAGCATGTTAGTTTTCGCCTAATCTCTAGTTTAAAGATCCGTATTCGGGTTGTTCGGCACGGCTAATTTTTTAATCGGGCATGGTCGATGCCTCGTAGACCCTTGTGCGCGTGCATAGCAACCCTACAGTGGTATCAGAGCCAGGCTAGAGCTTTAGGCGAAGTCTAGACGAAGTTTAAAGTCCGATCGAACGCCGAAACTCCGACACGGAACCCTCTCTGTACATTTTTCAAAAATGTGGTTTTTTCTGAATTAAAAATTCTCAAAAAATTAAGCAGGAAAAACTAAGAATTACTGTGAAGTACGGACCTCTAACTCGAAAATTTGACCGCGGAACCGCGGCTAAACCATGGGTTTTGCGGCTGTTCCGCGGCCAAAATTTGGACTTAGTCCTTGAAATTTCATGTAATTATTTTTAGGCCCTTTATTGTTATTTTTTTCTGGGAATATTTTAATTCCACTCAAGTGTTAAGTTTTTAAGGGTTGTATTGGGGAATCGTTGATTCGATCGGATAATTTAACTTTGTTTAGTTTGTCCGGATAATTTTTAGAAACTGTTAAAAAGTTCGAGCGGATATCAATAACTCACTTTTTCCCCTGTCGGAAATTTTTTCAAAAGTTGGATTTTTCCTCGTGTTTAAGAACGTTCTAAGTCGTGCAAGTAACACGGTGGACCCTCTAGAAGACAACAAACCTTAACTCGATTATGTGACCGTCTTGAACTGCCTTTTGAACCTTAGGGTTTGGGCAGTACGGCGTGCCACATGTGAGGCGTTGGCTTGACCCTTCTACGGCTGGACCATTGGTACTGTGGCATGTGATGGATGTTTTTAAACTGATTTCAAGTGTTGAGAAAAATTGGGGAAATCTTGGGTGTTTGATTATTCGATCGGAAAGTTTAACATTGTCTATTTATCTGGACTGTGATACAATATTTGGAATCCACAGGTAGTTATGAGATAACTAATTTGAATATTATAAACATAGCAGCTTAGTCTCAGATGATCGGTTGCCACGGAATTTTGATGTGATCAAAAGTCCGTCGCAATCACGTAGAGTACGTGGATACTCGCCGGGTAAACTTAATAGACAGCTACGCCCCATAGCCCCGACCAAGTGACTGTAGGAGAACCCCGTCGCCGAAACCATCCGTTCGGGTGCTCGCGGCGACGGTGTTCCGCCTTAGTGCACTTCGTCGACGGCATCGGGGTTGCGGCCGTCTACTAAAGTTTGTGACGAGCATTCGATCAGGAAAATCGGGAATCTTGTTGAATTGCCCGACTTGATATTGAAAAGAGTTTTCGATAATGAGACTAAAATGCGGGGTTTATAATTGTTAGGCATGCGATGTCTAAGAAAATCATTTTGTTAGGCATGCGATGTTTAAGGAGGTTGCGGATTCCAACTGTTGTAGTTTTACACTTTCTTTTCTGTGACCGTAAGCATAGTATGTGGGGTATCGCCGGCTTCGTTGCTATACATCAACGACAATCGGGATAAGCATACTTGCTTACGTTGATGATATGAGATATTATGTGTTGATGTGATATGTTATATTGGATTGTCGCATTTTGAATAGCCGGGGGTTTTATGTGAGATGAGAGTTTTTCTTTTTCATTCATGTAAAATTCATTTGTATGTAATATTCTTTTATTGGGGCACTTCCAGGTTGCGGAAGATGTCATCGTTGATGTATATTATTTACTTTTCCGCATTAGGATAGACCCAAGGAGGAGAGCACAAGTAACCGGGTTCAGGGTCCAGTGGGAGACCATCTCGAGGAGTCGAGACCGGGTCTCCTAACCCTAGAATTGGCAGTGTTACTTGCCGCTCTCGTAGGGGTCTAGGGATGTGGGTTTGGCTATTCATCGCGACCGTGGAATCCGTGTTTTATACAGGATCGTATTGAAAACACGGACGTCCTAGTATATCCAATATTTCATATATGTTCTTCTGCTGCAATGTTCTGTGATGAGATCATATTACTGCCTGAGACGAATGTTTATACTATATATATATATATATATGAGATATATGTTATATTGCAGATTTTGTTTCAAATGTGATGCTTGTGAAGCATAATAAAATGGGGCTTCATTAATGAGATTAATGAAATTAAAAGAAACCTAAGATGTTGTGGAATCGAATTTCTAAATAAAACAGGTAGCTACAGTTCTTGCTTTGCATCGCGGTGTTCCTTGTAGAACATCCTGCACCTTATTCGATAAGGAAAGGATCGAGATCCCTTCACCGGGAGTGACTCCTTTAGCAATGACTGGCAGATGCTACAACTCTCGGTTTGTCTTTTGATTGCTTCTATAGTTTCTGTTTTGCATAGTGATATTTGTGAAATATCCTGCACCTTATTCGATGAGGAAAGGGCCGACGATCCCTTCACCGGGAGTGACCCCTTTAGCAAAACTAGAAAAGCCTCAAAAACACTCCATTTAAAAATCACTCGATTCTACAACGATATCAAGTTCATTACGCAAAAGGTTTTCTTAAAAACCTGTCGTAGCCCTCCGTCATTTCAGATAAGTAATAGTTAGTATTCGTGCTGCGTTTGTTGACCTTGTCAAGGCGTAGTATGCGGTAGCTGATTACTGCTTATCTGTATAAGCATATGATGCGATTGGATTAGGGTAGTCGTGCGACTTTGTTGACCTTGTCAAGGGTCGTGCGGGTGGGTTTAATTCAATCAGGAAATGACGGGTTGAACTTGACTTGCGGTCTATGGTTTGTTGACCTTGTCAAGGTCATAGATCGCTTGGGGCAAAATATTATTGGGAATTTCAAGTGTTGAAATTTGCAATGAGATTGCATACCTTCTATGAGATAGTTGGATCCCAATACCCGCTGCGAGTAAGAGTTACTCCTGGGAAAGTTTTACACATTACAATTAGCCGATCAAGTAGGTGTCTAGAAAGGTGTTAACGGGGTTACGCCTCTGGGAAAATGAGGTTTACTTTAATTAGGTTCGTGCGAAAGCATGGGGGACCACCCTCAAAGTACCGACACTGGCCTGGCTGAAAGATTGGCGAACTTGTAGCGTGTAATTAATCCCGGCTAGTCTTTCCTTTTAGGGTTTGAAGGAAGATTTGATTAAAACAGTGGGAGATATCCTGATTAGATATATTAGATAACCAATCTAATCTTGCAGGAGCATACGCTGAGTGTTTTCTTCTCTCTCTCTCCAGGTAGCGACCATATCACGCCTTAATCAAGATGATAATACGGATATATTGACCGAACCCGCTTGTTATACTGAGCTGGGGAACGTTGGTCCCGCTCCAACTTATAATTGTTATAAGACAGAGCAGGAATTTGGGGAATACTAGGTTTCCCGTGCCGCCCAAACGAAGAAAGTGCATGTTGATGGATCATCTTCGGGTGTGTTCATTACATAGAACTGTTTCTCAGTATCCTTTACGTCCTGGGTATGTGATACCGGATCAGGATCCCGCATATGTAATCTGTTACATGGGCTACAGATAGGTAAAGAACTGAGAACGGGTGATAAGTTTCATGAGACAGAAAACGGTGCAAGTGTTGCAGCCAAGTCTGTTGGTCACTATCACCCTGTATTACCAGAATACATTGATTCTGAACAAATGTTATTAGATACCGAACCTGATATACAAAATCATATCGGTCTCTTTATTAGTAAAGAAGGATATAATTTTGTATTGTTGGATAATGTTTTGAACATTTCCTATACCAATAGTTGATCGGTTCAGGCACGTTATCTAAAAGCATTAACGTTCTAAATCAAACTACAGTTCTTAGTATACGGAACACACACAAGAGGAAGAGTTCAGAAATGAACGAATCCTTCTTGAGGCATTGTAGACTAGGTCATATCAATGCGACCCGACTAGCTGAAGTTACATTAAGATGCATATTTAAATTTGTTTGAATTTACATCTTGTGAAACTTGCCGGTCATGTCACAAAGTAAAGATGACCACAGCTCTGTTTATTGGAAACAGAGAAAGAGTTAATGAACTCTTGGGATTGATACATGTTGATGTATGAAAGTCTCCTGTCTACATATGCCAAGACCGGTTCTTTTTACTTCATTACATTCTCTGATAATCTCTCAAGATTCAGACATATGTTCCTGTTGAAACATAAGTCCGAACCTTTTGAGATATTCATAGAATATAAGTTAGAAGTAGAGAACCAAAAAATACGGGTAAAAGTATTATGTCCTTTGATGTGATCAAGGAGGAGAATACTTGAGCACGGAATTCCTGGACTATTCTAAAGGAGAATGAGATTCTCTCTCAGCATTACTCCTCCGTATACACCACAGCACGTCGGTGTATCGGGGCGGAGCAATAGCACCCTATGTGATATGGTGTGCTCTATGATGAGTACTACTGAGTTTCCTATTTCCTTTAGGGAGTTATGCACTTGTGAAGTTGCATACCTATTGAATAGGGTTCAAATCAAATCAGTTGCCTACCATTTCATATTTGATATGGAAAGGGAAGAGCCCATATCTTAAGTTTGTTAAGATTTGGGGTTGTCCGGCCTATGTCTAAAAGTAAAATCCGGACAAGCTCGAGGCAAGGTCTGTTATGTAGAACTGGAAATGTTCCAGCTATACAAACTGCAGCTGATGATTTGGTAGAACCAAAGGATTCAATAGTTTCCAACGAACCTCAGCCTCTCCGCCGATCCAGTAGGGTTCCTCACCAACCTGAGAGATACTTCGGTTTCTCTATGACAGTGGGAGCGAGGATTGCATCATGAGATGATGACCCAACTAGTTTCGAGCTGGCCATCAGGAGTGAGATTCTGTAAGAATGGCTGGATGCTTATCGATCTGAGATGGAATTCTTATACACCAACAAAGTATGGACTTTGGTTGCTTTATCTGAAGGGTTAAATCCCCATCAAGAGCGAGTATATCTTGAGAAGATTACTTGGTGTACATGGAAAAGTTGAGACTTTCAAAGCTATGCTTAAGTCCATCCAGATCCTACTTGCCACGGCTACATACCATGACTACGATATCTGGTGGTTGGGTGTCATGACTGTAAGTGCACGGCGGCGCCCCGGCCGTCGATCCGACGCCGGAATGCGGAAGCGGTGAATAACTTAAATTTTTGCGGACTTAGCAAACCGGCACCACCGCGCACTATAACCCGGATCGAACCATTAACTAGTCTAAGCTATCTACAAGAATGGGAATAGAGATATACCGACGATCCAAGTCCTCCGGTCTTCATCTCCAATCCGATCTCCTGCGGAAAAGTCCCGTCTCCTCCTCGTCGCCGGAAGTGCACCACATCGCCTTCTTCGTTTACGGGCTCCCACCTCTATGCCGAGGCAACTCGGGCACGAAGCCGGCTACTCGACGTGCCCAAGATTCGCTGTAGAATGTGTAGTAGAACTTGTGTCTCTTTTGGGGTAGTGGAGGTTGCCATTTTTGGTGGAGGAAAGAAAAGATTTTTGGAGATCAACTTGAGAGCTCTTTTCTTAGCACAATATATATGAACCAAAAAAAGCCACACCAAATGAATCAATCAACCATCCAAGAAAAGTGGCCGGCCCCCCCATTTCTCTTGTGTGATTGGAGAGAGGGAAAAGTCAAAGGGGAGGTGACCAAATCAATCAAACAAGAGAGAGAGAGAGGAATGGTTATCATAAGCAACCATGATCACAAAACTAAGCCAACACTCCACACAACATCAACTCATGAAGTCCAACCATCATGAACCATGATGACTCAAAAAGTCATGCCATCATGAAGAAATCAAGGTCAAGGAATGGTGCATATCATGAAAACCATCATGATGCTACAATAAGCAAAGACCCCCTCACAAAAGCCTATTTGCAACAATGCAAATAACCCTCCTCCACCAATCTTCGGCAATGAACGGAACAATAGAAATTGGCCGAAACGGAAAGCAAACTGGCAACTCCAGAAAACTGGTCCCGTAATAAATTACAGGAAAACCCCGATACTGTGCATACACACCCGCATTTGTATTCCGACCGAAATACAAATGCAATGAGACAAAATCTACACTGTACTATACTAGAATCCGGCTTATACCAAAAACGGATAGTAATATCTGTTCGATCCTGATCCGTGCAATACCGCACGTATCTGATCGAACCCTGCCATATAACCATACGGCCTATAGTACAGACTGTCCGATCCTGATCCGTGCAATACCGCACGTATCTGATCCGACCTTGCCATATCTCCATACGGCCTCTACAACCTTTCGCCCGAAAGCTGAGTAACTGAATGTGGGGGACTCTAAAGACTCGTCAACACCTTGGTTGTGGATTTAACCACTAGCACGTCAGAGGTATAAGCCAATACGTGACGGGCTACCAGGTACTGACCAAAAGGGACGTCGATGAGGAAGCTCACCCCGACACCCAACTGAGCCTGTCAGTGACAATATCCGTGCAGTCCGGTCCGTTCGTCTATGAGCATCGCATGGCGGGCCTAGGGGGTTGGTAAAAGTCAGACCCCCAAAAGCGGTACAAGTCGTGTCGGAGTGTAGCCCAGAACACCCTGAGATACTACTGGAATACCTACCAGTAAATCTCCTTGCCTTGGCCAAGGACTTTGTGTAATGGCTCTCCTAGACACAGCACGACCTCACCCCCAATACCGGGAGAGACGAACCCCTGAAGATACGCTCACTGCCTCCATGTGGCTCGGGACTGTACCCAACTAAAACCTGTTTGCACGACTCCTTTGAGCCGTGGTAGGGTAGTAATCAAAGTACAGTGGGAACTCACACGAGACAAATGACGATCCCCAGGTCGATGAACTAACCTGCACACATGTCACCAGGGAACTGCCATCTGACGTCTGGTATATGACCAACTAGCATGTTCCCGGCGAGTCCTGTCCGGTGTACTCATAACCCAATGAGCACCTGTATACATCTTAGGTGATCCAACTGACACCAGTGGCTTGTGAGACCGGCCACCACCCCTCGTCGGGGTCTCGACTGTATACACTAGTCTACTAATGGAGTATCGATGCCCAGTCTCGAAACTCCCACGACTAGGGACCTTTTAAGGATAAGCTTATAGACCCCCAGCTCCCACTTATATGATCGCCCTCATACTGCTGGTGGTCAAGCAAGAATCCTAGGGGCTCTATCAACGTGTAATAGCGACGTGTCATGTCACCTAAAGCAGTACACGATGATAAAGGTAAACCAGATAGCATACTATCATCTCGAGCAAGACTGTCCTACTGGGATAGGTCCTCCCTCAATCATTACAATCACGTACCTGTGACCTAATAATTGACTCTGAGGGCACTATCTCCAACAATCTCCCACTTGCACTCAAGGCTAATTATTGCGATGTCGCATACTCACAGCCCGTGTGATACCGAACACCCAACTCCTCTACTAGTCAGTCTCACAAAGCTCGTTTGCGGAACTATTGCGTTCGAGGAATAGCCTTAGTGAGTGGATCCGCTTAGTTGTTTCTTTCTATGTCTCTCTATATCTCAAGTTCGCGGAGAAACCCATCTCCCGAAATGAGCAATACCTGTCTTAGAATGTGTCTGGATGTCTGATGGGACATAGCTCATAATTGAACTCCAAATCCAAACTTCTTAGACTGTATCGTCAACTGAACTTAATCAGTATCCTGCGCCATGCCACCCTCAGTATTGCCTTGGACCACCTATCCAAAATACTGCCCTCATCAGAAGGAAAACTATAGCTCTGACAACCTCCTTGTCGTCCATGTCACCTTGGAAGCCTGGAATGATAACTGTTTCCCGAATGAGGCTGTCGTTATCATATCCCTAGAACATCCACTTATGTTCTAAAAACTGCTTCCGACTGTTTCTCTAGGATTGGATTAATGTCAACTTATTGCATCTAGTGCAAGAACAACATCTGGTGTGGTACTTGACATCTCATGATTGACTCAATTGCCTGAGCAAGTGATCTGCCAATCATGCACATCCCTCTCCCCTTTAGTCTGTAAGACACCTTTGGAGAGGGTGACTCCATTACCTGCAGGTACACTACCGTGCCAGGAGTCGTCCATCCTAAATACTCTTAGAATGCTGTCAAGTACCCTGATTGGGAAACCACCCAAATCTAGATCTAAGACCATAGATCTAGTAACCAGTATGTCTGATATAAAATCCATTTCCTTTGTGGAGAAACAACTGTGTGACGACCAAAGTATAACCGATCGTAGTGTAGGAGTTTCTTTTCCTACTCTGTGTATATCATCCAAATACCAGGATATCACACCCTACTACCTTCTCAACAGATCCATCCCCTATTCTGACGAAGTCAAACCCATGACTGTCACGTCAGAAATAGATGATCTATCTCCGCTACTGGTGCTTCAGTCTGTAAATAGACATAAGCTACCTGTCCACCAATGCTTCCGCTGCTCCCACTGACTACGATAACCCTCTGGCAGAGTCATATAGACGTGCACTTCTAAAACTAGTTTAGAATGACGCTATACTCATCCTCCCGCCGGGTCTCGCAGCCTGGAACAACAGCAATGGTAATTGTGGGTAAACAAGAACTTCCCTGTCACCGTCCTTGAGGCTACCGGAGTACCTCTCGGGTGCCTGAAGTTACCCACCTTATCTGCAGAGTGGCCAATGGAATGTCAATCCAGATTGAATCTTTAGGTTCCTCATCAAATCTTCAGTAATCGTTTGTGGTTCTGGAATCACTTCCAGTTCTACCATACTCCCACTACTGTTTTCTGAAAAAATCCATTTTTATTAAAACTGTGGCGAGTCTAGAACAATATCGCTATTGTTCATCCAGATGGTAGAAAGTCAACCCGCGTCATAGCCTGGGTCAACCCACAAACAGCCATTACAGAAGCGTGCCTTGAGTTATCCAGTGTCTGGTTTTAATCATAAACCGGACAACTCCCCGTACCTTAACATCGTTAAGATATGAACTGTTCTATATCCAATATAGAAACAGAGGCACTGATTTAATTGAACCAGATTCAAATCATGCAGCTGTCCCCAGCGCATGTCAACTAAATGGAAGGAGGCTGATCAGCGTTACTCAACTTAGGAATGCTTCCAATTATGAGTAACCTGAAAGAGAAGCAATTTCTCTTAATCACTACTATCAACTGAATACCACATACAAGTATCTACATCTTCAATCACTTTGAAGAATCCCGATACTTGCTACACCTGGTTCTCTACTGTATTCAAATACCTATAACTTCTCCAAATTCGGACCCTGTGTTTCCACGAAACACTTGTCTAAAAACTAGAGGAGTCATAAGTAAACCGAATATAGTACGAGGACCAACCCCTCTGTCCTTATGGACACTGGACAACATACAATACTCTGTATAAGTCCCTTGAGTCTGATAACTCTTTCACTGTGTGTCGTAGGTTGAAAACTGTACTTATGGTTAAGAAGAATTACACCGCTGTTTAATGCTCCTTACCTAACCATCCACTGATATAGGTAAATGTCGTAGACATAATTTCAGAAAGGTATATCTCACTCTATGAAAATAGACGTACAGATATATCATTTTGAAATTGGTGCATAACAGCGGATATTCAAAACCAAATATTTGCCGACCGGCAAACAGCCCAGGTGATTTCCTTAAATATCACTGATTACAACGAATCCCGATATAATGAGGATAATCACCCAATTCCCAATAACTTACTCCCACTCATCATCTGTAAAACCATACAGATGTGAGAATCATACCTGGTAAATACATACCCTGGAGTAAGCGTCTAATCGGGAAATCAGTTTTCCTTTAACAGTACACAGTGAAACTGAAACATTGAAATGTTCCGATGGGGTATTCTGGTATTCCTAGTAATGCCTCTTCCAGATTCACGACTGTAACCGTATAGTTCTTTGCCACCTCTCCAAATCCCTTCATATGTCTTTAGTCTTTACCTTCTGCACACCCTTTTAGGCCAAATGGTTTTCTTCCTTCCCTACCGTTCGGCACCAGCCTATGGTTTGGAAGAAGACTATCCAAAAAGCATAATGGGTGTACTGTCCTAATCCTAGGATCACTCGCAACACGAGAGAAGGTGAAGATAAAAGACAACCGAATAAACCTTATTCCTATTTCTCCTGAACCAGAATCCATCCCCGAACTGGAACAAGTTCCATTCGAGTTCGTATATAACCATACGATGGAGTATCCAAATAAACTGTGGATCTTCGTAGTGATACGGAGTGTCCTGGAGAAATACAAAGGTGATGTGGGAGTGGTAATGAAATATTTGGTTTGGTCGTGAATATCTGTTGCAATTTACTTTGCCCTCTTACTAATCCCTTGCTTTGTCTGAACTTAATACCTTCTGCACACCATCCTTATGCTAATTGGTTTTCTTCATTCCCTACCGGTCGGCACCTGCCTATGGTTTGGAAGAAGACGATCCAATTTGCGTAATAGGTGTGCTACCCCTAAACCAAGGAGTACTCTAACCTGAGAGAGGGTAAAAGGAAAAGACAACTGAATAATCCTATCCGTTTTCTCCAGAACCGGAAACCATCCTCGAATAAATCTGTCGAGTTCGTATCTAACCATACGATGGTTTTGTCCAATGGAAGTGGACGTTCGTAGCAATACGGGGTGTCCCGGAGAAAAGGGTAAAAGTAGGAGTGGCAATGAGGTCTGCAACTCTGACAATCCAAAAGCCAGTGTTTAGAAGGTTCGGTCAACTTAGTCACTGAGTCAAAGTCTTAGGGTCGGGTCAATGGTCGCTGCCAAAGAGAGAGAGAAAAGAAACACTCAGCGTGCACTCTAACCTAGATCAGAATGGTGACAATTTATCTAATCTGGAATCCTCCCACTGTACCTCAAATTCTCCTCCAAACCTGAAAGAAGAATTAGTCGGGGTCACCCGAGGAGTAAACTAACTCATCAGTGGGAATCGGGATCCAACTATCATTGCATGATAACGTGACGGAATCCGCTCACGGTACCACACTCCAGAAGGTATGCGCATATCTGGCAAGTTTCAGTTCTTTTGAAACTCCCGATGTGATTTCTGCCCCATGCTCTTATGACCTTGACTTTGGCCAACAAATCATAAGTCACATGTCAAGTTCTACCCGTCATTCTCCAGGTTGATTCGAATCCACCCGCACAAGCCCTTGACTTTGGCCAACAAGGCTATACGACTGTTCCAAACCAACGCATCTATCTATGCTGCATATGAATAACCAACAGCTACCAAACACTGTGCCTTGACTTTGGCCAACAAACACAGCTTGAATACTATTGACTACCCATATGAAACGACGGAGGGCTACGAATGGTTTCTGGCGAAAACCTTTAACGTAATGAACTTGATATCGTTGAAGGAACGGATAGCTTTTTAGAAATATAGTGACGATAACTTCCGCTAAAGAGGTCACTCCCGGTGAAGGGATCTCGGCTCTTTCCCCGTAGGATGGGGTGCTGGATATTCATAACCGAATATCACTGTGCAAAGCAAAAGTAATCGGCTATAGTGAAGTTAATGCCCTGACGCAAACTTCTGTCCAAGGGGTCACTCCCGGTGAAGGGATCTCGGCCCTTGCCTCGTCGACTGAGGAGCAGGATATTCCAAATGAATACCACGATGCAAAACAAAAGTGAACGTCCTTGCAATAACAGCTTTTTGAAAGGTGTTCCAACAACATCAGATTAGGTTTGTTTTTAACTTTGCATTGATCCGAATCAATGCAGTCCCATCAATTGATCACACCACAAAGAACGAAAATATACTGATGTACGTATATGCCATTCGCATTCGCCACTGGGTCCCGTCATTACCCGTTAGGTTAGCTTACTAACGACAGAGCGGGGACTGGACTAGCGCGGATGCAAAACATATACAACATCTACTAATATATATACCAATATATTATATTTCGCTCAAGGCGTGAATAGAAAGCAACATCACAGAGAATGAACAGCATCACAGAAACAATACAGATATCTGGGATCCCCGGGTTTCACAGAGCCGCTGAAACCCGACGTTCCCCTGGTCGTGTGGATAGCCTGTGCAATGAAATCCTAGACCCCTACGGGCGCGGCAAGTTACCCGCCAAAACCTGAAGCGAGGCAGCCCCCTTCAGCGCCGTGAATGGACCACCCAGCACTTCACGGAATCCGGTAACTTGGGCACCCCTCCTGGGTCAAACCTGTACCCCCTACGAGTGCGGCGAATAGCCCTGCCAATCCTAGAGTGAAGCCCCCTCCGTCTCAATGCCATGAGATGCGGGCTTGTTGCCCTCTAGAACCCGGCCATCCGTGCACCCCACCGCGGGGTAATCTAGTACAGAAAGTAAAATATACATACAATGGGTACATCGACCGCAACCAGGTCGTGCCCCAAAATAATAATACAATCAGGCAGTGACGGCAGTCCACATGTCGGACGCTCGCCCCGCAATATCAAATGTACATAATACAACAGCACAGTACTAGCATTGCATCCAGGCTATCCCCACGACCGATCCGCAACATCACAGCAAAAACAGAACATCAACATGAAAATCACGTTCGCAAATCCGTCTAACCGGGCTATAGCAGTTAGACCGGATTTACCGATCGAGTGACATTCACGGTCGCAGATATAATGTAAATACTGTGAAAAATGTGTTTAAGATTTTCCGATTGACCAAAAAATTAACAAGTGGGCCCCAAACTAATACTGTAGCACTCACAGAAATAATTGGCCCAATTTTAATATTCCAAAACCCCTAATACTAGCCCAGAAGCCCACTGGGAAATTTTGGCCCATTGATCTCTCTAAGTTGCGGCGGATCCGCGGCCCAATAGAAGGGTGAGGCCGCGGTTCCGCGCTCTGGAAGAGGGATCAGTGCGTCGAATTTTCCCAGAGTTCTTAGAACTTTCTGAACATCATTCTGAGACCACCTGAAAAATTTTTAGACACCAAAAATTTCCAACAGAAAACTGATGCTAACAAAATACGGGTTTTGGAACTTTTTGATCGATCGGAAAGGCAAACACATCAAACGAAAGCTAGACGAAGTTAATGGTGAGGCTCTGATACCACTGTAAGTGCACGGCGGCGCCCCGGCCGTCGATCCGACGCCGGAATGCGGAAGCGGTGAATAACTTAAATTTTTGCGGACTTAGCAAACCGGCACCACCGCGCACTATAACCCGGATCGAACCATTAACTAGTCTAAGCTATCTACAAGAATGGGAATAGAGATATACCGACGATCCAAGTCCTCCGGTCTTCATCTCCAATCCGATCTCCTGCGGAAAAGTCCCGTCTCCTCCTCGTCGCCGGAAGTGCACCACATCGCCTTCTTCGTTTACGGGCTCCCACCTCTATGCCGAGGCAACTCGGGCACGAAGCCGGCTACTCGACGTGCCCAAGATTCGCTGTAGAATGTGTAGTAGAACTTGTGTCTCTTTTGGGGTAGTGGAGGTTGCCATTTTTGGTGGAGGAAAGAAAAGATTTTTGGAGATCAACTTGAGAGCTCTTTTCTTAGCACAATCTATATGAACCAAAAAAAGCCACACCAAATGAATCAATCAACCATCCAAGAAAAGTGGCCGGCCCCCCCATTTCTCTTGTGTGATTGGAGAGAGGGAAAAGTCAAAGGGGAGGTGACCAAATCAATCAAACAAGAGAGAGAGAGAGGAATGGTTATCATAAGCAACCATGATCACAAAACTAAGCCAACACTCCACACAACCATCAACTCATGAAGTCCAACCATCATGAACCATGATGACTCAAAAAGTCATGCCATCATGAAGAAATCAAGGTCAAGGAATGGTGCATATCATGAAAACCATCATGATGCTACAATAAGCAAAGACCCCCTCCACAAAAAGCCTATTTGCAACAATGCAAATAAACCCTCCTCCACCAATCTTCGGCCAATGAACGGAACAATAGAAATTGGCCGAAACGGAAAGCAAACTGGCAACTCCAGAAAACTGGTCCCGTAATAAATTACAGGAAAACCCCGATACTGTGCATACACACCCGCATTTGTATTCCGACCGAAATACAAATGCAATGAGACAAAATCTACACTGTACTATACTAGAATCCGGCTTATACCAAAACCGGATAGTAATATCTGTTCGATCCTGATCCGTGCAATACCGCACGTATCTGATCGAACCCTGCCATATAACCATACGGCCTATAGTACAGACTGTCCGATCCTGATCCGTGCAATACCGCACGTATCTGATCCGACCTTGCCATATCTCCATACGGCCTCTACAACCTTTCGCCCGAAAGCTGAGTAACTGAATGTGGGGGACTCTAAAGACTCGTCAACACCTTGGTTGTGGATTTAACCACTAGCACGTCAGAGGTATAAGCCAATACGTGACGGGCTACCAGGTACTGACCAAAAGGGACGTCGATGAGGAAGCTCACCCCGACACCCAACTGAGCCTGTCAGTGACAATATCCGTGCAGTCCGGTCCGTTCGTCTATGAGCATCGCATGGCGGGCCTAGGGGGTTGGTAAAAGTCAGACCCCCAAAAGCGGTACAAGTCGTGTCGGAGTGTAGCCCAGAACACCCTGAGATACTACTGGAATACCTACCAGTAAATCTCCTTGCCTTGGCCAAGGACTTTGTGTAATGGCTCTCCTAGACACAGCACGACCTCACCCCCAATACCGGGAGAGACGAACCCCTGAAGATACGCTCACTGCCTCCATGTGGCTCGGGACTGTACCCAACTAAAACCTGTTTGCACGACTCCTTTGAGCCGTGGTAGGGTAGTAATCAAAGTACAGTGGGAACTCACACGAGACAAATGACGATCCCCAGGTCGATGAACTAACCTGCACACATGTCACCAGGGAACTGCCATCTGACGTCTGGTATATGACCAACTAGCATGTTCCCGGCGAGTCCTGTCCGGTGTACTCATAACCCAATGAGCACCTGTATACATCTTAGGTGATCCAACTGACACCAGTGGCTTGTGAGACCGGCCACCACCCCTCGTCGGGGTCTCGACTGTATACACTAGTCTACTAATGGAGTATCGATGCCCAGTCTCGAAACTCCCACGACTAGGGACCTTTTAAGGATAAGCTTATAGACCCCCAGCTCCCACTTATATGATCGCCCTCATACTGCTGGTGGTCAAGCAAGAATCCTAGGGGCTCTATCAACGTGTAATAGCGACGTGTCATGTCACCTAAAGCAGTACACGATGATAAAGGTAAACCAGATAGCATACTATCATCTCGAGCAAGACTGTCCTACTGGGATAGGTCCTCCCTCAATCATTACAATCACGTACCTGTGACCTAATAATTGACTCTGAGGGCACTATCTCCAACAATGACTACTTTTCTAAATGATGTTTTAGAAAAGAGCGTCTATAAGTACACAGCCAGAGGGCTTCGTAGACAGTGGGTGCAGCGGAAACGTGTACAAGATATTTTATATGATAAAACAGGTATCGCGGAGTTGGAACATCTGTTTTGATGTGGTAGTCAAAGAGTTTGACTTCATCAAAATGGTAGATGAACCTTGTATATACAAAAAAGGTAGTGGAGAGTATGGTGGTGATTCTTGTAGAGTACGTGGATGACATACTCTTGATAGGGAAGGAGTTTCCTATGCTACGCTCGGTCAATCTCCGCTTATCACAAGGATTCTCCATATAGGATCAAAGTGATATCTCCTAAATCCTGGGTTTTTGGATCTATGAGATAGATCTAATTGGATGTTAGGATACTCACTAGTTGTAGTGAGATGGTATCAATCGATCCTGGGGAGAATCACAGGAAAGGTTCCAGGGTGATAAGAACGACTGAATGTCAGTCGCAGGCATTGTCTATACCCTCAGTGGAGGGACGGTATGTTGGAAGAGTTCCAAGCTAGATACCGTGACATACTAGACGATTAAGGGCAAGATACATCGTTACCAAGGATTCTACCAAAGAGGCAGTCTGGATATATAAGTTCATAAGATGAACTTCGTTCCTACCATTGTGTGACAATGGAGTTGTGGCTTTAGCCAAGGAACCCCCCATCCCATCAGAAATCCAGATATAATTCTTAGGCAGTATCACCAGATCATGGAGATGGTTGATCTCCAGGGAGATCGGGGTTAGGAGAGCAGACACAGAGGACGACAGCGCGGATCCACTCACAAAGGCCTTTTTCCCAATAGAGACTTTTATGGGATGGTTGAGTATGAGATACTTCAACCGCAGCTAATTGTTGGGTATGCGATACCATAACAGATGGCCCTAGTGCAAGTGGGAGATTGTTAGTTATATGTATGCCCTAGAGGCCATTACTGTGCATACGATGTATATTGTAGTGGATGCTAGGACATATATAGGGAGGACTTTCTTGCTCGACATGATAGTATGCTATCTGGTTGTACTTTATCTTAACATATACTCTGATTGTCTCTATATTACATGTTGATAAAGCCCTTAGGATAAGTAATCGACTACTGGGACTATGATGAGATCATACTAGTGGGGCCACGGTAGTCGACGAGTACATCCTATAACTGTTCCTAGTCGAGGGTGTATCGAGACAGGGCATCGATGCACCAGAGTAGACTAGCGTATACGCATCTTGACCCATATGATGGGCGATGGATGATCCCATATCCATCGGTGTTTGACATCAAGGATGGTGTATGGGTGCTCAGTGGAGACTGGGTACACTGGACGGACTCGCCGAGAACTCCCAGATGGTATTATACCTCACGTCAGATGGCAGTTCTCCGGTGACACTGGTACAGAGTAGTCTGTTGACCCGAGATCGTCATAGAGTCTTGTGTGATTCCCACTGTGTTTTGATTTCCATCATACCACGTCCAAGAGGGCGTGCAAAAAGGTGGCTTTTGGGTACAGTCCCGAATCACATGGAGGCAATGAGCGATAGGAGGGGATTCGTCTCTCCCGGTATAGGGAGTTGATGTTGTGCTGTGTTCGATTGGCTATAACCGGAAATCCTTGGCCAGGGTTGCTGAGATTTACTGGTAAGTGTTATCAGTAGTTTCTCGAACTGTTATAGACCTCATATCAACACGACTTATTATTAGTTATATGTATGCCTTAGAGGCCATTACTGTACATACGATGTATATTGTAGTGGATGCTTGGACATATATAGGGAGGACTTTCTCGCTCGACATGATAGTATGCTATTTGGTTGTACTTTATCTTAACATGTACTCTGATTGTCTCTATATTACATGTTGATAAAGCCCTTAGGATATGTACTCGACTACTGGGACTATGATGAGATCATACTAGTGGGGCCACGGTAGTCGACGAGTACATCCTATAACTGTTCCTAGTCGAGGGTGTATCGAGACAGGGCATCGATACACCAGAGTAGACTAGCGTATACGCATCTTGACCCATATGATGGGCGATGGATGATCCCATATCCATCGGTGTTTGACATCAAGGATGGTGTACGGGTGCTCAGTAGAGACTGGGTACACTGGACGGACTCGCCGAGAACTCCCAGATGGTATTATACCATACGTCAGATGGCAGTTCTCTGGTGACACTGGTACAGAGTAGTCTGTTGACCCGAGATCGTCATAGAGTCTTGTGTGGTTCTCACTGTGCTTTGATTTCCATCATACCACGTCCAAGAGGGCGTGCAAAAAGGTGGCTTTTGGGTACAGTCCCGAATCACATGGAGGCAATGAGCGATAGGAGGGGATTCGTCTCTCCCGGTATAGGGAGTTGATGTTGTGCTGTGTTCGATTGGCTATAACCGGAAATCCCTGGCCAGGGTTGCTGAGATTTACTGGTAAGTGTTATCAGTAGTTTCTCGAACTGTTATAGACCTCATATCGACACGACTTATCGAGCTACTGGGGTCTGACGTTTACCACCCCTAGGCGAGATATGCAACATATCAGACGACGAGACCGGACTGTACGGGAGTGTTACTGTTTGGATTCGCAGGAGAATGTACAGGCTTGCTTGTTGATCTTCTGAGTGCTCAATACCTGGGTAGCTGTTACGTTTAGCTGACCGCTTGCAGCTTGTGGGTGTTTGATATGATCATCACCTACTGCCGGCGTATTGACGATTCTTTAGAGTCCTACACAGAGGTTTCTTGACTCAGGCAAAACGGAGTAGGGGCACATATGTGATATGGCCGGGACCGAGGATAATGCGATATGTGATACCGTATTATATTCTCGCGATATTTGATATCAACCGGGTCATCGGATCAAGTGTTGATTCGATGAATCGGTACGGATAAATATTAGTCGGTTATATGCGATATAACCGGATTGTCGGATCAAGTGTTGATTCGATAATTTAATGTATAATAATATATTTGATATATTAAATTGCATTAACTAATATTTGCTCACTAAAAGATTCTTTTTCTCACTCGGGCAATACATTGATATATATGCGATATATGTTAAATGTATTATTTTATTTGGTTACAATAAATATTATATATGTGATATATAATATTGTAACATGATATGATAAATAATGCAACTTGTTTAGTAGGGATTAATCATGGTTAGGGTTTGATTAGGGTTAAGGCTTTCTAGAAGTTTCTAGAAGTTTTCTTTCTTTGTCTTTGTTAAGATATTATGCTAGATATTTCCTTAACCCTAACCAAACCTTTAACCTTAGTCAAATCTCTACAAGGGTTAGTTAGACCATGGTTACATTATTCATCATATCATTTCTTTTCCTATTCATCACAAAAGGATTCTAACATTATTCATCTTCTTCTTCCTTGAGTTCTTCTTGAAAAGCTTTCTTGCTTTGATAAAAGTGATGAATAAATATGAGAAAAAGATAAATAAAGAGAGCAAAAATCCTACTTCATCATCCTCATCTTCCCTTGCCATTTAGATGAGGGTGTTCACATCATTTGATGAGTGTTAGCTTGTGTTAACGGAACTTCAAGGTAGATCATCTTAATATCGAAGATCGGAAGCAAAGGTTGCATTTTTCTCTTCGTGGAACCTCTCGAGAGTCCGGATCCCGATGATCGCAGCGAAGGGACCACAACACGGAGCATATGAAGTGAAGGACCGGATCTACAAAGGTTGTAATCCCTCTCACTTAGTGTTAAAGTTGTTAACATGTTAGTTTTCGCCTAATCTCTAGTTTAAAGATCTTGTATCGGGTTGTTCGGCACGGCTAAATTTTTAATCGGGCATGGTTGATGCCTCGTAGACCCTTGTGCGCGTGCATAGCAACCCTACAGTGGTATCAGAGCCAAGCTAGAGCTTTAGGCGAAGTCTAGACGATGTTTGAAACCCGATCGAACCCGAAACCCCATTTTTACGAGCTCTCTGGACTTTTTCTAAAAACCGGGATTTTTCAACATTAAAAATGCTTAAAAAATTCAGCAGGGAATTATAAGAATTACGGTGCAAAAAGTTTTCGATGAACAGTATAAAGCGCGGCGGAACCGCGGCAGAAGCATGCCTTCTGCGGCGGTTCCGCGGCGCAATGATGACGTCATCATCCCCTGTTTGCACAGTAACTCCTATTTTATTATTCTGGATTTTCTGGGAATTTTTAATTTTTATTCAAGAGTTGAATTTTCTGGGGCTGTTTTGGGGATTCGGTGTTTCGATCGGAGTATCAGATTTTGTCTATGTGGCTTTCCGGATAATTTTTAGAAACTGTTAAAAAGTTCGAACGGATATCAATAACTCACTTTTTCCCCTGTCGGAAAATTTTTCAAAAGTTGGATTTTTTCTCGTGTTTAAGAATGTTCTAAGTCGTGCAAGTAACGCGGTGGACCCTCTAGAAGATAACAAACCTTAACTCGATTATGTGACCGTCTTGAACTGCCTTTTGAACCTTAGGGTTTGGGGCAGTACGGCGTGCCACATGTGAGGCGTTGGCTTGACCCTTCTACGGCTGGACCATTGGTACTGTGGCATGTGATGGATGTTTTTTAAACTGATTTCATGTGTTGAGATATATTGGGGAAATCTTGGGTGTTTGATTATTCGATCGGAAAGTTTAACTTTGTCTATTTATCTAGAATGTGATACAATAATTGGAATCCACAGGTAGTTATGAGATAACTGATTTGAATATTATAAACATAGCAGTTTAGTCTTAGATGATCGGTTGCCACGGAATTTTGATGCGATCAAAAGCCCGTCGCAATCACGTAGCGTACGCGGATACTCGCCGGGTAAACTTAATAGACAGCTACGCCCCATAGCCCCGACCAAGTGACTGTAGGAGAACCCCGTCGCCAAAAGCATCCGTTCGGGTGCTCGCGGCAGCGGTGTTCCGCCTTAGTGCACTTCGTCGACGGCATCTGGGGGTGCGGCCGTCTACTAAAGTTTGCGACGAGCATTCGATCAGGACGTCGGGAATCTTGTTGAATTGCCCGACTTGATATTGAAAAGAGTTTTCGATAATGAGACTAAAATGCGGGGTTTATAATTGTTAGGCATGCGATGTCTAAGGAATTCATTTGGTTAGGCATGCGATGTCTAAGGAGGTTGTGGATTCCAACTGTTGTAGTTTTACACTTTCTTTTCTGTGACCGTAAGCGTAGTATGTGGTGTATCGCCGGCTTCGTTGCTATACATCAACGACAATCGGGATACGCATACTTGCTTACGTTGATGATATGAGATATTATGTGTTGCTGTGATATGTTATATTGGATCGTCGCGTTTTGAATAGCCGGGGGTTTTATGTGAGATGAGAGTTTTTCTTTTTCATTCATGTAAAATTCATTTGTATGTAATATTCTTCTATTGGGGCACTTCCAGGTAGCGGAAGATGTCACCGTTGTATATTATTTACTTTTCCGCATTAGGTAGACCCAAGGCGGGGAGCACAAGTAACCGGGTTCTAGGGTCCAGTGGGAGACCATCTCGAGGAGTCGAGACCGGGTCTCCTAACCTTAGAATTGGCTGTGTTGCTTGCCGCTCTCGTAGGGGTCTAGGGATGTGGGTTTGACTATTCATCGCGACCGTGGAATCCGTGTTTTATACAGGCTCGTATTGAAAACACGGACGTCCTAGTATATCCAATATTTAATATATGTTCTTCTGCTGCAATGTTCTGTGATGAGATCATATTACTGCCTGAGACGAATGTTTATATTATATATATGAGATATATGTTATATTGCAGATTTTTTTTCAAAAGAGATGCTTGTGAAGCATAATAAAATGGGACTTCATTAATGAGATTAATGAAATAAAAGAAACCTAAGATGTTGTAGAAACTTGTTTAATAAAAACTGGTAGCTACAGTTCTTGCTTTGCATAGCGGTGTTCCTTATAGAACATCCAGCACCTTATTCGATAAGGAAAGGACCGAGATCCCTTCACCGGGAGTGACTCCTTTAGCAATAACTGGCAGATACTATAAACTCGGTTTGTCTTTTGATTGCTACTATAGTTCTTGCTTTGCATAGTGGTATTTGTGAAATATCCTGCACCTTATTCGATGAGGAAAGGGCCGACGATCCCTTCACCGGGAGTGACCCCTTTAGCAAAACTAGAAAAGCCTCAAAAACACTCCATTTAAAATCACTCGATTCTACAACGATATCAAGTTCATTACGCAAAGGGTTTTCCGAAAAACCCGTCGTAGCCCTCCGTCATTTCAGATAAGTAATAGTTAGTATTCGTGCTGCGTTTGTTGACCTTGTCAAGGCGTAGTGTGCGGTAGCTTATTACTGCTTATCTGTATAAGCATATGATGCGATTGGATTAGGGTAGTCGTGCGACTTTGTTGACCTTGTCAAGGGTCGTGCGGGTGGGTTTAATTTAATCAGGAAATGACGGGTTGAACTTGACTTGCGGTCTATGGTTTGTTGACCTTGTCAAGGTCATAGATCGCTTGGGGCAAAATATTATTGGGAATTTCAAGTGTTGAAATTTGCAATGAGATTGCATACCTTCTATGAAATAGTTGGATCCCGATACCCACTGCGAGTAAGAGTTACTCCTGGGAGAGTTTTACACATTACAATTAGCCGATCAAGTAGGTGTCTAGAAAGGTGTTAACGGGGTTACGCCCCTGGGAAAACGAGGTTTACTTTAATTAGGTTCGTGCGAAAGCACGGGGGACCTCCCTCAAAGTACCGACACTGGCCTGGCTGAAAGATTGGCGAACTTGTAGCGTGTAATTAATCCCGGCTAGTCTTTCCTTTTAGGGTTTGAAGGAAGATTTGACTAAAACAGTGGGAGACATCCTGATTAGATATATTAGATAACCAATCTAATCTTGCAAGAGCATACGCTGAGTGTTTTCTTCTCTTTCTCTCCAGATAGTGACTATATCACGCCTTAATCAAGATAATAAAACAGATATATTGACCGAACCCGCTTGTTATACTGAGCTGGGGAACGTTGGTCCCGCTCCAACTTATAATTGTTATAAGACAGAGCAGGAAATTGGGGAATACTAGATTTCCCGTGCCGCCCAAACGAAGAAAGTGCATGTTGATGCATCATCTTCGGGTGTTTTCATTACAGAGAACTGTTTCTCAGTATCCTTTACGTCCTGGGTATGTGATACCGGATCAGGATCCCGCATATGTAATCTGTTACATGGGCTACAGAAAGGTAGAGAACTGAGAACGGGTGATAAGTTTCGTGAGACAGAAAACGGTGCAAGTGTTGCAGCCAAGTCTGTTGGTCACTATCACCCTGTATTACCAGAATACATTGATTCTGAACAAATGTTATTAGATACCGAACCTGATATACAAAATCATATCAGTCTCTTTATTAGTAAAGAAAGGATATAATTTTGTATTGTTGGATAATGTTTTGAACATTTCCTATATCAATAGTTGATCGGTTCAGGCACGTTATCTAAAAGCATTGACGTTCTAAATCAAACCACAGTTCTTAGTATACAGAACACACACAAGAGGAAGAGTTCAGAAATGAATGAATCCTTCTTGAGGCCTTGTAGACTAGGTCATATCAATGCGACCAGACTGGCTGAAGTTACATTTAGATGCATATTTAAATTAGTTTGAATTTACATCTTGTGAAACTTGCCGGTCATGTCACAAAGATAAGATGACCATAGCTCTGTTTATTGGAAACAGAGAAAGAGTTAGTGAACTCTTGGGAATGATACATGCTGATGTATGAAAGTCCCCTGTCTACACATGCCAAGATCGGTTCTTTGTACTTCATTATATTCTCTGATAATCTCTCAAGATTCAGACATATGTTCCTGTTGAAACACAAGTCCGAACCTTTTGAGATATTCACAGAATATAAGTTAGAAGTAGAGAACCAAAATACGGGTATAAGTATTATGTCCTTTGATGAGATCAAGGAGGAGAATACTTGAGCACGGAATTCCTGGACTATTCTAAAGGAGAATGAGATTCTCTCTCAGCATTACTCCTCCGTATAAACCATAGCACGATAGTATATCGGGGCGGAGCAATAGCACCCTATTTGATATGGTGGGCTCTATGATGAGTACTACTGAGTTTCCAATTTCCTTTTGGGAGTTATGCACTTGAGAAGCTGCATACCTATTGAATAGGGTTCAAATCAAATCAGTTGCCTACCACTTCATTTGTGATATGGAAAGGGAAGAGCTTATATCTTAAGTTTGTTAAGATTTGGGTTGTCCGTCTTATGTCTAAAAGCAAAATCCGGACAAGCTCGAGGCAAGGTCTGTAATGTAGAACTGGAAATGTTCCAGCTATACAAACTACAGCTGATGATTTGGTAGAACCAAAGGATTCAATAGTTTCCAACGAACCTCAGCCTCTCCGCCGATCTAGTAGGGTTCCTCACCCACCTGAGAGATACTTCGGTTTCTCTATGACAGTGGGAGCGAGGATTGCATCATGAGATGATGACCCAACTAGTTTCGAGCTGGCCATCAGGAGTGGGACTCTATAAGAATGGCTGGATCCTTATCGATCTGAGATGGAATCCTTATACACCGACAAAGTATGGACTTTGGTTGATTTATCTGAAGGGTTAAATCCCCATCAGGTGCAAGTATATCTTGAGAAGATTACTTGGTGTACATGGAAAGGTTGAGACTTTCAAAGCTAGACTTGTTAAAGATTTGCATCATTGACCAGGCGTGGAAAATGATGAAACCTTTTCAAGTAACTAAGCTTAAGTCCATCCAGATCCTACTTACCACGGCTACATACCATGACTACGATATCTGGTGGTTGGGTGTCATGACAGCTTTTCTAAAATGATGTTTGAGAAAAGAGCGTCTATAAGTACACAGCCAGAGGGCTTCATAGACAGTGGGAGCAGCGGAAACGTGTGCAAGATGTTTTATATGATAAAACAGGCATCGCGGAGTTGGAACATCTGTTTTGATGTGGTAGTCAAAGAGTTTGACTTCATCAAAATGGTAGATGAACCATGTATATACAAAAAGGTAGTAGGGAGTATGGTGGTGATCCTCGTAGAGTACGTGGATGACATACTCTTGATAGGGAAGGTGTTTCCTATGCTACGCTCGGTCAATCTCCGCTTATCACAAGGATTCTCCATATAGGATCAAGATGATACCTCCTAAATCCTGGGTTTATGATCTATGAGATAGATCTAATTGGATGTTAGGATTCTCACTAGTTGTAGTGAGATGGTATCAGTCGATCCTGGGGAGAATCACTGGAAAGGTTCCAGGGTGATAAGAACGACTGAATGTCAGTCGCAAGCTTGTCTATACCCTCAGTGGAGGGACGGTATGTTGGAAGAGTTCCAAGCTAGATACCGTGACATACTAGACGATTAAAGGCAAGATACATCGTTACCAAAGATACTACCAAAGAGGCAGTCTGGATATATATAAGTTCATAAGATGAACTTCGTTCCTACCATTGTGTGACAATGGAGTTGTGGCTTTAGCCAAGGAACTACCGTCCCATCAGAAATCCAGATATAATTCTTAGGCAGTATCACCTGATCATGGAGATGGTTGATCTCCAGGGAGATCGAGGTTAGGAGAGTAGACATAGAGGACAACAGCGCGGATCCACTCACAAAGGCCTTTTTTCCCAGTAGAGACTCTTACGGGATGGTTGAGTATGAGATACTACAACCGCAGCTAATTGTTGGGTATGCGATACCATAACAGATGGCCCTAGTGCAAGTGGGAGATTGTTAGTTATATGTATGCCCTAGAGGCCATTACTGTACATACGATGTATATTGTAGTGGATGCTTGGACATATATAGGGAGGACTTTCTCGCTCGACATGATAGTATGCTATCTGGTTGTACTTTATCTTAACATGTACTATGATTGTCTCTATATTACATGTTGATAAAGCCCTTAGGATATGTACTCGACTACTGGGACTATGATGAGATCATACTAGTGGGGCCACGGTAGTCGACGAGTACATCCTATAACTGTTCCTATTCGAGGGTGTATCGAGACAGGGCATCGATACACCAGAGTAGACTAGCGTATACGCATCTTGACCCATATGATGGGCGATGGATGATCCCATATCCATCGGTGTTTGACATCAAGGATGGTGTACGGGTACTCAGTAGAGACTGGGTATACTGGACGGACTCGCCGAGAACTCCCAGATGGTATTATACCATACGTCAGATGGCAGTTCTCTGGTGACACTGGTACAGAGTAGTCTGTTGACCCGAGATCGTCATAGAGTCTTGTGTGGTTCCCACTGTGCTTTGATTTCCATCATACCACGTCCAAGAGGGTGTGCAAAAAGGTGGCTTTTGGGTACAGTCCCGAATCACATGGAGGCAATGAGCGATAGGAGGGGATTCGTCTCTCCCGGTATAGGGAGTTGATGTTGTGCTGTGTTCGATTGGTTATAACCGGAAATCCCTGGCCAGGGTTGCTGAGATTTACTGGTAAGTGTTATCAGTAGTTTCTCGAACTGTTATAGACCTCATATCGACACGACTTATCGAGCTACTGGGGTCTGACGTTTACCACCCCTAGGCGAGATATGCAACATATCAGACGACGAGACCGGACTGTACGGGAGTGTTACTGTTTGGATTCGCAGGAGAATGTACAGGCTTGCTTGTTGATCTTCTGAGTGCTCAATACCTGGGTAGCTGTTACGTTTAGCTGACCGCTTGCAGCTTGTGGGTGTTTGATATGATCATCACCTACTGCCGGCGTATTGACGATTCTTTAGAGTCCTACACAGAGGTTTCTTGACTCAGGCAAAACGGAGTAGGGGCACATATGTGATATGTGCGGGACCGAGGATAATGCGATATGTGATACCGTATTATATTCTCGCGATATTTGATATCAACCGGGTCATCGGATCAAGTGTTGATTCGATGAATCGGTACGGATAAATATTAGTCGGTTATATGCGATATAACCGGATTGTCGGATCAAGTGTTGATTCGATAATTTAATGTATAATAATATATTTGATATATTAAATTACATTAACTAATATTTGCTCACTAAAAGATTCTTTTTCTCACTCGGGTAATACATTGATATATATGCGATATATGTTAAATGTATTATTTTATTTGGTTACAATAAATATTATATATGTGATATATAATATTGTAACATGATATGATAAATAATGCAACTTGTTTAGTAGAGATTAAACATGGTTAGGGTTTGATTAGGGTTAAGGCTTTCTAGAAGTTTCTAGAAGTTTTCTTTCTTTGTCTTTGTTAAGATATTATGCTAGATATTTCCTTAACCCTAACCAAACCTTTAACCTTAGTCAAATCTCTACAAGGGTTAGTTAGACCATGGTTACATTATTCATCATATCATTTCTTTTCCTATTCATCACAAAAGGATTCTAACATTATTCATCTTCTTCTTCCTTGAGTTCTTCTTGAAAAGCTTTCTTGCTTTGATAAAAGTGATGAATAAATATGAGAAAAAGATAAATAAAGAGAGTAAAAATCCTACTTCATCATCCTCATCTTCCCTTGCCATTTAGATGAGGGTGTTCACATCATTTGATGAGTGTTAGCTTGTGTTAACGGAACTTCAAGGTAGATCATCTTAGTATCGAAGATCGGAAGCAAAGGTTGCATCTTTCTCTTCATGGAACCTCTCGAGAGTCCGGATCCCGATGATCGCAGTGAAGGGACCACAACACGGAGCATATGAAGTGAAGGACCGGATCTACAAAGGTTGTAATCCCTCTCACTTAGTGTTAAAGTTGTTAACATGTTAGTTTTCGCCTAATCTCTAGTTTAAAGATCTTGTATCGGGTTGTTCGGCACGGCTAAATTTTTAATCGGGCATGGTTGATGCCTCGTAGACCCTTGTGTGCGTGCATAGCAACCCTACACTTATCGAGCTACTGGGGTCTGACGTTTACCACCCCTAGGCGAGATATGCGACATATCAGACGACGAGACCGGACTGTACGGGAGTGTTACTGTTTGGATTCACAGGAGAATGTACAGGCTTGCTTGTTGATCTTCTGAGCGCTCAATACCTGGGTAGCTGTTACGTTTAGCTGACCGCTTGCAGCTTGTGGGTGTTTGATATGATCATCACCTACTGCCGACGTATTGACGATTCTTTAGTGTCCTACACAGAGGTTTCTTAGCTCAGGCAAAACGGAGTAGGGGCACGTATGTGATATGTGCGGGACCGAGGATAATGCGATATGTGATACCGTATTATATTCTCGCGATATTTGATATCAGCCGGGTCATCGGATCAAGTATTGATTCGATGAATCGGTACGGATAAATATTAGTCGGTTATATGCGATATAGCCGGATTGTCGGATCAAGTGTTGATTCGATAATTTAATGTATAATAATATATATGATATATTAAATGACATTAACTAATATTAGCTCACTAAAAGATTCTTTTTCTCACTCGGGTAATACATTGATATATATGCGATATATGTTAAATGTATTATTTTATTTGGTTACAATAAATATTGTATATGTGATATATAATATTGTAACATGTTATAATTATTAATGCAACATGTTTAGAGGAGTTTAAACAAGATTAGGGTTTGATTTGGGTTAATGCATTCTAGATGTTTCTAGATGTTTTTATTTTGTCATGAAGAAGATATTTGTCTTGATATTTCTTTATGAGTCACTCTTTAACCCAACCCAAACCCTAACCCTAGTAAACTCTCTACATTGGTTACTACAACCATGGTTGCATAAATGATTATGATAACTTATTATTATTGATCACAAAAGAAAATCGATCATATTGTTCATCTTCTTCCTTCTTCTTCTTTGCTTGAAATGCTTTCTTGCTTTGATTTTTGTGATGAATAAATATGAGAAAAGATAAATAAAGAGAGCAAAAATTCTACTTCATCATCCTCATCTTCCCTTGCCATTTAGATGAGGGTGTTCACATCATTTCATGAGTGTTAGCTTGTGTTAACGAAACTTCAAGGTAGATCATCTTAGTATCGAAGATCGGAAGCAAAGGTTGCATCTTTCTCTTCGTGGAACCTCTCGAGAGTCCGGAACCCGATGATCGCAGCGAAGGGACCACAACACGGAGTATATGAAGTGAAGGACCGGATCTACAAAGGTTGTAATCCCTCTCACTTAGTGTTAAACTGTTTAGCATGTTAGTTTTCGCCTAATCTCTAGTTTAAAGATCCGTATTCGGGTTGTTCGGCACGGCTAATTTTTTAATCGGGCATGGTCGATGCCTCGTAGACCCTTGTGCGCGTGCATAGCAACCCTACACAAAACACTAATCAATTCGTTGTGATTTGTGCGAGGAAATCTGGAATCTGTGGAGCTTGGGAAAATTTTTTCTGAATATTCCAGAGAGCTGAGCAGGTGAACAGGAACACTTTCAAGAAATTTTGTGCAGGTATCTCTCTACAGGACCGCGTTTCCGCGGCATAAGCTTGCATCCGCGGCGGATCCGCGGCGTCCTTGCGTCTTCTCTGTGCCAAAATTCTCAGATGACTCCTTCACTTTCTTATCTTCTCCCTCATCTGCTCCAATAACAAATTTGCTGCAGGTTTCTTTGCAAAATTCGCAGCGCCGCAAAAGCAATAAAAATTGTGCGTGTTTTGATTTTTGGTTGTTTGCATATTAATACAGAATTTAAGGGGCACGGCCAAATCCAGATTAGGTGGGGATTTCATTACCCTTCCTAAGCCCCAAAAATCACAAACTTGCATCCGCATTACCCTCATTAACTAAAAAAGATCTAGAGATGACTCTAAGGACCATCGCGCTCACTTAGGACAAGAGAAGGCCGTGGGTAATTCATTGTTTATCCGCGTTTCTTTTATGGTGTCTAAGGCAAGTGTGTCGAAGGCTAGTGATTACTTAATTAGGCCCACTACTTACGTAGTGGAGAGCCTCCCACTTACCTGGCACTTACCTGGCCACAGGAGAGACAAAGAGGCAGTGGAGGATTGATCCTGTGACTTGTCTTATGGCAGTTAGGAACGGTCTAGAGCTTTGACCTAGGTGACCACTAGATTTTAGGGTTTTGCTTGTTGCATTTGTTGTGAGTTGCAACATTTTTTCAAAAATCCGTATACTTTTCAAAACAAACACCAACATTCATTCATTTCCCCTAATTATATTTACGCTGCCACTTGTACTAAACCCTTTTAGTGTAAGATAGGATGGACACGGGATTCTAGTGCCCGACTTGTCCGCGTTCCCCCGATCGACTCCGAAGTCGGTATTTCTACATTTACTTCTTTTTTACCCACCACCACACCCACATCGATGGATCCTTCTCCATCGAACTTCTTTACCACTAATCTGCCGCCATCCGTTGGTGCGCAGAATCCACCCCGCATCTCTCTCCAAGAGAGGTGCTATCCTACACGAGGTCCTCTTTCGACCTGTCTCTCTATTCCACCAGCCAACGGGGATAATTTTCAGATTAAACCCCAATACATCAACCTTCTACCCAAATATCACGGTCTCGAGTCTGAAGACGCATACGTCTTTATCACCAAATTTGAAAACGTATGCGCAATGATGGGTACTTCACAGCTTTCTGTGGATGCTATGCGTCTTCGTCTTCTTCCATTTACCTTGTGCGATATAGCCGAGAAGTGGCTGTATAACACTACCGCACATTCCATTACGAATTGGGAAGAATTCTTCAAAGCATTCCTTAAGAAATTCTACCCAAATCATAAGACAGCTCGAGTCCGTAGCGAAATCAATCAATTCACCCAGCTTCCAAATGAAACATTTTCACAATGTCTTGAACGCTTTAAGGATCTGTTAGTTCAATGTCCACATCACGGAATCCCCAGATGGGATCTGTGCCGAATCATTTATGAGGGCATTAATCCTAACACAAAACAGACCCTTGAATTAATGTGTCAAGGCAACTTCATGACCAAAGATGATGGGGAAGCCTAGAAATTCCTAGAAGATTTCGCTGATAAATCTTTACAGTGGGAGAGTCAATCGTTTAGGGGTGGCAATAACCAATCGGAAGTTTCCATAGGAGTTAGAGCTGACATTTCAGCTGTACAAACGAAACTCGAGAATATGGAAAACAAATTTTTAGCTGCCGCCCTAAATCAAATGTCACTCTCCAAAACTGTATGTGGATGCTGTTCTGATCCTTCTCATTTGACGGAAGAATGTCCATTGAATTCTCCGTTTCAAGGTCAAGAGCATACCAATGCTGCATTTCAAAGACGTAGAAACGATCCATTTTCTTCCACTTATAATCAGGATTGGAGGAATCACCCTAATTTTGCTTGGAACCAATCACAAAATCAAAACACGGTTCCAAACCAAAACAATTTCCAAAGGGTCCCTCCACCACAACAGCAACCACTTCAATTGAGTCAGCACCCCTACCAATCACAAAACTTCCAAAATCCGGCCAACACTTTTGCACCACATGAAAACTCTTTGCAATTGACCGGTACATGAAAACTCTTTGCAATTGACCGGTACAGATAATTCCTCTGCACTAGCACAAACCTTGGATACTTTCATGAAACAATCCATCTAAGGGACGGCAAAAATGCAATCTTCCTTCGATAGTGTGATGAAGATCATTGTCTCTCAAAATGAGAATATTAAATAGATGGAAGAACAAATTGCACAATTAAAAGCCGAAATGAGTGCAAGAGAGAAAGGGAAACTTCCAGCTCAACCCCTACCCAATCCTGGCTATTCACATCATGTGAATGCAATCATGTTGATATCTGGAAGAGTGCTTGACAATCACGTTGGGGAAGAGATTGATGGCACTGAAAAATCTATCGATGATACCCCAGCTGAGACCTTTCCTTCCACTTCTACTTCTAATTCTGCCCCCAGTTCGTCTACCCCACCATTTTCTTCCGAGCCTATTCTCCGTTTCCCACAAGGCTCAACACCTCAGCCCACCTCTTCTAGTCCACCGAAAACGATCCCCACTCCTATTCTTAGATCATTTCCACCCACACGATCTTCTCCAATGTTGGACCCCGACCTTATTGCTCAAGCTCCTTACCCGAATCGGTTAAGGGGAAACAAACCAAGTCCATAAATGGAGAAGATCACTGAAATCTTGAAACAGGTTAACATCAACATCCCTCTTCTAAATGCAATCCAACAAGTCCCCGCTTATGCGAAAACTCTTAAGGACTTGTGCACCAGAAAGAGGAAGACTCAAGTGCCCAAGAAGATATTCATGGCAAAGACAGTAGACACAGCTTTCCCCCAACAATTACGGAGGAAACGTAAGGATCCTGGATATCCTACTATTTCCATTTCTATCGGAGAAAAACACATTAACCGTGCTCTACTAGACCTTGGAGCAAGTGTTAACCTGCTTCCTTTCTCAGTCTATGAACAGTTAGGGATCGGAGAGTTAAAACCAGCTCACTGCACTCTCCAGATGGCTGACCAATCAAGCACCAAACCTAGGGGTGAACTGGAGGATGTGTTAATAAAAATCGGGAAATTTGTATTCCCTGTAGACTTTATTGTAATTGATATACAGCCTATAGCGAACCCACGGAATCAAATTCCGGTGATTTTAGGTCGCCCCTTTTTGGCCACTTCCAATGCTATCATCAACTGTCGTAATGGTTCTATGACCCTATCTTTCGTGAATAGGTCAATTGAGCTGAACATTTACAAGTTGGGAAGTGTACCCTCCGAACCTACTGCTCAGGTCTGTTCTGTCGACTTAATGGATGTCGACACCAGCGAATTTGATGATCCTCATGATACTGATCTAGACTCTTTTCATATGTTGTTGTTTGACCCAACTATGTATCATACACATACGGACTCTTCCACCGAGTTGTCCGGGTTAACAACTAACACTGATTATGAACCGTTTTTAGAGTCTGAAGATCACCCCGCACTTTGTGATGGCATTATTCTTCGGGGTATTGATGGGACTTTTGAGGAGATCTTCGCTGATGAACTCGCATTTTTGAAAGACACGGGTGTTGAGATGAATCATCTCCCAATCAATAAAATTGAACCTCCACCCCTTCTTCTGAAATGTAAAAAGAATGCGAGTAATCCATCACATTCACTGCATCGTCTCTCCAAAATGAGACGCACACACATTCTATTTCACCACTTACCCTTTCCCCATTTTTTCTTCCACCAACCTGAGCACTACATTGATAAAATCTTCGAATGGTTGGTGTTAACTTTCGGTCTTTGCAAAGCTTGGCATCGACTAATGATTCTTGACCCCCTCATGTGATTTTCAAAGATTAACATTGCTTAACTCAAGTTTGGGGGGGTATAATCTGGCTCTTGAAAAGAAATTTTTTTTTACACAAAAAAGATGAGCCAAAAATAAGTTTTGGGAAGGATCTTCACTTAAATATTTTGCCCCTATTAATAAATTTCCTCCCAAACTTACAGGTTTTTCGAGATTGAGCAGATGGCAACAGTGAGAACACTGTTGAAAACAAGTTTGGGGGAGGTTTGTGCTTATTTTCGCATCATTTGCATATCACTTTGCATAAGCACAAAACATTTAAAACCTATAAAAATTTAAAAATTTTCAAAAAAAATAAAAAATAAAAAATATTTTTGTACATAAATAAGATAATAAAAGATTAGATAGTGAAAAATTACATCCAAAAGATTGGAAAAATTTAAGAAAACCAAGAAAATTAGAAGTTTTCTTATACGAACTAGTAATAAGTAGTTATGAGCCGTTGTCCCAAGGGTTAGTAAGATGAAGGAAGTCACTAATCTGAGGATAAAAATAAGTCTGAAAAATAGTTTCTATTCTGGAAGCCAAACATTTTGAACGTTGATACCCTGCTATTCGCACTTAAACACGTTTTGAAGCTCGGGATAGTAGAGGATACCTTGAAATGCTCTTGTCTAAAAGCCAAAGTATGAAGTAAATAAAAAAAATGAATAAAATATAAAATTGGTGAGAAAAATGAACACTGGTTTTGTTATCGCCAAGGAAGCAATAAAAAAATATAGCGAGCGTGCCTCCTCACCTAGTGCCTTAGACCAACTGGTCTGGGAGTCATTGCTAAGCCTTAGGTGGTGCAAGACGAGAAAAATACACCTAATAAGCAAGCACATGAGTAATCGGTCGGTTAGTACCTCAATAAGTATTAACGGTCGCATGAAAGTGTGTGAGCAAATCCATCTAAATATTCATTAATTAAAAAGTACTGAGGTGGATGGACAAGAGTATGATAGCTTGAATTGAATTCTCCAGGTGTAGGGATGTCTTTTACACACACGTATGGTTATATGATCGATGTTTGGAAGATAGATAGGAATGAAGAATAAAGACGATGTTTTAGTGAGGGATGATGTGATTTCTGACATTTTTTCATGACTATTAAGATAGGGCTCATGACAACCGAAAAGCTAGTGTAGTTGGAAACCCTAATTTTCAAAGTCTTTCTTTTACAATTCTTGTCTTTATATGTAACTTTCACGGTCTTCCTTTTATTATTCGATTTTGTGGGTGCAATCCGCTGAAAACTCTCAGGAGACAACACTCCTCCTACTAGGGACACCTAGAGGTTTAAAGGCTTGCTGCACGTGCTTAGTGCAATCTTGTTGCCTACGAAAGTGTGCTAGTTAGTTTTTCTCTTTCTTTATTTTCTCCTTCTCTTAATAAAACAGTTCTCTCGAGACGATCGAAAATAAGTTTGGGGGAATTTGATCAGTCGAAAATAATGTATTTTTAACACGTCAATTTCCCTATCTTTTGCATTCATCTAGAGGTGTTTGGTTTGCATATTACACATATTAGCAAAACAATAGTAAAAGACCAGATCACATGTGTTATACTCTAAAACCGGTATTTTTAGGGAAATTGACTATTTCTCATGGCATCGCATCATCCTTGTATTGCGCAACACTTGTTTCGAAGTCTGTGCAGGAAATTTCAGGAGAAAGGCCAAAATTGTGAAACAGTGCCAATAACAATACGCCAACTCAAAGATTTGAGATCTGGCAGTGATACAGAAAGACAAATGAGATTCCACATATTTTATAAAGGCCCAAATGTCAGCCCAAGAGACACCAGAAACTTTCATAGCCCAAGGCTTCAATAGAGCCGCGGATCCACGGCCTAAGCAGGCATGTGCCGCGGATCCGCGGTCACGTGATAGCCACGTCATCAAATTTTTACTGCAGAAGTATTCTCTCAAGTTGTACACTTCATTAAGCCACTGCAATCTCCAGATAACTCTAGAAGCTTCTGCCAGATCAGAAAGGGCTCCTTGTGCAAGCTAATGATGTCTAAGCTTCCAAAGCAAGCCTCTCCTTAACTACCTTAAAGCCTAGAACCTTCTCCCTAACCTCCTAGCTTAAGGTGGAAGCTAAACCCTAACCAACTACTTCTAGAGGCTTCTACCTAACTAACTAGCTTACAAGGGAAGCTAACCTAATCCTAGCTTCTTAAGGAAGCTAATCATTCCTAAGGCTATAAATGGGACCCTAGGCTTCACTTCTAAAGGTTGTTGAAGGTTGTTGATTCTATCACCTCTTCCACCCACAAGTTGAGTGACACAACTTGTGCCTCAAAACCCTAACCCTAATTCCAATTCCAAAGCCAAGATCAAGAATTCCGAGTACCAAATCAAGCGAGAAGCCTTCAACCTTTTAGGAGCGGAGCCGATCTTCAATCGAGCAAGTGATCCAAGCCGATCCGCGACTCAAGGAGACGAGCGAAGCCAAATCAACGATCGAGTTCTTTCCTCTTGTAGTTCTTGAGCGAATTGTAACGGAATTGTTGATGAATAAAAGATGAAATTCTTTAATCTTGCTTTCTTTAAATTCTTGCATCATGATTCGATCTCAATTTGTGATTGTGGTTCTTGTTGTGATGTTTGAGTAAAACTCCGCTCGTAAAGGAGTCAAGACGATCAATAGATGATGATGTGACAAATCTTGAAACGATTCTTAAGTCCTATGAGTTTTGTAAACTCTTGTAAATTGAAGAATCAACGACCTAGTTTCGATGCGATGCTTTCTTGATTGTGTTCGCTCGAAATTAGGGATCCACGATCGATTCTTGAATTTACTAGAGGCTAGAATGTGAATGATATCGACGAAAGGACAAGGGATAGAAGATGAAACCCTTGTTTCACAAGAAATCCCCAATTCTCGTTGATCATCATCGATCTAGTATCAATTCATCGATGGATAAGAGTATGTAATTATTAGATTTCATCACATCTATAGATCCGATTGATTCCTATGAGCCTCACTTCGAATCTTGATATTTGGTTTGGAAATCATAAATTCTCAATTCTTGATTTTAATGTTTTCTAGTTATTAGATCTAAATTTTACTAGTTCTTGAACTTCAATTCTATAAATCATGAATTGTTTCTTTTCTTTTCTTTAAATTTTCGACTCATCTAATTTGAAATACGAACGATTACACTTTCCCTGTGGACGATCCGCACTTACTAACGCGCTATATACGACACCGTTATTGATTGCGGTCAAATATTTTTGGTTGTGATTTCTACACATTTTCTACCTACACACCGGAAAATTATTAATCACACTTCGTCAACGGCATCGGAGATGCGACCGTCTACGAAAGTTTCCGACAAGCATTCGATCAGGTTATCAGGAATCTTGTTGAATTACCCGTCATGTTATTGGAAAGTGTTTTCAATATCGAGACTAAAATACGGGGTTTATAATTGTTAGGCATGTGATGTCTAAGGAATTTAAATGGTTGGGCATGAAATCCAAAGTATGTGATACATTGGGTTTATGTTGTTTAAGGTGGTTGCGGATTTCAATTCTTGTAGTTTTTCACTTTCTTTTCTGCTACCGTAAGTGTAATATGTGGTGTATCACCGGTTTCGTTGCTATATATCAACGACATTTGGGATACGCATATTTACTTACGTTGATGACATGTGATGCTATGTGTTGCTGTGATATGTTATATTGGATCGTTGTGTTTTGAATAGCCGGATTTTTTTATGTGAGATGGGAGTTTTTCATTTTCATTCATGTAAAAGCTTGCATGTAATATTCTTTTATTGGGGCACTTCTGGGTTGAGGATGATGTCAGCATTGATGTATATTATTTACTTTTCCGCATTAGGATAGAACCAAGGAAGAGAGCACAAGTAACCGGGTTCTAGGGTCCAGTGGGAGACCATCTCGAGGAGTCGAGACCGGGTCTCCTAACTCTAGAATTGGTAGGGTTGCTTGCCACTCTCGTAGGGGTCTTGGGATATGGGTTTGGCTATTTATCGCGACCGTGGAATCCGCGTTTTTTTATTGGCTTAAATAAAAACAGGGAATTACTAGTATATCCAATATTTCATATGTGTTCTTCTGCTGCTGATATTTTGTGATGTGATCACTTGATATGTTCTGAGACGAATGCCTATATTATATATATGATATATAATAAAAATTGCTGCTTTTGTTTCTTATGTGATGCTTGTGAAGCATAATTGATGGAACTTCATTAATGAGATTAATGAAATAAAATAAACCTAAAGATGTTGTAGAAACTTGTTTACAAACTGATAGGTCTAGTTCTTGCTTTGTATAGCGGTATTCCTTGTAGAATATCCAGCACCTTATTAGATAAGGAAAGAGCTGAGATCCCTTCACCGGGAGTGACCTCTTTAGCGAAACCAGCAGATGCTACAACCCACTCGGTTTGTCTTTTGATTGCTTTTATAGTTTTTGCTTTGCATAGTGGTATTTGTGAAATATCCTGCACCTTATTTACTAAGGAAAGAGCCGAGATCCCTTCACCGAGAGTGACCTCTTTAGCAAAACTTATAAAAGCCTCAAAAACACTCTTTTTAAAATTCACTCGATTCTACAATGATATCAAGTTCATTACGCAAAGGGTTTTCTTAAAAACCTGTCGTAGCCCTCCGTCATTTCAGATAAGTAGTATTTAGTATTCGTGATGCGTTTGTTGACCTCTGTCAAGGTGTAGTGTGCGGTAGCTGATTAGTGTTTATCTGTAAAGCATATGATGCGATTGGATTAGGGTAGTCGTGCGACCTTGTTGACCTCTATCAAGGGTCGTTCGGGTGGGTTTAATTCAATTAGGAAATGACGGGTTGAACTTGATTAGCAGCCTATGGTTTGTTGACCTCTGTCAAGGTCATAGGTGAAGGACTACCTTAGCACCACGATGAGGTTATAGAAGCATCTACCATGCCAAATTCAAAATTTTTCTTGGTGTTAAGCTAGACCAACAAGATCTTTACTAGATTATTAGGGTTTTCTTTAGATGATATGTAAACTAGATAAGTGTAGGAAGATTATATCTTGGTAGAATCAAGTCCTTCACTTCACTTGCTCCTTATAGTAGTCCCGCGACTCCACCAGGCATCTCTTGAGGCTTTGAACGGGCTTCCTCCGGTGATCTTCACGCCGAAGACAATCCACCACGAAGCTCCTACTAGTTCAAGCTACCACTACACTAAACTCCTTTAGTGTAAGAACACACTAGTGTAGAGTGCTAATCCACACTAGGATGATGAAGTAGGGGATCTTAGAAGCTCACAAATGCAATAAAAAATCCAAGGTTCACATCATATGTGAGGGTGTAGATTTTGAAGGCATGAAGAGGAAGAAGAAGATGAGCTAGAGAGTATGAGAGCAAGAGAGAAGAATAATGGCTAAGTGTTTTCAAATGAGCAAGAGTGAAAGCCAAGCCTTGACCCCTCACTCATTCAAGCTTGGAATTATGCAATATAAAATTGCATCCATGCTTGAATAGTGAGTCAAGAAGAATAAACAATAGAAAATCCCATGCTTGCAACCATGCTTCTACTTTACACCTCATTTCTATTAGAAATATAAATGCCATGTTTCATTATATATATATATATATATATATATATATATATATATATAGGGCTTAAGGGTCCTGAGTTCAGCCTCAGGAATTTTTCCTGTGCCTCTTAACCAGACCTGGGTTAATAAATTCCCAAGTGGTCAAGTAAAACACCTTGCTAGAAGTCGCTCTGATCACATTCCTCTTTCTTATTTTTGTCCAGAGGTTAAAACTTTTCCCAAATCATTCAGATTTAAAAATATGTGGGTGTTACATGAAAATTTTGTCATTGCTGTGGAATAGAGTTGGAAGCAGATTTAAATTCTTATATGGACCATATTCTTAAATTTGCATTCAAGTTATAAAAAAAAAGCTTAAACAAAGATTAAAAATTTGGAATAAGCACACTTTTGTGAATTTGCAGAACAATTTACAACATGAGTATTGTAGATGAAAAGCAGAAGTAGTTTGATGAAAGCCAATCAGAGGAAAATTATTCAGAGCTATGGACAGCCAAAATGAATTTTGAAAATATATTGCATCAAGAAGAGATATTCTGGAAACAAAAATCCAGAGTGAAATGGCTAAAAGATGGTGATAGAAACTCAAAGTATTTTCATGCATGTGTTAATACCAAAAACCGTAACAATAAAATTACCAGACTGCTAAATCATGATGATAAGTGGATAGAAGATCAAGATGGCCTCATTGTTTTAGCTGTTCAACACTTTCAGCAAGCTTTCTCTACTCAGAACAACTGCTATGACAGAAAATATCAGTATGATTCCATATTTAATAACTGATGCTAATAACAAATATCATACTTCTTTCCTTAACCTACGGGAAATCAAGTCTGATGTTATGGAAATGGTTTTAATAGGAAATTTTATAATGTAACCTGGAGTATTATTCACAAAGATCTTCATGATGCAGTGGTGTTTTTCTTCAAGCATGGTTTTGTTCCTAAATCTGTTAACTCTCTAGTAATTTGTCTGATCCCTAAAAAGCAAAACTGCACTAGAATCTCATATTATAGACCAATTAGTCTATGCAATTTTATCTATAAAATCTTTACTAAGATTCTATCTAACAGACTTGTTGATATTCTGCCAAGGATTATTTCAAAAGAACAAGGGACTTTTGTACAAGACAGGAATATTGTTGAAAATATTGTCTAGCACAGGAGATTACACAAGACTTATGCAAAAAATCAAGAGGCCACAACATTATTCTAAAGCTAGATATGGAAAAAGCATTTGAAAGATTGGAATGGTCCTTTATATTTCTCATAATGAAAACTTTTGGCTTTTCTGAGGGATTCATTCAGCTCATTAAAGGATGTTTAAGTACTCAACATTTCTCTATAAATGTCAATGGGCAACTGGGGTTTCTTTCAGAGTTCCAGAGGAATCAGGCAAGGGAATTCTCCTTCACTTGCACTTTTCATTATTGCATCGGAATTTCTAAGCAGAGGATTAGCTGACTTAACCGCTGCCGGCAAGATTATTTCATACAAAAATAAAGCTGTTACTGTATGTATTTCTCACCACCTTTATGCTGATGACACTTTGTCCTGATCAGATCATTCGCCGATTGGCCAATTATTTACCTGGGAGGTCCAATTTACCAAGGGAGATGCAAAATATCTTATTTTGAGGAGGGGGTGACAACGATGAGGGGTCGCCAGCGGCGAGGTGGTTGCTCGGACGAAGGTGGGTGCATGGGTTCGGGGAGATGGGTTGTAGCTGTCGGGGAGAGAAGAAGAGGATGAGGGATTGCAGACGAGGTGGAGACGACGACAGGGAGATGGGTGACGGTGACGACGACGTGGATCGAAGGTGAGGTCGGGTGAGGGTGTGGCGATGGGTATGGGTCGCGGGTTGTGCAGGGGGGAACCGGGAAGGAGGGGAGAGTTGAGGATGAGGAGGGGAAGAGAAGGGAGAAGATGTCGACGAGGGTGTGGGATGGTCGACGACGACGACGAGGGTAGCCGAGTTTCGCGAGGCGAAGGCGGGAACAGGAAAAATTTGAGAAGAAGAAGAGAGGGAGGAACAATGGGGATGTAGGAACAATAAAAAGGAAAAGGACTTTTTAGTTAAGAGGCATAGGAAAAATTCCTGAGGCTGAACTCAGGACCCTTAAGCCCATATATATATATATATATATATATAAAGAAGAATAATTAGTGAGCTAATGATATTAGTTAAGATATAATTATATCACATATAATATATATCACATTATTAAATCAACACTTGATTTAATAATCCGGTTATATAACATATGACCGGCTAATATCATTTATCTGTACATCACATTATCAAATCAACACTTGATTCGACAATCTAGTTATATCACATATATCCGGACCGATGATAGATGACTGCCAGATTACAATACGGTATCACATACTCGTATTTAATTAGGCCCGCACACATATCACATATGTGTCCTACTTCGTTTCACTTGAACCAGGGAACTTCTGTGTGGGACTCTAAAGACTCGTCAATACGCCAGTAGTAGGTGATGATCATATCAGTCGCCTACAAGCCATCAGTGGTACTAGCTGGACGTAACGGCTACCCGGGTATTGAGCGATATGAAGATCAACAAGCAAGCCTGTCCACAGTCTCCATGAAGCCTATCAGTAACATTCCCGTACAGTCCGGTCTCTTCGTCCGATATGTCGCATATCATGTCTAGGGGTGGAAATCGTTAGACCCCTGTAAAGTGATAAGTCATGTCGATGTCTGGCCTATAACGGTTCGAGAAACTACTGATAACACTTATCAGTATATCTCGGCAGCAGCCCTGGCCAGGGACTTCCAGTTATAGCCAATCGAACGTAGCGCAACATCAACCTCCAATACCGGGAGAGACGAAACCCCTCCTATCATTCATTTCCTCCATATGACTCGGGAATGTACCAAAAATCCACCTGTTTGCACGTCTTCTTTGAGCGTGGTAGGGAGGAAATCAAAGCACAGTGGGAGCCACATAAGACTTTATGACGATCTCGGGTCTACAGACTAACCTGTACCAGTGTCACCAGAGGATTGCTATCTGACGATAGGTATACTACCACATAGGAGTCCTCGGCGAGTCCTGTTCAGTGTACCCAGTCTCCACTGAGCACCCGTATACCATCTCTGATGTCAAACACCAATAGATGTGGGATCATCCATTGCCCATCATATGGGTCAAGAAGCGTATACGCTAGTATACTCTGGAATATCGATGCCCTGTCTCGATATTCCCTCGACTAGGAACAATTAAAGGATGTACTTGTGAACTACCCTAGCCCCACTAGTATGATCTCCATCATAGTCCTGGTAGTCAAGTACATATCCTAAGGGCTTTATCAACATGTGAGAGCAAGACAGTATCATAATATAAGTCTACATGTTAAGATAAAGGTAACCAGATAACATACAATCATGTCGAGCAAGAAAGTCTTCTCTCTCTATATATATCCAAGCATCCACTATAATATATATCATATGTACAATAATGGCCTCTAGGGCATACATATAACTAATAATCTCCCATTTGCACTAAGGCCATGTGTTTTAGTATCTCATACCCAACATCCTAAAGAGTCTCTCAAATTGCGTCTGGGGGAAGGCCTTCGTGAATGGATCCGCTACGTTGTCCTTCGTGTTAACTCTCCTGACCTCGATCTCCTGGTGATCTACTATCTCTCGGATCAGGTGATACCTTCTCAGAATATGTCTGGATCTCTGATGGGACCTGGGTTCCTTGGCCAAAGCCACCTCTCCATTGTTATCACAATACACAGGTATTGGATGCTCAATGGATGGAACCACACCAAGTTCAGTAATGACCTTCTTCATCCAGACAGCTTCTTTGGCAGCATCGTTGGCAGCGATGTATTCAGCCTCCATCGTTGAGTCTGCAACGGTGTCTTTCTTGGAACTCTTCCAACACACCACCCCTCCGTTGAGGGTAAAGACAAAACCCGAGACCGAATTACTATCGTCCTTATCACTTTGGAAGCTCGAGTCGGTAAAGGACTCCACTTGGAGTTCTCCGTTATCGTACACCAAGAACATCTCTTTAGTCCTTCTCAAGTACTTGAGAATGTTCTTCATAGCTGTCCAGTGATTCTCTCCTGGATCTGCTTGATACCTACTCACTACACTTAGTGAGTACGCTGCATCAGGTCTGGTACATAACATCGCGTACATGATAGAGCCTACTGTCGAAGCATAGGGTATCCCTTGCATGCGAGCTCTCTCCAAATCAGTCTTGGGAGACATCTCTTTGGAGAGAGTGAGTCCAGAGATAGTGGGTATATTCCTATGCTTGGAATCTTCCATACTAAAGCTCTTTAGTACGATGTCGGACAATCCCAGTATCCGTTTAGATCTATCTCTATAGATCTTAATCCCCAAGATGTAGGAGGCATCACCTAGATTTTTCATTGAGAATCTTTGTGATAAGAAGAGCTTGACCGAGTGCAGCATAGGAACATCATTTCCTATCAAGAGTATATCATCCACGCACAATATGAGGAAGACGATCTTACTCTTTACGACCTTCTTGTATATACAAGGTTCATCTACGTTTTTGATGAAGTCAAACTCTTTAATTACCTCATCAAAACGGATGTTCTAACTCCGCGATGCCTGCTTCAACCCATAGATTGATTTTAGTAGCTTGCACACCTTTCCGCTGCTCCCACTGTCTACGAAGCCCTCCAGCTGAGTCATGTATATTCTCTCTTCTAAATCACCATTTCGAAAAGCGGTCTTAACATCCATTTGCCAGATTTCGTAGTCATGGTACGCAACGATGGCAAGTAGGATCCGGATGGACTTAAGCATAGCCACTGGAGAAAAGGTTTCATCATAATCCACACCTGGTCGTTGACGAAAACCTTTTGCAACAAGTCTAGCTTTGAAAGTCTCAACTTTTCCATCCACACCAAGTTTCTTATTAAAGATCTATTTGCTCCCAATGGGTTTTACCCCTTCGGGAGCAACATCCAAAGTCCATACTTTGTTGGTGTACATGGATTCCATCTCAGATCGCATTGTATCCAGCCATTTCATAGAGTCCTCACTCGTGATGGCCTGCTCGAAACTAGTTGGGTCATTATCTTCCATGATGCAATCCTCGCTCCAACCATCAATGAGAAAACCGTAGTATCTCTCAGGTGGATGAGGAACCCTACTAGGTCGGCGGAGAGGCTGGGGTTCGTTGGAGACTACTGAATCCTCTAGTTCTAATAAATCATCAGTTGTAGTTTGTGTAGCTGAAACTTCTTCCAGCTCTACCTCTTTGCCACTAATTTCTTTTACAAGAAATTCCTTTTCCAAAAAAGTGGCATATTGAGAAACAAATACTTTTTGACATAGGCCGGACAACCCCATATCTTAACTCGTTTCAGATATGGTCTTTTTCCACTCCATATCTCATATGGTGTGGTAGGTACCGATTTAGATGGAACTTGATTCAATAGGTATGCAGCTGTCTCAAGTGCATAACTCCAAAAGGAAATAGGTAACTCAGCTGTGCTCATCACAGAGCGCACCATATCTAATAGGGTGCGATTCCTCCGCTCCGATACACCGTTATGCTGTGGTGTATACGGAGGAGTGAGCTGAGAGAAAATCCCATTCTCTTTTAGATAGTCACGGAATTCCGTGCTCAAGTATTCTCCTCCCCGATCAAATCGAAGGATTTTAATACTTTTACCCATCTGGTTCTCAACTTCATACTTATATTCTTTGAATTTCTCAAAAGCTTCAGAATTGTGTTTCAATAGGAACACATGACCGAATCTTGAGAGATCGTCAGTGAATGTAATGAAGTACGAGGAACCATTCCTGGCATGCGTAGACATGGGACCTCATAGTTGTATCAGTCCCAAGAGTTCCGTAACTCTTTCTCCGTGTCCTGTAAACGGAGTTTTGGTCATCTTGCCTTTGAGACTTGACTGGCAAGTTTCATAAGATGAAAGATCGAACAGATTCAAATATCCATGTTTATGTAACTTAGCTAGTCATGTTGCATTGATATGACCTAGTCTACAATACCACAAGAAGGATTTGTTCATTTTTGAACTTTTCCTCTTGTGTGTGTTTTGTATGTTAAGGACCGTGTTTTGATTCAGAACGTATAATCCGTTACATAACGCACCAAACCCAATCAACACTTGATTTAGGTAAATGTTCATAACATTATTCTCTATTACAAAATTATACCCTTCTTTATCCAATAAAAAAATTGATATTAAATTACATATCATAGAGGGTATGTAATTCAGGATCAATGTATTCCTTGTTGGCAATACAAGGTGATATTCACCAACTGCTTTGGCTGCATCATTTGCACCATTCCCTACTTTTAGAGAATGATCACCTTTTTCCAGTTCTCTACCTTTCCTTATCCCATGCTACATATTGCATATGTGGGATCCCGATCCGGTATCTAATACCCAGGACGTAGAGTGTACTGAGAAACAGTTCTCTTTAACTAACACACCTGAAGAAGTTGCATCAACATGCTTATTCTTCGTTTGGGTGGTGTGGGAATCCGGATATGTTCTTATTTCCTGCTCGGACTTATAACACTTATAAGTTGGAGCGGAACTAACTTTCTCCTGCTCAGTATAGCAAGCGGGTTCAGTCAATGCATCCATATTATTATCTTGATTAATGCGTGACATTAGTTGCTGCCTGGAGAGAGAGAGAGAAGGAAACGTGTTAGTGTGCGCTCTTTGCAAGATTAGATTGGTTATTATCTTATCTAATCAGGATGACTCCCGCTGGTTTTATCAAATCTTCCTTCAAACCGTAAAAGGTAAGACTAGCCGGGATTAATTACACCTTACAAGTTCGCCAATCTTTCAGCTAGGCCAGTGCTGGTACTTTGAGGAAGGTTTCCCGTGCTTTTGTACGGACCTAATTAAAATAAACCTCGTTTTCCCATGGGTGTAACCGCGTTAACAATTTTCTAGACACCTACTTGATTGGCTAATTGTGATGTGTAAAACTCTCCCAGGAGTAACTCTTTCTCGCAGTGGGTATCGGGATCCAACTATCTTATAGAAGTTATGCAATCTCATTGCAAATTTCAACACTTGAAATTCCCGATAATTCTTTTGCCCCTAGCAACTTATGACCTTAACATAGTCAACAAATTATAAGCGCTAGCCAAGTTCAACCCGTCATTTCCCGATTGAATTAAACCCACCCGTACGACCCTTAACATAGTCAACAAAGTCGCACGACTACCGTAATCCAATCGCATCTCATGCTTTAGCAGATAAGCACTAATTAGCTACCACACACTAAGCCTTAACATAGTCAACAAACGTAGTACGAATACTAAGTATTATCTATCTGAAATGACGGAGGGCTACGACAGGTTTTAGGCTAACCTTTTGCGTAATGAACTTGATATTGTTGCAGAATTGAGTGATTTTGAAAAGGAGTGTTTTTGAGGATTTTACTAGTTCCGCTAAAGAGGTCACTCCCGGTGAAGGGATCTCGGCTCTTTCCTTATCGAATGAGGTGCTGCATATTCTACAAGGAATACCGCTATGCAAAACAAGAACTATAGAAGCAATCAAAAACTAAACCGAGTGAGTTGCAGTATTTGCTAGTTTCGCTAAAGAGGTCACTCCCGGTGAAGGGATCTCGGCTCTTTCCTTATCGAATAAGATGCTGGATATTCTACAAGGAATACCGCTATGCAAAGCAAAAAATAGAGCTACCTTTTTTAAAAACTAGATTCTACAACATCTTTAGGTTTCTTTTCTTTCATTAATCTCATTAATGAAGTCTCATCAATTAAGCTTCCTAAGCATCACAGAAAAATGAAATGAAAATAGAACGTACGCTTATGCCATCAGCATTCGCCATGGGGCTCCGTCATGCACCGTTAGGTTACTTAACTACCGGCAGAGCGGGGGCTGGACTCATGCGAGTGAAAAACATAAGCAACGTTTATTATATATCTTATATATAATAATACATTCGTCTCACACATTTATATGATCAACATCACAGAACACAGCAGCAGAAGATAAACATATGAAATATTGGATATACTAGGATGTCCGGGTTTTAAATTTAGCCAGTAATGTAAAACACGGATTCCACGGTCGTGAAGAATAGCCAAACCTACATCCCATAGACCCCTACGAGAGCGGCAAGTAACCCTGCCAATTCTAGAGTTAGGAGACCCGGTCTCAACTCCTTGAGATGGTCTCCTAATGCGGAAAAGTAAATAATATACAACAGGTGACAACTTCCTTGTCCCGGAAGTGCCCCAATAAAAGAATATTACATACAAATTTTACATGAATGAAAAAGAAAACTCTCATGTCACATAAATCCCCCGGCTATTCTTTCACGACGATCCAATAAAACATATCAACAGCACATGATAACACAGATCATCAACGTAAGTAAATATGTGTATTCCGAAACTAGTTGACATATAGCAACAAGATCGGGATACCCACATATTACACTAACGGCCGCAGAAAAGAAATTGTAAAACTACAATAATTAGAATCCGTATATTCTTAGACATCATAAACCCGGAATATCGCATATTCCGGATTTCATGCCTAACCTGTAAACATTGTATTTTAGTCTCTTTTCAATCATCTTAGTTAGGTAATTCAATAAGATTCCCAACTACAATATCGAATACTTGTCGGGAACTTTAGTAGATGGCCGCACCCCTGATGCCGGCGACGAAGTGCACCAAGGCGGAACACAATGGCCGTGAGCACCCGAGTGGGTGCTTTTTGGCAACGGGGTTCTCCTACAGTCACTTGGTCGCGGTTATGGGGCGTGGCTGTCTACTAAACTTACCCGGCGAGTGTTCGCGTACAATACGCGATTGCGATGGAGTTTTGATCCGAATCAAAACTTCGTGGCAACCGATTTACCGAGACTAACATAGATTCATAATATACTATATACTTTATTAGTTTTCACAAAACCAATAAATCGGATTCTAACAATTGTATCACATATCATCAAGATCTATACGGCGCCAAATATTTCAATCGGTTTAAAAAAATCCAGAGAACTCAACAACTTGAGAATCACAGTTAAAAATACCCAGACAGTGCACAAATCACCCACGGACCTACACAAGAAAGCATGCTCCTTGCCTTACCTATGGCGCCGCGGAACCGCCGCCAAAACTAGGTTTTGGCCGCGGTTCCGCGGTCGTACGGTCGAGTTAGGCTCTCATTTTTCTTGTAGGTCCATATAAAACCCTGCACGATTTTTCGGATACTTTTAATTTCAAAAATTCCAACGTTTGGAAAAATCGACAGAAACATGCAAAAATACGGGTTTTGAAAACTGATCGAACTCTTTAACTTCGTAACGACCTTCCCCGATGTTCTAGTTTGGCTCTGATACCATGAAGGACTACCTTAGCACCATGATGAGGTTATAGAAGCATCGACCATGCCAAATTCAAAATTTTTCTTGGTGCTAAGTTAAACTAACAGGATCTTTAACTAGATTATTAGGGTTTTCTTTAGATGATATGTAAACTAGATAAGTGTATGAAGATTATACCTTGGTAGAATCAAGTCCTTCACTTCACTTGCTCCTTGTAGTAGTCCCGTGACTCCACTAGGCATCTCTTGAGGCTTTGAACGGTCTTTCTTCGGTGATCTTCGCGCCGAAGATGATCCACCACGAAGCTCCTACTAGTTCAAGCAACCACTACACTAAACTCCTTTAGTGTAAGAACACACTAGTGTGGAGTGCTAATCTACACTAGGATGATGAAGTAGAGGATGTTAGAAGCTCACAAATGCAATTAAAAATCCATGGTTCACATCACATGTGAGGGTGTGGATTTTTGAAGAAATGAAGAGGAAGAAGAAGATGAGCTAGAGAGCATGAGAGCAAGAAGGAAGAATAATGGCTAAGTGTTTTCAAATGAGCAAGAGTGAAAGCCAAGCCTTGATCCCTCACTCATTCAAGCATGGAATTATGCAATATAAAATTGCATCCATGCTTGAATAGTGAGCCAAGAAGAATAAACAATAGAAAATCCCTTGCTTCCACTTTACACCTCATTTCTATTTTCACAAAATAGAAATATAAATGCCATGCTTCATTATATATATATATATATATATAAAGAAGAATAATTAGTGAGCTAATGATATTAATTAAGATATAATTATATCACATAATATATATATATATCACATTATTAAATCAACACTTGATTTAATAATCCGGTTATATAACATATGACCGTCTAATATCATTTATCTGTACATCACATTATCGAATCAACACTTGATTCGACAATCTGGTTATATCACATATAACCGCACCGATGACAAATGACTTCCAGATTACAATACGGTATCACATACTCGTATTTAATCAGGCCCACACACATATCACATATGTGTCCTACTTCGTTTCACTTGAACCAGGGAACTTCTGTGTGGGACTCTAAAGACTCGTCAATACTCCAACAGTAGGTGATGATCATATCAGTCGCCTACAAGCCGTCAGCGGTACTAGCTGGACGTAACGACTACCCGGGTATTGAGTGATATGAAGATCAACAAGCAAGCCTGTCCACAGTCTCCATGAAGCCTATCAGTAACACTCCCGTACAGTCCGGTCTCTTCGTCTGATATGTCGCATATCATGTCTAGGGGTGGAAATCATTAGACCCCAGTAACGTGATAAGTCATGTCGATGTCTGGCCTATAACGGTTCGAGAAACTACTGATAACACTTATCAGTATATCTCGGCAGCATCCTTGGCCAGGGACTTCCAGTTATAGCCAATCGAACATAGCCCAACATCAACCCCCAATACCTGGAGAGACGAAACCCCTCCTATCGTTCATTGCCTCCATACGACTCGGGACTGTACCCAAAATTCACCTGTTTGCACGTCTCCTTTGAGCGTGGTAGGGAGGAAATCAAAGCACAGTGGGAGCCGCACAAGACTCTATAACGAGCTCGGGTCTACAGACTAATCTGTACCAGTGTCACCAGAGGACTGCTATCTGACGATAGATATACTACCACATAGGAGTCCTCGGCGAGTCCTGTTCAGTGTACCCAGTCTCCACTGAGCACCCGTATACCATCTCTGATGTCAAACACCAATGGATGTGGGATCATCCATCGCTCATCATATGGGTTAAGAAGCGTATACGCTAGTCTACTCTGGAATATCGATGCCCTGTCTCGATATTCCCTTGACTAGGAACAATTAAATGATGTACTTGTGAACTACCCTGGCCCCATTAGTATGATCTCCATCATAGACCTGGTAGTCAAGTACATATCCTAAGGGCTTTATCAACATGTGAGAGCAAGACAGTATCACAATATAAGTCTACATGTTAAGATAAAGGTAACCAGATAGCATAATATCATATTGAGCAAGAAAGTCCTCTCTCTATATATATCCAAGCATCCACTATAATATACATCATATGTACAATAATGGCCTCTAGGGCATACGTATAACTAACAATAGGACGCTTGGGGCAAAATATTATAGGGAATTTCAAGTGTTGAAATTTGGAATGAGATTGCATACCTTCTATGAGATAGTTGGATCCCGATACCCACTGCGAGTAAGAGTTACTCCTGAGAGAGTTTTACACATTACAATTAACTGATGAAGTAGGTGTCTAGAAAGGTGTTAACGGGGTTACACCCCTGGGAAAATGAGATTTATTTTAATTAGGTCTGTGCGAAAGCATGGGGAACCTCCCTCAAAGTACCGACACTGGCCTGGCCGAAAGATTGGCGAACTTGTAATGTGTAATTAATCCCGGCTGGTCTTACATTTTAGGGTTTGAAGAAAGATTTGATAAAAACAGTGGGAGCCATCCTGATTAGATAAAATAATAACCAATCTAATCTTGCAAGAGCACACGCAGAGTGTTTTCTTCTCTCTTTCTACTGGTAGCGACCATATCACACCTTAATCAAGATAATAATATGGATGTATTGACTGGACCCGCTTATTATACTGAGCTGGGGAACGTTGGTCCCGCTCTACCTTATAGTTGTTATAAGACCAAGCAGGAGATAGGGGATTACCAGGATTCCCGTGCCGCCCAAACGAAGAAAGTGCATGATGATGCATATTCTTCGAGTGTGTTCGTTACAGAGAACTATTTCTCAGTATTCTCTACGTCCTGTGTATGAGATGCCGGATCAGGATCCCACATACGTAATCTGTTACATGGGCAACTGATAGGTAGAGAACTGGGAATGGGTGATAAGTTTCAAGAGTTGGAAATGGTGCAACTGTTGCAGCCAAAGTGGTTGGCGGTTATCACCCTGTATTACCAAATACATTGATTCTGAACGAATGTTTTTAGATACCGAACCTGATATACAATATTATATCAGTCTCTTTATTTAGTAAAGAAGGATATAATTTTTTATTGATGGATAATGTTTTAAACATTTCCTATATCAAGAGTTGATCGGATCAGGCACGTTATCTAATGGCATATACGTTCTAAATCAAACTACAGTTCTTAACGTACAAAACACACACAAGAGGAAGAGTTCAGAAATGAACGAATTCTTCTTGAGGCATTGTAGACTAGGTCATATCAATGCGACCCGACTAGCTAAGTTACATTAAGATACATATTTAAATCAGTTTGAATTTACATCTTATGAAACTTGCCAGTCATGTCACAAAAATAAAATGACCATAACTTTGTTTACTGGAAACAGAGAAAGAATTTGTGAACTCTTGGGATTGATACATAATGATGTATACGGTCCTATGTCTACACATGCCAGGGTTGGTTCTTTGTACTTCATTACATTCATTGACGATCTCTCAAGATTCTGATATGTGTTCATGTTGAAACTGTCACGACCCGAAGGTACGGAACGCGACTGTCACTTAAATTACGAAACGTCTAGAGGCATAACGTAATCTAAGTAAGTCAAAGCCCAGAAATCTAAACTATTTTTAAATAAAAAGAGTGAAGGGAAACTTGTTTTGAAGTAAGTGGTTTTAGCAAAATAGGTGGTATTAAACATTTAAAAGCAACATCATATTTTCCCGAAAATTTCGGCAGAGTCTCCTTTGTAAATACAGGCCCCCAAATGGGTACAACACATGAAATACATAAATAAAGAATAAGGGCATCCCCAAGCGGGAGCTAGCTCTTCGCCAATTGGCGGAAACAACCACGCAAGCAATATAATATACAACGCCGAAGAGCGAGGATCAAAACTCAGAAAGAAAACCAACATCCTCAAGAAAACCAGAGAAGAACCCCAATAATACAAGCGCGCGACTCTAAGGTCGAAATAATACACAACTGGTTTTCTAAGTCTATCAAAATATACAAATCTGGTTGATGGAGTTTACTAGAAACAACTGTAATATATAAAGTGCAACGGTGGTCACGATGCAACTGAATCCACCTACCCAAGCAATCACCCGGAAGGAAGCAGTGTGCCAGCAAGCCACAATGAAACCTGTACGGCAAAACCTGCAAGAAACTGTGGCACAACGGGGGTGAGTTGCTAACTCGTGAGTAGAAAACATCACCGAGAAGAAATCGCATGTATGACTCTCTCCTAGGTCATACAAATAAGATATACAATACTACGACAAGGTGACAACATATCATAAGTATGATATCAAGTACTCGTGTCCGTGTCATGAATAATAATATATCATGTGTATCATGTATGAATGCATCATCCAACGTGTGTCCAGCAACGACACACAAAAATCAAGATAAAACCTAGGTGTCCATCACCGACACTCGAAACATCATGAAACTCGTGTCCACCATCGACACGTAAATCCTCATATCTCAGGCGCCGCATCCTCAGATTGGCCCTCATATCCATCTCTCTCATAACTCCGAACGGTACCCTCTGGACATCCGTCAAGTTTCCATACAATCACCGGTAGGTAGTCTGCCCCCTGCCAGGTGCATCGTCATCCCCACGAAATCTCTCTCTCACCCCGGGGTACCGTACCGGGTCCACCATGTACCCGCTGTTGGATATAATGCCCTCAAATTCAATTATTGGATCGTACGCACGTGATTGCAATGGTTGAGGGAGGACCTATACAGGCAGGACAGTCTTACTCGAGATGATAATATGCTATTTGGTTTGTCTTTATCATCGTGAACATGCTTCAGGTGACATTACAGATCACTATTACATGTTGATGGCGATCATATACATGGGAGCTGGGGTCTATAAGCACATCCTTAAATGGTTCCTCGTCGAGGGAGTTTCGAGACAGGGCATCAATACTCCAGAGTAGACTAGTGTATACAGATCAAGACCCCGACGAGGGGCGATGGCCGGTCTCACAAGCCATTGGTGTTAGTTGGCTCACCTAAGATGTATACAGGAGCTCATTGGGTTATGAGTACACCGGACGGACTCGCTGGGAACATGCTAGTTGGTATTATACCTGTCGTCAGATAGCAGTTCCCTGTTGACATGTGTACAGGTTAGTCTATCGACATGAGATCGTCATTTGTCTCATGTGAGTTCCCACTGTGCTTTGACTACTACCCTACCAGGCTCAAAGGAATCTTGCAAACAGGTTTTAGTTGGGTACAGTCTCGAGCCACATGGAGGCAGTGAGCGGATCGGCAAGGTATTCGTCTCTCCCGGTATTGGGGGTGATATCACGCTGTGTTTAGGAGAGCCATTACACAAAATCCTTGGCCAAGACAAGTGAGATTTACTGGTAGGTATTCCAGTAGTTTCTCAGGGTGTTCTGGGCTACACTCCGACACGACTTATACCTCTATTAGGGGTCTGACGTTTACCATCCCCCTAGGCTTGATATGCGATACTCATTGACGAACGGATCGGACTGTACGGATATTGTCACTGACAGGCTCAGTAGGTTTTCAGGATGAGTTCGCTCTTCGGCCTCCCTTGCACTTAATACCTGGGTAGCCGTTACGTATAGCTAGTGCTACTGACGTGCTTGTGGTTAAGCCCATTGTCAGCGTATTGACGAGTCTTTAGAGTCCCACATAGAGAGTTTCCCACGTTCGGGCGAAACGTTATAGAGGCTGTATGGTTTTATGGCAGAGTTCAATCATATACGTGCACTCGTGCGCGGATCATGATCGGACGGATCTTACTAGTGGGCTTTGGTTTAAGCCGGATCCTAGTATTAGATTGGTTGGATTACTTTCGTCTCGTAGTATTCGTTTTCAGTCGGAATACAGATGCAGGTATGTATATACGGATGAGGGGTATTCTTATAATTCGTTACAAGATTACTTTAGTTGATGCCATTTCTTTTTGTTGATTTAACATTTTAGTTTAAATGTTTAATGTAGTGGAATTTGTGACTCATTCTTGGCATGACATGGCTTTGTCATGGCTAAGATATTTTGTGTGAGCTTTTTAGATATTTTGTATGTATGTGAGTGTAGAGATATTTTGTGAGTGTGTGAGGCTCATTTTCACGCAACAAAATATCTAAATACTCACTTGAACAAAAGAAGGCAGCCAACTCTTTTGTTTTGGTGCTAGGTTTTTTGCTCACTGGGTTTTCATTTCTTGAGCTCACAACTTCCACCATGGGCATCATCTTCAACATCCACTCTATCCCTCTCATGTGTTAAGAATCCTAGAGTGTTTTGAGACAAAGTAATCACACACCATCTCTACTTCATCTTGAGCACCTAGGTTAGCAAACTAGTTGTTCGAGTTGCTTCGGTTTGAAGCGGGAGCCCGTATAAAGAACCCTCGATGTGGATCTTCTTCTACGAAGAGAGACTGGAGTGCGAACTACATCGGGACAGCCGCGAGGAGCTTGGGAAAAGATTGAAGACCGAAGGACATGGATCGATCGGTATAATCTCTTTAAACTTCTTTACAGTTTACTAGTATTAAGTTAATGGCACGATCCGGGATTTATGGTTACGTTAGCGCTAGTTTATAAAAGTTTTTGTTCCGCGTTTAGCCTCGGATTGACGTCCGGGGTGCTGGCGTAGCCTTACATGGTATCAGAGCCAAACCATTAACCGCATACTAGTTAGTTTAGACAATGTTAAACTATCGAAACCAAAACAAACCCGATTCACTGCACAGAAAATTCCAGTTTCTGTGAATTTTATAAGTGTCTTCAAAAATTATTTAAACAACTGCAGAAGACTACTTAAGTGACCTATAGACTGTACCCCAAATACGAGACCAATCCATCAGATTTTGGCCGAGCACAAGCACCAAAAATCCGAGGAGGCCGACCATTTTGAGGCATTTGGGTTTCGTTTTTGGGGTGTGGTCTTGTCTCTGGAATGTTGGTTCAGTGGTGTTGTTTGTTTAGTCCAGTTTGGATATTGTTTTATCTAGTTATTTGGAGCTTTTCGGGGGTTATTTCGAAGTCAATATTTTCTAACATTGTTTAAAGTTTGCAGTACTTACATTACTATCTGCGACCGTGAATGTCATTTGATCGGTACAACTTGTCTAATCACTATAGTCCTTTTAGGCGGGTTTGCGAACGTGACATTCACGTTGATGTTCTGTGTTGTGCTGTAATGTTGTGGATTTGTCGTGGTGGATAGCTTGCTTGCAATGTTAGTATAATTTGGATTTATTTGTACATTTGATATCGCGGGGCGAGCGTCCGACATGTGGACTGCCGTCATTGCCTATTTGTATATTATTCTTTTGGGCACGACCGGGTTGAGGTCGATGTACCCGTTGTACATATTTTCTTTTCTGTACTAGGATTACCCCGAGGTGGAGTGTACGGATAGCCGGGTTCTAGAGGGCAACGGGCTCGCATCTCATGGCTTTGAGACAGAGGGGGCTTCACTCTAGAATTGGCAGGCTATTCGTCGCACTCGTAGGGGGTACAGGTTGACCCAATGTGGGGTGCTCAAGTTACCGGATTCCGTGAAGTGCTTGGTGGTCCATTCACTTTGCTGAAGGGGGCTTCCTCGCTTCTGGCTTTGGCGGGTAACTTGCCGCACTCGTAGGGGTGTAGGTTTTCATTGCACGGGTTATCCGTACGACCAGGGGAACGTCGGGTTTCAGTTGCGGCTTAAAGGAAATCCGGGGCTCCCAGATTATCTGTATTGTTCTGTGATGCTTATTACATTTCTGTGATGTTGCATTTATCATGCCTGGAGTGATTATTGTATATTGATATATATACTAGTAGATGTATATTTTTTTTCACCAGCGCTAGTCCAGTCCCCGCTCTGTCGTTTGTTAAGTAACCTAACGGGTGATGACAGGACCCAGTGGCGAATGTGGATGGCATATACGTACATCATATTTTCGTTCTTTTGTGGTGTAATTAATTGATGGGACTGCATTGATTCTGATCAATGCAAGGAAAACATATCTATTCGATGTCGTTGGAACAATTTTCAAAAAGCTGTTATTACAAGGACGTTTTCATTTGTTTTACACAGTGGTATTCGGTTATGAATATCCAGCATCTCATTCGACGAGGCAAGGGCCGAGATCCCTGTAGGGTTCCTAGGCACACTAATGAAGTCTCACATGTGATCAAACATGCTCAATTCAAAAATTTCCTTGTGCCTACAAACCCTAATACGGATCGTTAACTAGAAAACTAGGCAATGCAAGCAAGTAAACGGAAATATAGCTAAAGGGAAGAGGCTTCAACCTTTGTAGATCCGGTCCTCCATCTCCTAGGCTCCATGATGAAGTCCCCTCGCTGTCCATATCGGATCCCGGACTCTAGCATCGGCTTCATCAGAGAATGGGCGGGCTAGGGCATCGACTATGATGCCGAAGATGATCTACGTCGAGGCATCACAAGATCAAGCTCCAACTTCACCAAGCCATGAAAACTTGTGAAGAAAACACCCTATCCTACTTGGCAAGAGGTAGAGGATGAAGAAATAAGAGGTGGGTTCACTTTAGAATTGGATTTCTCACTCATTTGCTCAACTTGCCATTGATGAAGGCAAGCTTCTTCATGAAAAAGAAGAAGAAGATGAAAGAAAGAAATATGATAAGAATAATAAGAAAATAGAAAATAGATCATTCTTATCATAATGTCAACCACGGTTAGATGTAGAGAATGAACTAAGGTTAAAGTGAATGGTTAGGGTTAAGGAAAGAAACAAAATAGTCAACCATTTCAAAGCTTCATGAAGCTTCAAAGATAATCCAAACTTAGCCACTATTTTATTTCTTTCAAAAGAGAATAAATGAATAAATAAATAAGCAAATTAAATCAAATGGAACCCTAACCATTAACTAACCATGGTTTAATTCTTTACACAAACCCAAGTGAGCATGTATCATCAAACATGATACAAACAAGTGCACAAAAGTATATCACATATACAACTTGTGAACTTCCAGTGAGAAAATCCATTTAAAGTAAACCAATACTAGTTAATGCAAAGTAATATATCAAATATATAATTATACATTAAATCATTAAATTAACACTTGATTCAATGATCCGGTCATGTCGCATATAACCGACTAGTATCCAATGTATCGACTTATCGAATCAATCCTTGATTCGATAACTAGGTTATATCGTATACAACCATTCGATACATTCATCGCGAGAATGGAATGCGGTATCATATACTCGCATTATTCTCGGTCCCGCACATATCTCATATGCGCTCCTATTTCGTTTCGCTTGAGCCAGGAAACCTCTGTGTAGGACTCTAAAGACTCGTCAATACGCCGGCAGCAGGTGATGATCATATCAAACACCCACAAGCCGCAAGCGGTCTGCTAAACGTAACGGCCACCCGGGTATTGAGCGATCAGAAGATCTACGAGCAAGCCCGCTCACACTCCTGTGAATCCAACCAGTAACACTTACCGTACAGTCCGGTCTGTTCGTCTGATATGTCGCATATCTCGCCTAGGGGTGGTAAACGTCAGACCCCAGTAGCTTGATAAGTCATGCCGACGTAAGGTCCATAACATTCGTGAAACTACTGATAACTCTTACTAGTATATCACTGCAACCCTGACCAGGGATTTCCTGTTATGGCCAGTCGAGCATAGCGCAACATCAACCCCCAATACCGGGAGAGACGAATCCCCTCCTATCGCTCATTGCCTCCATGTGAATCGGGACTGTACCCAAAAACCACATGTTTGCACGACTCAGTAGAGCCGTGGTAGGGTGGAAATCAAAGCACAGTGGGAGATACACAAGTCTCTATGACGATCTCGGGTCAACAGACTAAGCTGTACCAGTGTCACCAGAGAACTGCCATCTGACGTGAGGTATAATACCATCTGGGAGTTCTCGGCGAGTCCGTTCAGTGTACCCAGTCTCCACTGAGCACCCGCATACCATCTCTGATGTCAAACACCAATGGATATGGGATCATCCATCGCCCATCACATAGGTCAAGAAGATATACGCTAGTCTACTCTGGAATATCGATGCCCCGTCTCGATATTCCCACGACTAGGAACAATGAAGGATGTACTCATAGACTACCCAGGCTCCACTAGTATGATCTGCATCATAGTCCTGGAAGTCGAGCACACATCCTAAGGGCTTTATCAACATGTAATCAGAGAGACATAAAGTATACATGTTAAGATAAAGAGCAACCAGATAGCGTACTATCATGTCGAGCAAGAAAGTCCTACCTATATATGTCCCAGCATCCACTACAATATACATCCAATGTACAGTAATGGCCTCTAGGGCATACATATGACTAACGATCTCCCACTTGCACTAGGGCCATCTGTAGCAGTAGTTGTAGTATCTAATACTCAACCATCCCCTAAAAGTCTCTCTTTGGGAAAAGGCCTTTGTGAGTGGATCCGCCGTGTTGTCCTCTGAGTCTACTCTCCTAACCTCGATCACCCTGGAGATCAACTATCTCCATGATCAGGTGATGCTTCCTCAGAATATGTCTGGGTCACTGATGAGACCAGGGTTCCAGGGCCAAAGCCACACTTCCATTGTCACACAATGGTAGGAACCTAGTTCATCTTATGAACCAATATACACCCAAACTGCCTCTTTGGTAGTATCTTTAATAGCGATGTTACCAGCCTTTATCGTCTAGTTTGTCACGGTATCTAGCTTGGAAATCTTCGAACATACCGTCCCTCCACTGAGGGTAAAGACAATGCCTGTGACTGACATTCAGTCGTCTTTATCACCCTGGAACTTTTCTAGTGATTCTCCCCAGGATCAATTGATACAATCTTACTACAGCTAGTGAGAATCCTAACATCCATTTAGATCTATCTCATAGATCCAAATCTCAGGATTTAGGAGGTATCACTTTGATCCTATATGGAGAATCTATGTGATAAGAGAAGATCGACCGATCGTAGCATAGGAAACTCCTTTCCTATCAAGAGTATGTCATCCACGTAATCTACGAGGATCATTACCATACTCCATACTACCCTTTTGTACATACAAGGTTCATCTACCATTTTGATGAAGTCAAACTCTTTGACTAACTCATCAAAACAGATGTTCCAACTCCGCGATGCCTGCTTTATTCTATAAAGCAGCTTGCACACGTTTCCGCTGCTCCCACTGTTTACGAAGCCCTCTGGCTGTGTACTTATAGACTTTCTATTCTAAATCAGTATTTTAGAAAAGCAGTCATGACACCCAACCACCAGATATCGCAGTCATGGTATGTAGCAATGGTAAGTAGAATCTGGATGGACTTAAGCATAGTCCCTGGAAGAGGTTTCATCATTTTCCACTCTTGGTCGATCACGAAAACCTTTAACAAGTCTAGCTTTGAAAGTCTCAACTTTTCCATCTACACCAAGTAATCTTCTCAAGATATACTTGCTACTGATAGGGATTTAACCCTTCAGATATCGCAACCAAAGTCCATACTTTGTTGGTGCATATGGATTCCATCTCAGATCGCTAAGCATCCAGCCATTCTTACAGAGTCTCTACTTTCGATGGCCTGCTCGATACTAGATGGGTCATCATCTCATGATGCATTCCTTGCTCCCACTGTCATCGAGAAACCGAGGTATCTCTCAGGCGGATGAGGAACCCTACCAGATCGGCGGAGAGGCTGAGGTTCGTCGGGAACTATAGAATCCTTTGGTTCTGTCAAATCAACAACTGCAGTTTTGTATAGCTGGAACCTTTCCAGTTCTACAGAACTGATCCTGCCTCGATTTTGTTCGGATTTTGCTTTAGACATAGGCCGGACAATCCTAAATCTTAACTTACTTAAGAGATAGGCTCTTCCCATACCATATCTCATATGGAGTGGTAGGCACTGATTTGATTCAAACCTAATTCAATAGGTATGCAGCTTCTCAAGCGTATAACTCCCAAAAGGAAATAGGAAACTCAGTAGTACTCATCATAGAGCACACCATATCTAATATTGTGCGATTGCTCCACCCCGATACACCGTTGTGCTATGGTGTATTCAGAGGAGTAACACTGAGAGAGAATCTCATTCTTCTTCAGAATAGTCCAGAAATTCTATGCACAAGTATTCTCCTCCCTGATCTTATCATAGGACATAATACTTATTCCCAGTTATCGGTTCTCTACTTCTGACTTATATTCTGTGAATACCTCAAAAGCTTCGGACTTATGTTTCAACAGAAACATATGACTGAATCTTGAGAGATTATCAGAGAATATAATGAAGTATAAAGAACCAGTCCTGGCATTTGTAGACAGGAGACCTTACATACATCATCATGTATCAGTCCCAAGAGTTCATTAACTCTTTCTCTGTTTCCAATAAACAGGGCTATGGTCATCTAATCTTTGTGACATGACTGGCAAGTTTCACAAGATGTAAATTCAAACTGATTTAAATATGCATCTAAAATGTAACTTCAGCCAGTCGGGTTGCATTGATGTGACCTAGTGTACAATGCCTCAAGAAGGATTCGTTCATTTCTGACCTCTTCCTCTTGTGTGTGTTCTGTATACTAGGAACTGTAGTTTGATTTAGAACGTCAATGCTTTTAGATAACGTGCCTGAACCGATCAACTTTTGATATAGGAAATGTTCAAAACATTATCCATCAATACAAAATTTTATCATTACTTTAATAAATAAAGAGATTGATATGATTTTGTATATCAGGTTCGGTATCTAATAGCATATGTTCAGAATCAATGTATTGGTAATACAGGGTGACAGTGACCAACAAACTTGGCTGCAACACTTGCCCCGGTTTCTGTCTCATGAAACTTATCACCCGTTCTCAGTTTTTCTACCTTTTTGTAGCCCTATGTAACAGATTACATATCTGGGATCCTGATCCGGTATCAAATACCCAGGACGCAGAGGATACTGAGAAACAGTTCTGTGTAACGAACACACCCGAAGAAGATGCATCATATGCACTTTCTTCGTTTGGGTGGCACAGGAATTCTGATATTCCCCTATTTCCTGCTATGTCTTATAACAATTATAAGTTGGAGCGGGACCAACGTTCCCCAGCTCAGTATAACAAGCGGGTTCGGTCAATATATCCATATTATTATCTTGATTAAGGCGTGATATGGTCGCTACCTGGAGAGAGAGAGAAGAAAACACTCTGCGTGCGCTCTTGTAAGATTAGATTGGTTATATATTTTATCTAATCAGGATGGCTCCCACTGTTTTTATCAAATCTTCCTTCAAACCTTAAAAGGAAAGACTAGCCAGGATTAATTACACTCTACAAGTTCGCCAATCTTTCAGCCAGGCCAGTGTCGGTACTTTGAGGGAGGTTCCCCGTGCTTTCGCATGGACCTAATTACAGTAAACCTCATTTTCCCAGAGGCGTAACCCCGTTGACACCTTTCTAGACACCTACTTGATCGGCTAATTGCAAAGTGCAAAACTCTCCCAGGAGTAACAATTACTCGCAGTGGGTATCGGGATCCAACTATCATATAGAAGGTATGCAATCTCATTGCAAATTTCAACACTTGAAACTCCCGATAATGGTTTTTACCCCTAGCACCTATGACCTTAACTAAGGTCAACAAATCATAAGTACTAGTCAAGTTCTACCCGTCATTTCGTGATTAATTAGACCCACCCACATGACCCTTAACTAAGGTCAACAAAGTCACGCGACTGTCCTAACTAATCGCATCATATGCGGTGTAGGAAGACATCACTTAGCTACCGTACACTGTGCCTTGACTATGGTCAACAAACACAGCACGAATACTAAGTACTCTACTTCCTAAAATGACGGAGGGTTGCGAATGGTTTTTATGAAAACCTTTAACGCTTTGAACTTGATCTCGTTGCGGAATCAAATGGTTTTTAAATGGAATGTTTTTGAGGCTTTTCAAGTTTTGCTAAAGGGGTCACTCCCGGTGAAGGGATCGTCGGCCCTTTCCTCGTCGAATGAGGTGCGGGATATATCATATATATCACTGTGCAATGCAGAAACTATAGAAGCAATCAAAAGACAAACCAAGTGTTGTAGCATCTGCCAGTTATTGCTAAAGGAGTCACTCCCGGTGAAGGGATCTCGGTCCTTTCCTTATCGAATAAGGTGCAGGATGTTCTATAAGGAACGCCGCGATGCAAAGCAAGAACTGTAGCTACCTGTTTTATTTTGAAATTCGATTCCACAACATCAATTAGGTTTATTTTCTTTCATTAATCTCATTAATGAATATCCCATCATTTAAGTCCACCTAATCATCACAGATAAATATAACGTACGGTTATGCCATCCGCATTCGCATCGATGTCCCGTCTGCACCGTTAGGTTAGGTAACTAACGCCAGAACGAGGAAGGGCTAGCGCGGGTGTAAAACATAAGCAACGTCTATATAATATATCATATATACTATATATTATATCTATCACAGAAAATCACATGATCACATCACAGATATAGCAGCAGAAGAATATCATATGAAATATTGGATATACTAGGACGTCCGTGTTTTTAATACGAGCCTGTATAAAACACGGATTCCACGGTCGTGATGAATAGCCAATCCCACACCCCTAGACCCCTACGAGAGCGGCAAGCAACCCTACCAATTCTAGGGTTAGGAGACCCGGACTCGACTCCTCGAGATGGTCTCCCTCTGGACCCTAGAACCCGGTTACTTGTGCTCCCCTCCTTGGGTCTATCCTAATGCGGAAAAGTAAATAATATACAAATGGTGACATCATCCGCAAACTGGAAGTGCCCCAATAAAAGAATATTACATACAAGTTTTTACATGAATGAAAATGAAAAAACACTCATCTCACATAAAAACCCCCGGCTATTCAAACACGACGATCCAATATAACATATCCAGCAACACATAACATCACATGTCATCAACATAAGTAAATATGCGCATCCCAATTGTCGTTGACATATAGTAACGAAACCGGCGATAACACATATTACACTTACGGTCACAGAAAAGAAAGTGTAAAACTACAACAGTTGGAATCCGCAACCTCTTTAGACATCGCATGCCTAATCAAATGAATTCCTTAGACATCATATGCCTAACAATTATAAACCCCGCATTTTAGTCTCATTATCGAAAACACTTTTCAATATCATGTCGGGCAATTCAACAGGATTCCAGACATCCTGATCGAATGCTCGTCGCAAACTTTAGTGGACGGCCGCACCCCCGATACCGTCGACGAAGTGCACCAAGGCGGAACACCGCTGCCGCGAGCACCCGAACGGATGCTTTCGGCGACGGGGTTCTCCTACAGTCACTTGGTCGGGGCTATGGGGTGAGGCTGTCTATTAAGTTTATCCGGTGAGTATCCGCGTACGCTACGTGATTGCGACGGACTTTTGATCGCATCAAAATTCCGTGGCAACCGATCAAGTGAGACTAAAGTGCTATGTTTATAACATTCATTCAGTTATCTCATAACTATTTGTGAATTCCAAGTATTGTATCACATTCCGGATAAATAGAAAATGTTAAACTTTCCGATCGAACAATCGAACACCCAAGTTTTCCCGATACATCTCAACACATGATATAAGTCTAAAAACATTCAGTTCGTGCCTCAGTACCAACGGTCCAGCCGTAGAAGGGTCAAGCCAACGCCTCACATGTGGCACGCCGTACTGCCCCAAACCCTAAGGTTCAAAGGGCAGTTCAAGACGGTCACATAATCGAGTTAAGGTTTGTTGTCTTCTAGAGGGACCATCGTGTTACTTGCACTACTTAGAACGTCACTAAACTTCGGAAAAGTCCAACTATTCGAAATTTCCCGGCAGGGAAAAAAATGGGTATTTATATCCGGTCGAACTTTTTAACATATTCTAAAATTACCCGGAAAAACACACAGACAAAATTAGACAATCCGATCGAAACACCGAGTCCCCAATACAACCCAGAAAATTCAACTCTTGAATAAAATTTAAAAATTCCCAGGAAAACCAGCACTGCAAAATAGGAATTACTGTGCAATTTTTAAAACCTGATGTGACTACTTGGCCGCGGAACCGCCGCAGAAGCCAGGCTTCTGCCGCGGTTCCGCCGCGACTTAGTCGAATTGGCCACTCGTGTTTCACAGTAACTCTTAGATATTCCTGCTGATTTTTCTGCATATTTTTAATTCTGAAAAAACCCCATTTCAAAAAAATGTACAGAAAGCAAATTTGTGTTAGGGTTTCGGTTCGATCGGACTTCTAACTCCGTCTATGCAACTCCTAAGGCTCTAGCTAGGCTCTGATACCACTGTAGGGTTCCTAGGCACACTAATGAAGTCTCACATGTGATCAAACATGCTCAATTCAAAAATTTCCTTGTGCCTACAAACCCTAATACGGATCGTTAACTAGAAAACTAGGCGATGCAAGCAAGTAAACGGAAATATAGCTAAAGGGAAGAGGCTACAACCTTTGTAGATCCGGTCCTCCACCTCCTAGGCTCCATGATGAAGTCCCCTCGCTGTCCATATCGGATCCCGGACTCTAGCATCGGCTTCATCGGAGAATGGGCGGGCTAGGTCATTGACTACGATGCCGAAGATGATCTACGTCGAGGCATCACAAGATCAAGCTCCAACTTCACCAAGCCATGAAAACTTGTGAAGAAAACACCCTATACTACTTGGCAAGAGGTAGAAAATGAAGAAATAAGAGGTGGGTTCACTTTAGAATTGGATTTCTCACTCATTTGCTCAACTTGCCATTGATGAAGGCAAGCTTCTTCATGAAGAAGAAGAAGAAGATGAAAGAAAGAAATATGATAAGAATAATAAGAAAATAGAAAATAGATCATTCTTATCATAATGACAACCATGGTTAGATGTAGAGAATGAACTAAGATTAAAGTGAATGGTTAGGGTTAAGGAAAGAAACAAAATAGTCAACCATTTCAAAGCTTCATGAAGCTTCAAAGATAATCCAAACTTAGCCACTATTTTATTTCTTTCAAAAGAGAATAAATGAATAAATAAATAAGCAAATTAAATCAAATGGAACCCTAACCATTAACTAACCATGGTTTAATTCTTTACACAAACCCAAGTGAGCATGTATCATCAAACATGATACAAACAACTGCACAAAAGTATATCATATATACAACTTGTGAACTTCAAGTGAGAAAATCCATTTAAAGTGAACCAATACTAGTTAATGCAAAGTAATATATCAAATATATAATTATACATTAAATCATTAAATCAACACTAGATTCAATGATCCGGTCATGTCGCATATAACCGACTAGTATCCAATGTATCGACTTATCGAATCAATCCTTAATTCGATAACTAGGTTATATCTCATACAACCATTCGATACATTCATCGCGAGAATGGAATGCTGTATCATATACTCGCATTATTCTCGGTCCCGCACATATCTCATATGCGCTACTATTTCGTTTCGCTTGAGCCAGGAAACCTCTGTGTAGGACTCTAAAGACTCGTCAATACGCCGGCAGCAGGTGATGATCAAATCAAACACCCACAAGCCGCAAGCGGTCTGCTAAACGTAACGGCCACCCGGGTATTGAGCGATCATAAGATCGACGAGCAAGCCCGCTCACACTCCTGTGAATCCAACCAGTAACACTTACCGTACAGTCCGGTCTGTTCGTCTGATATGTCGCATATCTCGCCTAGGGGTGGTAAACGTCAGACCCCAGTAGCTTGATAAGTCATGCCGACGTTAGGTCCATAACATTCGTGAAACTACTGATAACTCTTACCAGTATATCACTGCAACCCTGGCCAGGATTTCCTGTTATGGCCAGTCGAGCATAGCGCAACATCAACCCCCAATACCGGGAGAGACGAATCCCCTCCTATCGCTCATTGCCTCCATGTGAATCGGGACTGTACCAAAAAACCACCTGTTTGCACGACTCAGTAGAGACGTGGTAGGGTGGAAATCAAAGCACAGTGGGAGACACACAAGACTCTATGACGATCTCGAGTCAACAGACTAAGCTGTACCAGTGTCACCAGAGAACTGCCATCTGACGTGAGGTATAATACCATCTGGGAGTTCTCGGCGAGTCCGTTCAGTGTACCCAGTCTCCACTGAGCACCCGCATACCATCTCTGATGTCAAACACCAATGGATATGGGATCATCCATCGCCCATCACATAGGTCGAGAAGATATACGCTAGTCTACTCTGGAATATCGATGCCCCGTCTCGATATTCCCACGACTAGGAACAATGAAGGATGTACTCATCGACTACCCAGGCCCCACTAGTATGATCTGCATCATAGTCTTGGAAGTCGAGTACACATCCTAAGGGCTTTATCAACATGTAATCAGAGAGACAGAAAGTATACATGTTAAGATAAAGAGCAACCAGATAGCGTACTATCATGTCGAGCAAGAAAGTCCTACCTATATATGTCCCAGCATCCACTACAATATACATCCAATGTACAGTAATGGCCTCTAGGGCATACATATAACTAACAATCCCTTCACCGGGAGTGACCCCTTGGGCAGAAGTTTGCGTTAGGGTAATAACTTCACTATAGTTGATTACTTTTTTCTTTGCATCGCGGTATTCAGTGAGAATATCCTGCACCTCATTCCACAAGGAAAGAGCTGAGATCCCTTCACCGGGAGTGACCTCTTTAGCAAAGGTTTTCGTCACTATATATTTGTAAAAATCTATCCGGTTCCTTCAACGATATTAAGTTCATTATGTTAAAGGTTTTTTGCCAAAAACCATTCGTAGTCCTCCATCATTTCAGACGGGTAGCACTTAGTATTCCTGCTGTGTTTGTTAGCCTTAGTCAAGGCATAGTGTATGGTAGCTATTTGTTACTTTTCTATTGCATAGATAGATGCATTGTTTTTGGACAGTCGTACAGCCTTGTTGACTTAGTCAAGGGCGAGTACGGGTGGGTTCAATTTAACCTGGACAATGACGGGTAGAACTTGACATGTGACTTATGATTTGTTGGCCTTTGTTAAAGTCATAAGAGCATGGGATAAAAATCACATCGGGAGTTTCAAACATACAGGAAACTTGTCAGACATGCGCATAACTTCTGGAGTGTGATAACGTGAGTGGATTCCATCAGGTTATCATGCGATGATAGTTGGATCCCGATACCCACTGATGAGTTGGTTTACTCCTCGGGTGATCCCGACTAATTCTTCTTTCAGGTTTGGAGGAGAATTTAAGGATACAGTGGGAGACATCCTGATTATATAAAGTGATTAACTATTCTGATCAAGGTTAGAGTGCACGCAGAGTGTTTCTTTTCTCTCTCTCTTTGACAACGACCATGGCTCGACCCTAGACTATGACTCAGTGACCAAGTTAACCGAACTTTCTTAAAACAATGGCTTTTGGATTGTCTGAGTTGCATACAACATTGCCACTCCTTCTTTTACCCTTTGATTTTCTCTGGAACACTTCATATCAATACGCAGATCCCATTTTTATTGGATATGATAATCGTAAAGTTACATACGAACTCGAAGAAACTTGTTTCAGATTCGATGATGGTTTCCGATTCTGGTGAAAATGAATAGGACTATTCAGTTGTCTTTTCCTTTTACCTTCTCTCAAGTTATGAGGCTCCTAGGATTAGGAGAGGGTACACCTATTACGCTTATTGGATAGCCTTCTTCCAAACCATATGCAGGTGCCGAAAGGTGGGGAATGAAGAAAACCAATTAGCCTAAGTGTGGTGTATAGAAGGAAATAAGTAAAGACAAATAAAGGGATTAGACAGAGGGCAAAGTAAATTGCGACTGCTATCTTTCACGACCAAACCACGTATTTCATTGCCACTCCTACTTCACCTTTAGATTTCTCCAGGACACCCCGTATCACTACGAAGATCCACAGTTATTGGATAATCCATCGTATGGTTATATACGAACTCGAAGGAACTTGTTCCAGTTCGGGGATGGATTCTGGTTCAGGAGAAATGGAATAAGCTTTATTCAGTTGTCTTTTATCTTTACCTTCTCTCAGGTTGCGAGGGCTCCTAGGATTAGGAGAGTACACCTATTACGCTTATTGGATAGTCTTCTTCCAAACCATATGCTTGTGCCGAACGGTAGGGAAGGAAGAAAACAATTTAGCCTAACGATGGTGTACAGAAGGTAACGGCTAAAGACAAATAAAGGGATTTGGAGAGATGGCAAAGAAATATACGGTTACAGTCATGAATCTGGATAATGGAAGAGGCATTACTAGGAATACCCGGATACCCCTTCGAAACATATTCATGTTTCAGTTTCACTGTATATTGTTAATAGAAAACCGATTTTCCAATTAGCCCTTGCTCCAGGGTATGTATTTACCAGATTTGATTCTCACATCTGTATGGTTTTACAGATGATGAGTGGGAGTAAGTTATTGGGAATTAGGTGATCGTCCTCATTATATCGGAATTTGTTGTAATTGGTGATATTTGAGGAAATCGCATGGGATTTTGCCGGACGGCAAATATTTGGTTTTGAATATCCGTTGTTATGCACCAATTTCAAATTGATATATCTGTACGTTTATTTTATAAAGAGAGATATAACTTTTTGAAATTATGTCCATGACATTTACCTATATCAGTTGATGGTTAGGTAAGGAGCATTCAACAACAGTGTAATTCTTCATAACTATAGTACAGTTTTCAACCTAATACGCATAGGGTTTGAGTTATTAAACTCAGGGGACTTATACAAAGTATTGTATGTTGTCCAGTGTCCATTAGGACAGAGGGGTTGGTGCTCGTACTATATTCTGTTTACTTCTGACTTCTCCAGTTTTAGACATGTGTTTCGTAGAAATACAAAGTCTAAGTTTTGAGAAGTTATAGGTACAAGAATAAAGTAGAGAACCAGGTGTAGCAAGTATCGGGATTCTTCAAGGTGATCGAAAATGTAGATACTTGTGTGAGGTATTCAGTTGATAGTAATGGTTTTGAGAAACTTGTTTCTCTTTCAGTTTACTCATATCTGGATGCATTCCTAAGTTGAGTAATGCTGATCGGCCTCTCTCCATTTAGTTGATATATACTGGAGACAGCTGCATGATTTGAATCTGGTTCCAATTAAATCAGTGCCTCTGTTTCCATATTGTATATAGAATGGTTCATATCTTAACTATGTTAAGGTACGAGGAGTTGTCTAGCTTATGCTGAAAACCAGACTCTGGATAACTCAAGACGCGTTTCTGTAATGGCAGTTTATTGGTTAACCCGGGCTTTGACGAGGGTTAACTTTCTACCATCTGGATGATCAATAGTGATATTGTTCTTGACTCGCCACAGTTTTAGTAAAATGGACTTTTTCAGAAAACAGTAGTGGGAGTATGGTAGAACTGGAAGTGATTCCAGAACCACAGACGATTACTAAAAATTTAATAAGAACCTAAAGATTCAATCAGGTTTGACATTCCATTAGCTACTCTGCAGATATGGTGGGTAACCTCAGGCACCCGAGAGGTACTTCGGTATTCTCAAAGACGGTGACAGGGAGGTTCTTGTTTACCCAGACTTGCCATTTCTGCTATTCTAGACTATGAGACCCAGCAGGAGGATGAGTATAGCGTCGTTCTAAACTAGCTTTAGAAGTGCACGTATATATGAATCTGCGAGAGGGTTGTCGTAGTCAGCGGGAGCAGCGAAAGCATAGTGGACAAGTAGCTTATGTCTATTTATAGACAAAAGCAGATATAACGGAGATAGATCATCTATTTTTGATGTGACAGTCATAAGGTTTTGACTTCATCAGAATTGGAGATGGATCTATTAAGAAGGTAGTAGGGTGCGATGTCCTGGTATTTGGATGACATACACATAGTAGGAAGTGAAATTTCTATACTACGATCGGTTATGCTGTGGTTGTCACACAGTGGTTTCTACACATAAGATATAGATATAATATCAGACATTCTGGTTACTAGATCTATGATTTTAGATCTAGATTTGGGTAGTTTCCCAATTTGGATACTTAGACAGTATTCTAAAGGTGTTTTAGAATGGACGACTGCCTGCAGGTGATAAAGTCACCCTCTCTAAAGGTGTCTTACAGACTAAAGGGGAGAGGGATGTGCATGAATGGCATATCACATTCTTAGGCAATTGAGTCAATCATGAGATGTCAAGTACTACACCAGATGTTGTTTTTGCACTAGCTGCAATAAGTTGATATTAATCCAATCCTGGAGAAACGTTCGGAAGCAGTTTTAGAACATAAGTGGATGTTCTAGGGATATGGTAACGGCAGCCTCCTTCGGGAGACAGTTATCATTCCAGGCTTCCAAGGCGACCTGGATGATAGAGTGACTGTCAGTGTTATAGTTTTCCCTCTGACGAGGGACAGTAGTTTGGACAGGTGGTCCAAGCAGATACTGAGGGAGGCATGGCGCAGGATACTGATTAATTTCAGTTGACGATACAGTCTAAGAAGATTGCTGGATTTGGAGTTCATTTGTGAACCGGGTCCCATCAGATATCCAGACATATTCTAAGACAGGTATTGCTCATTTCGGGAGATGGCTTTCTCCACGAACTTGAGATAAATAGAGACATAGAAAGAAACATCAGGGAGGCTATTTCTCGAACACAATAATTTTACAAACGAGTTTTGTGAAACTGATTAGTAGAGGAGTTGGATGTTCGGTATCACACGGGCTGTGAGTATGCGACATCGTAATAATTAGCCTTAAATGTAAGTGGGAGATTGTTGGGTATAGTGCCCTCAAAGTCAATTATTGGATCGCACGCACGTGATTGCAATGATTGAGGGAGGACCTATACCGATAGGACAGTCTTACTCGAGATGATAGTATGCTATCTGGTTTGTATTTAACATTGTATACATACTTCAGGTGACATTACAGATCACTATTACATGTTGATAGAGCCCATAGGATTCTTGCTTGACTGCCAGCAGTATGATGGCGATCATATACATGGGAGCTGGGGTCTTTAAGCACATCCTTAAATGGTCCCTAGTCGAGGGAGTTTTGAGACAGGGCATCGATACTCCAGAGTAGACTAGTGTATACAGATCGAAACCCCGACGAAGGGCGATGGCCTGTCTCACAAGCCATTGGTGTTAGTTGGTTCACCTAAGATGTATACAGGTGCTCATTGGGTTATGAGTACACCGGACGGACTCGCTGGGAACATGCTAGTTGGTATTATACCTGTCGTCAGATAGCAGTTCCCTGGTGATATGTGTACAGGTTAGTCTATCGACCTGAGATAGTCATTTGTCTCGTCTGAGTTCCCACTGTGCTTTGACTACTACCTTACCACGGCTCAAAGGAATCGTGCAAACAAGTTTTAGTGGGGTACAGTCCTGAGCCACATGGAGGCAGTGAGCGGATCGGCAGGGGATTCGTCTCTCCCGGTATTGGGGGTGATATCGCGCTGTGTTTAGGAGACCCATTACACAAAGTCCTTGGCCAAGGCAAGTGAGATTTACTGGTAGATGTTCCAGTAGTTTCTCAAGGTGTTCTGGGCTACACTCCGACATGACTTATATCGCTATTAGGGGTCTGACGTTTACCATTCCCCTAGGCCCGATATGCGATACTCATAGACGAATGGACCGGACTATACGAATATTGTCACTGACAGGCTTAGTAGGGTTTTAGGATGAGTTCGCTCATTGGCCTCCTTTTCGCTCAATAACTGGGTAGCCGTTACGTACAGCTAGTGCCACCGACGTGCTTGTGGTTAAACCCACTGCCAGCGTATTGACGAGTCTTTAGAGTCCCACACAGAAAGTTTCCCAAGTTCGGGCGAAACGTTGTAGAGGCCATATGGTTTTATGGAAGGGTTCGATCATATATGTGCACTCGTGCACGGATCATGATCGGACGGATCTTACAAGTGGACTTTGGTTTAAGCTGGATCCTATTAATAGATTGGTTGGATTACTTTCGTCTCGTAGTATTCGTATTCAGTCGGAATACGGATGCAGGTATGTATATACGGATGAGGGGTATTCTTGTAATTCGTTACAAGATTACTTTAGTTGATGCCATTTCTTTTTGTTGATTTAACATTTTAGTTTAAATGTTTAATGTGGTGGAATTTGTGACTCATTCTTGGCATGACATGGTTTTGTCATGGCTAAGATATTTTGTGTGAGCTTTTTAGATATTTTGTAAGCGTGCGAGTGTAGAGATATTTTGTGAGTGTGTGAGGCTCATTTTCACACAACAAAATATCTAAATACTCACTTGAAAAAAAGAGGGCAGCCATCTCTTTTGTTTTGGTGCTAGGTTTTTTGCTCACTTGGGTTTTCATTTCTTGAGCTCACAACTTCCACCATAGGCATCATCTTCAACCTCCACTCTATCCTTCTCATGTGTTGAGAATCGTATAGTGTATTGAGACAAAATAATCACACACCATCTCTACTTCATCTTGAGCACCTAGGTTAGCAAACTAGTTGTTCGAGTTGCTTCGGTTTGAAGCGGGAGCCCGTATAAAGAACCCTTGACATGGATCTTCTCCATCGAAGAGAGATCGGAGTGTGAACTACATCGGGACAGCCACAAGGAGCTTGAGAAGAGATTGAAGACCGAAGGACACGGATCGATCGGTATAATCTCTTTAAACCTCTTTACAGTTTACTAGTATTAGGTTAATGGCACGATCCGGGATTTATGGCTACGTTAGCGCCAGTTTATAAAAGTTTTTGTTCCGCGTTTGGCCTCAGATTAACGGCCGGGGCGCTGGCGTAGCCTTACACCCGCAGACGGTTCATCCTCCTCCTCGAATCGGGTCTCGAAAACCAACTTAGAACTGAGAAAACATCATGGTGGACGCTACTCATCATATCAAGGAAAACCGCATCTTTCTCTTTTAAAATTATCATAAGTTTATAAGCATTCACATGCGGTTTCCCAAAACCAGAAATCTCATGAAAGATCCGAAATCTCAAAATCACTAGTCAGTGAACAGTGAATATCGGCATAAAGTCCCACGATATTGCATAACAGAATGAATGCATAAATGCTTGAAGTATCTGAGTAAGAAATGCAATATCAAAACTAGCATATGAAGGCAAGCGTACTAGTACTATGTTGAAACTACCAGCTAGCAATTTATACAAATGAAGTAATGTTTTCTAATGTGTACGTGACATGGAAATTACCGATAATGATATGTGAGCCGACAAGCAAGTGTACGTGGAGCATACGCATTATCGGTAATGGTGCTGGTGTCCTGACAAAAGGGGTTCATAATAACTAAAGAAATAAATTTATAAGGATGCAATGCGATGAGAGTAGCTTGAATATACATAAAAGATGTAGTAACCGCAACATTTAAGAATATACCTTTCCAAATACGGGCCATACAGTTCTTGGTGTTTGAAATAGCACGAATCGTGGTTTTAGAAAAATAAGGGCTACGGGTTCTTTGAGAAAAGATACGTCTTTTGAAAAATCCGTAGTATCTCTCGGCCTGTCTTTAAAATATTCACGATTCGTTAGTTTTGAAAATAAGTATGACTCGAGCCCAGTCTAAAGTGTAAAGAAAATCCGCCTAAAGTCCGAGTCGATATATCTAGTAGTCGGCGATCCCGTCTCAATAACGTCACGTACGGCAAAATACATATACGACATCCTCGAGTCAAGAGTGCGGATCAATCATTATATCTATACCTTGTATGGTAAAATCCATCGTACGACATCCCAAAATCGGGGTACGGGTCAAATATCACTTATACTCATTATTCATATAGTATCCTTATCGTGAAAAAATGAATTAGGGGTACCGTTCTAGAATCTAGTACTTCCCCATATCAACAAACATATATCCATGCGTGTGTAAAAACACATCGCCCATTGATCCGCTATAATATCATGTCGTATCTCATATCACGACCCAATCACATATCACCACTCACGGTATCATGCCCGATCATATCGGCTCATCTCCAAGTATCATATACTGGGCTTATCATCCGGGTATACGTATATATATATATATGTATGTATGTATGTATGTATGTATACCAACGCGCGCGCGCGCGCACACACACACATATATATCTCTGTGTGTGTGCATGCGTTGGTATACATATACACCCCCCAAACTTATCACCTGTGTGCATGTGTGTGTGTCAACCTTTACTCTAGGGTTTCACGACTAATGAACTAACTAAAAACACTTTCATCCAATTACACAAAATCCAACCCATGGTCTCCTAAGGCCTTTCTTGCTAAGTATTCATATCTTGCAATAACACATACGTGTGTATATATATATATATATATATATATATATATATATCATATCCTACGAAATTGCGGTGGTGCTATACGTCATCCACCCGACATCCCCCGTAGATATACATCTACTCATCTGGATGCCTCAGCTAATCGGATCCGATTTCAGCTCTGTCATCTCCGCGCCACATCCGACGCCTTTGCACCCGATCCTAGAATCGTACACTAGCAATTAAAAGGATAAATAAATGATAGTTGCGAAAACAAACGATACAAGATAGCCACGCGCACTAACTAGACGCGCACACACTTGGTGCACGAAACGCGCCGCGACAACGCCACAAACTACAACTAGGGTCGCTAAACGCGACAACACCCAACCAAAAACCCAATCGCACTAATCGCGCGTTCACAACGTATTAATTATTATTTGAATTAGGTTGTAGTTCAATTCAACCTCAAACTTACTTAAAACCCAATTATACCAAAAACCTAGTAAGCATCCATTTGCCATTTTTGTTCAAAGCTACATGTTTTAACAATTCTAGTGGCCACAATGATCATTTAATAACTTAGATAGACCACACAAGCCTTTACTACAATTTTATCTCACCTATTTACATTAATTACAAAAATCTAGTTTGCTAGTTTATTTAAGGCAAATTAAATGTAGCAATTAGCAATTTAGCTAGATTAGGTTTTGCATGCCCACTAGATATTAACTACACACTTACACCATGTTTAAATGATATAAAACCCTAACTTGATCCAAACCCAAATCTTGAAATTCCAAACTTGCAACTAAAACCTAATTAACACTTAAATAAATTAGCTTTAAGAAATTAACTAACAAATTAAGTATTGGGTAAAGATTTATACCTCACAAAATCAAGAGATTAAACTTGAAATCTAGCCTCCCAAAATGGCCTCCATGCTCCTAGATCCATACTAGTTTGGCTAAAGAATAAAGGTTAAGATTTAATTAGGAGTCTGTGAGGTTTTATTTGATTATTGATGGAAATTTTGGGGTTTTTTTTATGGAAAATGAAGTGGGGAAAATGGGGAGGGGATGCTGCAGGTGGGCTCGGCCATGGGGATAGGGGAGAGTGTGTGGAGTGTGTGGGTGTGTGGGAAGAAAGTCCAAGTCAAGAAAAATACCCCATCCCTCAAGTATATTCCCGTACCTCTTTCTTTAATATTTCTTTTTCCTTTATTCTTTTCTTTTCTTAACTTGAAGCGGGAAATTTTGGTAGGGCTGCTGATTGGGGTCGGCCAAGGAGGGAAATGGGGGTGTGTGTGGGTTGTGTAGAAGTTTCCAAGTCAAAATAACCCCCTCTCTCAAGTCAACAATCCATACCTCCCTTTTATTTAATTATTTTTCACAACTTAAGCCTTTTTATTTTATATTTTCCAAAACCAGCTTGACAACTTCTTTTCATTTCAAAAAGCACATGTTACACTTTTGTTTAATGTGTCATGATGCACAAAACTTGTATTAACCCATTCCAATTTGTAAATATCACTAATTAAATGTATTAATGAAGGATTGAAATAATATTTATAATAATTAATTACGGAAAATATTTTAGTACACTAGAAATTTTATATGTGACCCATTAAATACCAAATACTAGAAATTACATAGCCTGAATATGTATATTTAAGTCTATGAAGAAAATAATTATATCTTGGTTTTTACGGAAAACACCAGTTATTTTACCGATTATCCTCAATTTCACCTAAACGATTTTCAAAACGTTACAGTCTTCCCCTCTTAAAAAAATTCGGTCCCCGAATTTAAATTAAAACTTCCCCAAATACTAAAACATTTCAGCAAAACACTCAAGTCGTCGGGGCTCCTAAATCATCAATACTTAAAACACATCTTAGCGCAATACATGCGCATGAAAAACGAGTATATAACTCAAAGTCAAAACTCCGTAAAGCATCATGCAAATCATCGGAGTCTTGGTGAAAATACCAATGTCAAAGTCCAATATGAAAACCAACATGATATACTCAAAACTATAACATGCACATAATATACATCGTTGTAAACTCGTCAAAACATCTAAGAAGAAATGCATGCCAAACCTTTTTTTTCCAAGTCGCTGTGCGATGCGCGTATCATAGCACAAGTAGCGGATGTTTATTTTAGAAAATAACTATATATATACATATATATATATATCCTTTGTTTATCAGACACGTCCCGCCGTTTTTGAAATTAATTTAGAAGGGCTTTCTTTGTAAAATGTTCGTATCATCTCGGACACATTGGAAAAATATAGAAACTGCAGCTCCTTTTTGGAAATCCTTTCGGTAACTATCGATGCATGCAAAAACAAATTCAGGTATTGTCCTCAGACTAGTCCAGCTCAGTTACTATGCCACATAGTAAATATCATAAAACATACTGCTCCAAAAGAAATCAATCCAAAAATGTTTATTAAAATGCCACGTGCGTCTGGTGCGCACGGAAATCGAAATCACTGAATGTGCCATACATGTGCACAGAAATAAAATCTAAGTGCAACGGGTGTGTACAAAAACACCTGTCAAGGGCAACGGGTGTGCCTGACAACAAAATCAAGTGCATCTAATATGCACGAAAAATTCCGATTTAGTGCATCTGGTGTGCACCAAAATCGCATCAAGCGCGCTAAGTATGCTCAAGAAACCAAATCAAGTGCACAAGGTGCACGAAAACAAATATCGAATATCACAATCGAAATCGACGGTATAGAACATACATCAATCCAAATCAGGTATACCGTGGTACATAAATCTCACAACCACGTGCATCAGCGTGCACAAAATTGAATTAAAGTATTAAAAGTGCATGAAAACTACACCGGAGGCACAAGTTAAATCACATACATACCATATGTTAGTTGTATGTATGCCCTAGAGGCCAGTATTGTACAGATGATGTATATTATATTGGATGCTTGGACATATATAGAGATGACTTTCTTGCTCGATATGATAGTATGCTATCTGGTTACTCTTTATCTTAACATGTACACTAGTCTCTTTAAACTGTCTTATAGTTACATGTTGATAAAGCCCTTAGGATGTGTACTTGACTACCTAGACTATGATACAGATCATACTAGTGGGGACATGGTAGTCCATAAGTACATCCTTCAAGGTCCCTAGTCGTGGGTGTATCGAGACAGGGCATCGATATACCAGTGTAGACTAGCGTATACGCTTCTCGACCCATGAGATGGGCGATGGATGATCCCATATCCATTGGTGTTTGACATCAGAGATGGTGTACGGGTGCTCAGTGGAGACTGGGTACACTGGACGGACTCGCCGAGAACTCCCAAATGGTATTATACCTCACGTCAGATGGCAGTTCTCAGGTGACACTTGTACAGGTTAGTCTGTAGACCCGAGATCGTCATAGAGTCTTGTGTGATTCCCACTGTGCTTTGATCTCCACCTTACCACACCAATGAGGGTGTGCAAAACGGTGGTCTTTGGTTACAGTCCCGAGTCACATGGAGGCAATGAGCGATAGGAGGGGTTTCGTCTCTCCCGGTATTGGGGGTTGATGTTGCGCTGTGCTCGATTGGCCGTAACAGGGAAGTCCCTGGCCAGGGCTGATCAGAGATTTGCTGGTAAGTGTTACCAGTAGTTTCTCGACCCGTTATGAGCCTCACATCGGCACGACTTATCGGTTATTGGGGTCTGACGTTTACCACCCCTAGACCTGATATGCGACATATCAGACGAACAGACCGGACTGTACGGTAAGTGTTACTGGTTGGATTCACAGGAGTGTGAGCGGGCTAGCTCGTCGATCTTCTGATCGCTCAATACCCGGATGGCCGTTACGTTTAGCAGACCGCTTGCGGCTTGTGGGTGCTTGATATGATCATCATCTGCTACCGGCGTATTGACGAGTCTTTAGAGTCCTACACAGAGGTTTCCTGGCTCAAGTGAAACAAAATAGGAGCGCATATGAGATATGTGCGGGACCGAGAATAATGCGTGTATGTGATACCGTATTTCATTCTCGCGATGAATGTTTCGATTGGTTGTATGCGATATAACCTGGTTATCGAATCATTGATTCGATAAATCGATACATTGTATACTAGTCGGTTATGTGCGACATGACCGGATCATTGAATCAAGTGTTGATTTAATGATTTAATGTATAATTATATATTTGATATATTAATTTGCATTAACTAGTATTGGTTCATTTTAAAAGGATTTTCTCACTTGATGCACATTGTATATGTGATATATTTTTGTGCACTTGTTTGTATCATGTTTGATGATACTTGCTCTCTTGGATTTGTGTAAAGATTAAACCATGGTTATATGAATGGTTAGGGTTTTGTTTATTTATTTATTTATTTATTCATTTTGGATATTATTAAGAATGGTGGCTTATTTTGTTTCTATGTTGAAGCTTCTTGAAGCTTTGACAAAGTCCACCATTCTTATCTCATCCTTAACCCTAACCATTCCAACTAACCTTAGTTTAATCTCTACACTTGACCATGGTTAGTATATGATAAGTATTCATATTAGTTTCATTTTTAAAATAAGAAACTTATCATATTCTTTCTTCTTCATCATCTTCTTCTTCAAGAAAGCTTGATGCCATCAATGGCAACTTGAGTTCTAAAGTGAGAAATCCAATTCTAAAGTGAACCCACCTCCTATTTCTTCACCCTCTACCTCTTGCCAAGTTGTTCTGGGTGTTTCCTTCACAAGTTTTACAAATTTGTGAAGTCGGAGCTTGAACTTGTGATGCCTCGACGTAGATTATCTTCGGCACGAAGCCGACGACCTAGTCCGCCCATTTCTCCGATCAAGCCGACGATTGAGTCCGGGATTCGAGATGCACAGCGAAAGGACGCCTACGTGGAGCCAAGGAAGTGGATATCCAGATCTACAAAGGTTGTAGCTTCTTATCTTTAGTTAAGTTGTTAACTAGATTAGTTTATCGCCTAGAATTCTAGCCAACGATCCGTATTAGGGTTTCTCGGCACCCATAAAATTTTAAATTGGCATGGTTGATGCCTTGTGAGACCTCTTGAGAGTGCCTAGGAACCCTACAGTGGTATCAGAGCCTAGTTAGAGCCTTAGGCGAAGTCTACACGACGTTTGAAACCCGAACGAACCCGAAACCCTAAAACCCAAGTGCTCTCTGGACTTTTTCTAAAATCTGGGATTTTTCCACATTAAAAATATGCAGAAAATTCCGCAGGGAATTGTAAGAATTACTGTGAAGCCCGTACCCATAATTCCATCAAAGTGCGGCGGAACCGCGGTAGAAGCATGGCTTCTGCGGCGGTTCCGCGGCCAACTAATGGGTTTAGTCAACCATTTTTGCACAGTAATTTCTATTTTATGGTGCTGTATTTTCTGGGAATTTTTATTTTGACTCAAGAGTTGAGTGTTCTGGGGTTGTATAGGGAATCGACGATTCGATCGGATTATCAAATCTTGTCTATGTGGCTTTCCGGATAACTTTAGAATATGTTAAAAAGTTCGACCGGATATAAATACCCAACTTTTCCCCTGTCGGGAAATTTCCAAGTGTTGGATTTTTCTATGGTTTAAAGACGTTCTGAGTAGTGCAAGTAACACGATGGTCCCTCTAGAAGACAACAAACCTTAACTCGATTATGTGACCATCTTGAACTGCCCTTTGAACCTTCGGGTTTGGGGCAGTACGGCGTGCCACATGTGAGGCGTTGGCTTGACCCTTCTACGGCTGGACCGTTGGTACTGAGGCATGAAGTGAATGTCTTTGAACCTATTTCATGTGTTGGACTGTATCGGGAAAACTTGGGTGTTCGAATGTTCGATCGGAAAGTTTGATATTTTCTATTTATCCGGAATGAGATACAATAATTGGAATTCACAAACAGTTATGTGATAACTGAATGAATGTTATAAATCTAGCAGTTTAGTTTCACTTGATATTGAAAAGAGTTTTTGATAATGAGACTAAAATGCGGGGTTTATAACTGTTAGGCATGTGATGTCTAAGTATTTCATTTGATTAGGCATGCGATGTCTAAAGAAGTTGCGGATTCCAATTGTTGTAGTTTTACACTTTCTTTTCTGTGACCGTAAGTGTAATATGTAATATCGCCGGTTTCGTTGCTATATGTCAACGACAATTGGGATGCGCATATTTACTTACGTTGATGACATGTGATGTTATGTGTTGCTGGATATGTTATATTGGATCGTCGTATTTGAATAGCCGGGGGTTTTTATGTGAGATGAGTGTTTTTCATTTTCATTCATGTAAAAACTTGTATGTAATATTCTTTTATTGGGGCACTTCCAGGTAGCGGAAGTTTTCACCCTTTGTATATTATTTACTTTTCCGCATTAGGATAGACCCAAGGAGGGGAGCACAAGTAACCGGGTTCTGGGGTCCAGTGGGAGACCAACTCGAGGAGTCGAGTCGGGGTCTCCTAACCCTAGAATTTGCAGGGTTGCTTGCCGCTCTCGTAGGGGTCTAGGGGTGTGGGATTGGCTATTCATCACGACCGTGGAATCCGTGTTTTATACTGGCTCGTATTAAAAACACGGACGTCCTAGTATATCCAATGTTTCATATGTTTCTTCTGCTGCTTTATCTGTGATGTGATCATGTGATGTTCTGTGATAGATACAGTATATAGTATATATGATATATTATATAGACGTTACTTATGTTTTACACCCGCACTAGCCCTGCCCCGCTCTGCCGTTAGTTACCTAACCTAACGGTGCACGAGGGGACATCGAGGCGAATGCGGATGGCATAAGTGTACGTCATATCTATCTGTGATGTTTAGGTATTTAAATGATGGGACTTCATTAATGTGATTAATGAAAGAAAAGAAACCTAAGATGTTGTAGAATCAAATTTTAAACAAAACAGGTAGCTACAGTTCTTGCTTTGCATAGCGGTATATATGATATACCCTGCACCTTATTCGATGAGAAAAGGACCGAGATCCCTTCACCGGGAGTGACTCCTTTAGCAATAACTGGCAGATGCTACACACTCAGTTTGGCTTTGATTGCTTTTAAGAGTTTTTGCTTTGCACAGTGATATATATGATATATCCCGTGCCTCATTCGACGAGGAAAGGGCCGACGATCCCTTTACCGGGAGTGACCCCTTTAGCAAAACTAGAAAAGCCTCAAAATCACTCCATTTCAAAACTTCATTTGATTCTACAACGATATCAAGTTCATTACGCTCATGGTTTTTTGAAAACCTGCGTAGCCCTCCGTCATTGCAGATAAGTACTACTTAGTATTCGTGCTACGGTAGTTTGGCATTCGTCAAGGCGTAGTGTACGGTAGCTAACTAGTATTTATCTGCTTATGCATATGATGCAGATTGGATTAGGGTATTCGTACGGCGTTGTTTGGCATTCGTCAAGGGTCATGCGGGTGGGTTTAATTCAATCAAGAAATGTACGGGTTGAACTTGACTAGTGGACTATGGGTTGTTTGGCATTCGTCAAGGTCATAGAACACTAGGGGTAAAATATTATCGGGAATTTCAAGTGTTGAAATTTGCAATGAGATTGCATACCTTCTATGAGATAGTTGGATCCCGATACCCGCTGCGAGTAAGAGTTACTCGTGGGAGAGTTTTACATATTACAATTAGCCGATCAAGTAGGTGTCTAGAAAGGTGTTAACGAGGTTACGCCTCTGGGAAAACGAGGTTTACATTAATTAGGTTCGTGCGAAAGCACGGGGGACCTCCCTCAAAGTACCGACACTGGCCTGGCTGAAAGATTGGCGAACTTGTAGTGTTTAATTAATCCCGGCTAGTCTTTCCTTTTAGGGTTTGAAGGAAGATTTGATAAAAAGCAGTGGGAGCCATCCTGACTAGATAAGATAATAACCAATCTGATCTTGCACGAGCATACGCTAAAGTGTTTTCTTCTCTCTCTCTCCAGGTAGCGACCATTTCATGCCTTAATCAAGATAATAATATGGATGTATTGACCGAACCCGCATGTTATACTGTGCAGGGGAAAGTTGAACCCGTTCTATCTTATAAGTGTTATAAGAATGAACAGGAAACAGGAGAATATCTGGATTCTCACACCGCCCAAACGGGGAACATGCATGTTGATGCATCATCTTCGGGTGTGTTTGTCATTGAGAACTGTTTCTCAGTTCACCCTACGTCCTGGGTATTAGATACCGGATCAGGATCCCACATATGTAAGATGTTACATGGGCTGCGAAAAGGTAGAGAACTGGGAAAAGGTGATCATTCCGTTCAAGTAGGGAACGGTGCAAATGTTGCACCCAAAGCAGTTGGCGAATATCACCTAGTATTACCAAGTGGTGATACAATAATTCTGAATGAGTGCTATTATATACCAAACATGATGTGCAACATTATATCAGTTTCTTTATTGAGTAAAGAAGGATATAATTTTGTAGTAAAGGATAATGTTATGAACATATTCCTAGATCAAAAGTTGATTGCATCAGGCTCGCTACATAATGGCATATTCATTCTAAATCAAAATACAGTCCTCAATATACAAAACACACACAAGAGGAAAAGTTCAGAAATGAACGAATCCTTCTTGTGGCATTGTAGACTTGGTCATATCAATGCGACACGACTGGCTAAGTTACATAAGGATGGTTATTTGAATCCGTTCGAATTATCATCTTATGATACTTGCCATTCATGTCTCAAAGGAAAAATGACCAAAGCTCCGTTTAGTGGACACGGAGAAAGAGTTACTGAACTCTTAGGATTGGTACATAGTGATGTATGCGGTCCCATGTCTGCCCTTGCCAGGAACGGTTCTTCCCACTTCATTACATTCACTGACGATCTCTCTAGATACGGGCATGTGTTCCTATTGAAACACAAGTCTGAAGCTTTTGAGAAATTCAGAGAATATAAGCACGAAGTAGAGAACCAAACGGGCAAAAGTATTAAGATCCTTCGATCTGATCGAGGAGGAGAATACTTGAGCAATGAGTTCCAAGATTATCTAAAAGAGAATGGGATTCTCTCTCAGCTTACTCCACCTTATACACCACAGCACAACGGTGTATCGGAACGAAGGAATCGCACCCTATTAGATATGGTGCGTTCAATGATGAGTACAGCTGAGTTACCTATTTCCTTCTGGGGGTATGCGCTTGAGACAGCCATACACCTATTGAATATGGTTCCTACCAAATCAGTGCCTACCACTCCATATGAGATATGGAAAGGGAAGAGACCATCTCTTAAGTATGTTAAGATATGGGGTTGTCCAGCCTATGTCAAAAGACAAAATCCGGACAAACTCGAGGCAAGATCTGTCTTATGTAAGTTTGTAGGATATCCCAAAAATTCACAAGGGTATATCTTCTACCACCCCGAGGAACAAAAAGTGTTTGTTTCTCGACATGCTACTTTCTTAGAAAAGAGTTTTCTTATGAAACAGACAAGTAGCATTCAGGTAGAACTGGAAGAGGTTCCAGCAATACAAACTGAAACAGAAGACTTGGTAGAACCAGAGGATTCAGTAGAACTCGACGAACCCCAGCCTCTCCGCCGATCTAGTAGGGTTTCTCGTCCACCTGAGAGATACTACGGTTTTCTCATTGACGGTGGAAGCGAGGATTGCATCATGGAGGATGATGACCCAACTAGCTTCGAGCAGGCCATCACGAGTAGGGACTCAGTGAAATGGCTGGATGCTATGCGGTCCGAGATGGAATCCATGTACACCAACAAAGTATGGACTTTGGAAGTTGCTCCTGAAGGGGTAAAACCCATTGGGAGCAAGTGGATCTTCAAGAAGAAACTTGGTGTAGATGGGAAAGTAGAGACTTTCAAAGCTAGACTTGTAGCAAAGGGTTTTCGTCAAAGACCTGGTGTGGACTATGACGAAACCTTTTCTCCAGTAGCTATGCTTAAATCCATCCGGATCATGCTTGCCATCGCTGCATATCATGACTACGAAATCTGGCAAATGGATGTTAAGACCGCCTTTCTAAATGGAGTTTTAGAAGAGTGCGTGTACATGACTCAGCCAGAGGGCTTCGTAGACAGTGGGAGCAGCGGGTAGGTGTGCAAGCTGCTTAAATCCATTTATGGATTAAAGAAAGCATCGCGGAGTTGGAACATCTGCTTTGACGTCGTTATCAAAGAGTTTGATTTCGTCAAAAACCCCGATGAACCTTGTATCTATAAGAAGGTGGCAGAGAGTAAGGTTGTCTTCCTCGTATTGTACGTGGACGACATACTCTTGATAGGAAATGATATTCCTATGCTGCAATCAATCAAGCCCTTCTTATCACAAAGATTCTCAATGAAAGATCTTGGTGATGCCTCCTGCATATTGGGAATCGGGATCTATAGAGATAGATCCAAACGGATATTGGGATTGTCCCATTCCAGGTACATTGACACCATACTAAAAAGGTTTAGTATGGAAGAATCCAAACGTGTGAACCAACCCACGATCTCTGGACTCACTCTCTCCAAAGAGATGTCTCCCAAGACTGATTTGGAGAGAGCTCGCATGCAAGGGATACCCTATGCTTCGGCAGTAGGCTCTATCATGTATGCGATGCTATGTACCAGACCCGATGTTGCATACTCACTAAGTGTAGTGAGTCGGTATCAAGCAGATCCTGGAGAGAGTCACTGGACAGCTGTGAAGAACATTCTCAAGTACTTGCGAAGGACTAGAGATATGTTCTTGGTGTATGGTAACGGAGAACTCCAAGTGGAGTCCTTTACCGATTCGAGCTTCCAGAGTGATAAGGACGACTCTAAGTCGCAGTCGGGATTTGTCTTTACCCTTTACGGAGGGGCGGTTAGCTGGAAGAGTTCCAAGCAGGAAACCGTGGCAGACTCGACGATGGAGGCTGAATACATCGCTGCCAACGATGCTGCCAAAGAGGCTGTCTGGATCAAGAAGTTCATTACTGAACTTGGAGTGGTTCCATCCATTGAGCATCCAATACCTTTGTATTGCGATAACAATGGAGCGGTGGCTTTGGCCAAGGAACGCAGGTCCCATCAGCGGTCCAGGCATATTCTGAGGCGGTATCACCTGATCCGGGAGATAGTTGATCGCCGGGAGATCGAGGTCAGGAGGGTTGACACGAAGAACAACACGGTGGATCCACTCACGAAGGCCATTCTCCAGATACAGTTTGAGAGACTCTTCGGGATGCTCGGTATGCGATACTATAGCAGCTGGCCCTAGTGCAAGTGGGAGATTGTTAGTTGTATGTATGCCCTAGAGGCCAGTATTGTACAGATGATGTATATTATATTGGATGCTTGGACATATATAGAGATGACTTTCTTGCTCGATATGATAGTATGCTATCTGGTTACTCTTTATCTTAACATGTACACTAGTCTCTTTAAACTGTCTTATAGTTACATGTTGATAAAGCCCTTAGGATGTGTACTTGACTACCTGGACTATGATACAGATCATACTAGTGGGGACATGGTAGTCCATAAGTACATCCTTCAAGGTCCCTAGTCGTGGGTGTATCGAGACAGGGCATCGATATACCAGTGTAGACTAGCGTATACGCTTCTCGACCCATGAGATGGGTGATGGATGATCCCATATCCATTGGTGTTTGACATCAGAGATGGTGTACGGGTGCTCAGTGGAGACTGGGTACACTGGACGGACTCGCCGAGAACTCCCAGATGGTATTATACCTCCCGTCAGATGGCAGTTCTCAGGTGACACTTGTACAGGTTAGTCTGTAGACCCGAGATCGTCATAGAGTCTTGTGTGATTCCCACTGTGCTTTGATCTCCACCTTACCACGCCCATGAGGGTGTGCAAAACGGTGGTCTTTGGGTACAGTCCCGAGTCACATGGAGGCAATGAGCGATAGGAGGGGTTTCGTCTCTCCCGGTATTGGGGGTTGATGTTGCGCTGTGCTCGATTGGCCGTAACAGGGAAGTCCCTGGCCAGGGCTGATCAGAGATTTGCTGGTAAGTGTTACCAGTAGTTTCTCGACCCGTTATGAGCCTCACATCGGCACGACTTATCGGTTATTGGGGTCTGACGTTTACCACCCCTAGACCTGATATGCGACATATCAGACGAACAGACCGGACTGTACGGTAAGTGTTACGGGTTGGATTCACAGGAGTGTGAGCGGGCTAGCTCGTCGATCTTCTGATCGCTCAATACCCGGATGGCCGTTACATTTAGCAGACCGCTTGCGGCTTGTGGGTGCTTGATATGATCATCATCTGCTACCGGCGTATTGACGAGTCTTTAGAGTCCTACACAGAGGTTTCCTGGCTCAAGAGAAACGAAATAGGAGCGCATATGAGATATGTGCGGGACCGAGAATAATGCGTGTATGTGATACCGTATTTCATTCTCGCGATGAATGTTTCGATTGGTTGTATGCGATATAACCTAGTTATCGAATCATTGATTCGATAAATCTATACATTGTATACTAGTCGGTTATGTGCGACATGACCGGATCATTGAATCAAGTGTTGATTTAATGATTTAATGTATAATTATATATTTGATATATTAATTTTTATTAACTAGTATTGGTTCATTTTAAAAGGATTTTCTCACTTGATGCACATTGTATATGTGATATATTTTTGTGCACTTGTTTGTATCATGTTTGATGATACTTGCTCTCTTGGATTTGTGTAAAGATTAAACCATGGTTATATGAATGGTTAGGGTTTTGTTTATTTATTTATTTATTTATTCATTTTGGATATTATTAAGAATGGTGGTTTATTTTGTTTCTATGTTGAAGCTTCTTGAAGCTTTAACAAAGTCCACCATTCTTATCTCATCCTTAACCCTAACCATTCCAACTAACCTTAGTTTAATCTCTACACTTGACCATGGTTAGTATATGATAAGTATTCATATTAGTTTCATTTTTAAAATAAGAAACTTATCATATTCTTTCTTCTTCATCATCTTCTTCTTCAAGAAAGCTTGATGCCATCAATGGCAACTTGAGTTCTAAAGTGAGAAATCCAATTCTAAAGTGAACCCACCTCCTGTTTCTTCACCCTCTACCTCTTGCCAAGTTGTTTTGGGTGTTTCCTTCATAAGTTTTACAAATTTGTGAAGTCGGAGCTTGAACTTGTGATGCCTCGACGTAGATCATCTTCGGCATGAAGCCGACGACCTAGTCCGCCCATTTCTCCGATCAAGCCGACGATTGAGTCCCGGATTCGAGATGCACAGCGAGAGGATGCCTACGTGGAGCCAAGGAAGTGGATATCCGGATCTACAAAGGTTGTTGCTTCTTATCTTTAGTTAAGTTGTTAACTATATTAGTTTATCGCCTAGAATTCTAGCCAACGATCCGTATTAGGGTTTCTCGGCATACATAAAATTTTAAATTGGCATGGTTGATGCCTTGTGAGACCTCTTGAGAGTGCCTAGGAACCCTACACCATAGGCATGATATCAAAATCAAACATCTCGAATGACATCAAATCGTAATCGAGTGCAACTGTGGTGCACAAAATCTCAATCATACAAATAAGTCACCCGAATACCGAAATCCAAAATGACGGATATGTGATATTCAAATCACCAAATCGCAAATCGTAAACACCGTCGTCGATATGTCCTTCCTTCAAGGTCGAGAAGGTGTCGGTGCCTCCTGTTGGAGATAGTGCCCTCAGAGTCAATTATTAGATCACAGGCACGTGATTGCAATGATTGAGGGAGGACCTATCCCGGTAGGACAGTCTTACTCAAGATGATAGTATGCTATCTGGTTTATCTTTATCATCGTGTACTGCTTTAGGTGAGCTTACGAGTCGCTATTACACGTTGATAGAGCCCCTAGGATTCTTGCTTGACTACCAGCAGTATGAGGGCGATCATATACGTGAGAGCTGGAGTCTATAAGCGCATCCTTAAAAGGTCCCTAGTCGAGGGAGTTTCGAGACAGGGCATCGATTCTACAGAGTAGACTAGTGTATACAGTCGAGACCTCGACGAAGGACGGTGGCCGGTCTCACAAGCCACTGGTGTCAGTTGGTTCACCTAAGATGTATACAGGTGCTCATTGGGTTATGAGTACACCGGACAGGACTCGCCGGGAACCTGCTAGTTGGGATTATACCAGACGTCAGATAGCAGTTCCCTGGTGACATGTGTACAGGTTAGTTCATCGACCTGAGATCGTCATTTGTCTCGTGTGAGTTCCCACTGTGCTTTGATAACTACCCTACCACGGCTCAAAGGAGTCGTGAAAACAGGTTTTAGTTGGGTACAATCCCGAGCCACATGGAGGCAGTGAGCGGATCTGCAGGGGTTCGTCTCTCCCGGTATTGGGGGTGAGGTCGCGCTGTGTCTAGGAGAGCCAAAACATGAAAAGTCCTTGGCCAAGGCAGGAGATTTGCTGGTAGGTATTCCAGTTGTATCTCAGGGTGTTCTGGGCTACACTCCGACACGACTTGTACCGCTATTGGGGGTCTGACTTTTACCAACCCCCTAGGCCCGCCATGCGATGCTCATAGACGAACGGACCGGACTGAACGGATATTGTCACTGACAGGCTCAGTAGGGTGTCAGGATGAGTTCGCTCATCGACATCCCTTTTGGTCAATACCTGATAGCCCGTTATGTATTGGCTGATACCTCTGACGTGCTAGTGGTTAAATCCACAGCCATAGTATTGACTAGTCTTTAGAGTCCACCACACACAGTTACTCAAGTTTCGGGTGAAACACTGTAGAGGCCGTATGAGATATGGCAGGGTTCGATCAGATACGTGCGGTATTGCACGGATCGTGATCGGACGGATTTTACTAGCCGGCTTTGGCTTAAGCCGGATCCTAGTATTAGATAGTGTAGATATTGTCTCTTTGCATTTGTGTTCAGTGGGAATACAAATGCGGGCATGTATATGCAGTCGTAGGGTTTTCCTGTAATTTATTACGGGATCAGTTTTCTGAGGTTGCCAGTTTGCTTTCCGTTCCGGCCGGTTTTTCTTTGTTCCTTCACGGCCGGACTTTTGTGATGGAGGGTGTTATTTGCAAGTTTGCAAATAACACATTATGGAGGGGTTTCTTGCATTTGCATAGAATATGAAAGCATCTTTTGATACTATTCTTTTCTATGATCATTTCTTGCTTTTTTGAGATGAGAAAGGATTTGAGGTTGATTTGATAATGTTATCATTGCCTTTTTGGATGTAGTCACCCTCTACTTTTCCTACACTCACCTCCCTTCATGTTTCAATTTGATTTTCTCCACCATTTGGAAATGAGGGGCCGGCCACATTAGAGGGGGAGAATGAGAGAGTTTCATTTTGAGTGTGTGGCAATTTTTTCATCTCATTTCCTTGCTAAAAATTGTGAGCACCATTTTCCTCCAAAGCATTTTTTCTCTCATCTCCATCATGGCAACTTCTATAACCTCAAGAGACAAATTTTTCTACACTAGTCTACAGCAAACCTTGGACGCGTCGGCTAGCCAACTTCGCGCCCGAGTTGCCTCGGTCAAGAGGTGGGAGCCCGTATACGAACCCGGCTATGTGGTGCTCTTTCCGACGAGGATGTGACGGACGGAGATTCCGCGGGAGATCGGAGTGGAGATGAAGACCGAAGGAAACGGATCGCTTGGTATAGATTCTCTACTCTTTTCTTGTTTGCTAGTAGCTAGGTTAATGGCCCGATCCGGGTTAAAAGTGCGCGGTGGTGCCGGTTTGCTAGTTTGCAAAGTTTTTCGTTTCTGCATTTTCGGCGTCGGATCGACGGCCGGGGCGCCGCCGTGCACTTACATTGGTATTAGAGCCACTCCATTAACTATGCCTAGCTTGCTCTAGTATGTTTAAAACCCGATCGAACAAAAAATCGCAAAAACCGTATTTTCAGTGCACATGTGTTTTCTGTCAAAATTTTTTCAACTCCAAAAATTTTTCAGGTCGTTTCAGAAACGTGTGTTGACAATTCTAAGAATTCTGGTAAAATTTGGAGCAGTGATTCATCAGTACGACCGCGGAAACGCGGCCAAACCCCTGGTTTGGCCGCGGTTCCGCGGTGGTAAGGTGTCCTCACTGCACCAAAATTTCCCAGTAGGCTTTAGACTTGGAAATAAGGGTTTTGGGATATTCTTTTTGGGCCCAGATTTTCTGTAAGTGCTACAGTAGTGTTTGGGGCCCACTTTGGTATTTTTTGATCGATCGGATATTTTAAACATGCTAGTTCACAGTGTTTACATTATATCTGCGACCGTGAATGTCACTCGATCGGTAAATTCTGTCTGACTGCTATAGCCCGGTTAGACGGATTTGCGAACGTGACACTCACGTTGATGTTCTGTGTTGTACTGTGATGTTGCGGATTGGTCGTGGGGGATAGCCAGGATGCAGTGGTAGTAAAGTTTTTATTTTATATATACATTTGATATTGCGGGGCGAGCGTCCGACATGTGGACTGCCGTCACTGCCTGTTTGTATTATTCTTTTGGGGCACGACCAGGTTGCGGTCGATGTACCCGTTGTATGTATATTTTACTTTCTGTACTAGGATTACCCTGCGGAGGGGTGCACGGATAGCCGGGTTCTAGAGGGCAACAAGCCCACATCTCATGGTATTGAGACGGAGGGGGCTGTTTCCTGATTTAAAATTAGAAAAGCTTATGGAAAAAGCTTCAGAAAAGGGTCACGTGCTTACACGTGACCAGCAGTCACGTGTTGGCACGTGACACCTAAAAGCATCAGCAAGACAAGTTCAGTTTCCCAACTACATTGAAGAAAAGGGCTTCAGAAAGAGTCACGTGCTCCCACGTGACCAGGGTCACATGTCGGCACGTGACATTTAAAAGCAAGTGGCATAGGCACATTGGTTCCCTGATCAAATCAAGGAAAAAGCTTCAGAAGAGGTCACGTGCTCCCACGTGACCAGGGTCACGTGTTGGCACGTGACGATCAAAACATCAGACTCATTCTCCGGTTAAAGCAAGAAAAAGACTCCAGACGAGGGTCATGTGCTCACACGTGACCAGTTGTCACGTAGTGGCACGTGACAGCTAAACAGAGAACAGAAAGCAAAGCGCAAAAGGAAAGAAGAGGGCTCATTCCAAAGAGGGTCACGTGCCCACACGTGACCATGGGTCACGTGCCCACACGTGACCATGGGTCACGTGCCCACACGTGACCAAGGGTCACGTGGTCACACGTGACCTACTTTCAAAGCCCATTTTGTTAACAGAATTAAATTCTGAAAGAGATTCAAATCTTTCCAAAGGAAAGCGATTATCTGGAACCAATCGAATTGAAGATTCAGAGGTGATTAAATATCACCTATTTATGGGAAAATATCGGGTTTGGAAAGATTTCCCCTTTAAATCTAACCGAAATAACAAAGGAGAAGCCCGGGACTTGAAATCCAATGGTGAATAAAATTCACCCAATAATCTAAAGGTCAAAAACAAATGATGGATGCAAATCAAACCTCTCAATGAAGATTCGTCAAACTAATTGATTCGGCTGCTTCTCCTATAAATAGGAGCCAAGAGACACAAAAGAGAGATATATATACGCAGAGGGAAGAAAGGGAGAGAGAGAGCCTTGATACTTCGAGGAACTTGGATCTTCTGCAAAAGAAAACCCTAGGTAAGAAAGGGAAGGCTCCTTGAAAGAAAGGAGAATTTAATTCTCAACAGAGTTTAACTCTGATATATAAAACAGAAGAACATATTTCTTCTCTCTTTGATAGAGGATCTGCAAAGTGCACATCTCCCCTTGAAGTTGAGAATTTAATTCTCAATGGGTCGAGATCCTGCCATGCAGATCTAAAACATAGAGAGGGAACGGAAGCACGAGAATTTAATTCTCACAGAACTATAGGAATTTAATTCCTTTAAAATAAAACTAGGGCTGAACCCTGTGTTATGGGAATTTAATTCCTTCAGAACAAAAAGAAACAGGGTTTAACCCTAATTAAGAACCTAGTTCTGTTGGAACAGCGGGGATTTAATTCCCTTGATCATAATTTAACAGAGAATGGGAATTTAATTCCTTAAAAGCTTTTATTAGGGTTTAACCCTATGAGGAATTTAATTCCTACAGAAAATTCAGAGTCCAACTCTATTCCAGAATATAAATCTTCGAAAGGAAGTAGGAATTTAATTCCTCTGAAATTACTGTCAGGGTTTAACCCTACGAGGAATTTAATTCCTGGAAAAGATTAACAGATCCTCTAAACAACATACATAGAGGCAGGGTCACGTGCCACCACGTGACCCCCCCAAAAGACCTACAGAAAGCCCCTTTGAGGCAGTGCCCCACGTGACCCACGTGACTCTTGACAGAAGCTTTAACACACAAGCATTTGAATGCCCGTCACGTGATGGCACGTGATGCTCTGAAAAATGCGATAATCTCAACAGAATAAATGAACGGAGGGCGCTCTCACGTGTCGCCACGTGACCCCTCTTGCCTTAGTGTTTAACACTAAATTGAAACTTCCGAACCCAATGTTAAAACACTGTTGGGCCTTAGTGTTCAACACTAGTCAAAAAACTTTATTTGCAGTGTTCAACACTGACTACCTTAGTGTTTAACACTAATTTGAGATCTCTGTTGCCAGTGTTTGATACTGATCTGTTTTAGTGTTAATACTAATTTGAAAGCCCTGTTGCTGGTGTTTAACACCAATTATCTTTTAGTGTTAAACACTAACTTGTCAATCCCATTCCCAGTGTTCAATACTGGTTGGTCTTTAGTGTGTAACACTAGACATTGGTCCAATTGGCTAAATGGATGGAGGCAAAGCCTCTCCTGATTGGACTTAGCCCAAGCTGGCCATAAGTCCTCAATTCGTAATCAACTGGGCTAATAGGCTTATAACATAATTAATTGGTCTTGATCCCAAATTGGGCCAAGGACTATTTAATCCACTCCGGTTCTAGGGTACATCTCTTCACTCCTTTGATACTTGGCATTGTAATCCCTCAATGTCTTCAAAGAGGTGACGGGTCCCGATGACCACACATTGATATGGACTGTGGGGTCCTTAAACCCATGGACTATGAGGTCCTTAACCTTGACCGAGATGTCTTAAAACTAACAATGGACGGTGGGGTCCTTAAACCCATGGACTATGAGGTGACGGGTCCCGACGGCCACATATTCAATGGACCACTATGTCCCTAAACTGGAACAATGGAGCCAAACGCTCTTTTGTCGGATCTAAACGATCCCGTTAAGTTGATCTTAGTCTCAAACTAGACTAACGTATCCTTAACAAACGTTTGAGTTGATCTTAGCCTCAAGTATGGCTAACGTATCCTCAAACCAAACCCCCAAACCCAAATCTAAGATAACACGGATTTGGACTAGTCCACGCCCTACGGGCGACGACATAACTCGGTCTCCGTAAACAATCCATGGGCAACAAAACATAAAACAAACATCCACGACACGAAGTGACCATCTGGAGAAGGAGAAAGTTGTTACCGCAACGCGGTAGCGTAATTAACTGCAGGGGCTTGCGCCTGCAGGGAAGAGCGTCTCCACAATCAAAAACCCCTCGTGCGAGGGGGAATCTGACGAAGTCTGCTACATCGGACGCATCCGTTTAAACCTTCGATACATTGTGCCATAAATCAACTTGGCATCTTCGGAGAGGTGGACGGATAGCACCAATTAGCATCTGCCCCGAACCTCAGGCATGGACGTCCCCGCGTCCCGGCCGCCGTTCGGAGGGGAACAGATTCTGGCACGCCCGGTGGGACCTTTTCCTCTTTCCACTCCACATTTCGTGTGTCGTGATTCGCGAACCAATCGCGGTTCGCTAATGGTGGCCCTTGGATTTCAAGATACTAAAACTTGGCGTCTTGCTTATTACAGAAAGCAAAAAATCGATGGCTTCTACTTCTGCGAAATTCTCCAATTGCTTGGACTGCAATTGCAACCAACGCTCTGCCTTGCCAGGAGGTATAGCCTACGGACCCCAAGCCGCTTCGCTATTCACAATGCCCGTGGAACAGGTCACTCGCGCCACCACAGGATTGTTCTTTGGGACCATGCTCCCGCCAACAAGCTTCACCGCTCCAGTGCTGACAACGGAAGCTCTCAAGAAGTCGGTCTTTGATCGTCTTACCCCCGCCGCGGCTCATCTCAACGGGTCGCCCAACGTCAACGCCTCGGTCTTCTCTAGATTGGGCCAGAAATCCTGCGAACTCATCATGAGGTCTGCAATCCCAGAGAAGGCTGCTTCTAAGAAAGTGGCTGCTCCCGCTCCCGAAATCGCCAAGGCGGCTTCTCCGGCCAAAAAGTCGGTCTTTACAAGATTGACGGCTTCAGCTCCCGCTCCTGCTGCCCAAAGGACATCGGTCTTTGACAGGCTAATACCAACGGCGACCCCCCACCCAGACAGGGGGCAAGACGAAACCATTCTTACCGCTGACCATACGCCGTCCGCTCGACACGCTCGACGTGCCGAGTAAGGAAGGCTGGGGGCAACTCCCCCTCCGGGTTGACTCCATCGGCCCCGGTGGCAGAAGTTAATGCTGCTGTTCCAACTGGGAACAGCTTCAAAATGCTAAATAAGGTGCGAAGGAATTCTCCTACTGCAGTGCTGAAGAGGTCTCCTCCCCCATTAAAAAAGGTTGTGGAAATAAAACCAGAACAGCCCCGATCTCCTCAACAGCTGTCTTCCAAAATCTATAAGGTTTGGCGGCAGGCCCGAAACTCGATCATCGATCCAAACTTCTCCCGCCAGCACAAGAAGCTGAAAATCCAACCGGAAGCTGGTCACCAGGCTAAACCCCAAAAGGCTGTTAGTCAACTGGCTCATAAAAGGAGGAGGCCAGAGAAGACCCCCCAGCATGCGACGACGACTAAAAGCACTGAGCCCAGACGCCCTAAGTCTGGGGGCATGGTGGTGCACACTGTTTACATGGCCTCTGGAAAGGAGGAAAGCCGCACTTCTACGGGCCACCGACCGCTAACCCGATCCGTGACGAAAGCCCAGGAGCAGCAGCAAAAGCTTCAGGAAATGATGAATGCTATGGCCGCACTTACCGGGCCAAAAGAAAGCCCAGAAACGTCCACAGACGCACGCCGGGAGGAAGAAACCGACGCTGAATTCCTTCGCCGTACACTGGAGAAAAAGGACAAAGAGGCTGCTGAACAAGCGGCCAACATACAACGTATGGGCCTTCTCTTCCAAGATATGATAGGAATGATGATCCAGCAGGACTTACCCGCCGAGGATCCCCCAATCGTTCTTGAAGACGACCGAGGAGAAACGTCAAATCCACCACCAGCCCTCTCAACGGCCAAGGAGGAGGCAATCTCTAAGGCTGACTTGGTTGACTACATAGCCCAGCAAATCCGAGTTCATCACGCGACTGAGGCAGCTGGTCAAGTCGTGAAAACGGGGCGGCCGTATCCAAGCTGGTACGACCAAATCAAATACCCGCAAGGCTATACGATACCAAAATTCCACGTGTACAAGGGGACTGGCAACCCCCATCAACATGTCGCCCAGTTCCGGGCCCTCTGCGGTAACACCGGCGGTGATGATAAACTGTTGCTCCGCCAGTTCGTGGGCAGCTTATCAGAAATAGCGTTCGAATGGTATTCGGAACTCCCGAACGATTCTATCAAAACGTTCGCTGAAATGGAGTTGTTGTTCACTCAGCGATTTGCAAGTGCCAGCGAACGCACTCCAATAACTGCACTGATTAACGCCAGGGTAAAACCAGGCGAAACCTGGGTCCAGTATGCTATACGCTGGCGGAACTTGTGGTCGAGATGTGAACAACGCATTGAGGAGGCACCCGCAGTGGGCATGTTCGTGGGAACCCTAGACCCCCACGCAACTATCTCCCAGTTTATGATGTTCTTTAAGCCAACCACATTCCAGGCTTTAATCGACAAGTTGGCTCAGATGGACCAGATGGGTCATAGACCACCTCCCCCGAAGTTGGAACCTCGGAATGACAAGGGTAAAGGAAGGGCAACCTTTGTTACGAATGCCCAACAGCAACCTAACGCCCCGAAACCGGCAGATCAACTGGAGGAAAGACGCCGGTATTATAATGAGAAGATGAAGCATCCCTACTCGTTCCCACGAGACAAGACGAAACGGTTATTCAAGCTGGCAATACGCAACAGACTTATAAGCCTACCAAATCCAAGGTGACCGCCGCAACCCACCGAGGTGAATAACCCTAACTATTGCCCTTACCATCAGACGGTAAGCCATCCGATTGAAGATTGCTTCGTCTTCAAAGGATGGATTGAAGATCAATACCTCCAGGGGAAGTTTGTACTGTCCGAAAAGTGGAAGGTGAACCCACCACAACCGCATACTCCTAAGAAAGCAGATACAACGGGGGCAACCTGCTCCTTTATTGAAGAAGCTCCATGGGAGGTCGTGCTATCAACTAAAACCAAAAGAATGCTGAGAAACCTTCATGCGTGCCCTGCGATCGAATGGAAGGACCCTCTTGAACCTCAAATTATCGAAGGGATGCTAAGGCGCCGCCCAACTACGAAGACTCGCGATGAGGACCCAAATACTCACGCCCAACCGTCAAAATCTTCGAAGAAAAAGAAGAAGAAATCCAAGAAGACCGTGAAGCTTGGAGACGAGCACACGAACTTGCAGAAGCAAATCGACGCACTGGAAGAGTACAATCAAAAGGCGCGGACTCCTGTCACGCTGCAAGAGTTCCTCAACCATATCTTTCAAGAGGAAGATGATGGAGAGAGCTCGGCGGATGAATCCGAAGGATATGTGGCGAGTTGTAACGTAATCTCCCACTCGTTTACCAATGATGGGAAAACTCCTGGCACTAAGAAGCTGGAAGCAGAGCCTGTACCAGAGCGTGCATGGCCAACAGACGAAATGATCGACGCTTTTCTAGACGAGATTCGTCTAAAAAGTAAAGCGGACCAGGAGCGTGAGATGGCCACATCAGAAGGAGCCAAATGCGGGCAACTGAACGAAAGAGTTGACCTACCACTGCCAGAGCGAAGGGCACCCGAAGTAGACAAGAAGATATTCAAGACGAGAAAAAGGTTTGCCAAAGCCATGTCAATGGGGATGAAGCTACCGCCCTCGGAAGGAAACACACACGATGGGGTGGAGAGGCACCCTGATTATTGCGCATATCACCGGAAAATATCACACCCCACGGAGGAGTGGGACGCCTTTAAGATATGGTGGCAAGGATATGTTGCTCATCGGCAACATTTTAAGCGCATGAAACGTAAGATCCGTCGGGAGCGAAGAAGTACCGTCGATGGGCACAACAGAACTACTGGCAACTGTTACATGGTTAACGCCAGGGGGTCACAAGTTCTCACCTTTGGGAGCGACTCTGATGAAGAAATGGCTCTGGGCCCTCTCTTTAAAGAATCCACTTTAGGGAAAGAGGAGAAATCGGAGATCTGCGAGAACATTCAGCTGCGCAATCGCACACTCCCAGAAAAGAATCTCGGGCCCGCAAGTAGAAAGGATAAGGGAAAGGAAAAGGTCACTGAAGATATCACTTTAGATGACCAAGTCATGAGAGAGCTGGCTGCCAAAGACCCTCCTAGGAAGGGTAAGGTGGACTATAACATCCTCACGCACCTAAGGAAGCTACCTTCTCAGCTTAGCATTCTCGATGCCCTCCTATTATCAAAAGAAGCACGAGACTCACTAATTAAGGCGTTACAAGAACTTGAGCAATTCCAAGCCTTCCTCGCCACTGAAAAGATGAAGGATGAACTAGAGGAAGTGCATACGGCCGACATCACTTTCGGTGATGAAGACCTCCTTCTCGGGACGTGCGACCACAACCGTCCCCTATATGTCTCCGGATACTGCCATGATATCAAGATAGGCAAGATCCTGGTGGATAATGGATCCTCCGTCAACCTCCTTAATGTTCGGGTGTTGAAGGAAATCTGCATGAATGTGCAACACCTCGCTCGTGACAAAATTACTATCTCCGGTTTCGATTCACAATCGTCACGGACTCTCGGATCTGTGATACTAACACTACGCTTTGGACTTCTCGTCACAGACATCAAATTCCATGTCATTGACGCCAAGACCTGCTACAACGCCTTGCTCGGTCGTCCTTGGTTACACGAATACAACATCATCCCTTCTACACAACATCAGTGTATGAAATACTTTAAGGATGGTTTCGAGTATACTGTAACAGGAGAGCTAAACCCATTTTCCGTGAACGAAGTCCGCAAATACGAAGATGCGAAGTACTTTTTGCCAGATTTCGAGGATACAGAAAGGTGTCGCAATCTGGAGAACAAAACCGCCGCCACCATCCCTGCTTTCGGGAGCGATACCGAAGAAAAGGAAGAGATAGTTTATGCAGGGCTATCTCAACGCAACAACCTGGGGACGCCCGCCCCCATGTTAGTCTTCGGAAGTGATTCGGAAGATGAAGTTAATGCTGTGTTCTCCAATCGGCTGTCAATACAAGCACCCCCTGGCGATGACCATAGTTTGCAAATCACCATGGTACCGCAAGAACACTACAAGGATCTCGACACGCTTCAGGCTCACGATGTGCAGGACCTGCAAACATTTTACGTCCCTCCCAGGCAAAGGGGTGAGAAGGTGATCCTATTCTACCGATCCTCAGAGTCGAAAATAGAGAAAGAGATCTGGCATGGCGCTGATGCTACACTTGACAGGCTCCAACCCATCCGTCTGCCCAGATACTATACAAATGGATTAAAGAAGCTATTGAAGCACCAAGGAGTACCCTTAAAACAGACCGTTCGGCAGGCTCGGTTCTACAACAGGATTTGGGATGTCCCCGGGACTCAACGCAAATTCCCCAACGGGAAAATGGAAACACTCGGGCTTGGATACGCAAGAGCCGGAAAACGGGAACGGGCCCACAGTAGCTACGCCATATATACCTTTGATGAAGAAGAGGACGCCTCGTCGGGAGATGCCAACCCCTCATCAAAACTAGACCCCGCGATTGAAGCGCCGAGTCCGTCGTTTGAAGAACGAATGGGCAAGCCTATCAGGAAAGTGGGTCAGAAAGCTCGGGAAGACCACAACCGCGAAATGGCCATCTACGAGATGGCCAGGACGCAACGTCTATTTCAACAGGCTGCAAAAGACAAAGACGCTCATCCTCGTCAATCCGTTGTACGAAAGGCCCGACGCAGAGACGGAAATAAATCAAGAAGCGGAAAGAGGAGCCGGCAACAACGACGCAGGATTAGAGGGTTACATGGTCGGGTGTTGCACGGCTCGGATTTGTCCCTCATGAAGAAGATGAGTCGAGCGTACTCCTTCCCCCGAGACAAGACGGAGAAGTTACTCAAGCTTGCTATAAAACATCAAATGATCGCGCTTCCAGAGTCTAGACATCCTGAGCAAGCTAACAAGGCTTCTCATCTGAGCTATTGCTCTTATCACCAAGCCATATGACATCCTACCGAAGACTGCTTCACCTTCAAGAACTGGGTCGAGGACCGGTACCAACAGGGCAGATTCGCTTTATCCGACGGCTGGAGGGTAACGCCGCCACAAAAGCATGAACCCAAGGCCGCAAGAGCAGAACCGGGTCCACCTCAGTCCGGGGAGCGGGTTCGCACCTGTTATACAATTACGATATTAAGAGAAGAGCCCGAGAACGTAGATGACCTTCTCCGGTGCTTTGAGAACAGCGATGATGAGGTGATCTCAGAATTTCCGCCCGCTCCGAAAGAACTGGAAGATGGTATACATACTACTGCAGATAACCTCAAGAAGATTGAGTTGGGATCGGCAGACGACCCGCGACCGACATTTGTCAGCGAGCTGCTATCCGAAGAAAGGGTGGCTGCGTTAAAGAACGTGCTTCTACGGCATAAAGACTGCTTCGCGTGGAACTACTCCGAGATGCCAGGATTAGATCCGGAGATTGCTGTGCATAAATTAGCAATATCCCCAGATATCAAGCCAGTCAAGCAGGCGCCAAGGAGGATGCGACTCGAGCTTGAGATGAGCATCAACGCCGAAGTCAAGAAGCTGATCGATTCTGGATTTATCCAAGAAGTCCAATATCCCGACTGGATCGCCAATATCGTCCCGGTAATGAAGAAGAATAGGACGGTCCGCATATGCGTGGATTTCAGGGATCTCAATAAAGCCTGTCCAAAGGTTGATTCCCAGTACCAGTAACCGAGCTAATGATAGAGAACACGTCCACTCACGAGGTTTTCTCCTTTATGGATGGTTCATCAGGATACAATCAGATAAAGATGCATCCCGAAGACCAGAAACACACCGCTTTCCGCACCCCTTTGGGTATATTCTGCTACAGGGTTATGCCCTTTGGTCTAAAGAACGCTGGCGCTACCTATCAAAGGGCCATGACAAAGATCTTTGATGACCTCATACACGACGTCGTCGAGTGCTATATCGATGACCTCGTAGTAAAGAGCATGTCATACGAAGATCATTTAAAGCATCTGGAGACTGTATTTCGACGCCTTCGGCAATATAATTTGAAAATGAATCCCCTCAAATGCGCGTTTGGAGTCTCCTCGGGCAAATTCCTGGGAATCATCGTTCGACACCGAGGTATTGAAATAGATCCGTCAAAGATTAAAGCGATCATGGAAATGCCTCCGCCAAGAACCCTCAAGCAGTTGCGGTCTCTCTAAGGGAAGCTCGCATACATCCGGCGGTTTATCGCTAATCTTTCGGGCAAATGCCGTCCTTACAGCCACCTGATGAAAAAGGGAACTCCATTCGCTTGGGATCATAAATGTCAAGGTGCACTAGACGAGATCAAGCAGTACCTGCAGAACCCTCCGGTGTTGGCTGCGCCGGTCAAGGGAAAGCCCCTCATTCTTTATATGACCGCCCTCGAAGGTTCCTTGGGCGCGTTATGGGAACAAGAAAACGATCAGGGGAAAGAGAGAGCACTCTACTACTTAAGTCGAGTTCTACTGGGGGCAGAAAGCAACTACTCTCCCATTGAAAAACATTGCTTGGCGTTAATCTTCGCGATAACAAAGCTCAGGCACTATGCGTTGGCGCATGAAGTCCGTCTCATTTCAAAGGTGGATCCCCTTAAATACTTGATGTCAAAAGCCATATTGACGGGACGACTCACTAAATGGGCCCTGCTCTTGATGGAGTTCTCGATAACGTATCAACCTCTCAAGGCAGTGAAAGGCCAGGCCATTGCCGATTTCCTCGCTGAGCATCCGATACCGGCCGATTCTCCTCTGAACTATGATTTGCCGAACGAGCATGCATTTGATGCGATCGGCGGCGGTAGCACCCGATGGGAACTCTATTTCGATGGAGCGTCCTCCGTAAAGAAACAGAAACAAGGTATCCTAATGATCAAATCGGGGATAGGCCTCGTCTTTGCAACTCCACAGGGAGGGATAATGCGCTTCGCCTTCTCTTTAACAGAGCCGAGGACAAACAATGAAGCTGAATACGAAGCTCTGATAGCAGGCCTCGAAATCGCCATCGACCTGGGAATTGAAGACCTCCTTATATACGGGGATTCTCAACTGGTCGTTAGTCAAGTAAATGGTGACTACCAAACGTGCAAACCGGAGTTGGTGAAGTACGGCGAAAAGGTGCAACAACTATTGACCCAAATTCCCTCCTATACTTTAGAGAACATACCGCGCGCGGAAAACAGCAAAGCAGACGCGTTGGCAAAACTTGCTAAAGAACTGGCTGACGAGAACCTCGATGACGTCAGAATCGTGGTACAAACCCGTCGAGTGCTCGCCCCGGCAGAAATACCTCCGGAATTATATAAAGAAAAGGAAATGACTGAGCAGACGTCCCTACAAATAAAAGACCATGAGAGGGCCGAAGACTGGAAGGAAGTCTTCATAGACTACTTTAAGTCCCACCGAATGCCCAAAGGAGCGTCCTCAAGACATCAACTCATGAAACGAGCTCTATCTTTCGCTTTCGTCAACGATATTCTATACAAGAGATCGTTTGATTCTCTATGGCTGAGATGCTTAGGACCTGACGAAGCAGAAAGAGTCATTCAGGAAGTTCATGACGGACTTTACGGTTCTCACCAAGCAGGCCCGAAGATGAAGTTAAAAATTAAACGAATGGGTTACTACTGGCCTACGATGATCCAGGACTGCCTCGAGTATGCGAAGCAATGCCACTCATGCCAGATTCATGGAGACTTCATCCACCAACATCCGAATCCACTGCACCCAACGGTAGCTAGCTGGCCGTTCGAAATGTGAGGGACTGACATAGTCGGCCCCATTGAGCCAGCATCATCCCGGGGACACCGTTTTATCCTGGCAACAACTGATTACTTCTCCAAATGGGCAGAAGTAGTACCACTGAGGGAAGTGAAGACGGAGAATATCCTCCCTTTCTTCAAGACGCACGTCATCTATCGGTTCGGAACTCCACGGCGGATTATCTCCGATAATGGGCCGGCCTACCGAAGCCATAAGATTAGCCGCTTCGCACAGCAGCACAATATAGACTGGAGATATTCTTCGGTTTACAATCCACGAGCTAACGGTCTGGCCGAGGGCTTCAATAAGACCTTGACGAAGATCATAAAAAAGACCATTTCCAGGAATAAGAGAGACTGGCACGAAAGGTTGCAAGAAGCCCTTTGGGCTTATCGAACTACATTCAAGACGGCCACGAACACAACGCCGTACGCGTTGGTATTTGGGACGGAAGCAGTGCTCCCCCTCGAGATAGAGTTACCCTCTCTACGAGTAGCAGTCCACCACGAGCTGACGAACGAAGAAAATGCTCACCTTCGGCTTGAGGAGCTTGATGCCCTCGACGAAACCCGGCTCATAGCGCAACAACATCTAGAGGCCTACAAAGCAAAGATGACGCGCTCGTACGAAAGATTGACCAGGCCGAGGGCATTCCGCCAAGGCGAACTCGTACTAGTGGTCAAAAGACCTATGATCCCCAATCGTGCCAAGCGGGGAAAATTTAAGCCAAACTATGAAGGCCCGTACATCATAGACAAGGTCTACCAGGGTGGAGCCTATCTACTCGTGGACATGCACGGTGAAAGGCCTTTCAGGACAATAAACGGCCGCTTCTTAAAGAAATACTATGCTTAATGAGCCACAGCCTAGGTCAATGATAGATGACGACGACTATGTCCGCTCGCTATCTTCCTAGGCTCAGACTTTACAAGCAGCAGCCGGCCTTCCCATAGCGACGGACCGAAACGTCCTTAAACTAGCGACGGACCGAAACGTCCTTAAACTAGCGACGGACCGAAACGTCCTTAAACTAGCGACGGACCGAAACGTCCTTAAACTAGCGACGGACCGAAACGTCCTTAAACTATCGACGGACCGGAACGTCCTTAAACTAACGACGGACCGAAACGTCCTTAAACTATCGACGGATCGAAACGTCCTTAAACTAACGACGGACCGAAACGTCCCTAAACCTACTACCGCAGTATCTTTAGGCTGACGAGATAAATAAAAAAATATATATGAAAAAGAATAAAAAAAACGGTATGTCCATAAGCAAAATGGGCACGGATGAAAACCCGAAAGGGCTCCGTGAGTAAAAACAGCAGGGCTGCCGGCAAGTGTTCGTGAAAACCCGAAAGGGCGCGACCTTGTAAAAAAAAAGTGAAAAAGAATAAAGAAAAAAACGGTATGTCCATAAGCAAAATGGGCACGGATGAAAACCCGAAAGGGCTCCGTGAGTAAAAACAGCAGGACTACCGGCGAGTGTTTGTGAAAACCTGAAAGGGCGCAACCTTGTTAAAAGACACTTGTAGGGTCCTCTCGACCTTGTAAGGAGAAACCACCTGCGTGAGATCCTTACGACTCACAAAGGAGCAACACACTTAGGGATCCTCACGATTCCTAAGGAGAAAATACACTTACGAGATCCTCATGACTCGTAAGGAGAATTCTCTTATGGGACCCTCATGGCTCATGAGATTTGAAAGTCTTAAGTTACAGAAACCTAAACCTGTTCTTAAGCAAATCCTCCACAACCTTCGATATTGCCCTACAAGAGGCTCAATACTGACCCTTGTATACAATCCACGGGCACGAAAAAACATTTCCCCAGTAAAGTCCCACCCGTGACTAGGGATATGCCCATATGATGAGCAAACCTTGTAGGTCCTCTCGACCCATAAGGAGAAAGCCCTCTTGTAGGATCCTTACGACTTGCAGAGGAACATACACTTAGGAATCCTCACGATCCCTAAGGAGAAAATACACCTGCAAGATCCTCACGACTTGTAGGGAGAAATACCTTTGTGAGACCCTTACGGCTCATGAAGTCAAAAGTCTTGGTCGACAGGACCCTTAACCCTGTTTACTAAGCCACCTTTGTTCAATATCGACAGAGGCAAATGATGATTCGCTCCTGGCAACATCCCAGTTGCAACGGTGCTGATGCCGAAATCGGTGTCTAAAATCCAAGCTTGCGGCGAAAAAGCTAGCAAGCCACACATGCCTACGAAATAGCCGAAATGATGGGGCAACTTGCAATAAAAAGCAGCAAGTAAAAATGTATGCATGAAAAATAGCCGAAATGATGGGGCAACTCGCAATAAAAAGCAGCGAGTAGAAAATAAATAAATAGCCGAAATGATTGGGCGCCGCGAAAAATAGCCGAAATGATGGGGCAATCGCGACCTTCGCGATATAAAAGCTGAAACGATAGAGCATCGCGGAAAAAGAAATAAAATAAAAATAAAATGTATGCCTTACAGGTGACGTTCCATCACACCGTGTATACAATCCAATGGCATAAACAAAAAGGGAACATACCTCCCTCCCCCAGGTTTCACCAAAGAAAGAAGCTAAATCTCGACGGGCCACAAGCGACCTAGAGATCATCCCAACACTCGTCTCGTAACAACGGACACAACTTCAAGCTAAGCGGAACAGCGGCAACTCCCAGTTCCATGGCTCGGTGGTATACATATCGCCAACAGTCAAACCTCCATCCCGTGAAATGCGGATACAATCAGCAAAATTCCTGGTTACGTGGAACGCGGATAATGTCACTCTTTGACCCCGTGGAAAACGTCCATAGCGGATCTTGGTCCTCGCAGAGCACGGCAGTGAACCCGTGTGAAGCATCCAGAGCGGAGCCTAGTCCTCGCCGAGCACGGCAGTGAACCCGTGTGAAGCATCTAGTGCAAAATTCCTGGTTACGTGGAACGCGGATAATGTCACTCTTTGACCCGTGGAAAACGTCCAGAGCGGATCCTGGTCCTCGCAGAGCACGGCAGTGAACCCGTGTGAAGCATCCAGAGCGGAGCCTAGTCCTCGCCGAGCACGACAGTGAACCCGTGTGAAGCATCTAGTGCAAAATTCCTGGTTACGTGGAACGCGGATAATGTCACTCTTTGACCCCGTGGAAAACGTCCAGAGCGGATCCTGGTCCTCGCAGAGCACAGCAGTGAACCCGTGTGAAGCATCCAGAGCGGAGCCTAGTCCTCGCCGAGCACGGCAGTGAACCCATGTGAAGCATCTAGTGCAAAATTCCTGGTTACGTGGAACGCGGATAATGTCACTCTTTGACCCCGTGGAAAACGTCCAGAGTGGATCCTGGTCCTCGCAGAGCACGGCAGTGAACCCGTGTGAAGCATCCAGAGCGGAGCCTAGTCCTCGCCGAGCACGGCAGTGAACCCGTGTGAAGCATCTAGTGCAAAATTCCTGGTTACGTGGAACGCGGATAATGTCACTCTTTGACCCCGTGGAAAACGTCCAGAGCGGATCCTGGTCCTCGCAGAGCACGACAGTGAACCCTTGTGAAGCATCCAGAGCGGAGCCTAGTCCTCGCCGAGCACGGCAGTGAACCCGTGTGAAGCATCTAGTGCAAAATACCTGGTTACGTGGAACGCGGATAATGTCACTCTTTGACCCCGTGGAAAACGTCCAGAGCGGAGCCTGGTCCTCGCCAAGCACGGCAGTGAACCCGTGTGAAGCATCCAGAGCAAATACCGGACTGTGGAGTCCTTAAAATCCACGGACTATGACGTCCTTAACCTCGACCGTGATGTCTTAAAACTAACAATCAACCACCCCGATTCCCTACAGATTCTGCCTTGGTTTAAGGGTACATCTCTTCACTCCTTTGATACCTGGCGTTGTAATTCCTCAACGTCTTCAAAGAGGTGACGGGTCCCTGCAACCAAACATCGGACTGTGGAGTCCTTAAAATCCACGGACTATGAGGTCCTTAACCTTGACCGTGATGTCTTAAAACTAACATCGGATTGTGGAGTCCTTAAATCCACGGACTATGAGGTCCTTAACCTTGACCGCGACGTCTTTAAACTACAATACCTGGAGAAACCCCTAACTCCGTAAAACACGGACAAGGGTGACCGCATCCAACACTTACGAGTCCTCACGACCTGTAAGGAAGAAAAACTCTCTTGTGGGATCCTTACGACTCTCAAGAGAAAACCCTTTTAAGAATCCTCACGATTCTTAAGAAGAACTCACACCTATGGGATCCTCTCGACCTGTAGGGAGAAAAACTCTTTATTAGACCCTTGTGGCTCTTAAAATGCAAAAGTCTTAGGAGGCAGATCTTAACTCTGAATCCTGAGCCATCGCTGTCCTGCAAGGAGATCAAGATAGAATATCCGCGGAATACATTCAATAGAAAGGGGACACACCATTGAAGAGAAGAATATGTCTTCATTTATAAACCTCCCTTCGACAACAATACTCGATCTAAAGCCAGCATAAACCACCCGATACGGAAGATAACGTGGCAAGTTTCTGATCTGTATCCTGTCAAGCACGCATTTGCAACTGTACGAATGTTTAAAAGGAAATGTTGCCGGAGGCACTGATGTACATGCAACGTAACGATGGTGCTCGTAATTAAAGAAAAACAGACAGCTCATTTATGCAAGCAAGACACACGTACGACTATCTGACAAGTATGAAAATTCAACAGAAAGCATGCAAACCACCAATGATTAAAGGAGTACATTGATTCAAACATACTACATCAGTGGGAAAAGATTACCAAACAAGGGATCAGAAATACAAGGGTTAACAAAGCAAAACACAAAATTCTCCAACTCCCTGTCCGCCTTCTCCAGCACTTCAAAACGACGGTTTTCGCGAGGAGTCGCTCCCCACCGGTTGGAGCCGTACTCATCAGCGAAAGCAGACATGACGGCTCGACGAGCTCTTATCTGATTCAGTAAATGAACTGAGTGATCCTTCAGAGCTTGAGTGATTAGACAAGTCTCATGAAAGCACTCAAGCTTGTCCTCCGCCGCGTCAAGGATCGCCGAAGTCATCTCCGCCGGATGAGGGGGTATATCGGCAAGCACAGACAGAAGGATCATCCGGAGCCAAATGGAGCCCATGGGAAGAGGAGAACCCCGACGGGTCAGTAGCTCGTACATCACCGTGTCACATTGAGCGTCGGTGAGAAGGGGATCCGCCAGCCGCGCAGCGAAGCGAGGAATTATCTCCTCAAGGGGCACCTCCCATGGTTGTCGACGAGCATGGGGACGATCGCAAGACATGGAGATTGATCGGGTTCTCAAAGATGACCACCTTAAGGTATGAATGGGTTTTTCTGTGAAGAAAAGAAGTAAGGCATAAGGTTCAGGTTATAAAGGGGCGCATTTAATGCCATGCACAAAAAATGTTGTGCATGGTGGGACTATTCTCAAAGCCCGAAAAGAAGGGGAGAGCGTTGGGAATGAAATCCAACGACGCATTGGAATTAGGTTAGGGAAATGAAACGTCTCCATCAAGCAGATCCCTGCATACGCAACACGTGAGCACTAGCCTTTGATGGAAAATGAGGCGGCACTGCACAGACACAACAGAGAACTAAGCTTTAAGAACGAGAATCAAATTCTTAAAAGAAAGGTTTGAAAGGAAGGACATGAAAAAGTGAAGGCGCTTCTAAAAGGACGTTTCGTCTACCCTACTCCCCCAAAGCAGGTCCAGCGGTCATAAAAGGTGACAGCGTTGCACTCACGTGCGGACACGTGAGAACAACACTGTGGGGGCATTTGTTTCCTGATTTAAAATCAGAAAAAATTATGGAAAAAGCTTCAGAAAAGGGTCACGTGCTTACACATGACCAGCAGTCACGTGTTGGCACGTGACACCTAAAAGCATCAGCAAGACAAGTTCAGTTTCCCAACTACATTGAAGAAAAGGGCTTCAGAAAGAGTCACGTGCTCCCACGTGACCAGGGTCACGTGTCGGCACATGACATTTAAAAGCAAGCGGCATAGGCATATTGGTTCCCTGATCAAATCAAGGAAAAAGCTTCAGAAGAGGTCACGTGCTCCCACGTGACCAGGGTCACGTGTTGGCACGTGACGATCAAAACATCAGACTCATTCTCCGGTTAAAGCAAGAAAAAGACTCCAGACGAGGGTCACGTGCTCACACGTGACCAGTTGTCACGTGGTGGCACGTGACAGTTAAACAGAGAACAGAAAGCAAAGCGCAAAAGGAAAGAAGAGGGCTCATTCCAAAGAGGGTCACGTGCCCACACGTGACCATGGGTCACGTGGTCACACGTGACCTACTTTCAAAGCCCATTTTGTTAACAGAATTAAATTCTGAAAGAGATTCAAATCTTTCCAAAGGAAAGCGATTATTTGGAACCAATCGAATTGAAGATTCAGAGGTGATTAAATATCACCTATTTATGGGAAAATCTCGGGTTTGGAAAGATTTCCCCTTTAAATCTAACCGAAATAACAAAGGAGAATCCCGGGACTTGAAATCCAATAGTGAATAAAATTCACCCAATAATCCAAAGGGCAAAAACAAATGATGGATGCAAATCAAACCTCTCAATGAAGATTCGTCAAAAACTAAATGATTCGGCTGCTTCTCCTATAAATAGGAGCCAAGAGACACAAAAGAGAGATATATATACGCAGAGGGAAGAAAGGGAGAGAGAGAGCCTTGATACTTCGAGGAACTTGGATCTTCTGCAAAAGAAAACCCTAGGTAAGAAAGGGAAGGCTCCTTGAAAGAAAGGAGAATTTAATTCTCAACAGAGTTTAACTCTGATATATAAAACAGAAGAACATATTTCTTCTCTCTTTGATAGAGGATCTGCAAAGTGCACATCTCCTCTTGAAGTTGAGAATTTAATTCTCAATGGGTCGAGATCCTGCCATGCAGATCCAAAACATAGAGAGGGAACGGAAGCACGAGAATTTAATTCTCACAGAACTATAGGAATTTAATTCCTTTAAAATAAAACTAGGGCTGAACCCTGTGTAATGGGAATTTAATTCCTTCAGAACAAAAAGAAACAGGGTTTAACCCTAATTAAGAACCTAGTTCTGTTGGAACAGCGGGGATTTAATTCCCTTGATCATAATTTAACAGAGAATGGGAATTTAATTCCTTAAAAGCTTTTATTAGGGTTTAACCCTATGAGGAATTTAATTCCTACAGAAAATTCAGAGTCCAACTCTATTCCAGAATATAAATCTTCGAAAGGAAGTAGGAATTTAATTCCTCTGAAATTACTGTCAGGGTTTAACCCTACGAGGAATTTAATTCCTGGAAAAGATTAACAGATCCTCTAAACAACATACATAGAGGCAGGGTCACGTGCCACCACGTGACCCCCCCAAAAGACCTACAGAAAGCCCCTTTGAGGCAGTGCCCTACGTGACCCACGTGACTCTTGACAGAAGCTTTAACACACAAGCATTTGAATGCTCGTCACGTGATGGCACGTGATGCTCTGAAAAATACGATAATCTCAGCAGAATAAATGAAGGGAGGGCGCTCTCACGTGTCGCCACGTGACCCCTCTTGCCTTAGTGTTTAACACTAAATTGAAACTTCCGAACCCAATGTTAAAACACTGTTGGGCCTTAGTGTTCAACACTAGTCAAAAAACTTTATTTGCAGTGTTCAACGCTGACTACCTTAGTGTTTAACACTAATTTGAGATCTCTGTTGCCAGTGTTTGATACTGATCTGTTTTAGTGTTAACACTAATTTGAAAGCCCTGTTGCTGGTGTTTAACACCAATTATCTTTTAGTGTTAAACACTAACTTGTCAATCCCATTCCCAGTGTTCAATACTGGTTGGTCTTTAGTGTGTAACACTAGACATTGGTCCAATTGGCTAAATGGATGGAGGCAAAGCCTCTCCTGATTGGACTTAGCCCAAGCTGGCCATAAGTCCTCAATTCGTAATCAACTGGGCTAATGGGCTTATAACATAATTAATTGGTCTTGATCCCAAATTGGGCCAAGGACTATTTAATCCACTCCGGTTCTAGGGTACATCTCTTCACTCCTTTGATACTTGGCATTGTAATCCCTCAATGTCTTCAAAGAGGTGACGGGTCCCGATGACCACAAATTGATATGGACTGTGGGGTCCTTAAACCCATGGACTATGAGGTCCTTAACCTTGACCGAGATGTCTTAAAACTAACAATGGACGGTGGGGTCCTTAAACCCATGGACTATGAGGTCCTTAACCTTGACCGAGATGTCTTAAAACTAACAATGGACTGTGGGGTCCGTAAACCCATGGACTATGAGGTCCTTAACCTTGACCGAGATGTCTTAAAACTAACAATGGACTGTGGGGTCCTTAAACCCACGGACTACGACGTCCTTAACCTTGACCGAGATGTATTAAAACTAACCATGGACCGCAATGTCCTTAAACTACCCATGGACCGTAATGTCCTTAAACTAGAACAATAGAGCCCCGCATGCTCTTTTGTCGGATCTAAACGATCCCGTTTAAGTTGATCTTAGCCTCAAATATGGCTAACGTATCCTTAAACCTTCAAACAGACTGGACTATGAATCCCCCTAAATCAACATCGGTTCAAGGGTACATCTCTGAACTCCTCTGATATCTGTCGTTGTAATCCTTCAACATAGTCAGAGAGGTGACGGGTCCCGACGGCCACATATTCAATGGACCACTATGTCCCTAAACTGGAACAATGGAGCCAAACGCTCCTTTGTCGGATCTAAACGATCCCGTTAAGTTGATCTTAGTCTCAAACTAGACTAACGTATCCTTAACAAACGTTTGAGTTGATCTTAGCCTCAAGTATGGCTAACGTATCCTCAAACCAAACCCCCAAACCCAAATCTAAGATAACACGGATTTGGACTAGTCCACGCCCTACGGGCGACGACATAACTCGGTCTCCGTAAACAATCCACGGGAAACAAAACATAAAACAAACATCCACGACACGAAGTGACCATCTGGAGAAGGAGAAAGTTGTTACCGCAACGCGGTAGCGTAATTAACTGCAGGGGCTTGCGCCTGCAGGGAAGAGCGTCCCCACAATCAAAAACCCCTCGTGCGAGGGGGAATCTGACGACGTCTGCTACATCGGAAGCATCCGTTTAAACCTTCGATACATGGTGCCATAAATTAACTTGGCATCTTTGGAGAGGTGGACGGATAGCACCAATTAGCATCTGCCCCGAACCTCAGGCATGGACGTCCCCGCGTCCCGGCCGCCGTTCGGAGGGGAACAGGGGCTTTACTCGAGAATTGGCTGGGCTATTCGCCACACTCGTAGGGGGTACAGGTTGACCCAGGAGGGGTGCCCAAGTTACCGGATTCCGTGAAGTGCTAGGTTGTCCATTCACGTTGCTGAAGGGGGCTGCCTCGCTTCAGGTTTTGGCGGGTAACTTGCTGCGCCCGTAGGGGTCTAGGATTTTCATTGCACAGGCTATCTACACGACCAGGAGAACGTCGGGTTTCAGTAGCGGCTCTATGAAACCCAGGGATCCCAGATATTTGTATTGTTCTGTGATGCTGTACATTTCTGTGATGTTGCATTTTATCACGCCTTGAGCGAAAATTATATATTATATATATACTAGTATATGTTGTATATGTTTTGCATCCGCGCTAGTCCAGTCCCCGCTCTGTCGTTAGTTAAGTAACCTAACGAGTGATGACGGGACCCAGTGGCGAATACGGATGGCATATACGTACATCATTATTTTCGTTCTTTTGTGGTGTGATCAATTGATGGGACTGCGTTGATTCGGATCAATGCAAGATAAACAAACCTATTCTGATGTTGTTGGAACACTTTTTCAAAAAGCTGTTATTGCAAGGACGTTCTCTTTTGTTTTGCATCGTGGTATTCAGTTGGAATATCCTGCTCCTCAGTCGACGAGGCAAGGGCCGAGATCCCTTCACCGGGAGTGACCCCTTGGACAGAAGTTTGCGTCAGGGCAATAACTTCACTATAGCCTATTACTTTTGCTTTGCATCGTGGTATTCAGTTGGAATATCCTGCACCTTATTCTACGGGGAAAGAGCCGAGATCCCTTCACCGGGAGTGACCTCTTTAGCAAAGGTTTTCGTCACTGTATTTTTTAAAAGCTATCCGGTTCCTTCAGCGATATCAAGTTCATTACGTTAAAGGTTTTCGCCAGAAACCATTCGTAGCCCTCCGTCGTTTCAGACGGGTAGCACGTAGTATTCATGCTATGTTTGTTGGCCTTCATCAAGGCATAGTGTATGGTAGCTGCTTGTTGCCTTTCTGCTGCATAGATAGATGCGTTGGTTTGGGACAGTCGTGTTGGAGATAGTGCCCTCAGAGTCAATTATTAGGTCACAGGTACGTGATTGTAATGATTGAGGGAGGACCTATCCCGGTAGGACAGTCTTACTCGAGATGATAGTATGCTATCTGGTTTACCTTTATCATCGTGTACTGTTTTAGGTGACCTGACACGTCGCTATTACACGTTGATAGAGCCCCTAGGTTTCTTGCTTGACCACCAGCAGTATGAGGGCGATCATATAAGTGAGAGCTGGGGGTCTACAAGCATATCCTTAAAAGGTCCCTAGTCGTGGGAGTTTCGAGACCGGGCATCGATACTCCATTAGTAGACTAGTGTATACAGTCGAGACCCCGACGAGGGGCGGTGGCCGGTCTCACAAGCCACTGGTGTCAGTTGGATCACCTAAGATGTATACAGGTGCTCATTGGGTTATGAGTACACCGGACAGGACTCGCCGGGAACATGCTAGTTGGTCATATACCAGACGTCAGATGGCAGTTCCCTGGTGACATGTGTGCAGGTTAGTTCATCGACCTGGGGATCGTCATTTGTCTCGTGTGAGTTCCCACTGTACTTTGATTACTACCCTACCACGGCTCAAAGGAGTCGTACAAACAGGTTTTAGTTGGGTACAGTCCCGAGCCACATGGAGGCAGTGAGCGTATCTTCAGGGGTTCGTCTCTCCCGGTATTGGGGGTGAGGTCGTGCTGTGTCTAGGAGAGCCATTACACAAAGTCCTTGGCCATGGCAAGGAGATTTACTGGTAGGTATTCCAGTAGTATCTCAGGGTGTTCTGGGCTACACTCCGACACGACTTGTACCGCTTTTGGGGGTCTGACTTTTACCAACCCCCTAGGCCAGCCATGCGATGCTCATAGACGAACGGACCGGACTGCACGGATATTGTCACTGACAGGCTCAGTAGGGTTGTCAGGCTGAGTTCGCTCACAGACATCCCTTTTGGTCAGTACCTGGTAGCCCGTTACGTATTGGCTTATACCTCTGACGTGCTAGTGGTTAAATCCACAACCAAGGTGTTGATGAGTCTTTAGAGTCCCCCACATTTCAGTTACTCAGCTTTCGGGCGAAAGGTTGTAGAGGCCGTATAGAGATATGGCAAGGTCCGGTCAGATACGTGCGGTATTGCACGGATCAGGATCGGACAGTTTGTACTATAGGCCGTATGGGTATATGGCAGGGTTCGATCAGATACGTGCGGTATTGCACGGATCAGGATCGAACAGATATTACTAGCCGGCTTTGGTTTAAGCCGGATCTTAGTATAGTACAGTGTAGAGTTTGTCTCATTGCATTTGTATTTCGGTCGAAATACAGATGCGGGTGTGTATGCACAGTATCGGGGTTTTCCTGTAATTTATTACGGGACCCGTTTTCTGGAGTTGCCAGTTTGCTTTCCGTTTCGGCCAATTTCTATTGTTCCGTTCATTGGCCGAAGATTGGTGGAGGAGGGTTTATTTGCATTGTTGCAAATAGGCATTTGTCGAGGGGGTTATCTGCTTTTTTGTTGTATCATGATAGCACCATCCTTTGACTTGATTTCTTCATGATGGCTTGACTTCATAACCTCATCATGGCTTGACTTATGTATGATGATGGAGGGACATGATGGTTGATGATGATGAGGGGTGAGGTTGGTTGAGTGTGGGTTTATTGTTGTGATCATTTCCTTTTTTTGGCATGATAGCCTTCTCTCTCTCCATTGCATTATGGGATGGCTCTCTCCTTTTCTATCATACTCTCCCTCATTCTCACTCACCCTCTTGGTAGTGGCCGGCCCAAAGCTTGAGTAGGGCTGTCCAAATTTTGTGGAGTGGGGTTTTTGCTCATTTGATGTTCCAAAAATCCCCAAAGTCCCTCCACAAAGTTCTTGTATCTTTTCCTCCACCATATGGCAACTCCTCCAACCCCAATAGAGACAATAGCTCACTACACATTCTACAGCAAATCTTGGGCACGTCGAGTAGCCGGCTTCGTGCCCGAGTTGCCTCGGCATTGAGGTGGGAGCCCGTAAAAGAAGTAGGCGATGTGGTGCACTTCCGGCGACGAGGAGGAGACGGGACATTCCGCAGGAGATCGGGACCATGACGAGAAGACCGGAGGACTTGGATCGTCGGTATATCTCTAACCCATCTTGTTAAGTAGCTTAGACTAGTTAATGGTTCGATCCGGGTTATAGTGCGCGGTGGTGCCGGTTTGCTAAGTCCGCAAAAATTAAAGTTATTCACCGCTTCCGCATTCCGGCGTCGGATTGACGGCCGGGGCGCCGCCGTGCACTTACATTGGTATCAGAGCCTCGCCATTAACTTAGTCTAGCTTTGTGTAATGTGTTTGCATTTCCGATCGATCAAAAAGTTCCAAAACTGCATTTTAGTTCGCATCAGTTTCTGTTGAAAATTTTTGGTCTCGAAATTTTTTTCAGGTTATAAAATATTGATGTACTGGAAAATCTAAGAGTTCTGTAAAAATTTGACGAAGTAACTCCACAGTTGGAGCGCGGAACCGCCGCGAAAACCCCATTTGTGCGGCCCTTCCGCCGCGCACTATTCACATCACTTCACCAATTTTTTACAGAGGCCTTCTGGGCTTAAAATATGGGTTTTGGAATATTAAAATTGGGCCCAGGATTTCTGTGAGTGCTACAGTTTTGATTGGGGGCCCACTTGTTAATTGTTTGATCAATCGGAAAATTTTAAACACATTTTTCACAGTATTTACATTATATCTGCGACCGTGAATGTCACTCGATCGGTAAATCCTGTCTAACTGCTATAGCCCGGTTAGACGGATTTGCGAACGTGACTTTCACGTTGATGTTCTATGTTTATGCTGTGATGTTGTGGATCGGTCGTGGGGGATAGCCTGGATGCAATGCTAGTTCAGTTTTTGTTGTATTATGTACATTTGATATTGCGGGGCGAGCGTCCGACTTGTGGACTGCCGTCACTGCCGGATTGTATTATTCTTTTGGGGCACGACCTGGTTGCGGTCGATGTACCCGGTGTATGTATATTTTACTTTCTGTACTAGGATTACCCCGCGGAGGGGTGCACGGATAGCCGGGTTCTAGAGGGCAACAAGCCCGCATCTCATGGCATTGAGACGGAGGGGGCTTCACTCTAGGATTGGCGGGCTATTCGCCGCACTCGTAGGGGGTACAGGTTGACCCAGGAGGGGTGCCCAAGTTACCGGATTCCGTGAAGTGCTGGGTGGTCCATTCACGGCGCTGAAGGGGGCTGCCTCGCTTCAGGTTTTGGCGGGTGACTTGCCGCGCCCGTAGGGGTCTAGGATTTCATTGCACAGGCTATCCACACGACCAGGGGAACGTCGGGTTTCAGCGGCTCTGTGAAACCCGGGGATCCCAGATATCTGTATTGTTTCTGTGATGCTGTACATTCTCTGTGATGTTGCATTTCTTTCACGCCTTGAGCGAAATATAATATATTGGTATATATATTAGTAGATGTAGTATATGTTTTGCATCTGCGCTAGTCCAGTCCCCGCTCTGTCGTTAGTAAGCTAACCTAACGGGTAATGACGGGACCCAGTGGCGAATGCGGATGGCATATACGTACATCAGTATATTTTCGTTCTTTTTGGTGTGATCAATTGATGGGACTGCGTTGATTCGGATCAATGCAAGTTAAAAACAAACCTAATCTGATGTTGTTGGAACACTTTTCAAAAAGCTGTTATTGCAAGGACGTTCACTTTTGTTTTGCATCGCGGTATTCATTTAGAATATCCTGCTCCTCAGTCGACGAGGCAAGGGCCGAGATCCCTTCACCGGGAGTGACCCCTTGGACAGAAGTTTGCGTCAGGGCATTAACTTCACTATAGCCGATTACTTTTGCTTTGCATCGCGGTATTCATTTGGAATATCCTGCACCTCATTCTACGGGGAAAGAGCCGAGATCCCTTCACCGGGAGTGACCTCTTTAGTAAAGGTTTTCGTCACTATATTTTCTAAAAAGCTATCCGTTCCTTCAACGATATCAAGTTCATTACGTTAAAGGTTTTCGCCAGAAACCATTCGTAGCCCTCCGTCGTTTCATATGGGTGGTCAATAGTATTCAAGCTGTGTATGTTGGCCAAAGTCAAGGCACAGTGATTGGTAGCTATTGGGGTATTCATATGCAGCATAGATAGATGCGTTGGTTTGGGACAGTTGTGCTGCCATTTGGCCAAAGTCAAGGGTATGTACGGGTGGATTCAAATTAACCTGGAGAATGACGGGCAGAACTTGACATGTGACTTATGATATGTTGGCCAAAGTCAAGGTCATAAGAGCATGGGGCAGAAATCACATCGGGAGTTTCAAAAGAACTGAAACTTGCCAGTTATGCGCATACCTTCTGGAGTGTGATAGCGTGAGCGGATTCCGTCACGTTATCATGCAATGATAGTTGGATCCCGATTCCCACTGATGAGTTAGTTTACTCCTCGGGTAACCCCGACTAATTCTTCTTTCAGGTTTGGAGGAGAATTTGAGGTACAGTGGGAGGTTTCCAGATTAGATAAATTGGTGACCATTCTGATCTAGGTTAGAGTGCACGCTGAGTGTTTCTTTTCTCTCTCTCTCTGGCAGCGACCATTGACCCGACCCTAAGACTTTGACTCAGTGACCAAGTTGACCGAACCTTCTTAAACACCGGCTTTTGGATTGTCAGAGTTGCAAACCTCATTGCCACTCCTACTTTTACCCTTTTCTCCAGGACACCCCGTTTTACTACGAACGTCCACTTCCATTGGACAAAACCATCGTATGGTTAGATACGAACTCGAAAGAATTTATTCGAGGATGGTTTCCGGTTCTGGAGAAAACGGATAGGATTATTCAGTTGTCTTTTTCTTTTACCCTCTCTCAGGTTACGAGTACTCCTTGGTTTAGGGGTAGTACACCTATTACGCAAATTGGATTGTCTTCTTCCAAACCTTAGGCTGGTGCCGACCGGTAGGGAATGAAGAAAACCAATTAGCATAACGATGGTGTGCAGAAGGTATTAAGTTCAGACAAAGCAAGGGATTAGTAAGAGGGCAAAGTAAATTGCAACAGATATTCACGACCAAGCCAAGTATTCCTTCGTCAATCCTAAATCACCTTTGTATTTCTCCAGGACACTCCGTATCACTACGAAGATCCACAGTTTATTTGGATACTCCATCGTATGGTTATATACGAACTCGAAAGGAACTTGTTCCAGTTCGGGGATGGATTCTGGTCCAGGAGAAATAGGAATAAGGTTTATTCGGTTGTCTTTTATCTTCACCCTCTCTCATTGCGAGTGTTCCTAGAATTGGGACAGTACACCCATTATGCTTATTGGATAGTCTTCTTCCAAACCATAGGCTGGTGCCGAACGGTAGGGAAGGAAGAAAACCATTTGGCCTAAAGAGGTGTACAGAAGGTAAAGACTAAAGACATAAGAAGGGATTTGGAGAGGTGGCAAAGGATTATACGGTTACAGTCGTGAATCTGGAAGAGGCATTACTAGGAATACCAGAATACCCCATCGGAACATTTCAATGTTTCAGTTTCACTGTGTAATGTTAAAGGAAAACTGATTTCCCGATTAGATACTTACTCCAGGGTATGTATTTACCAGGTACGATTCTCACATCTGTATGGTTTTACAGATGATGAGTGGGAGTAAGTTATTGGGAATTGGGTGATTATCCTCATTATATAGGGATTCGTTGTAATCGGTGATATTTGAGGAAATCGCCTGGGCTGTTTGCCGGTTGGCAAATATTTGGTTTTGAATATCCGCAGTTATGCACCAATTTCAAATTGATATATCTGTACGTCTATTTTCATAGAGTGAGATATACCTTTCTGAAATTATGTCTACGACATTTACCTATATCAGTGGATGGTTAGGTAAGGAGCATTAAACAGCGGTGTAATTCTTCTTAACCATAAGTACAGTTTTCAACCTACGACACACAGTGAATGAGTTATCAGACTCAAGGGACTTATACAGAGTATTGTATGTTGTCCACGGTCCATCAGGACAAAGGGGTTGGTCCTCGTACTATATTCGGTTTACTTATGACTTCTCTAGTTTTTAGACAGGTGTTTCGCGGAAACACAGGGTCTGAATTTGGAGAAGTTATATGTATTTGAATAGAGTAGAGAACCAGGTATAGCAAGTATCGGGATTCTTCAAAGAGATCGAAGATGTAGATACTTGTGTATGGTGTTCAGTTGATAGTAATGATTAAGAGAAATTGCTTCTCTTTCAGGTTACTCATAATTGGAAGTATTCCTAAGTTGAGTAACGCTGATCTGGCCTCCTTCCATTTAGTTGACATGCACTGGAGACAGTTGCATGATTTGGATCTGGTTCAATTAAATCAGTGCCTCTGGTCCTATATGGGATATAGAACAGTTCATATCTTAACGATGTTAAGGTACGGGGAGTTGTCCGGTTTATGATTAAAACCAGACACTGGACAACTCAAGGCACGTTTCTGTAATGGCTGTTTGTGGGTTGACCCAGGCTATGACGAGGGTTGACTTTCTACCATCTGGATGAACAATAGCGATATTGTTCTAGACTCGCCACAGTTTTAATAAAAATGGATTTTTTCAGAAAACAGTAGTGGGAGTATGGTAGAACTGGAAGTGATTCCAGAACCACAAACGATTACTGAAGATTTGATAAGGAACCTAAAGATTCAATCTGGATTGACATTCCATTGGCCACTCCGCAGATAAGGTGGGTAACTTCAGGCACCCGAGAGGTACTACGGTAGCCTCAAGGACGGTGACAGGGAAGTTCTTGTTTACCCACAATTACCATTGCTGTTGTTCCAGGGTGCGAGACCCGGCGGGAGGATGAGTATAGCGTCGTTCTAAACTAGTTTTAGAAGTGTACGTGTATATGACTCTGCCAGAGGGTTGTCGTAGTCAGTGGGAGCAGCGGAAGCATTGGTGGACATCAGGCTTATATCTATTTATAGACTAAAGCAGATGTAGCGGAGATAGATCATCTATTTCTGACGTGACAGTCATGGGTTTGACTTCATCAGAATAGGGGATGGATCTGTTGAGAAGGTAGTAGGGTGTGATATCCTGGTATTTGGATGATATACACAGAGTAGGAAAGGAAACTCCTACACTACGATCGGTTATACTTTGGTCGTCACACAGTTGTTTCTCCACAATGGAAATGGATTTTAAATCAGACATACTGGTTACTAGATCTATGGTCTTAGATCTAGATTTGGGTGGTTTCCCAATCAGGGTACTTGACAGCATTCTAAGAGTATTTAGGATGGACGACTCCTGGCACGGTAGTGTACCTGCAGGTAATGGAGTCACCCTCTCCAAAGGTGTCTTACAGACTAAAGGGGAGAGGGACGGGCATGATTGGCAGCTCACTTGCTCAGGCAATTGAGTCAATCGTGAGATGTCAAGTACCACACCAGATGTTGTTCTTGCACTAGATGCAATAAATTGACATTAATCCAATCCTGGAGAAACAGTCGGAAGCAGTTTTAGAACATAAGTGGATGTTCTAGGGAGATGATAACGACAGCCTCATGTGGGAGACAGTTATCATTCCAGGCTTCCAAGGTGACATGGACGACAAGGAGGTTGTCAGAGTTACAGTTTTCCTTCTGTTGAGGGGCAGTATTTTGGACAGGTGATCCATGGCAATACTGAGGGTGGCTTGGCGCAGGATACTGATTAAGTTCAGTTGACGATACAGTCTAAGAAGTTTGGATTTGGAGTTCATTTATGAGCTAGGTCCCATCAGACATCCAGACACGTTCTAAGACATGTATTGCTCATTTCGGGAGATGGCTTTCTCCGTGAACTTGAGATATAGAGAGACATAGAAAGAAACAACTGAGCGGATCCACTCACTAAGGCTATTCCTCGAACGCAATAGTTCCGCAAACGAGCTTTGTGAGACTGACTAGTAGAGAAGTTGGATGTTCGGTATCACACGGGCTGTGAGTATGCGACATCGCAATAATTAGCCTTGAGTGCAAGTGGGAGATTGTTGGAGATAGTGCCCTCAGAGTCAATTATTAGGTCACAGGTACGTGATTGTAATGATTGAGGGAGGACCTATCCCGGTAGGACAGTCTTACTCGAGATGATAGTATGCTATCTGGTTTACCTTTATCATCGTGTACTGTTTTAGGTGACCTGACACGTCGCTATTACACGTTGATAGAGCCCCTAGGTTTCTTGCTTGACCACCAGCAGTATGAGGGCGATCATATAAGTGAGAGCTGGGGGTCTACAAGCATATCCTTAAAAGGTCCCTAGTCGTGGGAGTTTCGAGACCGGGCATCGATACTCCATTAGTAGACTAGTGTATACAGTCGAGACCCCGACGAGGGGCGGTGGCCGGTCTCACAAGCCACTGGTGTCAGTTGGATCACCTAAGATGTATACAGGTGCTCATTGGGTTATGAGTACACCGGACAGGACTCGCCGGGAACATGCTAGTTGGTCATATACCAGACGTCAGATGGCAGTTCCCTGGTGACATGTGTGCAGGTTAGTTCATCGACCTGGGGATCGTCATTTGTCTCGTGTGAGTTCCCACTGTACTTTGATTACTACCCTACCACGGCTCAAAGGAGTCGTGCAAACAGGTTTTAGTTGGGTACAGTCCCGAGCCACATGGAGGCAGTGAGCGTATCTTCAGGGGTTCGTCTCTCCCGGTATTGGGGGTGAGGTCGTGCTGTGTCTAGGAGAGCCATTACACAAAGTCCTTGGCTAAGGCAAGGAGATTTACTGGTAGGTATTCCAGTAGTATCTCAGGGTGTTCTGGGCTACACTCCGACACGACTTGTACCGCTTTTGGGGGTCTGACTTTTACCAACCCCCTAGGCCCGCCATGCGATGCTCATAGACGAACGGACCGGACTGCACGGATATTGTCACTGACAGGCTCAGTAGGGTTGTCAGGCTGAGTTCGCTCACAGACATCCCTTTTGGTCAGTACCTGGTAGCCCGTTACGTATTGGCTTATACCTCTGACGTGCTAGTGGTTAAATCCACAACCAAGGTGTTGACGAGTCTTTAGAGTCCCCCACATTTCAGTTACTCAGCTTTCGGGCGAAAGGTTGTAGAGGCCGTATGGAGATATGGCAAGGTCCGGTCAGATACGTGCGGTATTGCACGGATCAGGATCGGACAGTTTGTACTATAGGCCGTATGGGTATATGGCAGGGTTCGATCAGATACGTGCGGTATTGCACGGATCAGGATCGAACAGATATTACTAGCCGGCTTTGGTTTAAGCCGGATCTTAGTATAGTACAGTGTAGAGTTTGTCTCATTGCATTTGTATTTCGGTCGAAATACAGATGCGGGTGTGTATGCACAGTATCGGGGTTTTCCTGTAATTTATTACGGGACCCGTTTTCTGGAGTTGCCAGTTTGCTTTCCGTTTCGGCCAATTTCTATTGTTCCGTTCATTGGCCGAAGATTGGTGGAGGAGGGTTTATTTGCATTGTTGCAAATAGGCATTTGTCGAGGGGGTTATCTGCTTTTTTGTTGTATCATGATAGCACCATCCTTTGACTTGATTTCTTCATGATGGCTTGACTTCATAACCTCATCATGGCTTGACTTATGTATGATGATGGAGGGACATGATGGTTGATGATGATGAGGGTGAGGTTGGTTGAGTGTGGGTTTATTGTTGTGATCATTTCCTTTTTTTGGCATGATAGCCTTCTCTCTCTCCATTGCATTATGGGATGGCTCTCTCCTTTTCTATCATACTCTCCCTCATTCTCACTCACCCTCTTGGTAGTGGCCGGCCCAAAGCTTGAGTGGGGCTGTCCAAATTTTGTGGAGTGGGGTTTTTGCTCATTTGATGTTCCAAAAATCCCCAAAGTCCCTCCACATAGTTCTTGTATCTTTTCCTCCACCATATGGCAACTCCTCCAACCCCAATAGAGACAATAGCTCACTACACATTCTACAGCAAATCTTGGACACGTCGAGTAGCCGGCTTCGTGCCCGAGTTGCCTCGGCATTGAGGTGGGAGCCCGTAAAAGAAGTAGGCGATGTGGTGCACTTCCGGCGACGAGGAGGAGACGGGACATTCCGCAGGAGATCGGGACCATGACGAGAAGACCGGAGGACTTGGATCGTCGGTATATCTCTAACCCATCTTCTAGTTAGCTCAGACTTGTTAATGGTTACGATCCGGGTGTTTAGTGCGCAGTGGTGCCGGTTTGCTAAGTCCGCAAAAATTAAAGTTTTTCACCGCTTCCGCATTTGGCCGTCGGATTGACGGCCGGGGCGCCGCCGTGCACTTACAAGTCGTATAGCCTTGTTGGCCATCGTCAAGGGCTTGTACGGGTGGGTTCAAATCAACCTGGACAATGACGGGTAGAACTTGACATGTGACTTATGATTTGTTGGCCTTCGTCAAGGTCATAAGAGCATGGGGCAAAAATCCACATCGGGAGTTTCAAAAGAACTGAAACTTGCCAGATATGCGCATACCTTCTGGAGTGTGATAGCGTGAGCGGATTCCGTCACGTTATCATGCGATGATGGTTGGATCCCGATTCCCACTGATGAGTTGGTTTACTCCTCGGGTAATCCCGGCTAATTCTTCTTTCAGGTTTGGGGAAGAATTTGACGTTACAGTGGGAGGTTTCCAGATTAGATAAAGTGATAACCATTCTGATCTAGGTTAGAGTGCACGCTGAGTGTTTCTTTTCTCTCTCTCTTTGGTAGCGACTATTGACCTGACCCTAGACTATGACTCAGTGACCAAGTTGACCGAACCTTCTTAACACTGGCTTTTGGATTGTCAGAGTTGCAAATCTCATTGCCACTCCTACTTTTACCCTTTTCTACATGACACCCCGTATTACTACGACCGTCCACTTCCATTGGACAAAACCATCGTATGGTTATATACGAACTCGAAGGAATTCGAGGATGGTTTCCGGTTCTGGAGAAAACGAATAGGACTATTCAGTTGTCTTTTCCTTTTACCTTCTCTCAGGTTGCGAGTACTCCTTGGTTTAGGAGATAGTACACCTATTACGCAAATTGGATAGTCTTCTTCCAAACCTTAGGCTGATGCCGAACGGTGGGGAATGAAGAAAGCCAATTAGCCTAAACGGTGTACAGAAGGTATTAAGTAAAGACAAAGCAAGGGATTAGTAAGATGGCAAAGTAAATTGCGACTGCTATTAACGACCAAACCAAATATTTCTTTGCCAATCCTAAATCACCTTTGTATTTCTCCAGGACACTCCGTATCACTACGAAGATCCATAGTTTATTGGATAATCCATCGTATGGTTATATACGAACTCGAAAGGAACTTGTTCCAGTTCGGGGATGGATCCTGGTTCAGGAGAAATAAGAATAAGGTTTATTCTGTTGTCTTTTATCTTCATCTTCTCTCGCATTGCGAGTGCTCCTAGGATTAGGACAGTACACCCATTACGCTTATTGGATAGTCTTCTTCCAAACCATAGGCTGGTGCTGAACGGTAGGGAAAGAAGAAAACCATTTGGCCTAAAGGGGTGTACAGAAGGTATTGACTAAAGACATATAAAGGGATTTGGAGAGGTGGCAAAGAAATATACGGTTACAGTTGTGAATCTGGATAATGGAAGAGGCATTACTAGGAATACCCGGATACCCTATCGAAACATTTCAATGTTTCAGTTTCACTGTGTACTGTTAAAAGAAAACTGATTTCCCGATTAGACACTTGCTCCACGGTATGTATTTACCAGGTATGATTCTCACATCTGTATGGTTTTACAGATGATGAGTGGGAGTAAGTTATTGGGAATTAGGTGATCATCCTCATTATATCGGGATTCGTTGTAATTGGTGATATTTGAGGAAGTCATCTGGGTTGTTTACTGGACGACAAATATTTGGTTTCCCGTTGTTATGCACCAATTTCAAATTGATATATCTGTACGTCTATTTTTATAGAGTGAGATATACCTTTTTGAAATTATGTATATGACATTTACCTATATCAGTGGATGGTTAGGTAAGGAGCATTGAACAGCGGTGTAATTCTTCTTAACCATAAGTACAGTTTTCAACCTACAACACACAGGAAATGAGTTATTAGACTCAAGGGACTTATACAGAGTATTGTGTATTGTCCAGTGTCCATTAGGACAGAGGGGTTGGTCCTCGTACTATATTCGGTTTACTTATGACTTCTCTGGTTTTTAGACAAGTGTTTCGTAGAAACACAGGGTTTAAGTTTTGAGAAGTTATGGATATATGAATAAAGTAGAGAACCAGGTGTTGCAAGTATCGGGATTCTTCAAGGTGATCGAAGATGTAGATACTTGTGTATGGTATTCAGTTGATGGTAATGTTTAAGAGAACTTGCTTCTCTTTCAGGTTACTCATAATTGGAAGTACTCCTAAGTTGAGTAACGCTGATCGGTCTCCTTCCATTTAGTTGACATGCACTGGAGATAGCTGCATGATTTGAATCTAGTTCAATTAAATCAGTGCCTCTGTTTCTGTATTGGATATAGAACAGTTCATATCTTGACATTGTTAAGATACGGGGAGTTGTCTGGCTTATGCTTAAAACCAGACTCCGGATAACTCAAGGCACGTTTCTGTAATGGCTGTTTGTGGGTTGACCCGGGCTATGACGAGGGTTGATATTCTACCATCTGGAAGATCAATAGTGATATTGTTCTTGACTCGCCACAGTTTTAATTAAAAATGGATTTTTTTTCAGAAAACAGTAGTGGGATTATGGTAGAACTGGAAGTGATTCCAGAACCGCAAACGATTACTGAAGATTTGATAAGAACCTAAAGATTTAATCTGGTTTGACATTCCATTGGCCACTCCGCAGATATGGTGGGTAACCTCAGGCACCCGAGAGGTACTTCGGTATGCTCAAGGACGGTGGCATGGAGGTTCTTGTTTACCCAGACTTGCCATTGCTGTTGTTCCAGACTGTGAGACCCGGCAGGAGGATGAGTATAGCGTCGTTCTAAACTAGTTTTAGAAGTGTACGTCTATATGACTCTGCCAGAGGGTTGTCGTAGTCAGTGGGAGCAGCGGAAGCATTGGTGGACATCAGGCTTATGTCTATTTATAGACTAAAACAGATATAGCGGAGATAGATCATCTATTTCTGATGCGACAGTCATAGGTTTGACTTCATCAGAATAGGGGATGGATCTGTTAAGAAGGTAGTAGGGTGTGATGTCCTGGTATTTGATGACATACACAGAGTAGGAAGTGATATTCCTATACTACGATCGGTTAAACTTTGGTCGTCACACGGTGGTTTCTCCACATAGGACTTGGATATTATATCAGACATTCTGGTTACTAGATCTATGGTTTTAGATCTAGATTTGGGTGGCTTCCCAATCTGGGTACTTAGACAGCATTCTAAGAGTATTTAGAATGGACGACTCCTGGCATGGTGGTGTACCTGCAGGTAATGGAGTCAACCTCTCTAAAGGTGTCTTACAGACTAAAGGGGAGAGGGATGCGCATAATTGGCAGATCACTTGCTTTGGCAATTGGGTCAATCATGAGATGTCAAGTACCACACCAGATATTGTTCTTGCAGTAGGTGCAATAAGTTGATATTCATCCAATCCTGGAGAAACAATCGGAAGCAGTTTCAGAACATAAGTTGATGTTCTAGGGATTTGATAACGGCAGCCTCCTTTAGGAGACGGTTATCATTCCAGGCTTCCAAGGTGACCTGGATGACAGAGTGACTGTCAGAGTTATAGTTTTTCCTTCTGACGAGGGGCAGTATTTTGGACAGGTGGTCCAAGTGGATACTGAGGGAAGGTATGGCGCAGGATACTGATTAAGTTCAGTTGACGATACAGTCTAAGAAGTTTGGATTTGGAGTTCATTTATGAGCTTGGTCCCATCAGACATCCAGACACATTCTAAGACAGGTATTGCTCATTTCGGGAGATGGCTTTCTCTGCGAACTTGAGATAGAGAGAGACATAGAAAGAAACACCAGAGCGGATCCACTCACTGAGGCTATTCCTCGAACGCAATAGTTTCGCAAACGAGCTTTGTGGGACTGACTAGTAGAGGAGTTGGGTGTTCGGTATCACACGGGCTGTGAGTATGCGACATCGCAATAATTAGCCTTGAGTGCAAGTGGGAGATTGTTGGAGATAGTGCCCTCAGAGTCAATTATTGGATCACAGGCACGTGATTGCAATGATTGAGGGAGGACCTATCCCGGTAGGACAGTCTTACTCAAGATGATAATATGCTATCTGGTTTATCTTTATCATCGTGTACTGTTTTAGGTGAGCTTACGAGTCGCTATTACACGTTGATAGAGCCCCTAGGATTCTTGCTTGACTACTAGCAGTATGAGGGCGATCATATACGTGAGAGCTGAAGTCTATAAGCGCATCCTTAAAAGGTCCCTAGTCGATGGAGTTTCGAGACAGGGCATCGATTCTACAGAGTAGACTAGTGTATACAGTCGAGACCCCGACGAGGGGCGGTGGCCGGTCTCACAAGCCACTGGTGTCAGTTGGTTCACCTAAGATGTATACAGGTGCTCATTGGGTTATAAGTACACCGGACAGGACTCGCCGGGAACCTGCTAGTTGGGATTATACCAGACGTCAGATAGCAGTTCCCTGGTGACATGTGTACAGGTTAGTTCATCGACCTGAGATCGTCATTTTTCTCGTGTGAGTTCCCACTGTGCTTTGATTACTACCCAACCACGGCTCAAAGGAGTCGTGCAAACAGGTTTTAGTTGGGTACAGTCCCGAGCCACATGGAGGCAGTGAGCGGATCTGCAGGGGTTCGTCTCTCCCGGTATTGGGGGTGAGGTCGCGCTGTGTCTAGGAGAGCCAAAACATGAAAAGTCCTTGGCCAAGGCAGGAGATTTGCTGGTAGGTATTCCAGTAGTATCTCAGGGTGTTCTGGGTTACACTCCGACACGACTTGTACCGCTATTGGGGGTCTGACTTTTACCAACCCCCTAGGCCCGCCATGCGATGCTCATAGACGAACGGACCGGACTGAACGGATATTGTCACTGACAGGCTCAGTAGGGTGTCAGGATGAGTTCGCTCATCGACGTCCCTTTTGGTCAATACCTGGTAGCCCGTTATGTATTGGCTGATACCTCTGACGTGCTAGTGGTTAAATCCACAGCCATAGTATTGACAAGTCTTTAGAGTCCACCACACACAGTTACTCAAGTTTCGGGCGAAATGCTGTAGAGGCCGTATGGAGATATGGCAGGGTTCGATCAGATACGTGCGGTATTGCACGGATCGTGATCGGACGGATTTTACTAGCCGGCTTTGGCTTAAGCCGGATCCTAGTATTAGATAGTGTAGATATTGTCTCTTTGCATTTGTGTTCAGTGGGAATACAAATGCGGGCATGTATATGCAGTCGTGGGGTTTTCCTGTAATTTATTACGGGATCAGTTTTCTGAGGTTGCCAGTTTGCTTTCCGTTCCGGCCGGTTTTTCTTTGTTCCTTCACGGCCGGACTTTTGTGATGGAGGGTGTTATTTACAAGTTTTCAAATAACACATTGTGGAGGGGTTTCTTGCATTTGCATAGAATATGAAAGCATCTTTTGATACCATTCTTTTCTATGATCATTTCTTTCTTTTCTGAGATGAGAAAGGATTTGAGGTTGATTTGATAATGTTATCATTGCCTTTTTGGATGTGGTCGCCCTTTACTTTTCCTACACTCACCTCCCTTCATGTTTCAATTTGATTTTCTCCACCATTTGGAAATGAGGGGCCGGCCACATTAGAGGGGGAGAATGTGAGAGTTTCATTTTGAGTGTGTGGCAATTTCTTCATCTTATTTCCTTGCTAAAAATTGTGAGCACCATTTTCCTCCAAAGCATTTTTTCTCTCATCTCCATCATGGCAACTTCTATAACCTCAAGAGACAAATTTTTCTACACTAGTTTACAGCAAACCTTGGACGCGTCGGCTAGCCAACTTCACGCCCGAGTTGCCTCGGTCAAGAGGTGGGAGCCCGTATACGAACCCGGCTACGTGGTGCTCTTTCCGACGAGGACGTGACGGACGGAGATTCCGCAGGAGATCGGAGTGGAAATGAAGACCGAAGGAAACGGATTGCTTGGTATAGCTTCTCTACTCTTTTCTTGTTTGCTAGTAGCTAGGTTAATGGCCCGATCCGGGTTAAAAGTACGCGGTGGTGCCGGTTTGCTAGTTTGCAAAGTTTTTCGTTTCCGCATTTCCGGCGTCGGATCGACGTCCGGGGCGTCGCCGTGCACTTACACCTCCAAGCTAGCAGAGCAAGATATATACTTGTCTCCTGTTCATGGTCTGGCGCCATTATGCCCTTAGGCCTTCGTCTCTCACTGCGAATTTCTAGTTACCTAACTTTTCGGCTCAACGGCTCAATATCGAATGATGACGGCAACAATGCCGCTCTGGAACATCCTCTAGGGATCTCCGGCCAACTATCGTGGTCACTCATAACATGTCTCGTCGATGATGCCGAACTCTGGCCTACTGGGTGCGCGTGATACGATCGATCTTAGGCCTAAGTCTTCTTGTGTAGTATACTAGAAAGATTCTGTCGGGGTCTCTCCCAATTCTCGTTTCTGCCAAACTGCCCGGAAATTATCACCCTTTACTGAATAAATTTCTTGTTCCAGAACAGCCGCAAACTCATCACGACTTCTTCTAAAAGATATATCCATATTCAACGCCTCTGTATGCGTGTCACATCTCTGATGTCAACGGAGTGGAACGTCATCTCGTCAAAATCTCGTACGAATCTCTTACTCCACTTTTCTCTAATGTAGACTGATTCGGACTCGTCTCTTCATAGCTGTATGGACTGCGCTACAAAGGCTATACTCATATCTGGAGTCTCCTTTCCGAAACTCCGAACTCGACAGCTCAATATTTGGTGGTAGGTATCTTGTCAATTACCTTCTCGGGAACTCGCTCACTTTATCGGAGTGATGCGCTTACGCTCGTCCTCTCTCGATCGACTCACAACGTGCCCGTGTGAAGTCTTCTCTAGCTAAAATTAATCAATCTGATGACCTTGAATCGGGGTATGCAAACGAACCACATGTCCTAGTCATTCCTCCATGGGTGACTAGCGATCTTTTATCATATCCCTAAGTACCAACTCGTGCTGCAATAGCTTCAAACATCTGGGGCGATATCTTGTCAGTCGCAGCAACAACTGCCTCATTCGTTCGCACGCTAAACAATGCCTCAATCCTCAAGAATAGACGATATATTAACGGTCATCACATTCTAGCCTGCCTCTAGCAGTGTCCCAATCCTCTGGTGCTGGTCTGAACGTTCGAGAAATCTTAGTAAAAACAGTCCATCAAAACGCTCATGTCACGAAAAACACAATAAAACGACACATCTATGAAATCGTGTGTCACCGGAATACATCCTGGTCAGTCCTCATCCATGAAGAGCTCGTGTTGACCGCAACTCTAGCCGCAACTCTCTCTGCCTGTGCAACCGTGGTAACAGAAACTACCATCCGACATCGATGAGGACGGATCAAAGGAGTGAATAGAATACGGTGCAAAGAAATATACATTCTAAGGCTTCTTAAGCGGAGTAGCGTATCGTAAGTATGCCGCGGAACATACACACGGTACATCACTCTACTTAAGTCATCTACTCCATCAACCGAGGTCAACCTACGCGACGAAAATTCGGGTCTAATACCCCCTCAACCAATTCTAAGTTCTGTAAGGTCAAGCCTAGGTTCCGAATACACACGCGCGCGCGCGCACACACACACATACGCCCTAGACTCCACATAGTCAAACCTAGACTCGAACCAAGGTTAAACCTAGCGCTCTGATTCCAACTTTGTCACGACCCGAAGATACAGAACACGACTTGCACTTAAATTACGAAACGTCTAGAGGCGTAACATAATCTAAGTAAGCCAAATCCCAGAAATCTAAACCATTTTTAAATGAAAAGAGTGAAGGAAAACTTGTTTTAAAGTAAGTGGTTTTAGCAAAATAAATGGCATTAAACATTTAAAAGCAACATCATATTTTCCCGAAAATTTTGGCAGAGTCTCCTTTGTAAGTACAAGCCACCAAATGGGTACAACACATGAAATACATAAATAATGAATAAGGGCATCCCCAAGTGGGAGCTAGCTCTTCGCCAATTGGCTGAAACAACCACATAAGTAATATAATATACAACGCCGAAGGGCGAGGATCAAAACTCAGAAACAAAACCAACATCCTCAGGAAAGCCAGAGAAGAACCCCAATAATACAAGCGCGCGACTCTAAGGTCGAAATAATACACAACTGGTTTTCTAAGACTATCAAAATTTACAAGTCTGGTTGATAGAGTTTACTAGATACAACTGAAATATATAAAGTGCAACGGTGGTCACGATGCAAGTGAACCCACCTACCCAAGCAATCACCCGGAAGGAAGCAGTGTGCCAGCAAGCCGTAATGAAACCTGTACGGCCAAACCTGCAAGAAACTGTGGCACAACAGGGGTGAGTTGCTAACTCTTGAGTAGAAAACATCACCGAGAAGAAATCGCATGTATGACTCTCTCCTAGGTCATACAAATAAGATATACAATACCATGACAAGGTGACATCATATCATAAGTGTGATATCAAGTACTCATGTCCGTGTCATGAATAATAGTATATCATGTGTATCATGTATGAATGCATCATCAAACGTGTGTCCAGCAACGATACACAAAAATCAAGATAAAACCTGAGTGTCCATCACCGACACTCGAAACATCATGAAACTCGTGTCCTCCATCGACATGTAAATCCTCATATCTCAGGCGCCGCATCCTCAGATTGGCCCATATATCCACCTCTCTCATAACTCCGAACGGTATCCTATGGACATCCGTCGAGTTTCCATACAATCACCGGTAGGTAGTCTGCTCCTTTCCAGGCTCATCGTCATCCCCACGAAATCTCTCTCTCACCCCGGGGTACCGTACCGGGTCCACTATGTTGTTGGATATATGTATGCCCTAGAGGCCATTATATGATAGTGGATGTATTTTTACATGTATATATATATTCGGGAGACTTTCTTGATCGACATGATAGTATGCTATCTGGTTACTTTTTATCTGACATGTTCACTTGATCATGCTTTCATTCATTTGTACATGTTGATAAAGCCCTGAGGATATTTGCCTATCTGACATGTTCACTTGATTATGCTTTCATTCATTTGTACATGGTTATAAAGCCCTGAGTGAAAGGTTCCTAGGCACCCTATAGAGGTCTCACAAGGCATCGAACATGCCATTTTACAAAAATTATGGTGCCGAGAAACCCTAACACGGATCTTAGACTAGAATTCTAGGAGAAAAACTAAACTAGTTAGCAAATTAACTAAAGGTCGGAAGCTACAACCTTTGTAGATCCGGATTTCCACCTCCTTAGCTCCACGTTGTCATGCCCTTGCTGTCCATCATGAATCCTTGACTCATTCGTCGGCTTCATCGGAAAAACGTGCGGAATAGGTCGTCGGCTTCGTGTCAAAGACGATCTACGTCGAGGTTGCACTAGTTCATGCTCCGACTTCACAAAGTTGTGAAACTTGTGAAGAGAACACCCAAAACAACTTGGCAAGAGGTAGAGGGTGAAGAAATAGGAGATGGGTTCACTATAGATTTGGAATTCTCTCACTAGAACTCAAGTTGCCATTGATGGCATCTAAGTTTTTCTTTTGAAGATGAAGAAGAAGAAGAGCTAGAATTATGATAAGTCCTTTAAAATGAAAAGAAAAATCTATACTTATCATAATTCTAACTAAGGTTAAGTGTAGAGAATCAACCATGGTTATTTGGAGAGTTAGGGTTAAGCAAGTGGACAAGAATGGTTGCATAAAGTCAAGGCTTCATGAAGCTTTAACATAAGACAAGAATTGCCACCATTCTCATCTTGAATTTATTCACATAAATAAACAAATAAATGAATAAATAAATATGCAAAACCCTAATTACAAAATAACCATGGTTTAATTCTATTCATTTAACCATATGATCAAGTATCATCAAACATGATACAAAAAGGTGCACAAAAAAATATATCACATATACAATGTGCAAATCAAGTGAGAAAAATCCGTTTAAAGTGAACCTATACTAGTTAATGCAAAGTAATATATCAAATATATAATTATACATTAAATCATTAAATCAACACTTGATTCAATGATCCGGTTATATCGCATACAACCGACTAGTATCTAATGTATCGATTTATCGAATCAATGATTCGATAACTAGGTCATATCGAATATAACCAATCGAAACATGTATCGCGAGAATGAAATACGGTATCACATACACGCATTATTCTCGGTCCCGCACATATCTCATATGCGCTCCTATTTCGTTTCTCTTGAACCAGGAAACCTCTGTGTAGGACTCTAAAGACTCGTCAATACGCCGGTAGCAGATGATGATCATATCAAGCACCCACAAGCCGCAAGCGGTCTGCTAAACGTAACGGCCACCCGGGTATTGAGCGATCAGAAGATCGACGAGCTAGCCCGCTCACACTCCTGCGAATCCGACCAGTAACACTTACCGTACAGTCCGGTCTCTTCGTCTGATACGTCGCATATCAAGTCTAGGGGTGGTAAACGTCAGACCCCAATAACCTGACAAGTCGTGCCGATGTGAGGCTCATAACGGGTCGAGAAACTACTGGTAACACTTACCAGCAAATCTCTGATCAGCCCTGGCCAGGGACTTCCCTGCTACGGCCAATCGAGCACTGCGCAACATCAACCCCCAATACCGGGAGAGACGAAACCCCTCCTATCGCTCATTGCCTCCATGTGACTCGGGACTGTGCCCAAAGACCACCGTTTTGCACGCCCTCATGGACGTGGTAAGGTGGAGATCAAAGCACAGTGGGAATCACACAAGACACTATGACGATCTCGGGTCAACAGACTAACCTGTACAAGTGTCACCTGAGAACTGCCATCTGACGTGAGGTATAATACCATCTGGGAGTTCTCGGCGAGTCCGTCCAGTGTACCCAGTCTCCACTGAGCACCCGTATACCATCTCTGATGTCAAACACCAATGGATATGGGATCATCCATCGCCCATCACATGGGTCGAGAAGCGTATACGCTAGTCTAATCTGGTATATCGATGCCCCGTCTCGATACACCCACGACTAGGGACCTTGAAGGATGTACTTATGGACTACCATGTCCCCACTAGTATGATCTGTATCATAGTCCAGGTAGTCAAGTACAAATCCTAAGGGCTTTACCAACATGTAACTATAAGACAGTATAAAGAGACTAGTGTACATGTTAAGATAAAGAGCAACCAGATAGCATACTATCATGTCGAGCAAGAAATTCATCTCTATATATGTCCAAGCATCCAATATAATATACATAATCTGTACAATACTGGCCTCTAGGGCATACATACAACTAACAATCTCCCACTTGCACTAGGGCCAGCTGCTGTAGTATCTCATACCGAGCATCCCGAAGAGTCTCTCAAACTGTATCTGGGGAATGGCCTTCGTGAGTGGATCCGCCGTGTTGTTCTTTGTGTCAACTCTCCTGACCTCGATCTCCCGGCGATCAACTATCTCCCGGATCAGGTGATACCCCCTCAGAATATGCCTGGATCGCTGATGGGACCTGGGTTCCTTGGCCAAAGCCACCGCTCCATTGTTATCGCAATACAAAGGTATTGGACGCTCAATGGATGGAACCACTCCAAGTTCAGTAATGAACTTCTTGATCCAGACAGCTTCTTTAGCAGCATCGTTGGCAGCGATGTATTCAGCCTCCATCGTCGAGTCTGCCACGGTTTCCTGCTTGGAACTCTTCCAGCTAACCGCCCCTCCGTAAAGGGTAAAGACAAAACCCGACTGCGACTTAGAGTCGTCCTTATCACTCTGGAAGCTCGAATCGGTAAAGGACTCCACTTGGAGTTCTCCGTTACCATACACCAAGAACATATCTCTAGTCCTTCGCAAGTACTTGAGAATGCTCTTCACAGCTGTCCAGTGACTCTCTCCAGGATCAGCTTGATACCTGCTCACTATACTTAGTGAGTATGCAACATCGGGTCTAGTACATAGCATCGCATACGTGATAGAGCCTACTGCCGAAGCATAGGGTATCCCTTGCATGCGAGCTCTCTCCAAATCTGTCTTGGGAGACATCTCTTTGGAGAGAGTGACTCCAGAGATCGTGGGCAAGTTCCCACGCTTGGACTCTTCCATACTAAACCTCTTTAGTATGGTGTCAATGTACCTGGATTGGGACAATCCCAAAATCCGTTTGGATCTATCTCTATAGATCCTAATTCCCAATATGCAGGAGGCATCACCAAGATCTTTCATTGAGAATCTTTATGATAAGAAGAGCTTGACCGCTTGCAGCATAGGAATATCATTTCCTATCAAGAGTATGTCGTCCACGTACAATACGAGGAAGACAACCTTACTCTCTGCCACCTTCTTGTAGATACAAGGTTCATCTGGATTTTTGACGAAATCAAACTCTTTGATAACGACATCAAAGCAGATGTTGTTAGTGTATATGCCCTAGAGGCCATTACTGTATCATACTAGTATGTATATTACTTGATGGAAGATTGGGATATTCACAGTTGTACAGACAATCTTGCTCAATATAGTAGTATGCTGCTTGGTTTGTCTCTGCTTTAATGTGTACATGTGTGTTTATTTATTATATCACCTATACGCATTAGTAGAGCCCTTAGGATCTTTGCTTGATTACCGGCGTTGTGATGGCGATCACACTCGTGGGGGCTGGGTAATCTACAAGCACATCCTTATACACGTCCCTAGTCGTGGGAGTATCGAGATAGGGCATCGATACTCCAGAGTAGACTAGCGTATGCGCTTCTCATCCCAGCACGGGAGACGGTCTATCCCACAGCCGTCAGTACGTCGTACTTGAGATAGTATGCGGGTGCTCGTTAGGTTACGAGTACACTGGACAGGACTCGTCGGGAACTGATGGTTGGTATTATACCTATCGTCAGTTATCAGTTCCCAGGTGACATGAGTACAGCTTAGTCCGCTGACTTGACACTGTCACTTCGCCTCGAGTGTGTTCCCACTGTTCTTTGATTACTACCCTACCACGGCTCTACTGAGTCGTGCAAACAGGTAGTAGTTGGGAGCGGTCCCGAAGCACTTGGAGGCAGTGACGGTTAGATAGGATTCGTCTCTCCCGGTATTGGGGGTTGACATCGCGCTGTGTCTAGGAGAGCCATTACACGAGTAGTCCCTGGCCAGGGCAAGCGAGATATACTGGTAGGTTTCCAGTGTTATCTCAGGGTGTATTGGGCTTCACTCCGACACGACTTGTACCGCTATTAGGGGACTGACGTTCACCGCCCCCTAGGCCCGCCATGCGATGTATCAGACGAACAGACCGGACTGTACGGAGATTGTCACATACAGACTCAGTAGGAGTTCGGATGGGTTTACCTCATCGGCCTTCTTATCGACATCTACCTGGGGACCGTTACGTACAGCTAGTGCCGCTTGCGGTCTATGGTTAAACCCACTGCCAGCGTAGTGTCGAGTCTTTAGAGTCCCACACAGAGAGTTTCCCTGCACTGAGCGAAACGTGTAGAGGCCGTATGGTTTTACGGCAGGGCTCCGATCACTTACGTACACTTGTGTGCGTATGGTGTTCGGGCAGGCAGTACTAGTGGGCTTTGGTTTAAGCCGGATCCTAGTATTGCACGGATGGATTTGTTTTGTCTTCTGTGCATCCGCATTCTACGGAATACGGATGCAGGTGTGTATGCACAGTTTTTCGGAGTGATAAAGGAGGAGGTGCCTCATTAGGGTTTTGGCAGTTGATTCGGTCAAAACCATTTTGAGGCGGACTCATTAGGGTTTTGACAGTTCGTTTGGTCAAAACCATTATGAGCCGCGAACTTCATTTACTAATCCTATTAGTGATAATCTTATGATGGCTAATTGCATTGACCATTTGACCCCGTTGACCTCTCTTGACTTTGTTGACCGGTTGACCGGGTTGACCATTGACTTTCAAGAGGGTTCTACACCTTTCTTTTCTTTTCCTTTTTTCTTTTGGATTATGATAATGGTCATTTCAAAGTAGCCATCAACTTTATCTTGATGGAATTAGTAATGATGTTGTTTTGCATTATTTGCAACCATGGTTCTTTTCTTTTGTATCATAATATTATTCTCATTCTCTCTCTTGAAAATGAGAAGCTCCATGGTTGCTAGAAAATCTCCTTCTTCTTCCTCCTCTTGATTTCTCCTTTGATCTCATGTGTTGAGAGAAAAAGGATTCTACTTGACAAACACATCCATACATCTTCTTTACACAACCTAGGGCTTCTAGATTAGCAATCTCCTTGCCCTAGTTACCTCGGCTTGAGGTGGAGCTCGGTGTACATCTCTCGGGTGGATCGTCTTCGACTCAAGGAGGCCGCGGAGGTGACCGAAGTCCGGATCAACCATTGAGCAAGCAATGAGAAGAACAACAAGAAGAGAAGAACATCAAAGAAGAACAACAACAAGAAGAGAAGGAGTTCAAGTTGAGGTATAACCCCTAACCGAGTAGATACATCTCATGTTAGGATGCTAGTATATTGTTTAGCAAAGATCCGGCTTTTACGGTCCATGTTACAAAGTTTAGAAAAATTTTGATTTACCGTTTCCGCAACCCCGAAAGTACCGGGAGAGGTAACGTGGACCCAACAGTGGTATCAGAGCCTAACTAAACATAAACTAGCTTGGTGGTGAAGTGTATCGAAGTTCGAAACGGAAAAATCGAAAAAACCGAGTTATAAAAACCTGAGTTTCTGTTAAAATTTTTTCTGGTCAAAACAAAATTTGTTATACTCCAAAAATCATCTCAGGGTTTTTAGAAGAAAGCCACCAAAAACGAGCCAGCAACTCGACCAAAGCGCCGCGTTTCCGCGGCAATAGCAAGCTATTGCCGCGGAACCGCGGCCATCATGGTGAGTCACTGGGTCGTTTTTGGTGCAGAGTGTTTCTGACTTGGTTTTAGGATTTTTAAGATGGTTTATATGTGCCCAGATTTTCCAGAATAGAAATTTGTTTTTGGGGGCCTATAAATCCGTATTTTTCCGAACTTCAATATACTTTGACTATAAAGGTTATATCTGTGATGTTCTTATGTATTGAACGTCGGCTAATCGCTATATGACGATTAGTCGGGGTTATACATATCTGTGATCTGTGATTGTTGCTGATGGTTTGTGTATATGAACTCGTTGGATTGTCGCGGATGAATAGCCGGGGTGGATGTGAGATGAGAGTTTCTTTTCTTTCATTCATGTAATAAATTTGTAAATTGATGTAATATTATTTGTTTGGCCGCACAACCGGGTCGGGGTTGTAGCCGTCATTGTATAATTCTTTTTACTGTTTTTGCTCCTAGGATAGACCCATGGAGGGGGTGCACAAACTGCCGGGTATCTCGAAGTGCCGAGTGGCCTACTCATGGCATTGAGGGAGGTTGCTTCGCTTCGGATACTTGGCGGGTAGTTTGCCGCACCCGTAAGGGTCTTGGGTGGGGTATTGGCTATTCATCGCGACCGTGTAATCCGCTTTTCGTTGGAGGCTCGAACGAATCGCGGGTTCCTAGTATATCCAAAGTATTCATCTGTGATCTGGATTGGTTTTCATTGCAGTATATCTATATATAATAACTATTTAGGCGTTGCTTATGTTTTACAGCCGCGCTAGCCCAGCCCCCGCTCTGTCGTTAGTTAAGTAACCTAACGGGTGATGACGGGGCCCCGTGGCGAATGCGAATGGCATAAGCGTACGTCATATTTTGGTTGTTTTCTGCAATGGTAGGATTTAAATGATAGGACGCATTAAACGAACTAATGCAAGAAAATAAACCTAAAAGACGTTGTTGGAACAAGTTTTTCAAAAAGCTGTTATTACAAAGACGTTCATCTTTTTGTTTTGCATCGAGGTATTCGGTTATGAATGCCCAGCACCTCAATCGACGAGGCAAGGGCCGAGATCCCTTCATCGGGAGTGACCCCTTGGATAAAAGGTTTGCGTCAGGGTAATAACTTCACCATAGTCGATTATTCTTGCTTTGCATCGAGGTATTCATCTTACGAATGCCCAGCACCTCACTCGACGAGGAAAGAGCCGAGATCCCTTCACAGGGAGTGACCTCTTTAGCAAAAGTTTTCGCCACTATGTTTTTCAAAAGGATGTATCACGTTCCTTCAACGATATCAAGTTCATTACGTTAACGGGTTTTTTCGCCAAAAACCCAGCCGTAGCCCTCCGTCATTTCTTATAAGTTATACTTAGTATTCGTGCTGCGTTTGTTGACTGTGTCAAGGCGCAGTGAACGGTAGCTAAGTGTAGCTTATTTGCTGGATACAATGTGATTGGTTAGGACATTTGTAGAACCTTGTTGACTGTGTCAAGAGTTATGCAGGTTGGTTTAATGCAATCAAGATAATGACGGGATGAACTTGACTAGGACTTTTTGATTTGTTGACTGTGTCAAGATCACTTGGGTCCTAGGGGCAAAAACTGCTTCGGGAGTTTCAAAAGAACTGAAACTTGCAGATTTCGCATACCTTCTGGAGTGTGGTGACTAGAGTGGATTCCATCTAGGTTATCACACAATGACAGTTGGATCCCGATCCCACTGATGAGTTGGTTTACTCTCGGGAGATTATTTCACTTAATGATCAATGCTATAAACCTAGTAGGTGTCTAGAAAGGTGTTAGCGGGGCTACGCCCCCAGGGAAAAGAGGTTCTTTAATTAAGGAACTTCGCGAAAGCGTTGGAAAACCTCCCTCGAAGTACCGACAATAGCCTGGCTGAAAGGTTAAGCAAGTATTGTGACGTGAATTAAAAACCCGGCTAGTTCTTCTTTTAAAAGGGTTTTAAGAAGAATTTGAGGAAACAGTGGGAGACATCCTGGTTAGATAAATTAATAAACCAATTTAATCTTGCAAGAGCATACGCTGAGTGTTTCTTTTCTCTCTCTCCAGGCAGCAACCTTTTCACGCCCTAATCAAGATAATAAAATGTATCGCTTGACCGATCCGAATTCTTATTCGGGACTGGGGAAAGTTGGTTCAGCTCTAACTTGTGACAACAGTCATGAGTACGAGAATGGGAAAGGGGATTGTATGGATTTCCAGGATACCCAGTTGAAGAAGAAGCATGGTTTTGCATCTACTTCAGGTGTTCTTGTAATTGAGAACTGTTTTACGGTCAGCCCTACCTCCTGGGTACTTGATACCGGATCAGGATCTCATATCTGTAATTTATTGCAAGGACTGAGAAAAAGTAGGAAAGTTGCACCGGGTGATATGTCGCTCAGAGTAGCGAACGGAGCACAAGTTAATGCGGCAGCCGTCGGTGAATATCACCTAGTATTGCCAAATGGCAAGACTATGATTTTGAACGATTGCTACTATGTACCCTCCATGGTTTGCAACATCATATCAGTTTCTTTACTCGATAAAGATGGATATAACTTTGTTCTTGAAAAGAATATCATGAACATTTACCTTCATAAGGTACTGGTTGCAGAGGGTACACTGTGTAATGGTATCTACGTTCTAAATCAGAATACAGTTCTCTATTTACAAAACACACGCAAGAGGAAGAATTCAGATACGAATGAATCCTACTTGTGGCATTGTAGACTTGGTCATATCGGAGAGAAAAGACTGAGTAAGTTGCATAAAGATGGACTCTTGGATGCGTTCGAGTTTTCATCTTATGAAACTTGTCAGTCTTGTCTCAAAGGGAAGATGACCAAATCTCCGTTCACCGGACATGGAGAAAGAGCAGCAGAGCTCTTGGGACTCGTACATAGTGATGTATGTGGTTCGATGTCTATACATCCAAGGGGTGGGTTCTCGTACTTCATCACATTCACTGACGATCTCTCTAGGTTCGGATATGTGTATCTGATGAAACACAAATCTGAAGCTTTTGAGAAATTCAAGGAATTTAGAAAAGAAGTAGAGAACCAGACAGGTAAAAGTATCAAGATCCTCCGGTCTGACAGGGGAGGGGAGTACTTAAGCACGGAATTCCTAGATTACTTAAAAGAGAATGGTATTCTCTCTCAGCTTACTCCTCCTTATACACCACAGCACAACGGTGTATCGGAGCGGAGGAATCGTACCCTATTGGATATGGCTCGCTCCATGATGAGTAGTGCTGAGTTGCCTCTTTCATTCTGGGGATATGCACTTCAAACTGCAGCACATCTATTGAATCAAGTTCCATCCAAATCCGTGCCTAAGACTCCGTATGAAATATGGAGTGGTAAGAGTTTGTATCTTAAACGTGTTAAGATTTGGGGTTGCCCAGCTTATGTCAAAAAGCAGAACCCAGACAAACTTGAGGCACGGGCAGTTTTGTGTAAGTTTGTGGGATACCCAAAAGATTCAAGTGGGTATCTATTCTACCATGCAGAGGAACAGAAGATAATTGTTTCAAGAAATGCCACATTTTTAGAAAAAGAATTTCTTGTTAAAAACATTAGTGGCAGCACGGTAGAACTGAATGAAATTCCAGAAACACAAGCTTTAACAGAAAATTTGGAGGAACCGCTAGATTCAATAACCCCAAACGAACCTCAGCCACTCCGCAGATCTGGTAGGATTTCTCATCCGCCCGAGAGATACTACGGTTTTCTCATTGACGGGGATCGAGAGGATTGCATCTTGGAAGAAGATGACCCTACCAGTTTCAGGCAAGCCATTATCAGTAGGGACTCTGATAAGTGGCAGGAAGCAATGCAATCCGAAATGGAGTCCATGTACGCCGATAAAGTGTGGACCTTGGATATTGCTCCACCTGGGGTAAAACCCGTTGGATGCAAATGGATCTACAAAAGGAAACTTGGTGTAGATGGGCAGGTGGAAACCTATAAAGCTAGACTCGTTGCAAAAGGTTTTCGTCAAAGACCTGGTTTGGACTACGATGAAACTTTTTCTCCGGTGGCTATGCTCAAATCCATTCGGATCCTACTTGCCATTGCTGCCTTCCATGACTATGAAATCTGGCAGATGGATGTTAAAACGGCTTTCCTAAACGGTTGTTTGGAAGAGTGCGTTTACATGGATCAACCAGAAGGTTTCGTAGACAGTGGGAGCAGCGGGAAGGTGTGCAAGTTGCTTAAATCCATTTATGGATTAAAGCAGGCATCGCGGAGCTGGAACATCTGTTTTGATGAGGCAATCAAGGAATTTGATTTCATCAAGAACGAAGATGAACCCTGTGTATATAAGAAGATTGTAGGACGAACTGTCGTATTCCTAGTCTTGTACGTGGACGACATTCTTTTGATAGGAAATGACATTCCTATGCTACAATCGGTCAAGCTGTTTTTGTCACAAAGGTTCTCCATGAAGGACCTGGGTGATGCCTCGTACATTCTGGGGATCAAGATCTATAGAGATAGATCCAAGAAACTGTTGGGACTTTCACAGTCCAGGTACATAGAGACCGTACTAAAGAGATTTAGTATGGAGGGTTCCAAGCGCGGTAACATACCCGCATTGCACGGAATTACCCTCTCCAAGAAGATGTCTCCTAAGACTGACGAGGAGAGGGTTCGCATGAGCACTATACCCTACGGTTCGGCGGTAGGATCTATAATGTATGCGATGCTATGTACAAGACCAGATGTAGCTTACGCGTTGAGCGCGATAAGCCGGTATCAGTCAGACTCAGGGGAGGACCACTGGACAGCAGTGAAGAACATTCTCAAGTACCTAAGAAGGACTAGGGAGATGTTCCTGGTTTACGGTAATGGAGACCTCAGGGTCGAGTCCTTTACCGATTCAAGCTTCCAGAGTGACAAAGATGACAGCAAGTCTGTCTCGGGTTTTGTGTTTACCCTCAACGGAGGGGCGGTATGTTGGAGGAGTTCCAAGCAGGATACCGTCGCAGACTCGACGATGGAGGCTGAATACATTGCTGCAAGCGATGCCGCAAAAGAGGCGGTCTGGATGAAGAAGTTCATTAGTGAACTTCAGGTGGTTCCGTCCATTGTTGACTCAATACCTTTGTATTGCGATAACAGTGGGGCTATAGCTTTAGCGAAGGAACCAAGGTCCCATCAGAAATCCAGGCACATCTTAAGGCGGTATCACCTGATCAGGGAGATCATTGATCGACAGGAGATCGAGGTGCGGAGAGTGGACACAAAGGACAACACTGCGGACCCATTCATGAAGGCTTTACCCCAGACTCAGTTCGAGCGGCTGATCGAGATGATAGGTCTTCGATACGCCAGTACATGGCCTTAGTGCAAGTGGGAGATTGTTAGTGTATATGCCCTAGAGGCCATTACTGTATCATACTAGTATGTATATTACTTGATGGAAGCTTGGGATATTCACAGTTGTACAGACAATCTTGCTCAATATAGTAGTATGCTGCTTGGTTTGTCTCTGCTTTAATGTGTACGTGTGTGTTTATTTATTATATCACCTATACGCATTAGTAGAGCCCTTAGGATCTTTGCTTGATTACCGGCGTTGTGATGGCGATCACACTCGTGGGGGCTGGGTAATCTACAAGCACATCCTTATACACGTCCCTAGTCGTGGGAGTATCGAGATAGGGCATCGATACTCCAGAGTAGACTAGCGTATGCGCTTCTCATCCCAGCACGGGAGACGGTCTGTCCCACAGCCGTCAGTACGTCGTACTTGAGATAGTATGCGGGTGCTCGTTAGGTTACGAGTAGACTGGACAGGACTCGTCGGGAACTGATGGTTGGTATTATACCTATCGTCAGTTATCAGTTCCCAGGTGACATGAGTACAGCTTAGTCCGCTGACTTGACACTGTCACTTCGCCTCGAGTGTGTTCCCACTGTTCTTTGATTACTACCCTACCACAGCTCTACTGAGTCGTGCAAACAGGTAGTAGTTGGGAGCGGTCCCGAAGCACTTGGAAGCAGTGACGGTTAGATAGGATTCGTCTCTCCCGGTATTCGAGGTTGACATCGCGCTGTGTCTAGGAGAGCCATTATACGAGTAGTCCCTGCCCAGGGCAAGCGAGATATACTGGTAGGTTTCCAGTGTTATCTCAGGGTGTATTGGGCTTCACTCCGACATGACTTGTACCGCTATTAGGGGACTGACGTTCACCGCCCCCTAGGCCCGCCATGCGATGTATCAGACGAACAGACCGGACTGTACGGAGATTGTCACATACAGACTCAGTAGGAGTTCGGATGGGTTTACCTCATCGGCCTTCTTATCGACATCTACCTGGGGACCGTTACGTACAGCTAGTGCCGCTTGCGGTCTGTGGTTAAACCCACTGCCAGCGTAGTGTCGAGTCTTTAGAGTCCCACACAGAGAGTTTCCCTACACTGAGCGAAACGTGTAGAGGCCGTATGGTTTTACGGCAGGGCTCCGATCACTTACGTACACTTGTATGCGTATGGTGTTCGGGCAGGCAGTACTAGTGGGCTTTGGTTTAAGCCGGATCCTAGTATTGCACGGATGGATTTGTTTTGTCTTCTGTGCATCCGCATTCTACGGAATACGGATGCAGGTGTGTATGCACAGTTTTTCGGAGTGATAAAGGAGGAGGTGCCTCATTAGGGTTTTGGCAGTTGATTCGGTCAAAACCATTTTGAGGCGGACTCATTAGGGTTTTGACAGTTCGTTTGGTCAAAACCATTATGAGCCGCGAACTTCATTTACTAATCCTATTAGTGATAATCTTATGATGGCTAATTGCATTGACCATTTGACCCCGTTGACCTCTCTTGACTTTGTTGACCGGTTGACCGGGTTGACCATTGACTTTCAAGAGGGTTCTACACCTTTCTTTTCTTTTCCTTTTTTCTTTTGGATTATGATAATGGTCATTTCAAAGTAGCCATCAACTTTATCTTGATGGAATTAGTAATGATGTTGTTTTGCATTATTTGCAACCATGGTTCTTTTCTTTTGTATCATAATATTATTCTCATTCTCTCTCTTGAAAATGAGAAGCTCCATGGTTGCTAGAAAATCTCCTTCTTCTTCCTCCTCTTGATTTCTCCTTTGATCTCATGTGTTGAGAGAAAAATGATTCTACTTGACAAACACATCCATACATCTTCTTTACACAACCTAGGGCTTTTCGATTAGCAATCTCCTTGCCCTAGTTACCTCGGCTTGAGGTGGAGCTCGGTGTACATCTCTCGGGTGGATCGTCTTCGACTCAAGGAGGCCGCGGAGGTGACCGAAGTCCGGATCAACCATTGAGCAAGCAATGAGAAGAACAAGAAGAAGAGAAGAACATCAAAGAAGAAGAACAACAAGAACAGAAGGAGTTCAAGTTGAGGTATAACCCCTAACCGAGTAGATACATCTCATGTTAGGATGCTAGTATATTGTTTAGCAAAGATCCGGCTTTTACGGTCCATGTTACAAAGTTTAGAAAAATTTTGATTTACCGTTTCCGCAACCCCGAAAGTACCGGGAGAGGTAATGTGGACCTAACAGATGTTCCAACTCCGCGATGCTTTCTTTAATCCATAAATGGATTTAAGCAGCTTGCACACCTTCCCGCTGCTCCCACTGTCTACGAAGCCCTCTGGCTGTGTCATGTACACGCACTCTTCTAAATCACCATTTAGAAAGGCGGTCTTAACATCCATTTGCCAGATTTCGTAATCATGATAAGCAGCGATGGCAAGCATGATCCGGATGGATTTAAGCATAGCCACTGGAGAAAATGTTTCGTCATAGTCCACACCTGGTCTTTGACGAAAACCCTTTGCTACAAGTCTATCTTTGAAAGTCTCCACTTTCCCATCTACACCAAATTTCTTCTTGAAGATCCACTTGCTCCCAATGTGTTTTACCCCTTCAGGAGCAACTTCCAAAGTCCATACTTTGTTGGTGTACATGGATTCCATCTTGGACCGCATAGCATCCAGCCATTTCACTGAGTCCCTACTCGTGATGGCCTGCTCGAAGCTAGTTGGGTCATCATCCTCCATGATGCAATCCTCGCTCCAACCGTCCATGAGAAAACCATAGTATCTCTCAGGTTGGTGAGGAACCCTACTAGATCGGCGGAGTGGCTGGGGTTCATCGGGAACTACGGAATCCTCTGGTTCCACCAGATCTTCTGTTGTAGCTTCTGCAGCTGGAACCTCTTCCAGTTCTACCTCATGACCACTAATCTCTTTTTCAAGAAATTCCTTTTCTAAAAAGGTGGCATGCCGAGAAACAAACACTCTTTGTTCCTCAGGGTGGTAGAAGATATACCCTCGCGAATGTTTGGGATATCCAATAAACTTACACAGAATAGACCTTGCCGCGAGTTTGTCCGGATTTTGCGTTTTTACATAGGCCGGACAACCCCATATCTTAACATAATTAAGCCATGGTCTCTTTCCTTTCCATATCTCATATGGAGTGGTCGGCACGGTTTTGGTGGGAACCATATTCAATAGGTCTGCAGCTGTTTCCAGTGCATATCTCCAGAAGGAAATAGGTAACTCAGCTGTGCTCATCATAGATCGCACCATATCTAATAGGGTGTGGTTCCTCCGTTCTGATACACCGTTGTGCTGTGGTGTATATGGAGGAGTCAGCTGAGAGAGAATCCCATTCTCTTTTAGGAAGTCCAGGAATTCATTGCTCAAGTATTCACCTCCTCGATCAGATCGAAGGATTTTAATACTTTTTCCGGTTTGGTTCTCGACTTCTTGTTTATATTCTCTAAATTTCTCAAAAGCTTATGATTTGTGTTTCATCAGGAACACATATCCGAATCTAGAGAGATCGTCAGTGAATGTAATGAAGTACGAAGAACCATCCCTGGCATGTGTAGACATGGGACCGCATACATCACTATGTATCAGTCCCAAGAGTTCGGTAACTCTTTCTCCGTGTCCCGTAAACGGAGTTTTGGTCATCTTGCCTTTGAGACATGACTGGCAAGTGTCATAAGATGAAAATTCAAACGGATTTAAATATCCATCTTTATGCAACTTAGCTAGTCGTGTCGCATTGATGTGGCCCAGTCTATAATGCCACAAGAAGGATTCGTTGAGTTCAGAACTCTTCCTCTTGTGTGCGTTTGTTATGCTCAGAACTGTTGATTGGTTTAGAACATAAATGCTATTGCACAACGTGCCTGATCCAACCAACTTTTGGTTACGGAAAATGTTCATAACATTGTCCTGTAATACAAAATTATATCCCTCTTTACTTAATAAAGAAACCGATATAATGTTGCATATCAGGTTCGGCATGTAATAGCATTCGTTCAGAACCAATGTATTACCAGTTGGTAATACAAGGTGATATTCCCCAACAGTCTTAGCTGCAACAATTGCACCATTTCCAACTCTAATGTCTTTATCACCTTCTCCAAGTTCTCTACCATTCCTGAGCCCATGTAACTGATTACATATATGGGATCCTGACCCGGTATCCAATACCCAGGACGTAGAGCAAATAGAGAAACAGTTCTCAGTAACGAACACACCCGAAGAAAATGCATCAACATGTACTTTCTTCATTCGGGTGGCATGGGAATCCTGGTATTCCCCTATATCCTGTTCATTCCTATAACTCTTATAGGAAAGAACGGAACCAACGTTCCCCAGCACAGTATAACATGCGGGTTCGGTCAATACATCCATATTATTATCTTCATTAGGGCATGAAATGGTCGCTACCTGGAGAGAGAGAGAAGAAAACACTTTAGCGTATGCTCGTGCAAGATCAGATTGGTTATTATCTTATCTAATCAGGATGGCTCCCACTTCTTTTTATCAAATCTTCCTTCAAACCCTAAAAGGAAAGACTAGCCGGGATTAATTACACACTACAAGTTCGCCAATCTTTCAGCCAGGCCAGTGTCGGTACTTTGAGGGAGGTCCCCCGTGCTTTCGCACGAACCTAATTAATGTAAACCTCGTTTTCCCATAGGCATAACCTCGTTAACACCTTTCTAGACACCTACTTGATCGGCTAATTGTAATGTGTAAAACTCTCCCAGGAGTAACTCTTACTCGCAGTGGGTATCGGGATCCAACTATCTCATAGAAGGTATGCAATCTCATTGCAAATTTCAACACTTGAAATTCCCGATAATCTTTTGCCCCTAGCGTCCTATGACCTTGACGCAGGCCAACAAACCATAGTGCGCTAGTCAAGTTCAACCCGTCATTTCCTGATTGAATTAAACCCACCCGTACGACCCTTGACGCAGGCCAACAAAGTCGCACGACTACCCTAATCCAATCTGCATCATATGCATAAGCAGATAAATACTACTTAGCTACCGCACACTACGTCTTGACGCAGGCCAACAAACGTAGCACGAATACTAACTACTACTCATCTGAAATGACGGAGGGCTACGCCAGGTTTTTCTGAAAACCTATTGCGTAATGAACTTGATATCGTTGTAGAATCAAATGAAGTTTTGAAATGGAGTGATTTTGAGGCTTTTCTAGTTTTGCTAAAGGGGTCACTCCCGGTGAAGGGATCGTCGGCCCTTTCCTCGTCGAATGAGGTGCGGGATATATCATATATATCACTGTGCAAAGCAGAAACTATAGAAGCAATCAAAAACAAACCGAGTGTGTAGCATCTGCCAGTTATTGCTAAAGGAGTCACTCCCGGTGAAGGGATCTCGGTCCTTTCCTCATCGAATAAGGTGCAGGGCATATCACATATACCGCTATGCAAAGCAAGAACTGTAGCTACCTGTTTTATTTTAAAATTCGATTCTACAACATCTTAGGTTTCTTATCTTTCATTAATCACATTAATGAAGTCCCATCATTTAAATACCTAAACATCACAGATAGATATGACGTACACTTATGCCATCCGCATTCGCCTCGATGTCCCCTCGTGCACCGTTAGGTTAGGTAACTAACGACAGAGCAGGGCAGGGCTAGCGCGGGTGTAAAACATAAGTAACGTCTATATAATATATCATATATATTATATACTATATCCATCAGAGAACATCACAACACAGATATCGCAGCAGAATAAACATATGAAATATTGGATATACTAGGACGTCCGTGTTTTCAATACGAGCCAGTATAAAACATGGATTCCACGGTCGTGATGAATAGCTAATCCCACACCCCTAGACCCCTACGAGAGCGGCAAGCAACCCTGCCAAGTCTAGGGTTAGGAGACCCGGACTCGACTCCTCGAGTTGGTCTCCCACTGGACCCCAGAACCCGGTTACTTGTGCTCCCCTCCTTGGGTCTATCCTAATGCGGAAAAGTAAATAATATACAAAGGGTGACAGCTTCCGCTACCTGGAAGTGCCCCAAATAAAAGAATATTACATACAAGTTATTACATGAATGAAAATGGAAAACACTCATCTCACATAAAAACCCACGGCTATTCAAACACGACGATCCAATATAACATATCCAGCAACACATAACATCACATGTCATCAACATAAGTAAATATGTCCATCCCAATTGTCGTTGACATATAGCAACGAAACCGGCGATATCACATATTACACTTACGGTCACAGAAAAGAAAGTGTAAAACTACAACAGTTGGAATCCGCAACCTCTTTAGACATCACATGCCTAACAGTTACAAACCCCGCATTTTAGTCTCATTATCGAAAACTCTTTTCAATATCGTATGGGACTAAACTGCTAGATTTATAACATTCATCCAGTTATCTCATAACTGTTTGTGAATTCCAATTATTGTATCCAATTCCGGATAAATAGAATATATTAAACTTTCCGATCGAACATTCGAACACCCAAGTTTTCCCGACACCGATCAACACATGAAATAGGTTCAAAAACATTCACTTCATGCCTCAGTACCAACGGTCCAGCCGTAGAAGGGTCAAGCCAACGCCTCACATGTGGCACGCCGTACTGCCCCAAACCCGAAGGTTCAAAGGGCAGTTCAAGACGGTCACATAATCGAGTTAAGGTTTGTTGTCTTCTAGAGGGACCATCGCGTTACTTGCACTACTTCGAACGTCTTTTAACCACAGAAAAATCCAACACTTGGAATTTTTCCGGCAGGGGAAAAGTTGGGTATTTGTATCCGGTCAAACATTTTAACATATTCTACAGTTATCTGGAAATCCACTTAGACAAAAATTTGATAACCCGATTGAATAAACGAATCCCCAAAGCAACCCCAAAATACTCTTCTATGGAGTCACAATAAAAATACCCAGAAAATATAATATACAAATATATGAATTACTGTGAATTAAAAATTAAACAAGGGAACAGTACGGCCGCGGAACCGCCGCGTATGCATAGCACGTGCCGCGGTTCCACGGTGGAAAAGTCGAATCAGGCCCTCGTATTTCACAGTATTTCATACAACACCCTGCACGATTTTCTGCATATTTTTAATTGACAAAAATCCAAAATTTCGGAAAATTTCCAGAGAGCACCTTGGAAATTAGGGTTTCGGGACAATCGGGTTTCAAACGTCGTCTAGACTTCGCCTAAGGCTCTAGCTAGGCTCTGATACCACTGAAAGGTTCCTAGGCACCCTATAGAGGTCTCACAAGGCATCGAACATGCCATTTTACAAAAATTATGGTGCCGAGAAACCCTAACACGGATCTTAGACTAGAATTCTAGGCGAAAAACTAAACTAGTTAGCAAATTAACTAAAGGTCGGAAGCTACAACCTTTGTAGATCCGGATTTCCACCACCTTAGCTCCATGTGGTCATGCCCTCGCTGTCCATCATGAATCCTCGACTCATTCGTCGGCTTCATAGGAAAAACGTGCGGAATAGGTCGTCGGCTTCGTGTCAAAGACGATCTACGTCGAGGTTGCACTAGTTCAAGCTCCGACTTCACAAAGTTGTGAAACTTGTGAAGAGAACACCCAAAACAACTTGGCAAGAGGTAGAGGGTGAAGAAATAGGAGATGGGTTCACTATAGATTTGGAATTCTCTCACTAGAACTCAAGTTGCCATTGATGGCATCTAAGTTTTTCTTTTGAAGATGAAGAAGAAGAAGAGCTAGAATTATGATAAGTCCTTTAAAATGAAAAGAAAAATCTATACTTATCATAATTCTAACTAAGGTTAAGTGTAGAGAATCAACCATGGTTATTTGGAGAGTTAGGGTTAAGCTAGTGGACAAGAATGGTTGCATAAAGTCAAGGCTTCATGAAGCTTCAACATAAGACAAGAATTGCCACCATTCTCATCTTGAATTTATCCACATAAACAAACAAATAAATGAATAAATAAATATGCAAAACCCTAATTACAAAATAACCATGGTTTAATTCTATTCATTTAACCATATGATCAAGTATCATCAAACATGATACAAAAAGGTGCACAAAAAAATATATCACATATACAATGTGCAAATCAAGTGAGAAAAATCCGTTTAAAGTGAACCTATACTAGTTAATGCAAAGTAATATATCAAATAAATAATTATACATTAAATCATTAAATTAACACTTGATTCAATGATCCGGTTATATCGCATACAACCGACAAGTATCTAATGTATCGATTTATCGAATCAATGATTCGATAACTAGGTCATATCGAATATAACCAATCGAAACATGTATCGCGAGAATGAAATACGGTATCACATACACGCATTATTCTCGGTCTCGCACATATCTCATATGCGCTCCTATTTCGTTTCGCTTGAACCAGGAAACCTCTGTGTTGGACTCTAAAGACTCGTCAATACGCCGGTAGCAGATGATGATCATATCAAGCACCCACAAGCCGCAAGCGGTCTGCTAAACGTAACGGCCACCCGGGTATTGAGCGATCAGAAGATCGACGAGCTAGCCCGCTCACACTCCTGCGAATCCGACCAGTAACACTTACCGTACAGTCCGGTCTCTTCGTCTGATACGTCGCATATCAAGTTTAGGGGTGGTAAACGTCAGACCCCAATAACCTGACAAGTCGTGCCGATGTGAGGCTCATAACGGGTCGAGAAACTACTGGTAACACTTACCAGCAAATCTCTGATCAGCCCTGGCCAGGGACTTCCCTGCTACGGCCAATCGAGCACTGCGCAACATCAACCCCCAATACCGGGAGAGACGAAACCCCTTCTATCGCTCATTGCCTCCATGTGACTCGGGACTGTGCCCAAAGACCACCATTTTGCACGCCCTCATGGACGTGGTAAGGTGGAGATCAAAGCACAGTGAGAATCACACAAGACTCTATGACGATCTCGGGTCAACAGACTAACCTGTACAAGTGTCACCTGAGAACTGCCATCTGACGTGAGGTATAATACCATCTGGGAGTTCTCGGCGAGTCCGTCCAGTGTACCCAGTCTCCACTGAGCACCCGTATACCATCTCTGATGTCAAACACCAATGGATATGGGATCATCCATCGCCCATCACATGGGTCGAGAAGCGTATACGCTAGTCTACTCTGGTATATCGATGCCCCGTCTCGATACACCGACGACTAGGGACCTTGAAGGATGTACTTATGGACTACCATGTCCCCACTAGTATGATCTGCATCATAGTCCAGGTAGTCAAGTACAAATCCTAAGGGCTTTACCAACATGTAACTATAAGACAGTATAAAGAGACTAGTGTACATGTTAAGATAAAGAGCAACCAGATAGCATACTATCATGTCGAGCAAGAAAGTCATCTCTATATATGTCCAAGCATCCAATATAATATACATAATCTGTATAATACTGGCCTCTAGGGCATACATACAACTAACACTGAGGATATTTTCCTGACTACTGTGATAATGATGCAGATCATACTAGTGGGACATGTGTAGTTTATAAGCATATCCTGAAATATCCCTAGTCGTAGGTGTATCGAGACGGGGCATCGATATTCCAGAGTAGACTAGCGTATATGATACTAGACCCATATGATGGGCGATGGATGTTCCCATATCCATTGATGTTTGACATCAAAATCGTATGCGGGTGCTCAGTGGAGACTTGGTACATTGGACGGACTCACCAAGAACTTCTATATGGTATTATATCTATCGTCGGATAGCAGTTCTCAGGCGACACTGGTACATGTTAGTTTGTAGACCCGAGATCGTCATAGAGTCTCATGTGTTCTCCCACTGTGCTTTGATTTTCACCCTACCACGACTCTGCTGAGTCATGCAAACAGGTGGCTTTTGGGTACAGTCCCGAGACATGTTGAGGCAATGAGCGATAGGAGGGGTTTCGTCTCTCTCGGTATTGGGGGTTGATGTTGTGCTGTGCTCGATTGGCTATATCAATAAGTCCCTGGTCAGGGCTGTTGAGATTTACTGATAAGTGTTATCAGTAGTTTCTCAGTTTGATTATAGGCCATACATCGGCATGACTTATTGAGTTATTGGGGTCGACGACGCCATCCCTAGATTTGATATGCAACATATCTAACGAAGAGATCGGACTGTATGGTAGTGTTACCAGTTGGCTCGACGAGAGTTTTGACAGATTCGCTTGTTTTCTTCTGATCGCTCAATACTCGAGTGGCCGTTACGTTTAGCTGACCTCTTGCGGCTTGGGGGTGCTTGATACGATCATCACCCACTGCCGGCGTATTGACGAGTCTTAGAGTCCCATAGAGGAGTTTCCTAGCCCAGGCAAAACGATGTGGTGTGCATATGAGATATGCATGGGAACCCGATTAAATGAGCGTATGTGATACCGTATATTAATCGGGCGATTTACTATTGGTCGGGTCGTATGTGATATGGCCGGTTTGTTAAATCAAGAGTTGATTTAACATTGACTTTATTGCTCACTTTTTTTAAACCCTTTTCTTTATTGTATGCTTGCATGTATGCATATGTTTATGTTGATGCACATGTTGATGTGCATGCACACATACATGCATACACTTGTGTGTATCATGGTTGTTGATACACTAGTGGTGGCAATGCAAGACTCACATGGAAGTATTTATCAAAATATTTATTTTTGAGTTAATGTAAATAGAATTAATTCATGGTTGATATTTATCCTTCATTCTCTACACTTAACCTTGCATTAACCATGAGTTAATTTTCTATGGCTCTCTTTTCTCCAAAGTAAATATCGAGATATTTATTAACCTATGGTTTAGGATGAGAATTAAAATTACATATAATTTCTATTCTCATTTTTATTAAAAGAATTATCATAACTTGAGCTCTTGAGTTGCCATCATCTTCTTCCTCCTCTCACTTAATCTCTTGACTTTGTTAGTGAGTGAGATAGTGATAAAGATAGGGTTTTGAAGTTAGAAAACAAATCACACCATCATTCTACACTAGTCTAGCCAATTAGTTTAGAATGTTAGCTTCATCTTCATGTTTGGATCAAGTGGAGCTTGGAGCTTGGACAAAGAGAACTCCGGATGAATCATCGTGGACTCAGAAGATCACTAGCAAGCCCGTTCAAACTCTCAAGTAGCCAAGGAGTCAAGCAAAGAGAACTACAAAGGTTGTATTCTCTTTACTTAGTGTTTTATTACTTGTAGTATGTGATACTACTTCTTATGTTACTTTAAATTTCTAGTTTGATCCTAGGTTAGTTTGCTGAGCAGCCCAAAAAATTAAATTATAGCATGTTTGACGCATTACAAACCTTTCTGAGGTGCTAGGTAAAGCCAACAGTAGTATCAGAGCAAATTTAGAGCATTAGAGTAACCTAGACGACATTAAAACACTTCGAACGAATATAGATTACCCAAAAAAACCCATCTCTGGAAATTTTTCAAAATGTTGGAATTTTTCATATTAAAAATATTCAGAAAATTATGCAGGTAATTCTATGGACCCTTTAGAAGAACAATACCCTAACTCGACTAAACGGCCACGGAACCACGACAGAAACCTGGTTTTGGCGGCGGTTCCGCGGCGCCGTTTGTGAGGCTTGGGTCGGCCCTTCTACGGTTGGTCCATAGGTTCTGTGGCATGCTTCTGGGTAATTTTAATTCTGCTCAGGAGTTGAGTTTTTCTGTGGATTTTTGGGTCATTGATCGATCAATAAAATGGTTTAACATCGCTTAGATTATATGCATATTTTGACATGAGATGTTATATCTTGCTGTGAAATGATGTATAGGATCGCCGCGATGAATGGCTGGGGGTTTTATGTGAGATGAGAGTTTTCTTTTCATTCATGTAAAATTCATTTGTATGTAATATTATTTTATTGGGGCACATCCGGGTTGAGGATGATGTTTCCTTCGATGTATATTATTTACTTTTCCGCATTAGGATAGACCTAAGGTGGGGAGCATAAGTGACCGGGTTCTAGAGTCCAGTGGGAGGCCATCTCGAGGAGTCGAGACCGGGTCTCCTAATTCTAGAATTGGTAGGGTTGCTTGCTGCTCTCGTAGGGGTCTAGGGTGTGGGGTTGGCTATTCATCACGACTGTGGAACCCGTATTTTCTATCGTTGGCAAAATATAAAATCCGGAATTCCTAATATATCCTATATTTTCAAATATGTGCTTCTGCTGTTTATATTCTATGATGTGATCGCTTGATATATCTGAGACGAATGCAATATTATATATGAGATATATAGTAGGCGTTGTTTATGTTTCGCACCCGCGCTAGTCCCGTCCCGGTATGCCGTTAGTTAAGTAACCTAACGGCGCATAACGGAACATTATGGTGAATGCGGATGGCATAAGCGTATGTTGTATTTTCGTTTCTTTTCTGTGTTTGGCTTAAGGACTTAAATGATGGGACTACATTAATATGATTAATGTAAGGAAAAATAAACCTAAAAAGATATTGTAGAATCGAATTTAAAAACCACTCGGCTTTTTGAGAAAAAGCTACATTTCAAAATTACGGAGAATAAGACACTCCTTTTGAAAACCGTTTGATTCTACAACGATATCAAGTTCAAAGAGTTAAAGGTTTTCTTAAAACCATCTGCAACCCTCCGTCATTTTAGGAAGTAGAGTACTTAGTATTCGTGCTACGTTTGTTGAACTTAGCCAAGACATATTGACATATTGTACGGTAGCTAAGTGATGTCTTCCTACACAGCATATGATGTGATTAATTAGGGCAGGCATGTGACTTTGTTGACCTTAGCCAAGGGTCATATGAATAGGTATAATTAATCAAGAAATGACTCGTGGAACTTGACCAGTGCTTGTGATTTGTTGACCTTAGCCAAGGTCATGAGTGCTAGGGGTAAAACCATATCGGGATTTTCAAGAGTTGAAATTTGCAATGAGATTGCATACCTTCCATATGATGGTTGGATCCTGATCCCACTGTGAGCAAGAGTTGCTCCTAGGAGAGTTTTGCACTTTACAATTAGTTAACTCATTAGGTGTCTAGAAAGGTGTTAACGAGGCTATGCCTCTGGGAAAATGAGGTTTACTTTAATTAGGTCCGTGCGAAAGCACGGGGAACCTCCCTCAAGTACCGACACTGGCCTGGCTGAACGGTTAGCGAAGTTATAGAATGTAATTAATCCTGGCTAGTTTTCCTTTTAAGGTTTGAAGGGAAATTTGATGAAAGCAGTGGGAGACATCAATTAGATAAGATAATAACCAATCTGATCATTGCAAGATCTTTCGCTGAGTGTATTCTTTTCTCTCTCCTAATGGCAGATACCAATGACAGGACTTAAGCTTCTACTAGAGAAAAATAAACTGAATGTGACCAATTATAAAGACTGGCTGAGGAACATTAACATAGCCTTGACTTATGATAAGGTATCATATGTCCTCACGGCTCCAGCCCCGCCCGTCCCAGGTCCTAAATCTTCGGTTGCGGATAAGGAAGTCCGCAAGACATAGGACGCTGACTGTGCCATGGCCAATTGCCTCGCGCTTGAATCGATGGATAACACACATCAAAAGCAGCACGAGCAGATGGATGTCTAATCCATTTTTCTCCATACAAAAGAGTTGTATGGGGAGCAATCTCGTGTCTTACGGTACGAAGCGTCACGAAAGCTGTTTCAGACGCGGATGGCTCCTGGCACACCAGTAGGTGACCATGTTCTGAAGATGATAGCTCTTATAGAAGAGCTTGAGGACCTCGGATGGACAATGGACAACGAACAATATACTGATATCATTCTGCAGTCTCTCCCCCCCACCTTTGCTCAGTTTGTAGTTAACTTCAACATGCACAACATGGAAAAGTCACTACCTGAACTCCTCAATATGTTGAGGAGTGCAGATAGCATGCTGAAATCAGTGAAGACTCCCGCTTTGATTGCTGGGCCATCTTCCTCCTTTCACCCGAAGGCCAAGGCCAAGGGAAAGATATAGAAGAAACCCGCCAAACCTAGAGGTGGAGTTAAAAAGGTTAAGGGGAAAGACAAGTCCACGGCTGGGGAATCGGTGTTATCACTGCCACAAATTAGGACACTGGAAGCGCAATTGCACTGAGTACTTAGATCTCAAAAGGAAGAAGCATGGTGATGCTTCCGCTTCAGGTGTGTTTGTGACAGAAAACTGTTTTTCTATAAACTCTGCTTCCTGGGTATTAGATACCAGTTCAGGTTCTCTCATTTGCAATTCCATACAAAGAGGCTGAGAAATAGCAAAGTTTTGAAGATATGTGACCATACTCTCCGGGTTGGAAATGGTTCCAATGTACATGCGGTTTCAGTGGGAGAGTATCACCTGGGGTTGCCGTCAGGGTGTATATTTGTTTTGAACCCATGATATTATGTAACTAATATGCTTTGTAATATAATATCCGTTTCTTTGTTAGACAATGAAGGATATAATTTTGTATTGCAGAATAATGTTATGAACATTAACCTGAATCAAATGCTGGTTGGGTATGGTACACTTAATAATGGGATATACGTCCTAAATCAACACACAGTTTTCAGCATACAACACACTAATAAAAGAAAACTTTCAGAAATAAATGAAGCTTTTCTTTGGTACTGTAGACTTGGTCATATTAACGAAACAAAAATAAACAAGCTACATAAAGATGGATATTTAAACCCTTTTGAATATAAATCTTATGCAACTTGCCAGTCTTGTATCAAGAGTAAAATGACCAAATCTCCGTTTACAGGACACGGAGAAAGAGCTACTCAGCTCTTAGCCCTCATACATAGTGATGTATGCGGGCCATTGTCTACACAGGCTAGATGCGGTTTTTCTTACTTCATAACTTTTACTGATGATTTCTCAAGGTTCGGTCATGTGTTTTTACTAAAGCATAAGTCTGAAGCTTTCGAGAAATTCACTGAGTACAAACTTGAGGTAGAAAAATAAACCGGATTGAGTATCAAAATGCTTCGATCAGATCGAGGTGGTGAGTATCTCAGCACAAAATTTGCAGACTTTCTAAAAGAGAATGGGATTCTTTCTCAGCTCACTCCTCCATACACACCACAGCACAACGGTGTGTCAGAGCGGAAGAATTGGACCCTATTGGATATAGTTCGTTCCATGATGAGTGATGCTGAGTTACCTGTCTCATTTTGTGGGCACGCATTGGAGACTGCAGCGTTTCTATTGAACAGGGTTCCAACCAAAACCGTGTCTACCATGCCATATGAGATATGGCATGGGAAGAGACCATCTCTTAAACGAGTTAAGATTTGGGGTTGTCCGGCCTATGTTAAAAAGTAAAATCCGGACAAACTGGAGACATGGTCAGTCATGTGTAATTTTGTGGTGTTGGATATATGTATGCCCTAAAGGCCATTATGTGATAGTGGATGTACTTATACATGTATATATATATATTCAGTGTACATTCTTGCTCGACATGATAGTATGCTATCTGGTTCTTCTTTATCTGACATGTTGATCTGATCATGCTTTTATTCTTTCATACATGTTGATAAAGCCCTGAGGATATAGGCTTGACTACTGTGATTATGATAGAGATCATACTAGTGGGACATCAGTAGTTTATAAGCATATCGTGGAATGTCCCTAGTCGTGGGTGTATCGAGACGGGGCATCGATATACCAGAGTAGACTAGCGTATATGATACTAGACCCATATGATGGGCGATGGATGTTCCCACATTCATCGATGTTTGACATCGAGATTGTATACGGGTGCTCAGTGGTGACTGGGTACACTGGACGGACTCGCCGAGAACTCCTATATGGAATTATATCTATCGTCGGATAGCAGTTCTTAGGTGACACTGGTGCAAGTTAGTGTGTAGACTCGAGATCGTCATAGAGTCTTGTGTGTTCTCCCACTGTACTTTGATTACCACCCTACCACGGCTCTACTGAGTCGTGCAAACAGGTGGCCGTTGGGTACAATCCCGAGACACACGAAGGCAATGAGCGATAGGAGGGGTTTCGTCTCTCCCGGTATTGGGAGTTGATGCTGTGCTGTGCTCGACTGGCTATATCAGTAAGTCCCTGGCCAGGGCTGTTGGGATTTGCTGATAAGTGTTATCAGTAGTTTCTCGATCTGTTATAGGCCATTCATCGGCATGACTTATTGAGTTATTGGGGTCGACATTACCATCTCTAGACTCGATATGCAGCATATCTGACGAAGAGACCGGACTGTACGGTTGTAAGTCCACGTTACCTCTCCCGGTTCTTTCGGGCTTGCGGAAATGGTGAAAAACGATTTTTAGGGTTTGGGTAACATGGACTACAAAAACGGATCTTGGCTAAACTACACACTAGCAACCTAACAAGAGATTTAGCTACTCGGTTAGGGGTTATACCTCACTTGAACTCCTTCTTCTTGAACTCTTTGTAGTGGTTGGATGGTGCTATCCTCGTCGCCTTCTTCCGTCAAAAATGGATCCACCTGAGGGTTCAACCTTGGGCTCCTTTCTCGAACTTTGAGAGAACTAAAGTCTTTGGCTTGCTAGACCTTCAACCCTAGAATGAGTAGAGAGTGGATTAGAGTATTTTATCGCAAGGAGAGGTTTCTCAACACATGAGAATGGATCTCCTTGAACTAGAGGAGGAGGAAGAAGAAGAGAGGAGAGAGAATCAATATGATAGAATGAAATGGTTTTTTACAACCATAACAATATCTAGTGAATTATCAAATTAATAAAATTAATCTAAATGAAAAGTTGATGGAAGGTTTGATAAGACTATTATCATTTCATATTAAATGGTTTTGCTAGAATCAAAGAGCATCTTTGATGTGTAATGATGATAATCAATGTTTCAACCATGGTCAACAAGTCAACCTTGGTCAATAAGTCAACAAACCCAACCATGACACAATTTCATTTAATTAATATTATTAATTGATATATCACAAATTCATTAGGGTTTGGAAAAAGACGAATGTCAACTGTGCATACACACCCGTTCCGAAACCCTAATGAAATTCCTCTTCCTCAGCCTCAATCAACTGTGCATACACACCCGCATTCTTGTTCCGAGGAACATGAATACTATGAGATAAAACTAACCCCAAAACATATACTAGGATCTGGCTCAAACCAGAGCCCGCTAGTAATATCCGTCCGGACGCCAAAAGTGCACAAGTTCGCGGATGAGAACGAACCATGTCGCAAAACCATGCGACCTCTACTCTGTTTTGCCCAAAGGCGAATAGCCCTCTGTGTGGGACTCTAAAGACTCGACACTACGCTGGCAGTGGGTTTAACTACAGACCGCAAGTGGCACTAGCTGTGCGTAACGGTCCCCAGGTAGATGCCGATAAGAAGACGGATGAGGTGAAACCCATCTGAACTCCTACCGAGTCTGAATGTGACAATCTCCATACAGTCCGGTCTGTTCGTCTGATACATCGCATGGCGGGCCTACGGGGCGGTAAACGCCAGTACCCTAAAAGCGGTACAACTCGTGTCGGAGTGAAGCCCAGAACACCCTGAGATAACACTGGAAACCTACCAGTATATCTCGCTTGCCCTGGCTAGGGACTACTCGTGTAATGGCTTTCCTAGACACAGTGCGATGTCAACCCCCAATACCGGGAAAGACGAATCATGTCTAACCGTCACTGCCTCCAAGTGCTTCGGGACTGCACCCAACTACTACCTGTTTGCACGACTCCTTTGAGCCGTGGTAGGGTAGTAATCTAAGTACGGTGGGAACACACTCGAGGCGAAGTGACAGTGTCAAGTCAGCGGACTAAGCTGTACTCATGTCACCTGGGAACTGATAACTGACGATAGGTATAGTACCAACCAATAGTTCCCGACGAGTCCTATCCAGTGTACTCGTAACCCAACGAGCACCCGCATACTATCTCCAGTACGACGTACTGATGGTTGTGGGACAGACCACCTCCTACACTGGGATGAGAAGCGCATACGCTAGTCTACTCCGGAGTATCGATGCCCTCTCTCGATAGTCCTGCGAGTAGGGACCTGCATAAGGATGTGCTTATAGATTACCCAGCCCCCACTAGTGTGACTGCCATCACAACGCTGGTAATCAAGCAAAGATCCTAAGGGCTCCACTAATGTGTATAAGTGATATACTAAAATAAACACATGTACACATTGAAGTAGAAACAAACCAAGTAGCATACTACTATATTGAGCATGATTGTCTATACAACTATGAATATCCCAAGCTTCCATTAAGTAATATACAGACTAGTATGATACAGTAATGGCCTCTAGGGCATATACACTAACAATCTCCCACTTGCACTAAGGCCATGTACTGGCGTATCGAAGACCTATCATCTCGATCAGCCGCTCGAACTGAGTCTGGGGTAAGGCCTTTGTGAATGGATCTGCAGTGTTATCTTCTGAAGCAACCCTCCGAACCTCGATCTCCTTGCGATCCACGATCTCCCTGATCAGGTGATACCGCCTCAAGATGTGTCTGGATTTCTGATGGGTCCTGGGTTCCTTTGCTAAAGCTATAGCCCCGTTGTTGTTGCAATACAGAGGTATTGGGTCAACAATGGACGGAACCACCTGAAGTTCTTTCAAGAACTTCCTTATCCAGACGGCTTCTTTTGCGGCATCAGATGCAGCAATATATTTCGCTTCCATAGTCGAGTCAGCAACGGTTTCCTGTTTGGAACTCTTCCAACACACCGCCCCTCCGTTGAGGGTAAAGACAAAGCCCGACATGGACTTGGAATCATCCTTGTCACTCTGGAAGCTGGAGTCAGCAAAGGCCTCAATCTGGAGGTCTTTTCCGCCATTCACCGAGAACACCTCCTTAGTCCTTCTCAGGTACTTGAGAATGTTCTTTACCGCTATCCAGTGTTTCTCCTCAGGGTTTGACTGATACCTGCTTACCACACTCAGTGCATAAGCCACATCTGGTCTGGTACACAACATCGCATACATTATAGAGCTTACCGCAGAAGCGTAGGGTATAATAGACATGCGATCCCTTTCCAAATCAGTATTGGGAGACATCTTTTTGGAGAAGGTGATCCCGTGACAAGCCGGTAGATTACCGCGCTTGGAATCTTCCATACTGAATCTTTTCAGTATGGTGTCGATGTACCTGGACTGTGAAAGTCCCAGTATCCTCTTGGATCTGTCACGATAGATCCGGATCCCCAGAATGTATGAGGCATCACCCAGGTCTTTCATGGAGAACCTGTGTGACAAGAACCCCTTGACAGATTGTAGCATAGGAATGTCATTTCCTATTAAGAGAATGTCATCCACGTATAAAACGAGCAATACTACAGTTCTCGCTACAAATCTACTATGGATGCATGGTTCATCTGGATTTTTGATAAAGCCAAATTCCTTGACCGTCTCATCAAAACAGATGTTCCAACTCCGCGATGCCTGCTTTAGTCCATAGATGGACTTAAGCAACTTGCACACCTTTCCGCTGCTCCCACTCTTAATGAAACCCTCTGGCTGGTCCATATAGACACATTCCTCTAAATTTCCATTTAGAAAAGCGGTCTTTACGTCCATTTGCCAGATCTCATAATCATGGAAGGCAGCAATGGCAAGAAGGATCCGAATGGATTTCAGCATAGCTACTGGAGAAAAGGTCTCGTCATAGTCCAAACCAGGTCTTTAAGGAAAACCCTTTGCAACCAGTCTAGCTTTATAGGTCTCAACCTGTCCATCTACACCAATCTTCCTTTTGAAGATCCACTTGCATCCTACGGGTTTCACCCCATCTGGAGCAACGTCCAACGTCCATACTTTGTTGGTGTACATGGACTCCATTTCGGTCCGCATTGCATCCAGCCATTTTACCGAGTCAACGCTCTGAATGGCTTGCTGGAAGCTAGTCGGCTCATCATAATCAATGATGCAATCCTCTCTATTCCCGTCTATGAGAAAACCGTAGTATCTCTCGGGCGGATGAGACTGCCTACTACTCCTGCGGAGCGGCGTAGGAATGTCATTTTCTTTTGAACCCTTTGGTTCCACTAAGCTTTCAGTAATAGTCTGTGGTTCTGGAATTTCTTCCAGTTCTATTGCGTTCCCACTTATCTAATTTTCCAAAAATTCAGTTTCCAAGAAGTGGGGATGACGAGAAACATAGATCTTTTGTTCCTCTTCGCAATAGAAAAAATATCCCTTGGAGTTCTTTGGATATCCCACAAACTTGCACTGTACTGAGCGTGCCTCGAGCTTGTCCGCATGCTGCTTTTTGACAAAAGCTGGACATCCCCATGTCTTAATGTGATTAAGATAGGGTCTCTTCCCACACCACATCTGATAGGGTGTAGTAGGCACAGTCTTAGTGGGAACTCGGTTCAAAAGGTATGCAGCTGATTCTAGTGCATATCCCCAGAATGATCGCGGTAACTCAGCGTTACTCATCATGGAACGTACCATATCCAATAGGGTCCGGTTCCGTCTCTCCGATACACCGTTATGTTGCGGAGTGTATGGAGGAGTAAGCTGAGAGAGAATTCCATTCTCTTTTAAATAGTCCAGGAACTCGGCACTCAAGTATTCACCACCTCGATCCGATCTTAGAATCTTGATACTTTTGGCGGTTTGTTTTTCTACTTCATTCTTATATTCCTGGAATTTTCCAAAGGCTTCGGACTTATGTTTCATTAAGAAGACATAACCGTACCTTGAAAAGTCATCCGTAAAAGTAATGAAGTAAGAATAACCGCTTCGCGCATGTGTAGACATTGGACCGCACACGTCGCTGTGTACGAGTCCCAAGAGCTCGCTCGCTCTTACTCTGTGTCCAGTAAACGGAGTCTTTGTCATCTTTCCTTTGAGACAGGATTGATAAGTGGCATATGATTTATATTCGAACGGATTCAAATATCCTTCTGTATGTAATTTCGTCAACCTTCTCTCATTGATGTGTCCTAGTCTACAATGCCATAAGAAAATCTGATTTATTTTTGGAGACTTTCTTTTGTGTGTATTCTGGACATTGAAAATCTGTGGTTGGTTTAATATGTATATTCCATTGCTTAATGTACCTGACCCAATCAGAACTTGATTAAGGTGAATGTTTACAACATTACTTACAAACGCAAATTCATAACCTTCTTTAGAAGTCAAAGATACAGAAATGATATTACAGGTTGCGTTGGGTACAAAATAGCAATTACGCAAAACCAAAACGTGTCCATCTGACAACCCCAGGTGACAGTCCCCCACGGCCTTAGCATCCATGCTAGCTCCGTTTGCAACTTTGAGGGTTATGTCACCTGCCTTCAAAACCCTACGGTTTCTCAACGCCTGCAAAGAATTACAGATATGAGATCCTGATCCGGTATCTAATACCCAGGAAGTAGAGTTTATAAATAGACAGTTTTCAATAACATACACACCTGAAGCTGAAGCCGCAACATGCTTCAGTTCCTGTGTTCTGGCTTTCCAAGCCCTGCAATCTTTCTTCCAGTGTCCACTCTTGTGACAGTAAAAGCATTCTTCTTTATCCACAAGTTTCCCCGCTACCTTTGTTGCTTTCGCCTTTCCCTTCGTATCCACTTTACTAACACCGCCCCTTGGTTTGGCGGGGGCTTTCTTCTTCTTTCCCTTGGCTTTCGCCCTGGACTTAGAAGAGGAAGATCCTCCTACAAACAAAGTGGATGTTTCCCTACCTTTCTGTAGGGTGCCCTCTGCACTCCTCAGCATGTTGAGGAGTTCTGAAAGTTCAACTTCTTTTTCTTGTAAGTTGAAATTCAGGATGAACTGGGCATAAGTGGAAGGAAGGGACTGAAGAATCAAGTCCGTATAAAGCTCATTTTCCAACGTGGTCCCAAGGTCCGTGAGCTCCTCAATGAAGCCAATCATCTTAAGCACGTGTTCCGCTACCGATGATCCGACGGCAAATCTTGCCGAAAACAACTTCTTCGACACTTCGTATCTTGCGATACGAGATTGCTCTCCATACAGTTCTTTTGTATGGAGAAATATGGATTCGAGGTCCATATTCTCATGCCTCCTCTGATGTTCGTTGTCCATAGAGGAAAGCACAAGGTATTTGGCCTTCGCGCTATCTATCTCCCAAGTCGTACGGATTTCCTTATCCGCGACACTGGAGGTGGGACCTGGGACGGGGGGAGCTTTGGTGGTAAGGAGATACCCCAACTTGTCGTAAGTGATTGCCATCTTGACATTCCTGAGCCAATCTTTGTAGTTTGGCCCTGTCAGTATGTTTTTATCTAGTAGTAACTTAAGTCCAGTCATGATGAATGGTCGCTGCAATTAGGAGAGAGAGAAGAAACACTTTAGCACGATGCTCTTGCAAGTTTAGAGTGGTTTTTAATTTGTCTAAACAGGATGGCTCCCACTGTCTCTCGAATCTCTCCTCAAACCAAAAAGGAAGAATTAGTCAGGATCAATTTCACCGCACAATACTTGCTTAACCGTTCGGCCAGGCTGGTGTCGGTACTTCGAGGGAGGTTTTCCAACGCTTTCGCGAAGTTCCTTAATTTAAGAACCTCTTTTCCCTTGGGGCGTAGCCCCGCTAACACCTTTCTAGACACCTACTAGGTTTATAGCATTGATCGTTTAGTGAGAAATTTCCCGAGGAGTAGCATATACTCACAGTAGGATCGGGATCCAGATATCATTGCGTGGCAAAACTGAAGGAATCCTACCAGAATCATCACACTCCAAATGGTATGCAGCGCTAGCAAGTTTCAGTTCTTTTGAAACTCCCGATGTGGATTTTTGCCCCATGCTCTTATGACCTTGACTTTGGCCAACAAATCATAAGTCACATGTCAAGTTCTACCCGTCATTCTCCAGGTTAATTTGAACCCACCCGCACCTACCCTTGACTTTGGCAAACAAGGCAGTACGACTGTCCCAAACCAACACATCTATCTATGCTGCACATGAATGCCCAATAGCTACCAATCAATATGCCTTGACTTTGGCCAACAAACATAGCTTGAATACTATTGACCATCCATGTGAAACGACGGAGAGCTACGAATGGTTTTGGCAAAACCGTGAACGTAGTGAACTTGATATAATCGATGGAACGAGATAGCTTTTAAAAGGAGTGGTTTAAGCTCCGCGTTTAAAAGTTATTTTGAAAAGAAACCGAGTGGTTTTGAAAGTGTTCCAACGACTTTTACTTGGTTTATTTTTCTTGCATTAGTTCTTTTAATGCGTCCCATCATTTAATCCTACCATTGCAGAAAACAACCAAAATATGACATACGCTTATGCCATTCGCATTCGCCACGGGGCCCCGTCATCACCCGTTAGGTTACTTAACTAACGACAGAGCGGGGGCTGGGGTAGCGCGGCTGCAAAACATAAGCAACGTCTAAATAATATCATACACAGATATATATTGCAATGATAGCCATTTCAGATCACAGATGAATACATTGGATATACTAGGAATCCGCAATTTGTACGAGCCTGTAACAAAAAGCGGATTACACGGTCGCGATGAATAGCCAAAACCCCACCCTAGACCCCTACGGGTGCGGCAAACTACCCGCCAAATATCCGAAGTGGAGCAACCTCCCTCAATGACGTGAGTAGGCCACTCGGCACTTCGAGATACCCGGTAGTTTGTGCACCCCACCTTGGGTCTATCCTAGGAGCAAAAACAGTAAAAAGAAATTATACAATGACGGCTACAACCCCGACCCGGTTGTGCGGCCAAAAATAATATTACATCAATTTACATATTACAAGAATTGAAAGATAAATAAAAACTCCCATCTCATAATTCCCCCCGGCTATTCATCCGCGACAATCCAACAAATTCATATACACAAACCATCAACATTACAGATTACAGATATGTATAACCCCCACTAATCGACGTATAGCGATTAGTAGACGTTCAATACATATAAAACATTACAGATATAACCATTAGCCAAAGTCTACAGAAAATCGACAAAAATACGGATTTGTAGCCACCCCAAAAACAAACTTGTTCTCTGGAAAATCTGGGCAGAAACAAACCATCCCAAAAATCCGAAAACACCCCTAGAAACAAACTGCAGGAGAAACGATCCACGGCCGAGTCAAGTCGGCCGCGGATCCGCGGCAGAAGCAAGCTTCTGCCGCGGAACCGCGGCAGAAGCAAGCTTCTGCCGCGGAACCGCGGCGACTTGGTCGGCTCGTGCGATCGTTTTTCTTGCCTGTTTATAGAAAAGCCTGAGCCGATTTTTAAGACATGATTTTTTATTTTTTGAGCAGAAAAAAAAATGGCAGCAACTAGGGTTTTCCGGGGTGTTTTGCGGATTTTTCATTCGGTCGATATTCTAAATACTTTGCTAACATACTAGGGTGTGTTTAGTTAGGCTCTGATACCACTGTAAGTCCACGTTACCTCTCCCGGTTCTTTCGGGCTTGCGGAAATGGTGATAAACGATTTTTAGGGTTTGGGTAACATGGACTACAAAAACGGATCTTGGCTAAACTACACACTAGCAACCTAACAAGAGATTTATCTACTCGGTTAGGGGTTATACCTCACTTTAACTCCTTCTTCTTGAACTCTTTGTAGTGGTTGGATGGTGCTATCATCGTCGCCTTCTTCCGTCAAAGATGGATCCACCTGAGGGTTCAACCTTGGGCTCCTTTCTCGAACTTTGAGAGAACTAAGGTCTTTGGCTTGCTAGACCTTCAACCCTAGAATGACTAGAGAGTGGTTTAGAGTATTTTATCTCAAGGAGAGGTTTCTCAACACAGGAGAATGGATCTCCTTGAACTAAAGGAGGAGGAAGAAGAAGAGAGGAGAGAGAATCAATATGATAGAATGAAATGGTTTTTTACAACCATAACAATATCTAGTGAATTATCAAATTAATAAAATTAATCTAAATGAAAAGTTGATGGAAGGTTTGAAAAGACTATTATCATTTCACATTAAATGGTTTTGCTAGAATCAAAGAGCATCTTTGATGTGTAATGATGATAGTCAATGTTTCAACCATGGTCAACAAGTCAACCTTAGTCAATAAGTCAACAAACCCAACCATTACACAATTTCATTTAATTAATATTATTAATTGATATATCATAAATTCATTAGGGTTTGGAAAAAGACGACTGTCAACTGTGCATACACACCCGTTCCGAAACCCTAATGAAATTCCTCTTCCTCCGTCTCAATCAACCGTGCATACACACCCGCATTCTTGTTCCGAAGAACATGAATACTATGAGATAAAACTAACCCCAAAACATATACTAGGATCTGGCTCAAACCAGAGCCCGCTAGTAATATCCGTCCGGACGCCAAAAGTGCACAAGTGCGCGGATGAGAACGAACCCTGTCGCAAAACCATGCGACCTCTACTCTGTTTTGCCCAAAGACGAATAGCCCTCTGTGTGGGACTCTAAAGACTCGACACTACGCTGGCAGTGGGTTTAACCACAGACCGCAAGCGGCACTAACTGTGCGTAACGGTCCCCAGGTAGATGCCGATAAGAAGACGGACGAGGTGAAACCCATCTGAACTCCTACTGAGTCTGAATTTGACAATCTCCATACAGTCCGGTCTGTTCGTCTGATACATTGCATGGCGGGCCTAGGGGGCGGTAAACGCCAGTCCCCTAAAAGCGGTACAAGTCGTGTCGGAGTGAAGCCCAGAACACCCTGAGATAACACCGGAAACCTACCAGTATATCTCGCTTGCCCTGGCCAGGGACTACTCGTGTAATGGCTCTCCTAGACACAGCGCGATGTCAACCCCCAATACCGGGAGAGACGAATCCTGTCTAACCGTCGCTACCTCCAAGTGCTTCGGGACTGCACCCAACTGCTACCTGTTTGCACGACTCCTTTGAGCCATGGTAGGGTAGTAATCTACGTACAGTGGGAACACACTTGAGGCGAAGTGACAGTGTCAAGTCAGCGGACTAAGCTGTACTCATGTCACTTGGGAACTGATAACTGACGATAGGTATAGTACCAACCAACAGTTCCCGACGAGTCCTGTCCAGTGTACTCGTAACCCAACGAGCACCCGCATATTATCTCTAGTACGACGTACTGATGGCTGTGGGACAGACCACCTCCCACACTGGGATGAGAAGCGCATACGCTAGTCTACTCTGGAGTATCGATGCCCTCTCTCGATAGTCCTGCGACTAGGGACCTGCATAAGGATGTGCTTATAGATTACCCAGCCCCCACTAGTGTGACTACCATCACAACGCTGGTAATCAACCAAAGATCCTAAGGGCTCCACTAATGTGTATAAGTGATATACTAAAATAAACACATGTACACATTGAAGTAGAAACAAACCAAGTAGCATACTACTATATTGAGCAATATTGTCTATACAACTGTGAATATCCCAAGCTTCCATTAAGTAATATACAGACTAGTATGATACAATAATGGCCTCTAGGGCATATACACTAACAACGGTAGTGTTGCCGGTTGGTTCGACGGGAGTTGTAGCAGGTTCGCTTGTTCTTTTCTGATCGCTCAATACCCGGGTGGCCGTTACGTTTAGCTGACCGCTTGCAGCTTGGGGGTGCTTGATATGATCATCACCCACTGCCGGTGTATTGACGAGTCTTAGAGTCCCACAAAGGAGTTACCTAGTCCAGGCGAAACGTTGTGGTGCGCATATGCGATATGTGCATGGACCCGGTTAAAATGCGCGTATGAGATACCGTATATTAATCGGGTGGCTTGCTTTTGGTTAGGTCATATGTGATATGACCGGATTGCAAAATCAAGTGTTGATTTATCATTTGACAATTAGTTTCTCACTAGAAATCCTTTCTTGTATTTTTGGATGTATGCATGCATGTATGCATTCATTCTTGTTCATGCACATATGGATGTGCATGCACACATGTAGGGTTCCTAGGCACACACAAGAGGTTCCACAAGGCATCAACCATGCCAAATTCAAATTTTCCGGTGCCGAGAAACCCTAAACTAGATTGATTACTAGAGGTAAGGCGAAAGAACATGCAAGTTAACAACTTAACTACAAGTGAAAGGGATTACAACCTTTGTAGATCCGGTCCTCCACTTTTAAAGCTCCGTGTTGACGTCCCTCCGCTGCGATCATCGGATCCCGGACTCTAGCGATGGTTTCGTCGGAGAAATGATCGGGCTAGGTCATTGACTTCGAGGCCGAAGATGATCTACGTCGAGGAGACTCAAACTCAAGCTATTCCTTCACTTGGTCAAAAACTTTATGAAGAGAACACCCTATACTACATGGCAAGTAGTAGAGGATGAAGAAATAGGAAGTGGGTTCACTTTAGAATTGGATTTCTCACTCTTTTTCTCATGGCACCATTGGAGCTAGCAAGCTTTTGTGAGCTTGATGAAGGAGAAGAAGAAGAAAAGAAATTAAAAGAATAATATGAAACTTATCCTTTTAATCATGGCACCATGGTTGAGTTAAGCCCTCATGCTTAACTCATATAGAGAATTAACCAAAGCATTAGGTTAAGGGTTGGGTTAACTAATATCTTTGAACAAATGACAAAAGAGTTGACTTTGTCAATATTTATCAAGCTTCATGAAGCTTGATAACTTTGACCAAAGTCTTACTCTTTTGTTATTTGTTAGGAAAATAGTAAACCCTAATTTAACCTTGATTTGGTTCAAGTCTCATACACACAACTTGTTTGTATCATCAAGCATGATACAAACATGTACACTTGCATATATTACATATAAACAATGTGCACATTCAAGTGAGAAAATCAATCTTAAGTGAACCAATACTAGTTAATGTAAAGTAATATATCAAATATATAATTATACATTAAATCATTAAATCAACACTTGATTTAACGATCCAGTCATATCGCATATAACCGACTAATATTATATAGTAACAACTTATCGAATCAACACTTGATCCGATAACCCGGCTATATCGCATACAACTGATCAATGTCACAAATCGCGAGAATAGAATTCAGTATCACATACTGGTATTATTCTCGGACCCTCACATATCTCATATGCGCTCCTATTTCGTTTCGCTTGAGCCAGGAAACCCCTGTGTAGGACTCTAAAGACTTGTCAATACGCCGGTAGTAGGTGATGATCATATCAAACACCCACAAGCCGCAAGCGGTCTGCTAAATGTAACGGCCACCCGGGTATTGAGCAATCAGAAGATAAACGAGCAAGCCCGCTCATCACCATGTGAATCCAACCAGTAAAACTACCGTACAGTCCGGTCTGTTCGTCTGATATGTCGCATATCTCGTCTAGGGGTGGTAAACGTCAGACCCCAATACCTCGATAAGTCGTGTCGATATGAGGCTCATAATGGGTCAAGAAACTACTGGTAACACTTACCAGTAAATCCCTAAAGCAGCCTTGGCCAAGGACTTCCTGTTATAGCCAATCGAGCACTGCGCAACATCAACTCCCTATACCGGGAGAGACGAAACCCCTCGTATCGCTCATTGCCTCCATGTGACTCGGGACTGTACCCAAAAACCACCGTTTTGCACGCCCTCTTGGACGTGGTAAGGTGGAAATCAAAGCACAGTGGGAATCACACAAGACTCTATGACGATCTCAGGTCTACAGACTAACCTGCACCAGTGTCACCAGAGAACTGCCATCTGACGTAAGGTATAATACCATCTGGGAGTTCTCGGCGAGTCCGTCCAGTGTACCCAGTCTCCACTGAGCACCCGTATATCATCTCTGATGTCAAACACCAATGGATATGGGATCATCCATCGCCCATCTGTATGGGTCGAGAAGGTACACGCTAGTCTACTCTGGTATATCGATGCCCCGTCTCGATACACCCACAATTAGGGACCTTGAAGGATGTACTTATAGACTACCATGTCCCCACTAGTATGATCCGCATCATAGTCCAGGTAGTCAAGTACACATCCTAAGGGCTTTACCAACATGTAACAGAGAGACAATCAGTGTACACGTTAAGGTAAAGAATAACCAAATAGCATACTATCATATCTAGCAAGAAAGTCATTCCTATATATGTCCAAGCATCCACTATAATATACATCCTATGTATAGTAATGGCCTCAAGGGCATACATATAACTAACAATCTCCCACTTGCACTAGGGCTATCTGATAGCAGTGGTTGTAGTATCTCTTACTCAACCATCCCATAAAATTCTCTCTCTGGGAAAAGGCCTTTGTGAGTGGATCCGCCCTGTCGTCCTCTGAGTCTACTCTCCTAACCTCGATCCCCTGGAGATCAACCATCTCCACGATCAGGTGATACTGCCTAAGAATATGTCTGGATCACTGATGGGATGGACGTTCCTAGGCATAAGCCACAACTCCATTGTCACACAATGGGAGGAACGAAGTTCATCTCATGAACTAATATACACCCAGACTGCCTCTTTGGTAGCATCTTTGGTAGCGATGTATCCAGCCTTTATCGTCTAGTATGCCACGGTATCTAGCTTGGAACTCTTCCAACATATCGTCCCTTTAATGAAGGTAAAGACAATGCCTGTGACTGACATTCAGTCGTCCTTATCACCCTGGAACCTTTCCAGTGATTCTCCCCAGGATCAATAGATACCATCTCACTACAACTAGTGAGTATCCTAACATCCAATTAGATCTATCTCATAGATCGAAAACCCAGGATTTAGTAGGTATCACTTTGATCCTATATGGAGAATCCTTGTGATAAGCGGAGATTGACCGAGTGTAGCATAGGAAACTCCTTCCCTATCAAGAGTATGTCATCCACGCACTCTATGAGGATCACCATTATACTCCCTACTACCTTTTTGTATGTACAAGGTTCATCTACCATTTTGATGATGTCAAACTCTTTGACTAACTCATCAAAACAGATGTTCCAACTCTGCGATGCCTGCTTTATCACATAAAACATCTTGCATACGTTTCCGCTGCTCCCACTGTCTACGAAGCCCTCTGGCTGCGTACTTATAGACGCTTTCTTCCAAATCATCATTTAGAAAAACAGTCAAGACACCCAACCGCCAGATATCGTAGTCATGGTATGTAGCCGTAGCAAGTAGGATCTGGATGGACTTAAGCATAGCTACTTAGAAAAGGTTGCATTATAAGCCATAACTGGTCTATAATGCAGACCTTTAATAAGTCTAGCTTTGAAAGTCTCAACTTTTCCATGTACACCAAGTAATCTTCTCAAGATATACTTGCTCCTGATGGGGATTTAACCCTTCAGATAAAGCAACCAAAGTCCATACTTTGTTGGTGTATAAGGATTCCATCTCAGATCGATAAACATCCAGCCATTCTTACAGAGTCCTACTCCTAATGGCCAGCCCGAAACTAGTTGGGTCATCATCTCATGATGCAATCCTTGCTCCCACTGTCATAGAGAAACCGAATTTTCTCTCAGGTGGGTAAGGAACCCTACTAGACTGGCGGAGAGGCTGAGGTTCGTTGGTTGCTATTGAATCCTTTGGTTCTACCAAATCATCAGCTGCAGTTTGTATAGCTGGAACTCTTTCCAGTTCTACCTCATGTCCACAAATTTCTTCACAAGAAATTCCTTTTCATAAAGGTGGCATGCTGAGAAACAAAACATCTTTTGTTCCTCGGTTAGGTAGAAGATATTCCCTTGCGTATGCTTGGGATATCCAACAAACTTCTACAGATCTGACTTTGCCTCGAGCTTGTCCGGATTATGCTTTTTAGTCATAGGCCGGACAACCCCAAATCTTAACAAACTTAAGATATGGGCTCTTCCCTTTCCATATCTCATATGAAGTGGTAGGCAACTGATTTGATCGGAACCCTATTCAATAGGTATGCAACTTCATAAGTGCATAACTCCCTAAAAGGAAATAGGAAATTCAGTAGTACTCATCATAGAGCACACCATATCACATTGGGTGCTATTGCTCCGCCCTGATATACCATCGTGCTATGGTGTATACGGAGAAGTAATGCTGAGAGAGAATCTTATTCTTAGAATAGTCCAGGAATCCCGTGCTCAAGTATTCTCCTCCTTGATCACATCAAAGGACATAATACTTTTACCCGTTTTTTGTTCTCTACTTTTAAATTATATTCTGTGAATATCTCAAAAGCTTCGGACTTGTGTTTCAACAGGAACATATGTCTGAATCTCGAGAGATTATCAGAGAATGTAATGAAGTACAAAGAACCGGTGTTGGCATGTGTAGACCGGGGACCTTCATAAATCAGCATGTATCAAACCCAAGAGTTCACTAACTCTTTCTCTATTTCCAATAAACAGAGCTATGGTCATCTTATCTCTGTGACATGACTGGCATGTTTCACAAGATGTAAATTCAAACTAATTTAAATATGCATCTTAATGTAACTTCAGCTAGTTGGGTCGCATTGATATGACCTAGTCTACAATGCCTCAAGAAGGATTTGTTTATTTCTGAACTCTTCCTCTTATGTGTGTTCTGTATACTAAGAACTGTAGTTTGATTTAGAACGTCAATGCTTTTAGATAACGTGCCTGAACCGATCAACTCTTGATTTAGGAAATGTTCAAAACATTATCCAACAATACAAAATTATATCCTTCTTTACTAATAAAGAGACTGATATGATTTCGTATATCAGGGTCGGTATCTAATGACATTTGTTCAGAATCAATGTATTCAGGTAATACAGGGTGACAATGACCAACAGACCTGGCTGCAACACTTGCACCGTTTTCTGCCTCATGAAACTTATCACCCGTTCTCAGTTTTTTACCTTTCTGTAGCCCATGTAATATATTACATATGTGGGATCCTGATCTGGTATCATATACCCAGGACGTAAAGGACATTTGAGAAACAGTTCTCTGTAATGAACACCCGAAGATGATGCATCGGTATGCACTTTCTTCGTTTGGGCGGCACGGGAATTCTGGTAATCCCCAATTTCCTTCTCTATCTTATAACAATTATAAGTTGGAGCGGGACCAACGTTCCCCAGCTCAGTATAACAAGCGGGTTCGTTCAATATATCAGTTTTATTATCTTGATTAAGGCGTGACATGGTCGCTACCTAGAGAGAGAGAGAAGAAAACACTCTTCGTGCGCTCTTGCAAGATCAGATTGGTTATTATTTTATCTAATCAGGATGGCTCCCACTGTTTTTATCAAATCTTCCTTCAAACCCTAAAGAGAAAGACTAGCCGGGATTAATTACATGCTACAAGTTCGCCAATCTTTCAGCCAGGCCAGTGTCGGTACTTTGAGGGAGGTTCCCCGTGCTTTCGCACGGACCTAATTAAAGTAAACCTCGTTTTCCCAGAGGCGTAACCCCGTTGACACCTTTCTAGACACCTACTTGATCGGCTAATTGTAATGTGTAAAACTCTCCCAGGAGTAACTCTTACTCGCAGCGGGTATCGGGATCCAACTATCTCATAGAAGGTATGTAATCTCATTGCAAATTTCAACACTTGAAATTCCCAATAATTTTTTACCCCTAGCATTCTATGACCTTGACGAATTTCAAACAACCCATAGTCCACTAGTCAAGTTCAACCCGTACATTTCTTGATTGAATTAAACCCACCCGCACGACCCTTGACGAATGCCAAACAATGCCGTACGAATACCCTAATCCAATCTGCATCATATGCATAAGCAGATAAATACTAGTTAGCTACCGTACACTACGCCTTGACGAATGCCAAACTACCGCAGCACGAATACTAAGTAGTACTTATCTGAAATGATGGAGGGCTATGACAGGTTTTTAAGAAAACCTATTGCGTAATGAACATGATATCATTGTAGAATCAAATGATTTTAAAATGAGTGCTTTTGAGGCTTTTCTAGTTTTGATAAAGTGGTCACTCCCGGTGAAGGGATCGTCGGCCCTTTCCTCATCAAATAAGGTGCAGGATATATCATATATACCGCTGTGCAAAGCAAAAACTCCAAAAGCAATCAAAAGACAAACCGAGGCTTGTAGCATCTGCCAGTTATTGCTAAAGGGGTCACTCCTGGTGAAGGGATCTCGGCCCTTTCCTTATCGAATAAGATGCAGGATGTTCTACAAGGAACACCGCGATGCAAAGCAAGAACTGTAGCTACCTGTTTTTGAAAATTCGATTCTACAACATCTTTAAGGTTTTTTTTTATTAATCATATTAATGAAGTCCCATCATATAAATCACCTAAACATCACAGATAAATACGACGTACACTTATGCCATCCGCATTTGCCTCGATGTCCCCTCATGCACCGTTAGGTTAGGTAACTAACGACAGAGCGGGGCAGGGCTAGCGCGAGTGCAAAACATAAGTAACGTCTATATAATATATCGTATATATCATATACAATATCTATCATAACATATTAAATGATCACATCATAGATATCGCAGCAGAAGAAACATATGAAATATTAGATATACTAGGACGTCCGTGTTTTCAATACGAGCCTGTATAAAACACGGATTCCACGGTCGCGGTGAATAGCCAAACCCACATCCTTAGACCCCTATGAGAGCGGCAAGCAACACTGCCAATTCTAGGGTTAGGAGACCCGGTCTCGACTCCTCGAGATGGTCTCCCACTGGACCCTAGAATCCGGTTACTTGTGCTCCCCGCCTTGGGTCTACCTAATGCGGAAAAGTAAATAATATACAATGGTGACATCATCCTCAGCCCAGAAGTGCCCCAATAAAAGAATATTACATACAAATGAATTTTACATGAATGAAAAAGAAAAAATCTCAACTCACATAAAACCCCCGGCTATTCAGAACGCGACGATCCAATACAACATATCACAGCAACACATAATATCTCATATCATCAACGTAAACAAGTATGCGTATCCCGATTGTCGCTGATGTATAGCAACGAAGCCGGCGATACACCACATACTACGCTTACGGTCATAGAAAACAAAGTGTAAAACTACAACAGTTGGAATCCGCAACCTCTTTAGACATCGCATGCCCAACCAGATGAATTCCTTAGACATCGCATGCCTAACAATTATAAACCACGCATTTTAGTCTCATTATCGAAAACTCTTTTCAATATCAAGTTGGGCAATTCAACAAGATTCCCGACATCCTGATTGAATGCTCGTCGCAAAGTTTAGTAGATGGCCGCACCCCCGATGCCGTTGACGAAGTGGACTAAGGCGGAACACCGCTGCCGCGAGCACCCGAACAGATGCTTTTGGCGACGGGGTTCTCCTACAGTCACTTTGTCGGGGCTATGGGGCGTGACTGTCTATTAAGTTTACCCGGCGAGTATCCGCGTACGCTACGTGATTGCGACGGAATTTTGATCACATCAAAATTCCGTGGCAACCGATCATCTGTGACTAAACTGCTATGTTTATAACATTCAAATTAGTTATTTCATAACTGCCTGTGGATTCCAAATATTGTATCACATTCCAGATAAATAGACAATGTTAAACTTTCCGATCGAATAATCAAACACCCAAGATTTCCCCAATATATCTCAACACTTGAAATCAGTTTAAAAAACATCCATCACATACCACAGTACCAATGGTCCAGCCATAGAAGGGTCAAGCCAACGCCTCACATGTGGCACGCCGTACTGCCCCAAACCCTAAGGTTCAGAGGAAGTTCAAGACGGTCACATAATCGAGTTAAGGTTTATTGTCTTCTAGAGGGTCCACCGCGTTACTTGCACGACTTAGAACGTTCTTAAACTCGAGAAAAAATCCAACTTTTGAAAAATTTTCCGACAGGGGAAAAAGTGAGTTATTGATATCCGTTCGAACTTTTTCACAGTTTCTAAAAATTACCCGGACAAATTAAACAAAGTTAAATTATCCGATCAAATCAACGAGTCCCCAATACAACCCAAGAAAACTCAACACTTGAGTGGAATTAAAAAATTCCCAGAAAGAAATGACAAGAAAGTACCTAAGAATAAATATATGAAGTTCCAGGGACTAATTCACAATTTTGGCCACGGAACCGCCGCCAAACCCTTGGTTTGGCCGCGGTTCTGTGGTCAAATCAGTGAATCAAAAGTCCGTACTTCACAGTAATTCTTAGATTTTCCTTCTTAATTTTCTGAGCATTTTTAATTCATAAAAAATCACATTTTTGAAAAAATATCCAGAGAAGGGTATTATCGGGGTTTTCCGGGTTCGACCGGACTTTAAACTTCGCTCAAACTTTGCCTAAAGCTCTAGGTTGGCTCTGATACCACTGTAGGGTTACTAGGCACGCTCACAAGGTTCTACGAGGCATCAACCATGCCCGATTAAAATTTTAGCCGTGCCGAACAACCCGAAGCCGGATCTTTAAACTAGGGTTTAGGCGAAAACAAGCATGTTAAACACTTTAACACTAAGTGAGAGGGATTACAACCTTTGTAGATCCGGTCCTTCACTTCAATAGCTCCGTGTTGAGGTCCCTTCGCTGCGATCATCGTGTTCCGGACTCTCGAGAGGCTTCACGAAGAGAATGATGTAACCTTGCTTCCGATCATCGATAACATAGATGATCTATCTTGAAGTTTCATTAACACAACCTAACACTCACTAAATGAAGTAAACACCCTCATCTAAATAGCAAGGGTAGATGAGGATGATGAAGTAGGATTTTTGCTCTCATTTATAATCTTTTTCTCACTCACTTTCATCACAAAACAAAAACTAGAAAGCTTTTGTTCAAAGGAAGAAGAAGAAAGAAGATGAAACCTTAATCCTTTTGTGATGAACAATGAATTATTGTAGTGGTTACAAATCTAACCAAGGGTTAAGCATGAAAGAGTTAACCCTTGTAGAGAGTTAACTAGAGTTAATGGTTTGGATTGGGTTAACATAATATCTTCACAAAATATTAAGCAAAACATAAAGTCAAAGCTTCATGAAGCTTCATGGAAGCTTCATGCAAAAGCTAACCCTAATCCAAACCCTAACCAAGTTTAAACCTTAAACCATTGTTAAATTGGTAACCCTAACATGTTACAATATTATATATAACATATACAATATATTTTGTAACAATAGGAAATAATACAATTAACATATATCGCATATATATCAATGTATTATCCCTTGAGAAAATGAATCTTTTAGTGAGCTAATATTAGTTAATGTAATTTAATATATCATATATATTATTATACATTAAATTATCAAATCAACACTTGATCAGATAATCCGGCTATTTCACAAATAACCGACTAATACGATGACCCGGCTATATCACATATACCCGGCCGATATCTCATATCACGAGAATCCAATACGATATCACATACCGCATTATCCTCGGTCTCGCACATATCACATATGTGCTCCTACTCCGTTTTGCCTGAGCCAAGAAACCTCTATGTAGGACTCTAAAGAATCGTCAATACGCCGGTAGTAGGTGATGATCATATCAAACACCCACAAGCTGCAAGCGTTCAGCTAAACGTAACAGCCACCCAGGTATTGAGCGCTCAGAAGATCAACAAGCAAGCCTGTACATTCTCCTGTGAATCCAATCAGTAACACTCCCGTACAGTCCGGTCTCGTCGTCTGATATGTCGCATATCTCGCCTAGGGGTGGTAAACGTCAGACCCCAGTGGCTCGATAAGTCGTGTCGATATGAGGTCTATAACAGTTCGAGAAACTACTGATAACACTTACCAGTAAATCTCAGTAACCCTGGCCAGGGATTTCCGGTTATAGACAATCGAACATAGCACAACATCAACTCCTTATACCGGGAGAGACGAATCCCTTCCTATCGCTCATTGCCTCCATGTGATTCGAGACTGTACCGAAAAGCCACCTTCTTGCATGCCCTCTTGGACGTGGTATGATGGAAATCAAAGCACAGTGGGAATCACACAAGACTCTATGACGATCTCGGGTCAACAGACTACTCTGTACCGGTGTCACCGGAGAACTGCCATCTGACGTAAGGTATAATACCATCTGGGAGTTCTCGGCGAGTCCGTCCAGTGTACCCAGTCTCCACTGAGCACCCATACACCATCCTTGATGTCAAACACCGATAGATATGGGATCATCCATCGTCCATCAAATGGGTCAAGATGCGTATACGCTAGTCTACTCTGGTGTATCGATGCCCTGTCTCGATACACCCTCGACTAGGAACAGTTATAGGATGTACTGGTCGACTACCGTGGCCCCACTAGTATGATCTCATCATAGTCCCAGTAGTCGAGTACATATCCTAATGGCTTTATCAACATGTAACATAGAGACAATCAAAGTATATGTTAAGATAAAGAACAACCAGGTAGCGTACTATCATGTCGAGCAAGAAAGTCCTCCCTATATATGTCCAAGCATCCATTACAATATACATCGTATGTACAGTAATGGCCTCTAGGGCATACATATAACTAACAGTCGAGACCCCGACGAGGGGCGGTGGACGGTCTCACAAGCCATTGGTATCAGTTGGATCACCTAAGATGTATACAGGTGATCATTAGGTTATGAGTACACCGGACAGGACTCGCCGGGAACATGCTAGTTGGTATTATACCTTACGTCAGATAGCAGTTCCCTGGTGACATGTGTACATGTTAGTTCATCGACCTAAGATCGTCATTTATCTCGTGTGAGTTCCCTCTGTGTTTTGATTATTACCCTACCACGGCTCAAAAGAGTCGTGCAAACAGATTTTAGTTGGGTATAGTCCCGAGCCACATGGAGGCAGTGAACGTATCGGCAGGGGGTTTCGTCTCTCACGGTATTGGGGGTGAGATCGTGCTGTGTCTAGGAGAGCCATTACACGAAGTCCTCGGCCAAGACAGGAGATTTACTGGTAGATATTCCAGTAGTATCTCAGGGTGTTCTTGGCTACACTCCGACACGACTTGTACCGTTTTTGGGGGTCTGACTTTTACCAACCCCCTAGGCCTGACATGCTGTTAGTTGTATGTATGCCCTAAAGGCCAGTATTGTACAGATGATGTATATTATATTGGATGCTTGGACATATATAGAGATGAATTTCTTGCTCGATATGATAGTATGCTATCTGGTTGCTCTTTATCTTAACATGTATACTTGTCTCTTTATACTGTCTTATAGTTACATGTTGGTAAAGCCCTTAGGATGTGTACTTGACTACCTGGACTATGATGCGGATCATACTAGTGGGGACATGGTAGTCCGTAAGTACATCCTTCAAGGTCCCTAGTCATGGGTGTATCGAGATGGGGCAGCGATATATCAGTGTAGACTAGCGTATATGCTTCTCGACCCATGAGATGGGAGATGGATGATCCCATATCCATTGGTGTTTGACATCAGAGAGGGTATACGGGTGCTTAGTGGAGACTGGGTACACTGGACGGACTCACCGAGAACTCCCAGATGGTATTATACCTCACGTCAGATGGCAGTTCTCAGGTGACACTTGTGCAAGTTAGTCTGTAAACCCGAGATCGTCATAGAGTCTTGTGTGATTCCCACTGTGCTTTGATTTCCACCTTACCATGTCCATGAGGACATGCAAAACGGTGGTTTTTAGGTACAGTCCCGAGTCACATGGAGGCAATGAGCGATAGGAGGGGTTTCGTCTCTCCCAGTATTGGGGGTTGATGTTGCACTGTGCTCGATTGGCCGTAACAGGGAAGTCCCTGGCCAGGGCTGATTAGAGATATACTGGTAAGTGTTACTAGTAGTTTCTCGACCCGTTATGAGCCTCACATCGGCACGACTTATCGGTTATTGGGGTCTGACATTTACCACCCCTAGACTTGATATGCGACATATCAGACGAGGAGACCAGACTGCACGGGTAGTGTTGTCGGTTGGCTCGACGAGAGTTGTAGCAGGTTCGCTTGTTCTCTTCTGATCGCTCAATACCCGGGTGGCCGTTACGTTTAGCGGACCGCTTGCGGCTTGAGGGTGCTTGATATGATCATCACCCACTGCCGGCGTATTGACGAGTCTTAGAGTCCCACAAAGGAGTTACCTAGTCCAGGTGAAATGTTGGGGTGCGCGTATGCGATATACGCATGGACCCGATTAAAATGCGCGTATAGGATACCGTATATTGATCGGGCGGCTTGCTTTTGGTGGGGTCGTATGTGATATGGCCGGATTGATAAATCAAGTGTTGATTTATCATTTAACCATTAGTTTCTCACTAGAAATCCTTTCTTGTGTTTGATGGATGTATGCATGCATGTATGCTTTCTTTATAGATTCAAGCACATATGGATATGCATACATACATACATACATACATACATACATCATCTATCATGGTTGTTTATACATAGAAAATGGTGGCAATATAAGACTCACACCATGGTTTATATTATGGATTATTATTTTTATTTATGCTAAAATAAAAGAAAGGAGATAAGATTGAATCATGGATTATTTTCTACACTCTTCTTTTGACCTAACCATGTTCACCTACCTTTTGACCATGATTTAATCTTTCTCTTGTGTTTTAACTAAAGTAAAATTAAATATCCATAAATGATAACCATGGTTTGAGATGAAGAAGGAAAAATATATATACTTATATTTTTCTTTTTCTCATTGGAGTTATTCTTCTCTTCTTCTAAAAATAGCCATCATCTTCTTCAACCTTGATCTCTTGCTCTCTAGAATTTTCAAGTGAGCAAAATACTCAACAAGATAGGATTTTGAAGTGAGAAAGAGAACCACAACATCATTCTACACAAGTCTTGCCCACTTGTTTAGAGTGTTAGCTTCCATTTTCATTCTTGATCTTGTGAAGTTGCAAGCTTGGACAAAGCGGACTCCGGGTGGATCATCGTGGACCTAGAGGAGTTCAAGCGGACCTTTTCCAAACCCCAAGTAGCCGAGGAGTCTAGCGTAGGGAGCTACAAAGGTTGTACTCTCAAAACCCTAACTTTTCATACTTAAGATGATGTGTTATTTTAGAAACCCTAATTTTTCTAGGAACGATCCTTTGTGTGTTCACTTAGCACCCTAAAATTTTAATCTTTGGTACATGTGATGCTTCAAAACCCTTCATGAGGTGCTAGGTAAACCCTTCATTGGTATCAGAGCTACTTGGCATTGGATGTCGACCTATGGGGGGTTCTCACTGTGTGACAGTATGGCGAAGCATAGGCTCTTACCCCCAGGGTGTCCCGAGACCGGAAGGTGTTCCGGCGGGTTGTAGTCCTCACGAGGGGGCATGCGTAAAAAGTAGCGGCTGAGGAACCTGTTGGTGCCACGGCGACCCCATTGGATGGGGTGGCTGCCTGACCTACAGTGGTATCAGAGCTACTAGGTATTGGATGTCGACCTATGGGGGGTTCTCACTGTGTGACAGTATGGCGAAGCATAGGCTCTTACCCCCAGGGTGTCCCGAGACCGGAAGGTGTTCCGGCGGGTTGTAGTCCTCGCGAGGGGGCATGCGTAAAAAGTAGCGGCTGAGGGACCCGTTGGTGCTACGGCGACCCCATTGGATAGGGTGGCTGCCTGCCCTTCATTGGTATCAGAGCCGACCTAGAACATTAGGCGACACTTTTACGAAGTAAAAACTCCGATCGAACCAAAATACATATTCTTTGCACCCTCTCTGGACATTTTTCCAAAACTGCTTATTTTCAGAATTAAAAATATGTAAAAAATACAGCAGAGAATTCTAAGACACACTGTAAAAAACGAAACCCTAATACCAAAATTCCACCACGGAACCGCGGCCTAAGCTTGCTTGGGCCGCGGCTTTGCGGCCGTACAGAGCCATTAAGGCTTTATTTTTGTACAGTGTGCTTCTTGTCTGCATGTAGATATTTTTAATCTGAATTTAGTACTGTATATTCTGGAGATGGTTTTGGACTCGACGATTCGATCGGAATTTTGATTTCGTGTTTCTTTCCGGGTAAATTAGAAAGTATTGAAGTATTCGAACGAGTATCATTTGCTCACTTTTCACGGGGTTTAAATATTTTGGAGATACGTGCAAGTAATATGGTGGACCCTCTAGAAGACAACAAAGCTTAACTCGATTATGTGACCGTCTTGAACTGCCCTTTGAACCTTAGGGTTTGGGGCAGTACGGCGTGCCACATGTGAGGCGTTGGCTTGACCCTTCTACGGCTGGACCGCTACTACTGTGTCACACTCCGGGTTTTTGAACTCCGCTCAATTGTTGAGCTTTAGGGAATCTTAGGTATTTGATCGTTCGTTCGAAAACTTTAATACTGTCTATTTATCTGGAATGTGATGCAATGTGTGGAATTCATATTACTAGACATGAAATACGAAGTATGTGATATTTCGCATTTACGATGTCTAAAGAGAATGTGGATTCCAGATATTGCAGTTTTACACTTTCTTTTCTGTGACCGTAAGTGTATTATGTCGATATCGCCGGTTTCTTTGGTATACATCAACGACAATTGGGGTATGCATACTTACTTACGTTGATGATATGAGATATTATGTGTTGCTGAGATATGATGTGCAGGATTGTCGCGATTGAATAGCCGAGGTTTTTTATGTGAGATGAGAGTTTTATATTTTCATTCATGTAAATTCAAATGTATTGTAATATTCTTTTATTTGGGGCATTTCCGGGTTGAGGTCGATGCCACCAGTGTTGTATATTATTTACTTTTCCGCATTAGGATGGACCCAAGGAGGAGAGCACAGGTGACCGGGTTCTGGGGTTCAGTGGGAGGCCATCTCGAGGAGTCGAGACCGGGTCTCCTAAACTCTAGAATTGGTAGGGTCACTTGCCGCTCTCGTAGGGGTCCAGGGTGTGGGCTTGGCTGTTCATCGCGACTGTAGAATCCGTATTTTCTATTGTTGGCTAAATACTAAATACGGACGTCCTAGTATATCCCACATTATATCTATGTTTCTGCTACGATATCTGTGATGAGATCATTTGATATGTTGTGATGGATACAATATATAGTATATATGATATATTATATAGACGTTACTTATGTTTTACACCCGCACTAGCCCTTCCCTGCTCTGTCGTTAGTTACCTAACCTAACAGTGCACGAGGGGACATCGAGGCGAATGCGGATGGCATAAGTGTACGTCGTATTTATCTGTGATGTTTAGGTGACTTAAATGATGGGACTTCATTAATGTGATTAATGAAAGAAAAGAAACCTAAAAGATGTTGTAGAATCAAATTTTAAATAAAAAGGGGTAGCTATAGTTTTGCTTTGCATAGCGGTATATATGATATACCCTGCACCTTATTCGATGAGGAAAGAGCCGAGATCCCTTCACCGGGAGTGACCTCTTTAGCAAAACTGGCAGATGCTACAACACTCGGTTTGACTTTTGACTGCTTTTGAAGTTTTGCTTTGCATAGTGATATATATGATATGTCCTGCACCTTATTCGATGAGGAAAGAGCCGAGATCCCTTCACCGGGAGTGACCTCTTTAGCAAAAATAATAAAAGCCTCAAAATCACTCCATTTCAAAATTCATTCGATTCTACAACGATATCAAGTTCATTACGCTTATGGTTTTCTAAAAACCTGCGTAGCCCTCGGTCATTTCAGATAGATATTATTTAGTATTCGTGCTATATTTGTTGACTTAGTCAAGGCGTAGTGTACGGTTGCTAAATAGTGTTTATCTGTTAAAACATGAGATGTGATTGGATTAGGGTATTCGCACGGCCTTGTTGACTCAGTCAAGGGTCGTACGGGTGGGTTTAATTCAATCGAGAAATGTACGGGTTGAACTTGACTTGCGATTTATGGTTTGTTGACTTAGTCAAGGTCATAGATCGCTAGGGAAAAATATTATCGGGAATTTCAAGTGTTGAAATTTGCAATGAGATTGCATACATTCTATGAGATAGTTGGATCCCGATACACACTGCGAGTAATTGTTACTCCTGGGAGAGTTTAACACAGGACAATTAGCCGATCAAGTAGGTGTCTAGAAAGGTGTCAACGGGGTTACGCCTCTGGGAAAATGAGGTTTAGTTTAATTAGGTCCGTGCGACAGCACGGGGAACCTCCCTCAAAGTACCGACACTGGCCTGGCTGAAAGATCGGCGAAGTTGTAGGGTGTAATTAATCCCGGCAAGTCTTTCCTTTTAGGGTTTGAAGGAAGATTTGGTAAAAACAGTGGGAGCAATCCTGATTAGATAAGATAATAACCAATCTGATCTTGCAAGAGCATACGCTAAAGTGTTTTCTTCTCTCTCTCTCCAGGTAGCGACCATGTCATGCCTTAATCAAGATAATAATATGGATGTATTGACCGAACCCGCATGTTATACTGTGCAGGGGAACGTTGGACCCGTTCTTTCTTATAAGAGTTATAAGACTGAACAGAGAATAGGAGAATATCTGGATTCTCACGCCGCCCAAAAGAACATGCATGTTGATGCATCTTCTTCAAGTGTGTTAGTTATTGAGAACTGTTTTTCAGTTCACCCTACGTCCTGGGTATTAGATACTGGATCAGGATCCCACATATGTAAAATATTACATGGGCTACATAAAGGTAGAGAACTGGGAAAAGGTGATCATTCCGTTCAAGTAGGGAATGGGGCAAATGTTGCAGCCAAAGCAGTTGGCAAATATCACCTGGTATTACCAAGTGGTGATACACTAATTCTGAATGAGTGCTATTATATACCGAACATGATGTGCAACATTATATCAGTTTCTTTATTAAGTAAAGAAGGATATAATTTTGTAGTAAAGGATAATGTTATGAACATATTCCTAGATCAAAAGTTGATTGCATCAGGCTCGTTACATAATGGCATATTCATTCTCAATCAAAATACAGTCCTCAATATACAAAACACACACAAGAGGAAAAGCTCAGAAATGAACGAATCCTTCTTATGGCACTGTAGACTTGGCCATATCAATGGGACACGGCTAGCTAAGTTACATAAGAATGAATATTTGAATTCATTCGAATTATCATCTTATGACACTTGCCTTTCATGTCTCAAAAGAAAAATGACCAAAACTCCGTTTAGTGGACACGGAGAAAGAGTTACTGAACTCTTAGGACTGGTACATAGTGATGTATGCGGTCCTATGCCTACACATGCCAGGAATGGTTCTTCCTACTTCATTACATTCACTGACGATCTCTCTAGATACGGGCATGTGTTCCTGTTGAAACACAAGTCTGAAGCTTTTGAGAAATTCAGAGAATATAAGCACGAAGTAGAGAACCAAACGGGCAAAAGTATTAAGATTCTTCGATCAGATCGAGGAGGTGAATACTTAAACATTGAATTCCTAGATTATCTAAAAGAGAATGGGATTCTCTCTCAGCTTAATCCTCCTTATACACCACAGCACAACGGTGTATCGGAACGAAGGAATCGCACCCTATTAGATATGGTGCGCTCAATGATGAGCGATGCTGAGTTACCTATTTCCTTTTGGGGGTATGCGCTTGAGACATTCATATACCTATTGAATCTGGTTCCGTCTAAATCTGTACCTACCACACCATATGAGATATGGAGTGGGAAGAGACCATATTTTAAACGAATTAAGATATGGGGTTATCCGGCCTATGTCAAAAAGCAAAATCCGGACAAATTCGAGGCACGATCAGTTCTTTGCAAGTTTGTGGGATATCCAAAGAATTCTCATGGATATTTTTTATACCAAGCTGAGGAACAAAAAGTGTTTGTTGCTCAACATGCCACCTTTTTGGAAAGGGAATTTCTTGCAAAAGAAACTAGTGGCAAAGAGGTAGAGCTGGAAGAGGTTCCAGCACCACAAACTACAACTGATGATTTAGTAGAACCAGAGGATTCAGTAGTACTCGACGAACCCCAGCCTCTCCGCCGATCTACTAGGGTTTCTCGTCCACCTGAGAGATACTACGGTTTTCTCATTGACGGTGGGAGCGAGGATTGCATCATGGAGGATGATGACCCAACTAGTTTTGAGCAGGCCATCACGAGTAGAGACTCAGTGAAATGGCTGGATGCAATGCGGTCCGAGATGGAATCCATGTACACCTACAAAGTATGGACTTTGGAAGTTTCTCTTGAAGGGGTAAAACCCATTGGGAGCAAGTGGATCTTTAAGAAAAAACTTGGTGTAGATGGGAAAGTGGAGACTTTCAAAGCTAGACTTGTTGCAAAGGATTTTCATCAAAGACCAGGTGTGGACTATGACGAAACCTTTTCTCCAGTGGCTATGCTTAAATCCATCCGGATCATGCTTGCCATCGCTGCATATCATGATTACGAAATCTGGCAAATGGATGTTAAGACCGCCTTTCTAAACGGTGATTTAGAAGAGTGCGTGTACATGACTCAGCCAGATGACTTCATAGATAGTGGGAGCAGCGGAAAGGTATGCAAGCTGCTTAAATCCATTTATAGATTAAAGCAAGCATCGCGGAGTTGGAACATCTGCTTTGACGTCGTTATCAAAGAGTTTGATTTCGTCAAAAACGTAGATGAACCTTGTATCTACAAGAAGGTGGCAGAGAGTAAGGTTGTCTTCCTCGTATTGTACGTGGACGACATACTCTTGATAGGAAATGACATTCCTATGCTGCAATCGGTCAAGCTCTTCTTATCATAAAGATTCTCAATGAAAGATCTTGGTGATGCCTCCTGCATATTAGGAATTAGGATCTATAGAGATAGATCCAAACGGATACTGGGATTGTCCCAATTCAGGTATATTGACACCATACTAAAGAGGTTTAGTATGGAAGAATCCAAGCGTGAGAACTTACCCACGATCTCTGGAGTCACTCTCTCCAAAGAGATGTCTCCCAAAACTGATTTGGAGAGAGCTCGCATGCAAGGGATACCCTATGCTTCGGCTGTAGGCTCTATCATGTACGCGATGCTATGTACCAGACCCGATGTAGCATACTCACTAAGTGTAATGAGCAGGTATCAAGCTGATCCTGGAGAGAGTCATTGGACAGCTGTGAAGAGCATTCTCAAGTACTTACGAAGGACTAAAGAGATGCTCTTGGCGTATGGTAACGGAGAACTCCAAGTGGAGTCCTTTACCGATTCGAGCTTCCAGAGTGATAAGGACGACTCTAAGTCGCAGTCGGGATTTGTCTTTACCCTTTACGGAGGGGCGGTTAGATGGAAGTGTTCCAAGCAGGAAACCGTGGCAGACTCGACGATGGAGGCTGAATAGATCGCTGCCAACGATGCTGCCAAAGAGGCAGTCTGGATCAAGAAGTTCATTACTGAACTTGGAGTGGTTCCATCCATTGAGCATCCAATACCTTTGTATTGTGATAACAATGGAGCGGTGGCTTTGGCCAAGGAACTTAGGTCCCATCAGCGATCCAGGCATATTCTGAGGCGGTATCACCTGATCCAGGAGATAGTTGATCGCCGGGAGATCGAGATCAGGAGAGTTAACACGAAGAATAACACAGCGGATCCACTCACGAAGGCCATTCCCCAGATACAGTTTGAGAGACTCTTCGGGATGCTCGGTATGCGATACTACAGCAGCTGGCCCTAGTGCAAGTGGAAGATTGTTAGTTGTATGTATGCCTTAGAGGCCAGTATTGTACAGATGATGTATATTATATTGGATGCTTGGACATATATAGAGATGACTTTCTTGCTCGATATGATAGTATGCTATCTGGTTGCTCTTTATCTTAACATGTATACTTGTCTCTTTATACTGTCTTATAGTTACATGTTGGTAAAGCCCTTAGGATGTGTACTTGACTACCTGGACTATGATGCGGATCATACTAGTGGGGACATGGTAGTCCATAAGTACATCCTTCAAGGTCCCTAGTCGTGGGTGTATCGAGACGGGGCATCGATATACAAGTGTAGACTAGCGTATACGCTTCTCGACCCATGAGATGGGAGATGGATGATCCCATATCCATTGGTGTTCGACATCAGAGAGGGTATACGGGTGCTTAGTGGAGACTGGGTACACTGGACGGACTCGCCGAGAACTCCCAGATGGTATTATACCTCACGTCAGATGGCAGTTCTCAGGTGACACTTGTGCAGGTTAGTCTGTAGACCCGAGATCATCATAGAGTCTTGTGTGATTCCCACTGTGCTTTGATTTCCACCTTACCACGTCCATGAGGACGTGAAAAACGGTGGTTTTTGGGTACAGTCCCGAGTCAAATGGAGGCAATGAGCGATTGGAGGGGTTTCGTCTCTCCCGGTATTGGTGGTTGATGTTGCACTGTGCTCGATTGGCCGTAACAGGGAAGTACCTGGCCAGGGCTGATTAGAGATTTAATGGTAAGTGTTACCAGTAGTTTCTTGACCCGTTATGAGCCTCACATCGGCACGACTTATCGGTTATTGGGTCTGACGTTTACCACCCCTAGACTTGATATACGACATATCAGACGAGGAGACCGGACTGCACGGGTAGTGTTGCCGGTTGGCTCGACGGGAGTTGTAGCAGGTTCGCTTGTTCTCTTCTGATCGCTCAATACCCGGGTGGCCGTTACGTTTAGCTGACCGCTTGCTGCTTGGGGGTGCTTGATATGATCATCCCCCACGGTCGGCGTATTGACGAGTCTTAGAGTCCCACAAAGGAGTTACCTAGTCCAGGCGAAATTTTGTGGTGCGCGTATGCGATATGCGCATGGACCCGATTAAAATGCGCGTATAGGATACCGTATATTGATCGTGCGGCTTGCTTTTGGTGGGGTCGTATGTGATATGGCCGGATTGATAAATCAAGTGTTGATTTATCATTTAACCATTTGTTTCTCACTAGAAATCCTTTCTTGTGTTTGATGGATGTATGCATGCATGTATGCTTTCTTTATAGATTCATGCACATATGGATGTGCATACATACATACATACATACATACATACATCATCTATCATGGTTGTTTATACATAGAAAATGGTGGCAATATAAGACTCACATCATGGTTTATATTATGGATTATTATTTTTATTTATGCTAAAACAAAAGAAAAGAGATAAGATTGAATCATGGATTAGTTTCTACACTCTTCTTTTGACCTAACCATGTTCACCTACCTTTTGACCATGGTTTAATCTTTCTCTTGTGTTTTAACTAAAGTAAAATTAAATATCCATAAATGATAACCATGGTTTGAGATGAAGAAGGAAAAATATATATACTTATATTTTTCTTTTTCTCATTGGAGTTATTCTTCTCTTCTTCTAAAAATAGCCATCATCTTCTTCAACCTTGATCTCTTGCTCTCTAGAATTTTCAAGTGAGCAAAATACTCAACAAGATAGGATTTTAAAGTGAGAAAGAGAACCACAACATCATTCTACACAAGTCTTGCCCACTTGTTTAGAGTGTTAGCTTCCATTTTCATTCTTGATCTTGTGAAGTTGCAAGCTTGGACAAAGCGGACTCCGGGTGGATCATCGTGGACCTAGAGGAGTTCAAGCGGACCTTTTCCAAACCCCAAGTAGCCGAGGAGTCTAGCGTAGGGAGCTACAAAGGCTGTACTCTCAAAACCCTAGCTTTTCATACTTGAGATGATGTGTTATTTTAGAAACCCTAATTTTTCTAGGAACGATCCTTTGTGTGTTCACTTAGCACCTTAAAATTTTAATCTTTGGTACATGTGATGCTTCCAAACCCTTCATGAGGTGCTAGGTAAACCCTTCACATGCGATGCTCATAGACGAACGGACCCTATACGGATATTGTCACTGATAGGCTCAGTAGGGTGTCAGGATGAGTTCGCTCATCGACCTCCCTTTTGGTCAATACCTAGTAGCCCGTTACGTACGGCTAGTACCACTGACGTGCTAGTGGTTAAATCCACAGCCAAAGTATTGACGAGTCTTTAGAGTCCCCTACAGGCAGTTTCTCAAGTTTCGGGCGAAACGTTGTAGAGGCCGTATGATATATTGCAGGGTTCGATCATATACGTGCAGTAGTGCACGGATCATGATCGGACGGATCATACTAGTAGGCTTTGGTTTAAGCCAGATCCTAGTATTAGATTTGTTGGATTACTTTAGTCTCATCGCATTCGCATTCGTTCAGAATGCGGATGCAGGTATGTATATACAGGTTAGGGGTATCCTTGTGATCCGTCATAAGTTTACTTTAGATGTTGCCGTATCTTTTTATTGTTGTAAACATTTGGGTTAATGTTTATTTTGGTGGAAAATGTGAGTGGATTTCATGATGAGGTGCATTTCATGTGACATGGACATGCGTAGTGACTCATGGTCTCTTTTCTTGTGCTAATGTCACATTAGGATTGATTTATGTGTTGAAATGGTAAGAGGAGAGAGAGAGGGCAGCCATATGGCTAGAGTTTGCTCTTGTGTTTATTCTTTCTTACTCTCATTTTATCATTGCAACACATAAGAAAAAGAAAGGCACTCCTTCTTCTTCTTCCTCTAGCTCACCATTTCCATTAATAGCTTCATCTTCAACCTCCATCCATACACTCTCACGCGTTGAGAATCAATGGATGGAAGAGACAAAGTGATCACACACATTCTCTACATCTCCTTGGACACGTCGGCTAGAAAACTTCGTGTCCGAGTTGCTTCGGACGAAGCGGGAGCCCGTAAAAAGACTCGAAGATGTGGTGCCCTTTCCGACGAGGAGACCGGAGATCGGAGATGCCGCGAAGAGCTTGGGTTGGTGGCCAAAGACCGAAGGACACAGATCGATCGGTATATCTTTTCTAACCCTTCTCTAGTTGCTAGTTATAGATTAATGGTTCGATCCGGGATTAAAGTCTGTTATAGTGCTGTTTTCTAGTTTAGAAAAAGTTTTCATTTCCGCATTTTGGCCTCGGACAGACGGACGGGGTGCTACCGTAGACTTACATGGTATCAGAGCCATGCCATTAACCTTTACTAGCTTTCTCTAACGTGTTTAAAACATCGATCGAGCAAAATTTCCAAAACCGAGTTCCAATTTGTGCAGTTTCTGTCAAAATTTTTTTGTCGTCGAAAAATTATTTTGAGTGTTTCAGAAAATCAGGCAGGCTTTTTTAAGAACACTGTAGAAATTTGGTTGGACGATCCCACATAAACGCCGCAGAACCGCGGCCTTACCCACATTTTGGCACGGTTCCGCCACCGTTTTGAGGCTTCTCTTTACCAATTTTTCTACAGTGGTCTTTGACTTGGAATTGGGGTTTCTGGAATATTTTGTTTGGGCCCAGATTAGTTTGAGTGCTGGATTTGTGCTTGGGGCCCACTTCGGGAAATTTTGTCGTCGAAAATTTTAAATAAGTTAGTTTGCAGTACTTACATTATATCTGTGACCGTGAATGTCATTCGAGCGGTAATTCTTGTCTAATTACTATAGCCCTTTAGACGGATTTGCGAACGTGACATTCACGTTGATGTTCTGTGTTGTGCTGTGATATTGTGGATTTGTCGTGGTGGATAGCCTGAATGCAATGGTGGTACAGTTTGGTTATATTTGTACATTTGATATTGCGGGGCGAGCGTCCGACATGTGTACTACCGTCACTACCTGTTTGTATAGTATTCTTTTGAGGCATGACCGGGCTGAGGTCGATTTACCCGTTGTATATATTTTACTTTCTATACTAGGATTATCCTGCGGTGGGGTGCACGGATAGCCGGGTTCTAGAGGGCAACGAGCCTGCATCTCATGGCTTTGAGACGGAGGGGGATTTACTCTAGAATTGGTGGGCTATTCGCCGCACTCGTAGGGGGTATAGGTTGACCCAAGGAGGGGTGCTCAAGTTACCGGATTCCGTGAAGTGCTGGGTGGTCCATTCACTTTGCTGAAGGGGGCTGCCTCGCTTCAGGTTTTTGCGGGTAACTTGCCGCACCCGTAGGGGTCTAGGATTTCATTGCATAGGCTATCCACACGACCAGGGGAACGTCGGGTTTCAGTAGCGGCTCTATGAAACCCGAAGATCCCAGATTATCTGTATTGTTCTGTGTTGCTTATTACATTTCTGTGATATTGCATTTTATCGCGCCTTGATCGATTATTATATATTGATATATATACCAGTAGTTGTTGTATATGTTTTACACCCGCGCTACTCCAGTCCCCACTCTGTCGTTAGTTAAGTAACCTAACGGGTGATAACGGGACCCAGTGGCGAATGCGGATGGCATATACGTACATCATATTTTCGTTCTTTATGGTGTGATTAATTGATAGGACTGCATTGATTCGGATCAATGCAAGCTAAACAAACCTATTCTGATGTTGTTGGAACATTTTTTAAAAAGCTGTTATTGCAAGGACGTTTTCTTTTGTTTTGCACAGTGGTATTCGGTTATGAATATCCAGCACCTCAGTCGACGAGGCAAGGGCCTAGATCCCTTCACTGGGAGTGACCCCTTGGACAGAACTTTGTGTCAGGGTAATAACTTCTCTATAGTCGATTACTTTTTGCTTTGCATCATGGTATTCAGTTGGAATATCCTGCACCTCATTCTACGGGGAAAGAGCCGAGATCCCTTCACCGGGGTGATGTAACACCTGAGTTTGCGTTTAGTAGTGCTTGTGTGTTAATGTGGGGCTTTTGGTAAAATGTTTACCAAAACGGGTTTCTAACAATTTATCTGGTTTTATGGACATTTTATTAGAATTTTATCTTGACTGCACACACTTGTGCATGTTAATGTAGTTTAAGTCTAGGGTTTCCATGTTTAGGTGAGCTTGTGGGTTAACCATGTTTAAACAACCATGGTGGCCTAACCCACTTGGTTAAGCTAATTAGATTAATTAAGGGTTTAGTCTTGTAAAAAAATTGGATTAGGGTTTAAGGTTGACTTGTGGCAAGAGAGAGGGAGATTATGATGGGTGTCATGTAGCATTTAATGAGAGTGAGAGAATGGTGGCTCTAGGATTGTGTCACACACCATTTCTTTCAAAACTTTTACTTACCTTTCAAACTCTTCTCACTCACATCCCTCTCACTCACACGCACTTCACCAATACCATAGTACCAGCAAGCATCAGCATCAGCAGCTGAAGCAACACCATCTTCAACATCAGCTCCAACAAGACCATCAACAATAGCTCCATAACCCCATAGCTTCAGCAGCTACAACAGCCACAGCAACAACACATCATCAGCCATCAAAACCAACATCAGCAGCCCAATTTCAGCTCACACATCAGCCTAAATTCAGCTCACACATCAGCCCAATTTCAGCTCACACGTCAGTCTAAATTCATCACCAGCACAGCTGTAGATGCATCAGCAGCAGCACCATCAACAACATCAGCTACACCAGCAGCATCACCATCATTATCAACAGCCACACCAGCCCAAATCAGCTGCAATAAACTACATAACCCATAGCATCAGCACACAACACCACACCAGCACCACACATAACAACAACGCCCACTGCAATACAGCAACAAGCAGCAGCATCAGCAATAACAACGACAACAACTTCATCAGCAATAACAGCAGCAATAGCACATTGCAGTAGCAACAGCACTTGGAGTGGTAGCAGTTCAGCAGCAGCAGCAACAAGACCTTCTCTTCTTCTCCTTTGAACTAGGATTCTTTTGAGGTATATATCTAAAACTTGTTTGCTTGGTTGTTTAAGCTGAAGTTAATTTAGTTTAGTTAGTGTTTTTAGTATAGTTTAGTGCTAGTTTTGGTGTTTTGAGTGAGGTTTAGCCAAGCGATGGTTTGGATTGATAGTTTAGCTTGTCTAAGTGTATTTAAGGCCAGTTAAAGTAGGAATTGTCCCAGGTTTCGTTTAAAATACCAGATCTTTGCAACTGGTGCAACCTAGCTTTTCATATGGACTTTTTGGGATATCTGAGATCTGCTTTAACCCTGATCAGTTTTTAGTTTAGCAAACACCTACAGAATGTTGTGCAGGCTGGTAGGAGTGGTGTGTAGGGCTTGGGGCCGGTTTTACCCCTTTAAAACCGGCGGCCCCCTCTTGCGTTTCCGGCGACGCCGGCCCCGCTGTGAGTTGGGGTGTGGTGCTGTGCTGGGTGGTTCAGGTAAGTCTTTGGCTGTGTGTGGTATTGTTTAGTTTTAAGTTTCTATGGTTGGTACAATCTGGGGGAGTTGGTGAACTTCTTTGTGATTTTTGTGGACTTTTGGCAAGTTGTGGTGGTTTAGTTGGAAAACAAGGGTAGATTAGGGTTTTTAAGGTTAGCTTAGCTCCAATATTTGCTGTTGGTATCACTTGACCCTTATAGTTTCACCTAGTTTCGCAAGCGCCTCATCTTTGCAAATTTGGTGCTTTTTTAGCCTTTTAAAAAAAAGGCTTTAGGATACGTACGATCTGCTATATCTAGGGTAGATATCTTAGCTAGCAAACATGTACAGTAGCCTGTATATAGTGTTAGGATGTTAGGGTAGAAGCCTAGGCCCCTCTCGCCGGTTTTTGGCCGGCCTGACCCCCATTGCTGCCGGCCATCCCCTAGTGGAAAGCCTTGGGTTTTGTTAGGTAGGTGTCTGTAGGTATGGGCATGGGTTTGGTCCTGCTTATTTTCCCTTGTTTTGTTCCAGATGAAATCTGGGGCCTGTTACCTATTTTTAGCGTAGCGGGGTTTGCGCGACACGTACGATACGTGTCGAGTTGGTTTGCTGTGTGTCCCAGCGCATCGCTGTGTGCCACAGCGTGTCGTGTTAGGTTTTGGCGTATGCACTCACGATACGTATATGCGCGTGCTTAGTTCACGACGCGAGTTTGTCGTTTGGTTTTAATATAGCGTTTTTGCAATATCTCAGCTTATGTGTTGTTTTATGTAAATTTTAGGTTTGCAGGCGGGAACTTCGAGCGCCGCGGAGAGAGGAAAGCAGGTGGTCGGACACGCCTAGCGCGGGATCATGGGTGAGTAGATTTAACATCTACGGGGGACCATCACTTGGATGGCGCAAGTCGCCCGATAGAATTAGTAACTTGAAAAGACGCCTAGTAATGTTCGTATTTAGAACTATACCCCTTGCCTGTTATCTGCTACATTCATGCCCCATACTGTTGTATGTATGCGAACTCATTCTGTAGGACACATGCACCATTACCAGGGTTTTTATATGTAGCACGAGCACTGTTCATGTGTACACACACGCCCTGGTAATTTCCATATCACAACACTAGAAAACTTATAATCTGAAACACGTTAATAATTGATGCTTAGACCTGTGCTATTGCAATAAATCTTTAAAATGAAATCATAGAATTGCTATTCTTGTACATATACATCATTATATCTTTGTTCATGCCTAGTGATAAATCATACATTGCAACTTGAACATTGATACCATATGCATTCAATATCATTGACATATGCACCCATGATGATTTCTTGAGATTTTATGATATTTCTGGATTTCAGGGGAAAGCCGCAAGATTTCAAACTTATTATCTTTCAAAACATAAAAGTTGCGGTTTTCTAGTGATGTAAAGTGTCGTCCACCCTGAGTTTGCTGTGGTTTTCCAGATCCGTGTCGAGGAGGGGAGGAACCGTCACGGGTACATGGCGGGCCCGGTAAGATACCCCGGGGCAAGAGGATCGCAGGAGATGGCGTTGAGCCTGGCAGGGGACGGATTACCTACCGGTGAGTTCATTTGGCATGGCGGATATTTAGAGGATACCGACCGGGGCCACGAGATGATGAGATTTTGATATTTGAGATGGGTCAGCCGGACGGCTGAGGCCAGAGATACTATGACATGGATATATGAGATTTGAGACAGTTTTGAGGTGTCGTTGCTGGACACGGATTTTGTTGATTCTATGAGTATTATACTGATATTTAAAAAGAGTTTCAAAACAAAAAGAGATGGAATGATTCTTATATATACATATTGAGATCACAGTTGATTTACGTGGCATACATACCTGCTACTACATCCAGCCATTCCTGTTTTAGAGATGCTAGGATACTTATGTGCATGCATGCGATAGCCTTTGTAGATGTTATTTATTACTCACGAGCTGGCAACTCACCCCCGTTGTGCCACAGCTTTTCTGCATCTCCGTTCCGTCAGCACTGTAGCGGCGGATACTTTTGCTCATTTTGCTCTTTTTGCCTGAACTCGAGGCTTTTGCTCATAAGTAGGTTATTTTATCATTTTGTACCACCTTATATATATTTCTTGTATCCAGAGCACTCCATCTGCTACTATTTCAGCTGTACCAGTTTATTTGGATTACTGTATATTGACCTAGACGCGAGATTGTGAGACTTGTGGATTTTATGTTATTTGGGGTCGAGCTCACTTGAGTCGACATGTTATTTTACTTATGCTTTCATGCTTATTTATGCACGTTGCTATTTTACATTGCGTGGGATTTGTGACCACCTTGAGGCGAAGAGCTAGCTCCCGCTTGGGGATGCCATATACATGTTATTCATTTATATTCCTGTTTGTATCCGTTTGGGGACTTGTTTTACAAAGGAGACTCTGCCGGAACTTTTTGAAAAAGGGAAGTTGTTTTAAATGACTTGATCTGATTTAATGGAATAAACTGCTTTAAGTAAAATGGTTTTCCTTCACTCTATTTCTTAAATCGGGTTTTGACTTTTGGGCTTCGGCTTACTTATTTTTCGGACGCCTTGAGACGTTTCGTAATCTAAGTGCCGGTTACGTTCCGTACTCCGCGGGTCGTGACAAAGTTGGTATTAAAGCGATAGGTTTTACCTTTCCGAGTGTAGGATGACCCTTAGTAGATGGCGTAAGTGACTTAAGCAGGGTAGCATAGCGTGCGTATGTCCGCGGCATACTTGCGATACGATACTCCGCCTAGGTGACTTTAGGATATACTTGCTTGAAACGCCTTGAAATTTCGTTTAGAATATTTTCGTGTTAGTTAGCAATTGTGCGAGTTTGTATACATATATTTATAAATATATATGTAGGGTTATTAATTGTATTTATATCATGTTTACCCTAATTGGGAATCCCTTGTGTTAGTGCACACATGCACACTTATCATAGTTTGTGACTTGGTTACAAAGTGTTAGCATGATAACCATTCCTCTTTTTGCATGGTTCATTTTATCCCCACCCATTTTTCTTTTTACTAAGTCAACCCTTCTAATAATTCAAATATCCAAATAGAAAAAAAAAAGAAGCATGGTGTTAGGTAAGGAAAGATTGACTTCTTGGCCATTTTCCCTCTCTTTCCCTTGGCTGGAAATTTCTGCAGAAAAACAACAATCCCAGCAGCAACAACACCCTATTCTTTTCTCTTTTTCACTCTCTTTGATATCTACACAAAACCCTACACAAAAATTCCACTTTCGTTCATAAAAACTTTGGAAAAATGGCTCTTTTGGGGGATCTTGGTGTCAAGGCAGTGACTTGAGGGAAAAGGCTGAAAAATTGAGTTCTATAGGGTTTTTGGGAAGGTAATTATCTCACACTCAACATCCTTTTTCATATCTTGTAGTATCTTAGCAAAAAATCATGTTTTGTGTGCCTTTTTAGTGATATTAAGAGATATTTGTGATGCATATGTTAGATTGGGATTTTGTTGGCTTAGTTAACTCTATTTTGTGCTATTAGAGCTATTTAAACCAGGTTTTGCTTTCAGTTTGCACAAAAGTACCGTAAGGTATCATTTTTGTGCAAAAGTGTGATTTTAACTTGAAATTTGGGCTCTGAGGAATCTGCTGCAACCCGAGTTGCTGTAAATTAAAATTGTAATTACTGGGGAATACACAGTATGTATGGAGTGCACACACCAAACCCGGGGGCCCACCTCCTAACCAAGGCCGCCGGAAAAAGAATTCTGGCCGCAAATTGCGGCCAGATGAGGGATTTGTGGGTTGGGGTTTGGGTGATGGGTGTCTGCTGCTGTGTGGAGTATTATGGTATATTTATTTTTATAAAACTCTTTCTTTATCAAAATCTGGGACCTATTACCCTATTTCCCGTATTTTAAATCTTCGCGACACGCATGATATGTGTGTGGGTTTGCGGTTTCTGCGTATCGCGACGCGTCGGGGTAGTTTCAGGCGCGTAATCACACGTTTTAGCGTATCGCGCACACGCGCTTGGTTTGCGACGCGGGTTTCTATTGTTACCTTAATATCGCGTTTTTATGGATTTGAGCATATGTGTGATATATTGTGTAATTCTAGGTTCACAGGTGAGTGAGACGGATGCTGCGAAGAAGAGGAAGCAAGTCGTCGGCTGCACTTATCGCGAGACTTCGGTGAGTAGATTTAACATCTATGGGGATATCGCCCGCTTGGCGTTATGCGTCAGGGCTGATAGGACCTTATATCTACATATTGCTTTTACCTACATTGACTGTTCATGGATACTGTTGTTGCATACTGCATTCCCTGCTATATGTATATAAACTTAGAATTGATAGAACACCGCACTATTACTAACGGTTCATGTTGCACGAGCACTAATCTGCATGTTACACACACACCGTTAGTAATTGCCATGACACACTTACTGTAGAATTGCCATGATCATTATACTGTAGTTCATTTCACATATGATTATGTAGGGTTGCTATGCACGCGCACAAGGGTCTACGAGGCATCAACCATGCCCGATTAAAATTTTAGCCGTGCCGAACAACCCGAAGCCGGATCTTTAAACTAGGGTTTAGGCGAAAACTAACATGTTAAACACTTTAACACTAAGTGAGAGGGATTACAACCTTTGTAGATCCGGTCCTTCACTTCTTAAGCTCCGTGTTGAGGTCCCTTCGATGCGATCATCATGTTCTGGACTCTCGAGAGGCTTCACGAAGAGAATGATGCAACCTTGCTTCCGATCTTCGATAACATAGATGATCTACCTTGAAGTTTCGTTAACACAAGCTATCACTCATGAAATGATGTGAACACCCTCATCTAAATGGCAAGGATATATGAGGATGATGAAGTAGGATTTTTGCTCTCATTTATAATCTTTTTCTCACTCACTTTCATCACAAAAGAAAGCTTTTTCAAGAAAAAACTCAAGGAAGAAGAAGATGAATATCATGAATCCTTTTGTGATGAATAATGAAATTATTGTAGTGGTTACAAATCTAACCAAGGGTTAAGCATGAAAGAGTTAACCCTTATAGAGAGTTAACTAGAGTTAATGGTTTGGATTGGGTTAACATAATATCTCACAAAGTATCAAGCAACCACAAAGTCAAAGCTTCATGAAGCTTCATGGAAGCTTCATGCAAAAGCTAACCCTAATCCAAATCCTAACCAAGTTTAAACCCTAAACCATTGTTAAATTTGTAACCCTAATATGTTACAATATTATATATTACATATACAATATATTTTGTAACAATACAAAATAATACAATTAACATATATCGCATATATATCAATGTATTATTCCGTGAGAAAATGAATCTTTTAGTGAGCTAATATTAGTTAATGTAATTTAATATATCATATATATTATTATACATTAAATTATCGAATCAACACTTGATCCGATAATCCGGCTATTTCATAAATAACCGACTAATACGATGACCCGGCTATATCACATATACCCGGCCGATATCTCATATCGCGAGAATCCAATACGGTATCACATACTGCATTATCCTCGGTCCCGCACATATCATATATGTGCTCCTACTCCGTTTTTTCTGAGCCAAGAAACCTCTGTGTAGGACTCTAAAGAATCGTCAATACGCCGGTAGTAGGTGATGATCATATCAGACACCCACAAGCTGCAAACGGTCAGCTAAACGTAACAGCCACCCAGGTATTGAGCGCTCAGGAGATCAATAAGCAAGCCTGTACATTCTCCTATGAATCCAATCAGTAACACTCCGGTACAGTTCGGTCTCGTCGTCTGATATGTCGCATATCTCGCTTAGGGGTGGTAAACGTCAGACCCCAGTAGCTCGATAAGTCGTGTCGATATGAGGTCTATAATAGTTTGAGAAACTACTGATAACACTTACCAGTAAATCTCAGCAACCTTGGCCAGGGATTTCCGGTTATAGCCAATCGAACACAGCGCAACATTAACTCCCTATACCGGGAACGGCGAATCCCCTCCTATCGCTCATTGCCTCCATGTGATTCGGGACTGTACCCAAAAGCCACCTTTTTGCACGCCCTCTTGGACGTGGTATGAATCAAAGCACAGTGGGAATCACACAAGACTCTATGACGATCTCGGGTCAACAGACTACTCTGTACCAGTGTCACCGAAGAACTGCCATCTGACGTGAGGTATAATACCATCTGGGAGTTCTCGGCGAGTCCGTCCAGTATACCCAGTCTCCACTGAGCACCCCTACACCATCCTTGTTGTCAAACACCGATGGATATGGGATCATCCATCGCCCATCATATGGGTCAAGATGCGTATACGCTAGTCTACTCTGGTGTATCGATGCCCTATCTCGATACACCCTCGACTAGGAACAGTTATAGGATGTACTCGTCGATTACCGTGGCCCCACTAGTATGATCTCATCATAGTCCCAGTAGTCGAGTACATATCCTAAGGGCTTTATCAACATGTAATATAGAGACAATCAGAGTACATGTTAAGATAAAGTACAACCAGATAGCATACTATCATGTCGAGCAAGAAAGTCCTCCCAATATATGTCCAAGCATCCACTACAATATACATCAAATGTACAGTAATGGCCTCTAGGGCATACATATAACTAACAGATTCGATATGATTTTCATAGAAATTGGGAGCCGCATGCTGTCTTTGAAAACTGAAACTATCTTAAGAAAAGCGGTTTCTCCCTTGTACCTATATTATGGCTTGATGTACATAGCACATCGTATTTGATTTACTCATTGGTATTGGATTTTCATGTGATTTCTGGTTTTGAGGACCGTGGAATTATTTAAGAAAAGATGCACTATTTGAAAACCCGGTTCCTCGTTATATGATATTTTGGTGCGTCCACCACGCGTTTTCTCGGTGCTGAGACGTATGCTTGAAACCCGATTCGTGGAGTGGATGATCTGTTTGCGGGTTCGTGGTGGACCCGGTATGGTTCCCCTCGGCAAGATGATCGATGGATTTTGCCGATTGAGCCTGGAGGTGGGCGAGTACCTACCGGTGATTGGTTGGACCTGGCGGTTATCCGGAGGATACTGACCAGAGTCGAGAGATGGATGCGGGATGATCCGTACTGCCGGGGCCGAGGCCGATACCGCAGACGGAGCCCGTGGGCTGATCCGGACTTACGGGGCCCGATATTTGAGGATTTGCGTGTCGATGCTGGACACGAGTATTTTATGATATTTTGAGTGCCGATGTTTGGCACTCGTGGTTCTCAGAGATTTTACAGGATTTGAGGGCCGAGGAGAGTGCCGGCGCTTGAGTTTATTTGGGATTTGGGTGCAGTTTTGGGCACCGATTATTTTCCATGATTGATATTCCGTGTAGATGTTTTTCATCCTATGCTCAGCATTGATTATCATATATCTCATCCTGTAGTTATTTTACCTGGCAGAGCATTTCCATCATTATTGCACCTACTGCTTATCGCATATAGATTTACCTGCTGGCATATGATAGAGTAGCGCAGTACGTGCATGCTCGCGATTACCTTTATATGTTATCTCTATTCACGAATTGGCAACTCACCCCCGTTGTGCCACAGTATTTGCAGGTTGCCCATCAGAGTAGTCGCGGCAGGCCGTCTTTTTGCATCTTTTGGCTACAGATACCACTACAGCTGGTGCGAAGCTATTTTGCTATTAGGTGGGTTGTGGTATCTGGTTACTTTTATTGTACACACTTTTGTATCTAGTATTCTCCATCTACCATATATGTACTGGACTTAGAGACAGTGTGAGGACGATGATGTATATTTTTGTATTCTGGTGTCGAGCTCGTGGGAGCCGACTTTATATCCGCAGTTTATTATTCTGTGATGTTTACTTATTGCTCATTCTTCGCTACGGCGTCGTATATTACTTTTGTGGTGATGGTTTCCGCCGTTGGGCGTGATTGCTCCCGTTTGGGGATGCTTTATTTCATTATATCTATCATTTCACTTATACCCTGTTTTGTACCCGATTTCGGGGTCTCTTTTACAAAGGAAATGCTACCAAAATTATTATACGGATAACTTAACTTTAAAAAGAACTTTATCGAACTATTTAAAGTTTCTAAATGTTTTAATTGAATGTTTTCAACACTCACTACTTTTAAATGGTTTTGATTTCTGGGTTCGGCTTACTTAGTCGTGTTACGCCTGTAGACGTTGCGTGGTTAAGTGCCGGTCACGAGTCGAAATATTCGGGTCGTAACAAAGTTGGTATCAGAGCGTAGGTTTTACCTTTCGGAGTGTAGGATGACCCTGGAATGATGGAATAGGTAGCTGAAGCAGAGTGGCGTAGCGTGCGTATGTTTCGCGGCATACTCACGACACGGTACTCCGCCAAAGCGACCTTAGGACTTATTGATTTAAATTCCTTCTTGAGTATATACATTCTTGCGATTTGATTTCTGCATCCTTATCGAATCCTATTTTCCTTTCAGCCATTATGCCGCCAAAGACTACGAGGGCGCAGAGAGCGGCCGCGAGGGCCGAGATTCGAGTTGATTCGTCCGAGACGAGGACTGATCCGGCTGGTACACCGGTTGTACCCGAGCAGGCTATTCCTCCCGTGACAGATCAGATCGCCACGCTAGGGGCTGGTATGCAGGAGATGCATCAGACGGTGGGATCCATCATGCAGGTGATGCGCCAGATGATAGGATCGCTAGTCGAGACGCTTCGAGCGCAGCGACCAGAGGTAGCTCCACCCATTACAGAGACCGCGATGGTACCTACCGTACAGCCAGTTGCCCCTGCAGCCACGGAGGTGTTTACAGTATCGCTATCAGAGTTTATTAGGCTGAAGCCTCCGGTCTTCACAGGCACCGATGCAGCCGAGGACCCACAGTCCTTCATTGATAGGATGGCTCAGATATGTCGTTCCCTCAGATGCGCAGATGCGAGATGGGTTGAGTTCGCGAGCTTTCGCCTGGAAGGTCTTGCGCAGAAATGGTGCGAATCAGTCGAGAAGGGAAGAGCAGCTGGTCTTCCTCGTATGACCTGGACAGAGTTCGTGGCACTATTCCTTGCCCGCTTTCTTCCACTGAGCGTCAGAGATGCTAGAGCACGCAGGTTCGAGTCTTTACGCTAGACTCCGGAGATGTCAGTGGCAGAGTATGATGTGCTGTTCACAGAGCTATCTATCTATGCCCCGTATTTAGTGGCTACTGAGGAGTTGCGAGTCAAGAGATTTGTTCGAGGCTTGCTTACACCACTGTTCCTTGCGATCAGCGCGCAGCATTACGAGACATATGCAGCAGCGGTAGATGCAGCTCTATTAAGCGAGGAGCGCCTTGCTGAGACTTCGGTAGTTCCAGAGCCGAAGAGAGTTCGTACCGGTATATCAGCACGGAGACAGACATTCAGACGCCGCGACAGGTATAGTTCAGGTACGGGGAGTGGCAGAGATTCGGGACGAGGCCAGATGTTTAGTTCGTATCCACGGGAGAGTCAGCAGTCATCGCGAGGTTGCTATAGATGCGGCAGTCTACTTCACCTCGTCAGAGATTGTCCTGAGATACACCGGAGGGAGAAATCAGCACCGCACGTCACCTTACCATCTTCACCACCCCAGAGGGCGTTGCCTATTGTTCCTACTGTTACTCCGCGTCAGACTCATACACAGAGAGGTCGTGGGCGTGGAGGAGTTGCTCAAAGAGGACGGGATGACCGAGGCAGAGGACAGTCAGTCACAGGTGGAGGACAGGCATGAGTTTTTTCTTTGACGCGTCAGGATGCGCAGGAGTCCAATGCGGTGGTCTCAGGTATCCTTCCAGTATATTCTGTTGATGCACACGTGTTGTTCGATCCCGGATCCACGCACTCGTACTTATCCACACACTTTGTGCTGAGTTTGGGTAGAGAGTCTGGTTTGCTTGATCAGCCACTTTTTGTGACTACTCCTGTGGGAGAGTCGTTTGTTGCTAGGCACGTGTTCCGATCCTGTACCGGCTGTATTGGCGAGAGAGAGTTGCCTGTCGATTTGAACCTTCTTGAGATGTTGGACTTCGACGTTCTTTTGGGCATGGATTGGTTAGCCACGTTCTATGTTTCTGTGGACTGCCATGAGAAGACAGTTAAATTCTGTTTTCCCGGCGAGTCGGTTTTTGTTGTGTTGGGGGACCGTGGTGCCGCCCCTCACAGTGTGACTTCTTCTTTTCGCGCTGGACAGCTTTTGAGGAAGGGATGTCAAGGATTTCTCGCCTATGTTTGCGATGCTAGCGCTACAGGGGTTCCATTTGATCAGGTTCCGGTTGTTAGCGAGTTTCCTGATGTGTTCCCTGACGAGCTTCCTGGGCTACCGCCTGAGCGCAACATTTCTTTCTGTATTGATTTGGTTCCTGGCACGGGGCCTATTTCCATACCTCCTTATCGGATGGCCCCGGCGGAATTTTGAGAATTGAAGGGTCAGTTGCAAGATTTGCTGGATAAGGGACTTATTCGACCCAGTGTTTCACCTTGGGGTGCTCCAGTCCTGTTCGTCAAGAAGAAGGACGGCAGTTTGAGTCTGTGTATCGACTACCGCCAGCTGAACAGGGTGACAGTGCAGAACAGATATCCCTTGCCACGTATCGACAATTTGTTCGACCAGGTTCAGGGGGAAGGATACTTTTCGAGGATCGATTTACAATCGGGCTATCATCAGCTGCGGGTTCGACAGGAGGACATTCCTAGGACAGCTTTCCGTACGCGCTATGGCCATTATGAGTTTTTGGTGATGTCGTTCGGACTCACCAATGCCCCAGCAGCATTCATGGACTTGATGAACCGTATTTTCCGGCCATATCTGGATCTGTTCATCATAGTATTCATTGACGATATCTTGGTGTATTCCCGGAGTAGTGAGGAGCACGAGCAGCACCTGCGGATTACACTACAGACTTTGAGGGAGCACCAGCTTTACGCGAAATTCTCCAAGTGTGCTTTCTGGCTGGACAGCGTAGACTTCTTGGGGCATGTGATTTCACGAGACGGTATATGTGTAGACCCGAGGAAGATCGAGGCCGTTCAGCGTTGGCCCAGACCCACATCAGTTACGGAGATTCGCAGATTTTTGGGGTTGGCCGGTTACTACAGGCGATTTGTGCAGGACTTCTCCAGTATTGCTACACCTTTGACCGGGTTGACCCGGAAGGGAGTTCCTTTCGATTGGACGGAGGAGTACGAGCACAGTTTTCAGCAGCTATGGACTCGGCTGACTACGGCACCGGTGTTATCATTGCCTTCAGGATGAGGCGGATTTGTGGTATATTGTGATGCTTCTCTAGTGGGGCTAGGGTGCATATTGATGCAGCATAACAGGATGATCGCGTATGCTTCGCGGCAATTGAAGAAACATGAACAGAACTACCCCACTCACGATTTGGAGATGGCTGCAGTGGTCTTTGCACTTAAGATCTGGCGACATTACCTATATAGCGAGTCATGCCAGATATTCACTGATCACAAGAGCTTAAAGTATATATTTCAGCAGCGAGACCTAAACCTTAGACAGCGCCGATGGATGGAGTTAGTGAAGGATTACGATTGCGAGATCTTATACCACCCGGGCAGGGCTAATGTAGTGGCGGATGCTTTGAGCAGGAGGCCCGGGGGTAGTCTATCTTGTTTGAGAGCAGTACAGGGGCAGTCGTCGGTAGATTGGCAGATATTATGCGACAGCCGGGTACAGTTCGAGTTCACGCCGATCGGAGGACAGATTGCGCATGTTCGTGCACGCCCACAGTTGATCGACCGTATACATGATGCACAGCACAGTGATGACCGATGTTCAGAGATCATAGCACAGATAGGACAGGGCATATTTTCCGAGTTTGTGATCAATGATCAGGGGATACTACGATTTGGGACCAGATTGTGCGTACCAGATGCTGAGGGACTGCGGCGTGAAATTCTCGAGGAGGCACATCGATCGGTGTACAGTGTTCATCTAGGTTCCACCAAGATGTACCACGATATGAGAGATGTTTACTGGTGGGACGGGATGAAGAGGGACATCGCAGATTTCGTGTCGAGATGCCTGACTTGTCAGCAATTCAAGGCTGAGCATCAGAGGCCCGCGGGAGAGTTACAGCCGTTGCCCATTCCGGAGTGGAAATGGGAAAAGATTTCTTTGGACTTCATTGTGGGTCTACCCAGGACTAATCGAGGGTATGACTCCATCTGGGTGATCGTGGATCGTTTGACGAAAGCGGCTCACTTCCTACCGGTGAAGACGACTTTCGGATTTGCTCAGTATGCCCAGATTTACATTGATGAGATTGTACGACTGTACAGAGTTCCGACATGTATCGTGTCCGACACAGGCACCCAGTTTACCAGCCGACTATGGCAGAGACTTCAGGAGGCTTTGGACACCCGCTTGAGTTTCAGCACAGCATTTCATCCGCAGACCAACGGACAGTCAGAGCAGACTATTCAAACTCTCGAGGACATGCTCAGAGCGTACGTTTTAGACTTCGGAGGTAGCTGGGATCATCATTTGCCCTTAGTAGAGTTCTCCTATAACAACAGCTATGAGGAGACCATTCAGATGGCACCGTTTGAGGCTCTTTATGGGAGGAGATGCAGATCGCCCACCTATTGGACGGAGCTCAGTGAGAGCAGTATCTTAGGGCCGCAGATTGTTGAGGAGACGACCGCGAAGATCCAGTTGATTCATGATAGGATAAGAGCAGCCCAGAGTAGGCAGAGATCTTATGCGGACCGTCGTCGGCGCAGACTTGAGTTTTCTGTTGGTGATCAAATTTTCTTGAGGGTCTCCCCAATGAAAGGTGTGATGAGATTTGGGAAGAAGGGGAAGCTTAGTCCCAGATTTATGGGCCCCTTCGAGATCCTCGAGCGTGTTGGTGCAGTTGCGTATCGGTTAGCCCTTCCGCCCAGTTTTCCAGATGTGCACCCCATATTTCACGTTTCGATACTCCGCAAGTATCTTCATGATCCTTCGCATGCTATTCAGCACCCGACGATCTAGCTTGAGCGTGACCTTTCTTATGCAGAGCAGCCGGTGATCATCTTGGATCAACAAGTGAAGAAATTGAGGTCGAAAGAGATACCGTCTGTCAAGGTACTTTGGCGTGGTCAGAGCAGCGAGGAGGTCACTTGGGAGACCGAGAGCGAGATGAGGAAGAGGTATCCCCATCTTTTCGAAGGTACGTATGGTTAGATTTTTAAATTCGGGGACCGAATTTCTTTAATGGGGGTAGATTGTAACGCCTTGAAATTTCGTTTATAATATTTTCGTGTTAGTTAGCAATTGTGCGAGTTTGTATACATATATTTATATATATATATATGTAGGGTTATTAATTGTATTTGTATCATGTTTACCCTAATTGGGAATCCCTTGTGTTAGTGCACACATGCACACTTATCATAGTTTATGACTTGGTTAAAAAGCGTTAGCATGATAACCATTCTTCTTTTTGCATGGTTCATTTTATCCCCACCCATTTTTCTTTTTACTAAGTCAACCCTTCTAATAATTCAAATATCCAAATAGAAAAAAAAATGAAGCTTGGTGTTAGGTAAGGAAAGATTGACTTCTTGGCCATTTTCCCTCTCTCCCTTGGCTGGAAATTTCTGCAGAAAAACAACAATCCCAGCAGAAACAACACCCTATTCTCTTCTCTTTTTCACTCTCTTTGATATCTACACAAAACCCTACACAAAAATTCCACTTCCCTTCATAAAAACTTTGGAAAAATGGCTCTTTTGGGGTATCTTGGTTTCAAGGCCGTGACTTGAGGGAAAAGGCTGAAAAATTGAGTTCTATAGGGTTTTTGGGAAGGTAATTATCTCACACTCAACATCCTTTTTCATATCTTGTAGTATCTTAGCTAAAAATCATGTTTTGTGTGCCTTTTTAGTGATATTTGTGATGCATATGTTAGATTGGGATTTTGTTGGCTTAGTTAACTCTATTATGTGCTATTAGAGCTATTTAAACCAGGTTTTGCTTTCAGTTTGCACAAAAATACCCTAAGGTATCATTTTTGTGCAAAAGTGTGATTTTAACTTGAAATTTGGGCTCTGAGGAATCTGCTACAACCCGGGTTGCGGTAAATTAAAATTGTAATTACTGGGGAATACACAGTATGTATGGAGTGCACACACCAAACCCGGGGGCCCACCTCCCAACCAAGGCCGCCGGAAAAAGAATTCTTGCCGCAAATTGCGGCCAGATGAAGGATTTGTGGGTTGGGGTTTGGGTGATGGGTGTCTGCTGCTGTGTGGAGTATTATGGTATATTTATTTTTATAAAATTCTTTCTGTATCAAAATATAGGACCTATTACCCTATTTCCCGTATTTTAAATCTTCACGACACGCGTGATACGTGTGTGGGTTTGGGGTTTCTGCGTATCGCGACGCGTCGGGGTAGTTTCAAGCGCGTAATTACACGTTTTAGCGTATCGCGCACACGAGCGCTTGGTTTGCGACATGGGTTTCTAGTTTGACTTTAATATCGCGTTTTTGTGGATTTGAGTTTATGTGTGATATATTGTGTAATTCTAGGTTGGTAGGCGAGTGAGACGGACGCTGAGAAGAAGGGGAAGCAAGTCGTCGGCTACACTTAGCGCGAGACTTCGGTGAGTAGATTTAACATCTACGGGGATATCGCCCGCATGGCGTTATGCGTCAGGGCAGATAGGACCTTATAGCTACATGTTGCTTTTACCTACATTGACTGTTCATGGATACTGTTGTTGCATACTGCATTCCCTGCTATATGTATGTAAACTTAGAATTGATAGAACACCGCACTATTACTAACAGTTCATGTTGCACGAGCACTAATCTGCATGTTACACACACACCGTTAGTAATTGCCATGACACACTCACTGTAGAATTGCCATGATCATTATACTGTAGTTCATTTCACATATGATTCGATATGATTTTCATAGAAATTGGGAGCCGCATGCTGTCTTTGAAAACTGAAACTATCTTAAGAAAAGCGGTTTCTCCCTTGTACCTATATTATGGCTTGATGTACATAGCATATCGTATTTGATTTACTCATTGGTGTTGGATTTTCATGTGATTTCTGGTTTTGAGGACCGTGGAATTATTTAAGAAAAGATGCACTATTTGAAAACTCGGTTCCTCGTTATATGATATTTTGGTGCGTCCACCACGCGTTTTCTCGGTGCTGAGACATGTGCTTGAAACCCGATTCGTGGAGTGGATGATCCGTTTGCGGGTTCGTGGTGGACCCGGTATGGTTCCCCTCGGCAAGATGATCGATGGATTTTGCCGATTGAGCCTGGAGGTGGGCGAGTACCTACCGGTGATTGGTTGGACCTGGCGGTTATCCGGAGGATACTGACCAGAGTCGAGAGATGGATGCGGGATGATCCGTACGGCCGGGGCCGAGGCCGATACCGCAGATGGAGACCGTGGGCTGATCCAGACTTACGGGGCCCGATATATGAGGATTTGCTTGTCGATACTGGACACGAGTATTTTATGATATTTTGAGTGCCGATGTTGGGCACTCGTGGTTCTCAGAGATTTTACAGGATTTGAGGGCCGAGGAGAGTGCCGGCGCCTAAGTTTATTTGGGATTTAGGTGCAATTTTGGGCACCGATTATTTTCCACAATTGATATTCCGTGTAGATGTTGTTCATCCCTTGCTCAGCATTGATTATCATGTATCTCATCCTGTAGTTATTTTACCTGACAGAGCATTTGCATGATTATTGCACCTACTGCTTGTCGCATATAGATTTAACTGCTGGCATATGATAGAGTAGCGCAGTATGTGCATGCTCGCGATTACCTTTATATGTTATCTATATTCACGAATTGGCAACTCACCCCCGTTGTGCCACAGTATTTGCAGGTTGCCCATCAGAGTTGTCGCGGCAGGCTGACTTTTTGCATCTTTTGGCTACAGATACCACTACAGCTGGTGCAAAGCTATTTTGCTATTAGGTGGGTTGTGGTATCTGGTTACTTTTATTGTACACACTTTTGTATCTAGTATTCTCCATCTACCATATATGTACTGGACTTAGAGACAGTGTGAGGACGATGATGTATATTTTTGTATTCTGGTGTCGAGCTCGTGGGAGCCGACTTTATATCCGCAGTTTATTATTCTGTGATGTTTACTTGTTGCTCATTCTTCGCTACGGCGTCGTATATTACTTTTGTGGTGATGGTTTCCGCCGTTGGGCATGATTGCTCCCGTTTGGGGATGCTTTATTTCATTATATATATCATTTCACTTATACCCTGTTTTGTACCCGATTTCGTGGTCTCTTTTATAAAGGAAATGCTACCAAAATTATTATAAGGATAACTTAACTTTAAAATGAACTTTATTGAACTATTTAAAGTTTCTAAATGTTTTAATTGAATGTTTTCAACACTCACTACTTTTAAATGGTTTTGATTTCTGGGTTCGGCTTACTTAGTCACGTTATGCCTGTAGACGTTGCATGGTTATGTGCCGGTCACGAGTCTAAATATTTAGGTCGTGACAGGCACGTATTTCAGCGTCTTCGACCATTTCCGGGCCGAAGAGGATTCGTACCGGCACGCCAGATCAGAGGCAGCATGCCAGATTCTTTCCGAGAGATAGGGCTGGCAGTGGGTTTGGACGAGGTCAGCTGTATGGTTCATATCCACAGGGACAGCCGGCGTCTCCAGGATGTTTTGGGTGCGGGAGTCCACACCACCGTATCAGAGACTTCCTGGTGAGACGACACGGAGCGGTAGCAGTTCCACATGTGACCCTACCACCATCACCACCCCTCCTCAGAGAGCTCAACTTCCTGCCACAGGCGATGCTCCATGCCAGTTAGGTGCACCCAGAGGCCGTGGACGCGGCAGACCTATCCAGAGAGGACGAGGAGGCAGAGGCCGAGGCCGAGGTCAGCCAGCTATTGGTGGGGGTCAGGCCCGAGTATTTGCATTGACACCGCAGGATGCGCAGGCATCCAATGCCGTCGTGACAGGTACCCTATCAGTATGTTCTGTTGATGCACACGTGTTGTTTGATACCGGATCCACGCACTTGTACATTTCCACACACTTCGTGCTGAGTCTGGGTAGAGAGTCCGGTTTGCTTGATCAGCCGCTTGTGGTGACCACTCCTGTGAGAGAGTCGTTTGTTGCTAGGCACGTGTTCCGATCCTGTATTGTCCGTATTGGCGAGAGAGAGCTGCCTGTCGACTTGATCCTTCTTGAGATGTTGGACTTTGACGTTCTTTTGGGCATGGATTGGTTAGCCACGTGCTATGCGTCTGTGGATTGCCGGGAGAAGACGATTAGATTTTGTTTTCCCGGCGAGCCGACTTTTGTTATGCAGGGGGACCGTGGTTCCACCCCTCACATGCTGATTTCTCCCCTCCGCGCTGATCAGCTGTTAAGGAAGGGATGTCGGGGATTTCTAGCCTATGTATGCGATACTTGAGCTACAGATGTTCCATTGGACCAGTTTCCGATTGTATGTGAGTTCCCCAATGTTTTCCCTGAGGAGCTGCCAGGATTGCCGCCTGAGCGCGACGTTGAGTTCTGTATTGATTTGATTCCCGGCTCAGGGCCTATTTCTATACCGCCTTATCGGATGGCCCCGACGGTGCTTAGAGAGTTGAAGGTTCAGCTGCAAGATTTGTTAGATAAGGGACCTATTCGACCCAGCGTTTCTCCATAGGGTGCTCCGGTCCTGTTTGTCAAGAAGAAGGACGGAAATTTGCGCTTGTGTATCGACTACCGCCAGCTGAACAAAGTCACCGTGCGGAACAGATATCCCTTGCCATGCATCGATGATTTGTTCGACCAGCTCCAGGGGGCAGGATATTTTTCGAGGATCGACTTGCGATCAGGATACCATCAGCTACGAGTTCAACAGGAGGATATACCGAAGACAGCTTTCCGTACGCGCTATGGCCACTATGAGTTTCTGGTGATGTCGTTCGGACTCACCAATGCCCAGCTGCATTCATGGATTTGATGAACCGTACATTCAGGCCGTATCTCGACTTATTCATCATAGTGTTCATTGATGATATTTTGGTGTATTCCCGGAGCCGAGAGGAGCACGAACAGCACTTGCGGATTACCTTACAGACTCTGAGGGAGTATCAGCTTTTCGCAAAATTTTCCAAGTGTGCATTCTGGTTGGACAGCGTTGGTTTCTTGGGTCACGTGATTACGAGAGATGGCATATGTATGGACCCGAAGAAGATCGAGGCTGTTCAGCAGTGGCCCAGACCGACATCAGTTACGGAGATCCGCAGTTTTCTAGGCCTGGCGGGCTACTACAGGCGATTCGATCAGGATTTCTCCCGTATTGCTGCACCTTTGACCGGTTTGGCCCGGAAGGGAGTTCCTTTCGTTTGGACGAAGGAGTGCGAGCACAGTTTTCAGCAGCTACGGACTTGTTTGACTACGGCGCCAGTATTATCATTGCCTTCAGGATCAGGCGGATTCATGGTTTATTGTAACGCTTCACGGGTGGGGCTAGGATGCGTATTGATGCAGCATGACAGGGTGATCGCGTATGCTTCTCGGCAGTTGAAGAAGCATGAATAGAACTACCCCACTCATGATTTGGAGATGGCTACAGTGGTCTTTGAACTTAAGATCTGGCGACATTACCTATACAGCGAGTCGTGCCAGATATTCACTGATCACAAGAGCTTAAAGTGTATATTTCAGCAGCGAGACCTGAATCTCGGACAGCGTCGTTGGATGGAGCTGGTGAAAGACTATGACTGTGAGATCTTGTACCACCCGGGCAAGGCTAATGTAGTGGCGGATGCTTTGAGCAGGAGGCCCGGGGGTAGTCTATCGTGTCTGAGCACAGTACAGAGGCAGTCGACAGCAGATTGGCAGATTTTATGCGACATCCGAGTTGAGTTCGAGTTCACTCCGACAGGAGGACAGCTTGTGCATGTTCGTGCACGTATGCAGTTACTTGACCGCATTCGAGAGGCACAACCCAGTGATGATCGTCTTTCAGAGATCATGGAGCAGATTAGGCAGGGCAGAGATTCCGAGTTCGTGATCGACGATCAGGGAGTACTACGATTTGGGACTCGATTGTGCGTACCAGATTCGAAGGGACTGCGACGTGAGATTCTTGAGGAGGCGCATAGATCTACATACAGCGTTCATCCGGGTTCCACCAAGATGCCTGACTTGTCAGCAAATCAAAGCCGAGCACCAGAGGCCAGCAGGAGAGTTGCAGCCTTTGCCCATTCCGAAGTGGAAATGGGAGCAGATTTCGATGGACTTCGTTGTGGGTCTACCCAGGACCAGTCGAGGGTACGACTCCATTTGGGTGATCGTAGATCGATTGAAGAAAGCGGCTCACTTCCTGCCAGTGAAGACCACTTTCGGTTTTGCCCAGTATGCCCAGCTTTATATCGACGAGATAGTGCGGTCGCATGGCGTACCGACTTGTATTGTATCAGATCGAAGCACCCAGTTTACCAGCCGACTATGGTAGAGACTTCAAGAGGCATTGGGCACTCGTTTGAGTTTTAGCACAGCATTTCATCCGCAGACCGACGGACAGTCAGAGCGGACCATTCAGACTCTCGAGGACACGCTCAGAGCGTGCGTTTTGGACTTCGGCGGTAGCTGGGATCGTCATTTACCATTAGTGGAGTTCTCCTACAAAAACAGCTTCCAGGACACTATTCAGATGGCACCTTTCGAGGCTTTGTATGGGAGGAGATGTAGATCGCCCGTCTGTTGGACCGAGCTGAGCGAGAGCAGTATTTTTGTTCCGCAGATCGTGCAGGAGACGACCGAGAAAGTACAGTTGATTCGAGATCGGATGAGAGCGGCTCAGAGCAGGCAGAAATCGTATGCAAACATGCGCCGTCGCAGATTAGAGTTTGTAGTTGTCAATCATGTCTTTCTAAGGGTCTCTCCGATGAAGGGCGTGATGCGATTTGGGCGAAAGGAAAAGCTTAGCCACAGATTTGTGGGTCCCTTCGAGATCCTCTAGCGTGTCGGCGCAGTTGCATATCATTTGGCTCTTCCACCCAGCTTTTCAGATGTTCACCCCGTCTTCCATGTGTCGTTGCTACGCAGATATCTTCATGACCCTTCCCACACGATTCAGCACCAGACCGTTCAGCTTGAGCACGACCTTTCATTCACCGTGCAGCTAGTGGAGATATTGGATCGACAGGTGAAGAAACTTCGATCAAAGGTCCTGCCGTCGGTGAAGGTTCTTTGGTGCAGCCCGAATGGTGAGGAGATCACTTGGGAGGCCGAGGGAGAGATGCGGAAGAAATTCTCTCATCTTTTTGAAGGTATGCGTAGTTCTATATTTTAAAATTCGGGGACGAATTTTCTTAAGGGGGGAAGACTGTAACACCTGAGTTTGCGTTTAGTAGTGCTTGTGTGTTAATGTGGGGCTTTTGGTAAAAAGTTTACCAAAACGGGTTTCTAACAATTTATCTGGTTTTATGGACATTTTATTAGAATTTTATCTTGACTACACACACTTGTGCATGTTAATGTGGTTTAAGTCTAGGGTTTCCATGTTTAGGTGAGCTTGTGGGTTAACCATGTTCTAACAACCATGGTGGCCTAACCCACTTGGTTAAGCTAATTAGATTAATTAAGGGTTTAGTCTTGTAAAAAAATCGGATTAGGGTTTAAGGTTGACTTGTGGTAAGAGAGAGGGAGATTATGATGGGTGTCATGTAGCATTTATTGAGAGTGAGAGAATGGTGGCTCTAGGATTGTGCCACACTCCATTCCTTCCAAAACTTTTACTTACCTCTCAAACTCTTCTTACTCACATCCCTTTCACTCACACGCACTTCACTAATACCACAGTACCAGCAAGCATCAGCATCAGCAGCTGAAGCAACACCATCTTCAACATCACTCCAACAAGACCATCAACAATAGCTACATAACCCCATAGCTTCAGCAGCTACAACAGCCACAGCAGCAACACATCATCAGCCATCAAAACCAACATCGGCCGCCCAATTTCAGCTCACAGATCAGCCTAAATTCAGCTCACACATCAGCCTAAATTCAGCTCACACATCAGCCCAATTTCAGCTCACACATCAGTCTAAATTCATCACCAGCACAGCTGTAGCTGCATAAGCAGCAGCACCATCAACAACATGAGCTACACCAGCAGCATCACCATCATTATCAACAGCCACACCAGCCTAAATCAGCTGCAATAAACTACATAACCCATAGCATCAGCACACAACACCACACCAGCACCACACATAACAACAACACCCACTGCATTACAGCAACAAGCAGCAGCATCAGCAATAACAACAGCAACAACTTCATCAGCAATAACAGCAGCAACAACACATTGCAGCAGCAACAACACTTGGAGTGTCAGCAGCAACATCAGCAAGACCTTCTCTTCTTCTCCTCTTCTCCTTTGAACTAGGATTCTTTTGAGAGTTTGCTTGGTTGTTTAAGCTGAAGTTAATTTAGTTTAGTTAGTGTTTTTAGTATAGTTTAGTGCTAGTTTTGGTGTTTTGAGTGAGGTTTAGCCAAGCGATGGTTTGGATTGATAGTTTAGCTTGTCTAAGTGTATTTAAGGCCAGTTAAAGTAGGAATTGTCCCAGGTTTCGTTTAAAATACCAGATCTTTGCAATTGGTGCAACCTAGCTTTTCATATGGACTTTTTGGGATATCTAAGATCTGCTTTAACCCTGATCAGTTTTTAGTTTAGCAAACACCTACAGAATGTTATGCAGGCTGGTAGGAGTGGTGTGTAGGGTTTGGGTCCGGTTTTACCCATTTAAAACCGGCGGCCCCCTCTTGTGTTTCCAGTGACGCCGCCCTCCCTGTGAGTTGGGGTGTGGTGCTGTGCTGGGTGGTTCAGGTAAGTGTTTGGCTGTGTGTGGGATTGTTTAGTTTTAAGTTTCTATGGTTGGTACAATCTTGTGATTTTTGTGGACTTTTGGCAAGTTGTGGTGGTTTAGTTAGAAAACAAGGGTAGATTAGGGGTTTTAAGGTTAGCTTAGCTCCAATATTTGCTGTTGGTATCACTTGACCCTTATAGTTTCACCTAGTTTCACAAATGCCTCATCTTTGCAAACTTGGTGCTTTTTTAGCGTTTTAAAAACAAGGCTTTAGGATACGTAGGATCTGCTGTATCTAGGCTAGAAATCTTAGCTATCAAACATGTACACTAGACTGTATATAGTGTTAAGATGTTAGGGTAGAAGCCTAGGCCCCTCTCCCCGGTTTTGGGCCGGCCTGCCCACATTGCTGCCGGCCATCCCCTGGTGGAAAGCCTTGGGTTTTGTTGGGTAGGTGTCTGTAGGTATGGGTATGGGTTTGGTCCAGCTTATTTTCCCTTGTTTTGTTCCAGATGAAATCTGGGGCCTGTTACCTATTTTTAGCATAGCGGGGTTTGCGCGACACGTACGATACATGTCGAGTTGGTTTGCTGTGTGTCCCAGCGCATCGCTGCGTGCCACATCGTGTCGCGTTAGGTTTTGGCATATGCACTCACGATACGTATACGCGCATGCTTAGTTTGCGACACGAGTTTGTCGTTTGGTTTTAATATAGCGTTTTTGCAATATCTAAGCTTATGTGTTGTTTTATGTAAATTCTAGGTTCGCAGGCGGGAACTTCGAGCGCCGCGGAGGAAGAAAACCAGGTGGTCGGACACACCTAGCGCGGGATCACGGGTGAGTAGATTTAACATCTACGGGGGACCATCACTTGGATGGCGCAAGTCGCCCGATAGAATTAGTAACTTAAAAAGACGCCTAGTAATGTTCGTAATTAGAACTATACCCCATGCCTGTTATCTGCTACATTCATGCCCCATACTATTGTATGTATGCGAACTCATTCTGTAGGACACATGCACCATTACCAGGGTTTTTATATGCAGCACGAGCACTGTTCATGTGTACACACACGCCCTGGTAATTGCCATGTCACAACACTAGAAAACTTATAATCTGAAACACGTTAATAATTGATGCTTAGACCTGTGCTATTGTAATAAATCTTTAAAATGAAATCATAGAATTGTTAGTTATATGTATGCCCTAGAGGCCATTACTGTACATTGGATGTATATTGTAGTGGATGCTGGGACATATATAGGTAGGACTTTCTTGCTCGACATGATAGTACGCTATCTGGTTGCTCTTTATCTTAACATGTATACTTTCTGTCTCTCTGTTACATGTTGATAAAGCCCTTAGGATGTGTACTCGACTTCCAGGACTATGATGCAGATCATACTAGTGGGGCCTGGATAGTCCATGAGTACGTCCTTCAATGTTCCTAGTCGTGGGAATATCGAGACGGGGCATCGATATTCTAGAGTAGACTAGCGTATATCTTCTCGACCCATGTGATGGGTGATGGATGATCCCATATCCATTGGTGTTTGACATCAGAGATGGTATGCGGGTGCTCAGTGGAGACTGGGTACACTGAACGGACTCGCCGAGAACTCCCAGATGGTATTATACATCACGTCAGATGGCAGTTCTCGGGTGACACAGGTACAGCTTAGTCTGTTGACCCGAGATCGTCATAGAGTCTTGTGTGTCTCCCACCGTGCTTTGATTTCAACCCTACCACGGCTCTACTGAGTCGTGCAAACAGGTGGGTTTTGGGTACAGTCCCGATTCACATGGTGGTAATGAGCGATAGGAGGGGATTCGTCTCTCCCGGTATTGGGGGTTGATGTTGCGCTATGCTCGACTGGCCATAACAGGAAATCCCTGGCCAGGGTTGCAGTGATCTACTGGTAAGTGTTATCAGTAGTTTCACACATGTTATGGACCTCACGTCAGCATGACTTATCAAGCTTTTGGGGTCTGACGTTTACCACCCCTAGGCGAGATATGCGACATATCAGACGAACAGACCGGACTGTACGGTAAGTGTTACTGGTTGGATTCACAGGAGTGTAAGCGGGCTTGCTCATCGATCTTCTGATCGCTCAATACCCGGGTGTCCGTTACGTTCAGCAGACCGCTTGCGGCTTGTGGGTGTCTGATATGATCATCACCTGCTGCCGGTGTATCGACGAGTCTTTAGAGTCCTACACAGAGGTTTCCTGGCTCAAGCGAAACGAAATAGGAGCGCATATGAGATATGTGCGGGACCGAGAATAATGCGTGTATGTGATACCGTGTTCTATTCTCGCGATGAATGTATCGATTGGTTGTATGCGATATAACATAGTTTTCGAATCGAAGATTGATTCGATAAGTCGATACATTGGATACTAGTCGGTTATATGCGACATGACCGAATCATTGAATCAAGTGTTGATTTAATTATTTAATGTATAATTATATATTTGATATATTACTTTACATTAACTAGTATTGGTACATTTTAAATGGATTTTCTCACTTGAAACACACAAGTTGTATATGTGATATACTTTTGTGCACTTGTTTGTATCATGTTTGATGATACATGCTAACTTGGGTTTGTGTAAAGAATTAAACCATGGTTATGTTAATGGTTAGGGTTTTGATTTACTTATCTATTCATTTATTTATTTATTCATTTTTGCAAAATAAATCATAGTGACTTTCTTTGTTTGCTAGTTGAAGCTTCATGAAGCTTTGAATAAGTCTTCTATTTTTGTTTCATGCTTAACCCTAACTATTCAACCTAACCTTAGTTAATTCTCTACACCTAACTATGGTTGCTATATGATAAGATAATTCTTTTTATTCTTATCATAATTCTTTTTCTTCTTCTTCTTCTTCTTCTTGAAAAAAGAAGAAAACCTTGCTTCCATCAATGGCAACTTGAGAAAAAGAGTGAGAAATCCAATTCTAAAGTGAACCCACTTCCTATTTCTTCATCCTCTACCACTTGCCAAGTAGTATAGGGTGTTTTCTTCACAAGTTTCATGACTTGGTGAAGTTGGAGTTTGATCTTGAGGTGTCTCGACGTAGATCATCTTCGGCATTGAAGTCGGCGACCTAGCCCGATCTTTTCTCCGATGAAACCACCGTAAGAGTCTTGGATTCCGATGGGTACAGCGGAGAGACGTCAACACGGAGCCATGGAGGTGGAGGACCGGATCTACAAAGGTTGTATGTTCGTTCACTCTTAGTTAAAGCCGTTAACTTGCTTGCATCGCCTCATTATCTAGTTAACGATCCGTATTAGGGTTTGTAGGCACATGAAAAATTTGAATTGGGCATGTTTGATCTGTTGTGAGACTTCATTAGTGTGCCAAGGAACCCTACAGTGGTATCAGAGCCTAGCTAGAGCCTTAGGCGATGTGTAGACGGAGTTAGAAGTCCGATCGAACCGAAACCCTAATTCAAATTTGCTCTCTGTACATTTTTCCAAAACTGGGTTTTTTCCAGATTAAAAATTCTTAAAAAATTCAGCAGGAAGATCTAAGAATTATGGTGCAAAACGAGCTCCTGAATCATCTAAACCGCCGCGGAACAGCGGCAAAAGCATGGCTTCTGCGGCGGTTCCGCGGCCGTATGGTCACATTGCCCAATAATTTTTGCACAGTAATTCCTATATTTTTGTTCTGGATTTTCTAGGATTTTTTAAATATTACTCAAGAGTTGAGTATTCTGGGTTGTATTGGGAGTTCGTAGATTCGATCAGATTGTCAAACTTTGCCTATGTGTTTTTCTGGGTAATTTTAGAATATGTTAAAAAGTTCGACCGGATATAAATACCCACTTTTTCCCCTGCCGGGAAATTTCCAATTGTTGGATTTTTCCGTTGTTTAATGACGTTCTAAGTAGTGCAAGTAACGCGATGGTCCCTCTAGAAGACAACAAACCTTAACTCGATTATGTGACCGTCTTGAACTGCCCTTTGAAACTTAGGGTTTGGGGCAGTACGGCGTGCCACATGTGAGGCGTTGGCTTGACCCTTCTACGGCTGGACCGTTGGTACTGAGGAACGAAGTGAATGTTTTTAAACTTATTTCATGTGTTGAGCTATTTCGGGAAAACTTGGGTGTTCGATTGTTCGATCGGAAAGTTTAACATTTTCTATTTATCTGGAATGTGATACAATAATTGGAATTCACAAGTAGTTATGAGATAACTGAATGAATGTTATAAACATAGCAGTTTAGTCTCACTTGATCGGTTGCCACGGAATTTTGATGTGATCAAAAGTCTGTCGCAATCACGTAGCGTACGCGGATACTCGCCGGGTAAACCTAATAGACAGCCTCGCCCCATAGCCCCGACCAAGTGACTGTAGGAGAACCCCGTCGCCGAAAGCATCCGTTCGGGTACTCGCGGCAGCGGTGTTCCGCCTTGGTGCACTTCGTCGACGGTATCAGGGGTGCGGCCGTCTACTGAAGTTTCCGACGAGCATTCGATCAGGATGTCGGGAATCTTGTTGATTTGCCCGACTTAATATTGAAAAGTGTTTTCGATAATGAGACTAAAATGCGGGGTTTATAATTGTTAGGCATGCGATGTCTAAGGAATTCATTTGATTAGGCATACGATGTCTAAAGAGATTACGGATTCCAACTGTTGTAGTTTTACACTTTCTTTTCTTTGACCGTAAGTGTAATATGTGATATCGCCGGTTTCGTTGCTATATGTCAATGACAATTGGGATGCGCATATTTACTTACGTTGATGACATGTAATGTTATGTGTTGCTGGATATGTTATATTGGATTGTCGTGTTTGAATAGTCGGGGTTTTTTTATGTGAGATGAGTGTTTTTTCATTTTCATTCATGTAAAAACTTGTATGTAATATTTTTTTATTGGGGCACTTCCAGGTTGCGGATGTTGTCACCATTTGTATATTATTTACTTTTCCGCACTAGGATAGACCCAAGGAGGAGGGCACAAGTAACCGGGTTCTGGAGTCCAGAGGGAGACCAACTCGAGGAGTCGAGTCCGGGTCTCCTAACTCTAGAATTGGTAGGGTTGCTTGCCGCTCTCGTAGGGGTCTAGAGGTGTGGGATTGGCTATTCATCACGACCGTGGAATCCGTGTTTTATACTGGCTCGTATTGAAAACACGGACGTCCTAGTATATCCAATATTTCATATGATATTTTCTGCTACGTTATCTGTGATGTGATCATGTGATTTGTTCAGATAGATATATTATATAGTATATATGATATATTATATAGACGTTGCTTATGTTTTACACCCGCGCTAGCCCTGCCTCGCTCTGGCGTTAGTTACCTAACCTAACGGTGCAGACGGGACATCGAGGCGAATGCGGATGGCATAAGCGTACGTTATATTTATCTGTGATGTTTAGGTGGACTTAATTGATGGGATATTCATTAATGAGATTAATGAAAGAAAAATAAACCTAATTGATGTTGTGGAATCGAATTTTAAAAATAAAACAGGTAGCTACAGTTCTTGCTTTGCATCGCGGTGTTCATTGTAGAACATCCTGCACCTTATTCGATGAGGAAAGGACCGAGATCCCTTCGCCGGGAGTGACTCCTTTAGCAATAACTGGAAGATGCTACAACCCTCGGTTTGTCTTTTGATCGCTTCTATAGTTTTCGCTTTGCACAGTGATATATATGATATATCCCGCACCTCATTCGACGAGGAAAGGGCCGACGATCCCTTCACCGGGAGTGACCCCTTTAGCAAAACTAGAAAAGCTTCAAAAACATTCCATTTAAAAACCATTTGATTCCGCAACGAGACCAAGTTCAAAGCGTTAAAGGTTTTCATAAAAAACCATTCGCAACCCTCCGTCATTTTAGGAAGTAGAGTACTTAGTATTCGTGCTGTGTTTGTTGACCATAGTCAAGGCACAGTGTACGGTAGCTAAGTGATGTCTTCCTACACCGCATATGATGCGATTAGTTAGGAAAGTCGCGTGACTTTGTTGACCTTAGTTAAGGGTCATGTGGGTGGGTCTAATTAATCACGAAATGACGGGTAGAACTTGACTAGTACTTATGATTTGTTGACCATAGTTAAGGTCATAGGTGCTGGGGGTAAAAATCTTTATCGGGAGTTTCAAGTGTTGAAATTTGCAATGAGATTGCATACCTTCTATGTGATAGTTGGATCCCGATACCCACTGCGAGTAATTGTTACTCCTGGGAGAGTTTTGCACTTTACAATTAGCCGATCAAGTAGGTGTCTAGAAAGGTGTCAACGGGGTTACGCCTCTGGGAAAACGAGGTTTACTGTAATTAGGTCCGTGCGAAAGCACGGGGAACCTCCCTCAAAGTACCGACACTGGCCTGGCTGAAAGATTGGCGAACTTGTAGAGTGTAATCAACCCCGGCTAGTCTTTCCTTTTAAGGTTTGAAGGAAGATTTGATAAAAACAGTGGGAGCCATCCTGATTAGATAAAATAAATAACCAATCTAATCTTGTAAGAGCGCACGCAGAGTGTTTTCTTCTCTCTCTCTCCAGGTAGCGACCATATCACGCCTTAATCAAGATAATAATATGGATGTATTGACCGAACCCGCTTGTTATACTGAGCTGGGGAACGTTGGTCCCGCTCCAACTTATAATTGTTATAAGACAGAGCAGGAAATAAGGGAATACCAGAATTCCAATGCCGCCCAAACGAAGAAAGTGCATATGATGCATCTCCTTCGGGTATGTTCATTACAAAGAACTGTTTCTCAGTATCCTCCGCATCCTGGGTATTTGATACCGGATCAGGATCCCAGATATGTAATCTGTTACATAGGGCTACAAAAAGGTAGAAAAACTGAGAACGGGTGATAAGTTTCATGAGACAGAAAACGGGGCAAGTGTTGCAGCCAAGTCTGTTGGTCACTGTCACCCTGTATTACCAATACATTGATTCTGAATAAATGCTATTAGATACTGAACCTGATATACAAAATCATATCAATCTATTTATTAGTAAAGAAATGATAAAATTTTGTATTGATGGATAATGTTTTGAACATTTTCTATATAAAAAGTTGATCGGTTCAGGCACGTTATCTAAAAGCATTGACGTTCTAAATCAAACTACAGTTCCTAGTATATAGAACACACACAAGAGGAAGAGTTCAGAAATAAACGAATCCTTCTTGAGGTATTGTAGACTAGGTCATATCAATGCGACCCGACTGGCTGAAGTTACTTTTTAGATGCATATTTAAATCAGTTTGAATTTACATCTTATGAAACTTGCCAGTCATGTCACAAAGATTAGATGACCATAGCTCTGCTTATTGGAAACAGAGAAAGAGTTAATGAACTCTTGGGACTGATACATGAAGATGTATGTAAGGTCTCCTGTCTACAAATGCCAGGACTGGTTCTTTATACTTCATTACGTTCTCTGATAATCTCTCAAGATTCAGATATATGTTCCGGTTGAAACACAAGTCCGAACCTTTTGAGATATTCACAGAATATAAGCTAGAAGTAGGGAACTAATATGGGTATAAGTATTATGTCCTATGATAAGATCAGGGAGGAGAATACTTGTGCATGGAATTCTTGGATATTCTAAAAGAAAATGAGATTCTCTCTCAGTATTACTCCTCTGAATGCACCACAGCACAACGGTGTATCGGGGTGGAGCAATCGCACAATATTAGATATGGTGTGCTCTATGATGAGTATTACTGAGTTACCTATTTCCTTTTGGGGTTGTGCACTTGAGAAGCTGCATACCTATTGAATTGGGTTCGAATCAAATCAGTGCCTACCACTCCATATGAGATATGGTATTGGAAGAGCCTATCTCTTAAGTAAGTTAAGATTTAGGATTGTCCGGCCTATGTCTAAAGCAAAATCCGGACAAGATCAAGGCAAGGTCAGTTCTATAGAATTGGAAAGGTTCCAGCTATACAAAACTGCAACTGATGATTTGAAAGAACCAAAGGATTCAATAGTCCCCGACAAACCTCAGCCTCTCCGCCGAACTAGCAGGATTCCTTATCCGCTTGAGAGATACTTCCGTTTCTCGATGACAGTGGGAGCGAGGATTGCATCATGAGATGATGACCCAACTAGATTCGAGCAGGTCATCGAGAGTAGGGACTCTGTAAGGATGGCTGGATGCTTAGCGATCTGAGATGGAATCCACATACACCAACAAATTATGGACTTTGGTTGCGATATCTGAAGGGTTAAATCCCCATCAGGAGAAAGTATATCTTGAGAAGATTACTTGGTGTAGATGGAAAAGTTGAGACTTTCAAAGCTAGACTTGTTAAAGGTTTTCGTCATCGACCAGGCATGGATAATGATGAAACCTCTTCCAGGGACTATGCTTAAGTCCATCCAGATCCTACTTGCCATTGCTACATACCATGACTACGATATCTGGTGGTTGGGTGTCATGACTACTTTTCTAAATACTGATTTAGAAGAGAACGTCAATAAGTACACAGCTAGAGGGCTTCGTAAACAATGGGAGCAGCGGAAACATGTGCAAGTTGCTTTACATAATAAAGCAGGCATCACGGAGTTGGAACGTCTGTTTTGATGTGATAGTCAAAGTGTTTGACTTCATCAAAATGGTAGATGAACCTTGTATGTATAAAACGGTAGTAGAGAGTAAGGTGGTTATCCTCGTATTGTACGTGGACAACATACTCTTGATAGGAAAAGAGTTTCCTATACTACGCTCGGTCAATCTCCACTTATCACAAGGATTCTCCAATAGGATCAAAGTGATACCTCCTAAATCCTGGGTTTTGGATCTATGAGATAGATCTAATTGGATGTTAGGATTCTCACTAACTATAGTGAGATAGTATCAGTTGATCCTGGGGAGAATCACTGGAAACGTTCCAGGGTGATAAGGACGACTGAGTGTCAGTCGCAGGCATTGTCTTTGCCCTTGGTAAAGGGACGGTATGTTGGAAGAGTTCCAAGCTAGATATCGTGGCAAACTAGACGATAAAGGCTGGTAACATCGCTATTAAAGATACTACCAAAGAGGCAGTTTGGGTGTATATTGGTTCATAAGATGAACTAGGTTCCTGCCATTGTATGACAATGGAAGTGTGGCTTTGGCCCTGGAACCCTGGTCCCATCAGTGACCCAGACATATTCTGAGGCAGCATCACCTGATCATGGAGATGGTTGATCTCTAGGTTGATCGAGGTTAGGAGAGTAGACTCAGAGGACAACACGGCGGATCCACTCATGAAGGCTTTTTCCTAAAGAGAGACTTTTAGGGGATGGTTGAGTATTAGATACTACAACTACTGCTACAGATGGCCCTAGTGCAAGTGGGAGATTGTTAGTTATATGTATGCCCTAGAGGCCATTACTGTACATTGGATGTATATTGTAGTGGATGATGGGACATATATAGGTAGGACTTTCTTGCTCGATATGATAGTACGCTATCTGGTTGCTCGTTATCTTAACATGTATACTTTCTGTCTCTCTGTTACATGTTGATAAAGCGCTTAGGATGTGTACTCGACTTCCAGGACTATGATGCAGATCATACTAGTGGGGCCTGGATAGTCCATGAGTACATCCTTCAATGTTCCTAGTCGTGGGAATATCGAGACGGGGCATCGATATTCTAGAGTAGACTAGCGTATATCTTCTCGACACATGTGATGGGCGATGGATGATCCCATATCCATTGGTGTTTGACATCAGAGTTGGTATGCGGGTGCTCAGTAGAGACTGGGTACACTGAACGGACTCGCCGAGAACTCCCAGATGGTATTATACCTCACGTCATATGGCAGTTCTCAGGTGACACTGGTACAGCTTAGTCTGTTGACCCGAGATCGTCATAGAGTCTTGTGTGTCTCCCACTGTGCTTTGATTTCCACCCTACCACGGCTCTACCGAGTCATGCAAATAGGTGGTTTTTGGGTACAGTCCCGATTCACATGGAGGCAATGAGCGATAGGAGTGGATTCGTCTCTCCCGGTATTGGGGGTTGATGTTGTGCTATGCTCGACTGGCCATAACAGGAAATCCCTTGCCAGGGTTGCAGTGATCTACTGGTAAGTGTTATCAGTAGTTTCACACATGTTATGGACCTCACGTCAGCATGACTTATCAATCTATTGGGGTCTGACGTTTACCACCCCTAGGCGAGATATGCGACATATCAGACGAACAGACCGGACTGTACGGTAAGTGTTACTGGTTGGATTCACAGGAGTGTGAGCGGGCTTGCTCGTCGATCTTCTAATCGCTCAATACCCGGGTGGCCGTTACGTTTAGCAGACCGCTTGCGGCTTGTGGGTGTCTGATATGATCATCACCTGCTGCCGGCGTATTGACGAGTCTTTAGAGTCCTACACAGAGGTTTCCTGGCTCAAGCGAAACGAAATAGGAGCGCATATGAGATATGTGCGGGACCAAGAATAATGCGTGTATGTGATACCGTGTTCTATTCTCGCGATTAATGTATCGATTGGTTGTATGCGATATAACCTAGTTATCGAATCAAAGATTGATTCGATAAGTCGATACATTGGATACTAGTCAGTTATATGCGACATGACCGGATCATTGAATCAAGTGTTGATTTAATGATTTAATGTATAATTATATATTTGATATATTACTTTACATTAACTAGTATTGGTTTATTTTAAATGGATTTTCTCACTTGAATCACACAAGTTGTATATGTGATATACTTTTGTGCACTTGTTTGTATCATGTTTGATGATACATGCTAACTTGGGTTTGTGTAAAGAATTAAACCATGGTTATGTTAATGGTTAGGGTTTTGATTTACTTATCTATTCATTCATTTATTTATTTATTCATTTTTGCAAAATAAATCATGGTGGCTTTCTTTGTTTGCTAGTTGAAGCTTCATGAAGCTTTGAATAAGTCTTCTATTTTTGTTTCATGCTTAACCCTAACCATTCAACCTAACCTCAGTTAATTCTCTACACCTAACTATGGTTGCTATATGATAAGATAATTCTTTTTATTCTTATCATAATTCTTTTTCTTCTTCTTCTTCTTCTTCTTCTTGAAAAAAGAAGAAAACCTTGCTTCCATCAATGGCAACTTGAGAAAAAGAGTGAGAAATCCAATTCTAAAGTGAACCCACTTCCTATTTCTTCATCCTCTACCACTTGCCAAGTAGTATAGGGTGTTTTCTTCACAAGTTTCATGACTTGGTGAAGTTGGAGTTTGATCTTGAGTTGCCTCGACGTAGATCATCTTCGGCATCGAAGTCGGCGACCTAGCCCGATCTTTTTTCCGATGAAACCACCGTAAGAGTCTTGGATTCCGATGGGTACAGCGGAGAGACGTCAACACGGAGCCATGGAGGTGGAGGACCGGATCTACAAAGGTTGTATGTTCGTTCACTCTTAGTTAAAGCCGTTAACTTGCTTGCATCGCCTCATTATCTAGTTAACGATCCGTATTAGGGTTTGTAGGCACATGAAAAATTTGAATTGGGCATGTTTGATCTGTTGTGAGACTTCATTAGTGTGCCAAGGAACCCTACAAGAATTGCTATTCTCGTACATATACATCATTATATCTTTGTTCATGCCTAGTGATAAATCATACATTGCAACTTGAACATTGATACCATATGCATTCATTATCATTGACATATGCACTCATGATGATTTCTTGAGATTTTATGATATTTCTGGATTTCGGGGGAAAGCCGCATGATTTACAAACTTATTATCTTTCAAAACATAAAAGTTGCGGTTTTCTAGTGATGTAAAGTGTCGTCCACCATGAGTTTGCTGTGGTTTTCGAGATCCGTGTCGAGGAGGGGAGGAACCGTCACGGGTACATGGTGGGCCCGGTAAGGTACCCCGGGACAAGAGGATCACAGGAGATGGCGTTGAGCCTGGCAGGGGACGGATTACCAACCGGTGACTTCATTTGGCACGGCGGATATCCAGAGGATACCGACCGGGGCCGCAAGATGATGAGATTTTGATATTTGAGATGGGTCAGCCAGACGGCTGAGGCCAGAGATACTTTGACATGGATATATGAGATTTGAGACAGTTTTGAGGTGTCGTTGCTGGACATGGATTTTGTTGATTCTATGAGTATTATGCTGATATTTAAAAAGAGTTTCAAAACAAAAAGAGATAGAATGATTCTTATATATACATATTGAGATCACAGTTGATTTATGTGGCATACATACCTGCTAGTACATCCATCCATACCTATTTTAGAGATGCTAGGATACTTGTGTGCATGCTTGCGATAGCCTTTGTAGATGTTATTTATTACCCATGAGCTGGCAACTCACTCCCGTTGTGCCACAGCTTTTCTGCAGGTCCGTTCCGTCAGTACTGTAGCGGCAGATACTTTTGCTCATTTTGCTCTTTTTGCCTGGACTCGAGGCTTTTGCTCATAGGTGGGTTATATTATCATTTTGTACCACCTTATATATATTTATTGTATCCAGAGTACTCCATCTGCTACTATTTCAGCTGTACCGGTTTATTTGGATTACAGTATATTGACTTAGAGGCGAGGTTGTGAGACTTGTGGATTTTATGTTATTTGGGGTCGAGTTCACTTGAGTTGACATGTTATTTTACTTATGCTTTCATGCTTATTTATGCACGTTGCTATTTTACATTGCGTGGGATTTGTGACCGCCTTGAGGCGAAAAGCTAGCTCTCGCTTGGGGATGCCATATACATGTTATTCATTTATATTCCTGTTTGTACCCGTTTGGGGACTTGTTTTACAAAGGAGACTCTGCCGGAACTTTTTGAAAAAAGGAAGTTGTTTTAAAAGACTTGATGTGATTTAATGGAATAAACTGCTTTAAGTAAAATGGTTTTCCTTCACTCTATTTCTTAAATCGGGTTTTGACTTCTGGGGTTCGGCTTACTTATTTTTCGGACGCCTTGAGACGTTTCGTAATCTAAGTGCCGGTCACGTTCCGTACTCCGCGGGTCGTGACAAGTGACCTCTTTAGCAATGGTTTTCGCCACTATATATTTATAAAAGGCTATGCAGTTCCTTCAATGATATCAAGTTCATTACGTTAAAGGTTTTTCGCCAAAAACCAGCCGTAGCCCTCCGTCATTTCTTACAAGTATTACTTAGTATTCGTGCTGCGTTTGTTGACTGTGTCAAGGCGTAGTGTGCGGTAGCTAAGTAGTGTTTGTTTGTGGCATATTAATGCGATTGCTTAGGACAGTCGTGCGGCCTTATTGACTGTGTCAAGGGCTCGTACAGGTGGGTTTAATGCAATCCAGGATAATGACGGGTTGAACATGATTAGGACTCTTTGATTTGTTGACTGTGTCAATGTTACATGGGTCCTAGGGGTAAAAATCACATCGGGAGTTTCTAAAGAAACTGAAACTTGCCAGGCATGCGCATACCTTCTGGAGGGTGATAACGTGAGTGGATTCCATCACGTTATCATGCGATAATAGTGGGATCCCGATTCCTACTGATGAGTTGGTTTACTCCTTGGGTGATCCCGACTAATTCTCTTTCAGGTTTGGAGGAGAATTTGAGATTACAGTGGGAGGTTTCCTGATTAGATAAATTGGTAACCATTCTGATCTAGGTTAGAGTGCACGCAGAGTGTTTCTTTTCTCTCTCTCTTTGGCAGCGACCATTGACCGACCCTAGACTATGACTCAGTGACCAAGTTGACCGAACCTTCTTAAAATACTGGCTTTTGGATTGTCTGAGTTGCATAAGTCATTGCCGCTCCTTCTTTTACCCTTTGCATTTCTCCAGAACACCACGTATTACTACGAACATCCACTTCCATTGGATAAATCCATCGTATGGTTATATACGAACTCGAAGTGACTTCTTCGAGGATGGATCCAGGTTCAGGAGAAATTGAATTGGTTTATTCAGTTGTCTTTTATCATCACCTTCTCTCAGGTTGAGAGTACTCCTTGGTTTAGGAGACGGTACACCTATTATGCTTATTGGATAGTCTTCTTCCAAACCATAGGCAGGTGCCGAAAGGTAGGGAATGAAGAATACCATTTAGCCTAAGTAGGGTGTACAGAAGGTAATAAGTAAAGACAAAATAAAGGGATTAGAAAGAGGGCAAAGTAAATTGCGACTGCTATCATTCACGACCAAACCAAGTATTTCATCGCCACTCCTACTTCACCTTTGTATTTCTCCGAAACACCCCGTATCACTACGAAGATCCACAGTTTATTGGAAACTCCATCGTATGGTTATATACAAACTCGAAGGGACTTGTTCCAGTTCAGGGATGAATTATGGTTCAGGAGAAATAGGAATAAGGTTTATTCAGTTGTCTTTTATCTTTAGCTTCTCTCGGGTTGCAAGTGTTCCAAGGATTAGGACAATACACCTATTACGCTTATTGGATAGTCTTCTTCCAAACCATAGGCTGGTGCCGATCGGTAGGGAAGGAAGAAAACCATTTAGCCTAACGATGGTGTGCAGAAGGTAACGACTAAAGACATATAAAGGGATTTGGAGAGATGGAAAAGAAATATAAGGTTACAGTTGTGAATCTGATAATGGAAGAGGCATTACTAAGAATACCCGGATACCCCTTCAAAATATTTACATGTTTCAGTTTCACTGTGTATTGTTAAAAGAAAACTGATTTCCAAATTAGCCCTTGCTCCAGGGTATGTATTTACCAGGTTTGATTCTCACATCTGTATGGTTTTACATATGATGAGTGGGAGTAAGTTATTAGGAATTGGGTGATCATCCTCATTATATCGGGATTCGTTGTAATTGGTGATATCTGAGGAAATCGCCTGGGTTGTTTGCCGGACGGCAAATATTTGGTTTTGAATATTCTTTGTTATGCACCAATTTCAAATTGATATATCTGTACGTTTATTTTTATAAAGTGAGATATAACTTTTTGAAATTATGTCCATGACATTTACCTATATCAGTGGATGGTTAGGTAAGGAGCATTAAACAGCGGTGCAATTCTTCTTAACCATAAGTACAGTTTCCAACCTGCGACATACGGGAAATGAGTTATTAGACTCAGGGGACTTATACAGAGTATTGTATGTTGTCCAGTGTCCATTAGAAAAGAGGGGTTGGTACTTGTACTATATTCTGTTTACTTGTGACTTCTCTAGTTCTTGTTAGGTCCACGTTACCTATCCCGGTGCTTTCGGGGAGGCGGAATAGGTAAAAATCAAAATTTTCTCATAAGGAAACATGGAACAACCATGAAGGATCTTTGCTAAACAAAAACTAACAAAGTAACTAAAAGTTTTAGCTACAAGGTAAGATGGTTATACCTAGATCTTGAACTCCTTCTCTTCTTGTTGTGGTCCTCCTTCTTGCTTGCTCCTTGGAGTTGTGTAGACGGCTCCTCCTCTTCGTCTTTTCTTTGCCGAAGAAAGATTCACCCGAAGGCCTCTACCTTGAGCTCCTACCTCAACCATGAAGTAACTAGAGTGCTTAGTTTGCTAAACGAAGAACCCTAGAATGAGTAGAGAGATGTTTTGATGGCTTTAGTCTCAAAAGCTTATGATTTTCAACACATGAAACACTTAAACTTTTAGGGAGGAAGAGGGAGAGCTATCTAAGAGAGAGAAAGAGCATGATAGAATAAGCATCCATAACACAACCATGCTCTCATATGAGAGATATGAGAATAACAATAATAATTAAAAGAAATTGTGATGGTTAGTTGATATGACCATTATCATTTCACATTAAATGCAATTTGCAAGAATCAAGAAGCATGTTGCAAAAGAAATGATCATGGTCAAAAGGTCAATAAAAGTCAAATGGTCAACCTAAACATGGCACAATTATCTTTAATTAATATTATTACTCATATTTCTCATTCTCATTAGGGTTTAGAAAAAGTCAACTGTCAAAAACCCTAATGAGATTCCTCTGCCTCTGTCAACTGTGCATACACACCCGCATCCGTGTTCTGAGGAACACGAATACAATGAGACAAAACCAATCCCAAAACAAATACTAGGATCTGGCTTAAACTAAAACCCGCTAGTAATAACTGCCCGGACACCAAAACGTGCACAAGTGCGCGGATGTGAACGAACCCCGTCGTAAAACCATGCGACCTCTACTCTATTTTGCCCAAAGGCGAACAACCCTCTGTGTGGGACTCTAAAGACTCGACACTACGCTGGCAGTGGGTTTAACTACAGGCCGCAAGCGGTACTAGCTGTACGTAACGGTCCCCAGGTAGATGCCGATAAGAAGACCGATGAGGTGAACCCATCCGAACTCCTACTGAGCCTGAATGTGACAATCTCCGTATAGTCTGGTCTGTTCGTCTAAGAGTATCGCATGTCGGGCCTAAGGGGTGGCAAATATCAGACCCCTAATAGCGGTACAAGTCGTGTCGGAGTGTAGCCCAGAACACCCTGAGAAACTACTGGAAACACTACCAGTAAATCTCGCTTGTCCTGGACAGGGACGACTATGTGTAATGGCTCTTCTAGACACAGCGCGGTATCAACTCCCAATACCGGGAGAGACGAATCATGTCTAACCGTCGCTGCCTCCAAGTGCTTCGGGACTGTACCCAACTACTACCTGCTTGCATGACTCAATAGAGCCGTGGTAGGGTAGTAATCTAAGAGCAGTGGGAACACACTCGAGGCGAAGTGACACTGTCAAGTCAACGGACTAAGCTGTACTCATGTCACCTGGGAACTGTTAAACGACAATAGGTATAATACTAACCAACAGTTCCCGACGAGTCCTGTCCAGTGTACTCGTAACCTAACGAGCACCTGCATACTTTCTCCAGTACGACGTACCGATGGCTGTGGGACAGACCATCTCCCCTGCTGGGACGAGAAGCGTATGCACCAGTCTACTCTGGAGTATCGATGCCCTGACTCGATAATCCTATGACTAGGGACCGGTATAAGGATGTGCTTATAGACTACCCATCCCCTACTAGTGTGATCGCCATCACAATGCTGGTAGTCAAGCAAAGATTCTAAGGGCTCCATCAATATGTATTAGCGATATGTAAAAAAGACATACACACATATTAAGATAGAAACAAACCAAGTAGCATACTACTATATTGAGCAAGACTGTCGCAAACCCGTGTATATATCCCAAGCTTCCAAAATGTATTATACAAACTAGTACTATACAATAATGGACACTAGGGCATACATATCCAACAATCTCCCACTTGCACTAAAGGCCAGTAATTGGTATACCCCATACCCATCGTCTGCTCTATGGCCAGCTGCTGGCATACCGCATACCCAATAGCTCAAAAAGTCTATCGAACTGTGTTTGAGGGAGGGCCTTTGTGAATGGATCCGCCGTGTTGTCTTTTGTGTCCACTCTCCGTACCTCGATCTCCGGGCGATCAATGATCTCCCTGATCAGGTGATACCGCCTTAAGATGTGTCTGGACTTCTGATAAGACCTTCATTCTGTTAGTGTATATGCCCTAGAGGCCATTACTGTATCATACTAGTTTGTATATTACTTGATGGAAGCTTGGGATATTCACCTTGTACTGACAATCTTGCTCAAAATGGTAGTATGCTACTTGGTTTGTTTCTACTTTAATATGTGCATGTGTTTCTTTTAGCATATTGCTTACACATATTAGTAGAGCCCTTAGGATCTTTGCTTGATTACCAGCGTTGTGATGATAGTCACACTCGTGGGGGCTGGGTAATCCACAAGCACATCCTTATATAGGTCCCTAGTCGTAGGACTATCGAGACAGGGCATCGATACTCCGGAGTAGACTAGCGTATGCGCTTCTCATCCCAGCAGGGGAGACGGTCTGTCCCACAGCCGTCAGTACGTCGTACTTGAGATAGTATGTGGGTGCTCGTTAGGTTACGAGTACTCTGGACAAGACTCGTCGGGAACTGATTGGTTGGTACTATACCTATCGTCAGTTATCAGTTCCCAGGTGACATGAGTACAGCGTAGTCTGCTGACTTGACACTGTCACTTCGCCTCGAGTTTGTTCCCACTGTACTTTGATTACTACCCTACGACGGCTCAAAGGAGTCGTGCAAACAGGTACTAGTTGGGTGCAGTCCCGAAGCATTTGGAGGCAGTGACGGTTAGACAGGATTCGTCTCTCCCGGTATTGGGGGTTGACATCGCGCTGTGTCTAGGAGAGCCATTACAGAAGTAGTCCCTGGCCAGGGCAAGCGAGATATACTGGTAGGTTACCAGTGTTATCTCAGGGTGTTCTGGGCTACACTCCGACATGACTTGTACCGCTATTAGGGGACTGACGTTTACCGCCCCCTAGGCCCGCCATGCATTGTATCAGACGAACAGACCGGACTGTACGAAGATTGTCACATTTAGGCTCAGTAGGAGTTCAGATGGGTTTCACCTCGTCCGTCTTCTTATCGGCATCTACCTGGGGGCCATTACGCACAGCTAGTGACGCTTGCGGTCTGTGGTTAAACCCACTGCCAGCGTAGTGTCGAGTCTTTAGAGTCCCATACAGAGAGCTATTCGCCTTTAGGCGAAAGAGTAGAGATCGCATAGTTTTGCGACAGGTCGCATGGTTTTGCGACAGGGTTCCGTCACATCCGTGCACTTGTGCACGTTTAGTGACCGGACAGTTATTACTAGTGGGCTTTGGTTTAAGCCAGATCCTAGTATACTTTTTGGGATTGATTTTATCTCGTTTGCATTCGTGTTCCTCGGAACGCGGATGCGGGTGTGTATGCACAGTTGACAGAGACAGAGGCAGAAGATTCTCATTAGGGTTATTGACTGTTGACCTTTGCTTAACCCTAATAAGAATTAGAAATATGGTTAATGATAATTAAGTATTATTGTTCCATGGTTGGGTTGAAAGGTTGACCTTATTGACTTGTTGACTTTGTTGACCGGTTCACTAGGTTGGACTTGTTGACCACCATCATTACTATGGCTATCATTTCATGCAAAGACTTTTGGCTTGCTTATTTGTTCACACATTGCATTTAATGCATGAAATGATATTGCCTTTTGTGAGATGATAACCATCACATAATACTTGATTATCATTATGGCTCATGATTCTTTTGGATTATGAGAGGTTGGATGAGAAAAGAGTGGCTCATTCTTTCATTTGCTTTCTCTCTCTTGAGCTCTCTCATTCTCAAGCTCTCTCCTTCTTCCTCTTGCTCTCTCTCTAGCTCAAGGCAAACCATTCTCATGTGTTGAGATTCATTGCCTTTGAGATAAAAACACCAAAACAATCCTCTACTCATCCTAGTTCACAAGGCCTAGCAAGCCAAGTGTTCTAGTTTTTTCAAAGTTAGAAGAAGAAGCCAAAGGTAGAAGCTTTCGGGTGGATCCATCTTCGGCGTGAGAATACGACGAGGGGAGGCCGGTCCGTACACTACAAGAGTTGAAGACGAAGGAGTTCAAGAAAGGTATAACCCCCTAACCGAGTAGGTAAACAACTCCTAGTTAGGTTGTTAGGTAGATTGTTTAACAAAGATCCGTATTTTTAGTCCATGTTACCACCTCTAGAAAAATCATTTTACACCAATTCCGCAAGCCCGTAAGTACCGGGAGAGGTAGCATGGACTTACAGTGGTACCAGAGCCTAGTTAAACACTATCTAACATGTTAGCAATGTAAGTAGAAGTTCGATCAAAGAAAAAGTCGCGAAACGAACCCGGAAAATTTTTTTTCGTCGAAAAAATGATAAATCTTATCTTAAAAATCGGCTCAGGCTTTTTGTTAAACACCCAAGAAATTTGGTCCAACGAATCGATCAAAGCGCCGCGGAAACGCGGCGGGAGCATGCTCCCGCCGCGGTTCCGCGGCCGAGTTGACTCAGTCGAGGAAAAGGTTTCTTGCAGAGTGCTTCTGGGGCTGTTTTGGGATTTTTGGGATATGTTTTTTCTGCCCAGATTTTACAGAATGAAAAATTAGTTTTTGGGGCTTAAAAATCCGTATTTTTATCGAACTTCTAAAGACTAAAGCTAACGGGTTTATATCTGTGCTGTATTATATGTATTGAACGTCCGCTAATCGCTTTACGTCGATTAGTGGGGGTTATACATATCTGTGATCTGTAATGTTGATGGTATGTGTATATGAATTCGTTGGATTGTCGCGGGTGAATAGCCGGGAGTTGTGAGATGAGAGTTTTCTTTTCTTTCAATTCATGTAAAATATGTAAATTGATGTAATATTATTTGTATGGCCGCACAACCGGGTCGGGGTTATAGCCGTCATTGTATAATTTCTTTTTACTATTTTTGCTCCTAGGATAGACCCATGGTGGGATGCACAAACTACCGGGTATCTCGAAGTGCCGAGTGGCCTACTCACGTCGTTGAGGGAGGTTGCTCCGCTTCGGATATTTGGCGGGTAGTTTGCCGCACCCGTAGGGGTCTTGGGTGAGATATTGGCTATTCACCGCGACCGTGTAATCCGCTTTTCGTTACAGGCTCGTACGAATTGCGGATTCCTAGTATATCCAATGTGTTCATCTGTGATCTGAAATGGCTATCATTGCAATATATCTATATATGATATTATTTAGGCGTTGCTTATGTTTTGCATCCGCGCTAGTCCAGCCCCCGCTCTGTCGTTAGTTAAGTAACCTAACGGGTAATGACGGGGCCCCGTGGCGAATGCGGATGGCATAAGCGTATGTTATATTTTGGTTGTTTTCTGCAATGGTAGGATTAAATGATGGGATGCATTAAAAAGAATTAATGCAAGAAAATAAACCAAAGTAAAGTCGTTGGAACACTTTCAAAATCACTCGGTTCTTTTCAAAAACCAACTTTTAAATGCGGAGTTTGAGAGCCACTCCTTTTAAAAGCTATCTCGTTCCATCGATTATATCAAGTTCACTACGTTCACGGTTTCGCCAAAACCATTCATAGCCCTCCATCATTTCAGTTAAATATTCGGTAGTATTCAAGCTATGTGTTTTGACCTCACGCCAAGGCATAGTGATTGGTAGCTGCTGGATGTTTATCTATTGCATAGATAGAATGCGTTGGTTTGAGACAGTCGTACTGCCATTTTGGCCTACGTCAAGGGTAGGTATGGGTGGGTTCAAATTAACCTGGATAATGATGGGTTGAACTTGACATGTGACTTATGACATTTTGACCTCACGCCAAGGTCATAAGAGCATGGGGCAAAAATCCACATCGGGAGTTTCAAAAGAACTGAAACTTGCTAGTGTTGCATACCATTTGGAGTGTGATGATTCTGGTAGGATTCCTTCAGTTTTGTCACGCGATAATATTTGGATCCCGATCCTACTGTGAGTATATGCTACTCCTCGGAAAATTTCTCACTTAACGATCAATGCTATAAACCAAGTAGGTGTCTAGAAAGGTGTTAGCGGGGCTACGCCCCCAGGGAAAAGAGGTTATTTAATTAAGGAACTTCATGAAAACGTTGGAAAACCTCCCTCGAAGTACTAACACTGGTCTGGCTGAACGGTTAAGCAAGTATTGTACGGTGAGATTGATTCTGACTAATTCTTCCTTTTTGGTTTGAGGAGGAATTCGAGATACAGTGGGAGCCATCCTGTTTAGACAAACTAAAAACCACTCTAAACTTGCAAGAGAATCATGCTGAGTGTTTCTTCTCTCTCTCCTAATTACAGCGACCAATCGACATGACTGGACTTAAGTTACTTCTAGATAAAAACATACTGACAGGGCTAAACTACAAAGATTGGCTCAGGAATGTCAAAATAGCAATCACTTACGACAAGCTGGGGTATCTTCTTACCACCAAAGCTCCCCTGTCCCAGGTCCCACCTCCAGCGTCGCGGATAGGGAAATCCGTAAGACTTGGAAGATCGATTGCGCGAAGGCCAAGTGCCTCATGCTTGCCTCTATGGACAATGAACATCAGAGGAGGCACGAGAATATGGACCTCGAATCTATATTTCTCCATACAAAAGAACTGTATGGAGAGCAATCTCGTATCGCAAGATACGAAGTGTCGAAGAAGCTATTTTCGGCAAGGTTGGCCATTGGATCATCGGTAGCGGAACACGTGCTTAAGATTTTTGGCTTCATTGAGGAGCTCGCGGACCTTGGGACCACGTTAGAGAACGAGCTCTATACGGACTTGATTCTCCTGTCCCTTCCTTCCACTTACGCCTAGTTTATCCTGAACTTCAACTTACAAGGAAAAGAAGTTGAACTTCCGGAGCTCCTCAACATGCTGAGGAGTGCAGAGGGCACCCTACAGAAAAGTAGGGATACATCCACTTTGTTTGTAGGAGGATCTTCCTCTTCTAAGTCCAAGGCGAAAGTAAAGGGAAAGAAGAAGAAAGCCCCCGCCAAAACAAGGGGCGGTGTTAGTAAAGTGGATACGAAGGGAAAAGCAAAGGCAACAAAGATAGCGAGGCAGCTGGTGGGTAAGGAAGAATGCTTCTATTGTCATAAGAAGGGACACTGGAAGAAAGATTGCAGGGCTTGGAAGGCCAAAACACAGGATCTGAAGCAAGTTGCGGCTTCAGCTTCAGGTGTGTATGTTATTGAAAACTGTCTTTCAATAAATTCTACTTCTTGGGTATTGGATACCGGATCAGGATCTCATATCTGTAATTCTTTGCAGGCACTGAGAAAGCGTAGGGTTTTGAAGGCAGGTGATATGACCCTCAGAGTTGCAAACGGAGCTGGCATGGATGCTGAGTCCATGGGGGACTATCACCTGGGCTTGTCAGATGGACACATTTTGGTTTTGCGTAATTGCTATTTTGTACCCAATGCAACTTGTAATATCATTTCTGTATCTTTATTATCTAAAGAAGGTTATGAATTTGCATTTGTAAGTAATGTTGTGAACATTCACCTTAATCAAGTTTTGATTGGGTCAGGTACATTAAACAATGGTATATACGTATTAAACCAACCACATATTTTCAATGTCCAGAATACACACAAAAGAAAGTCTCCGGAAACTAATCAGGCTTTCTTATGGCATTATAGACTGGGTCACATTAATGAGAGAAGATTGACTAAGTTACATACAGAAGGATATTTGGATCCATTCCAATATCAATCGTATGCCACTTGTCAATCCTGTCTCAAAGGAAAGATAACAAAGACTCCGTTCACTGGACACGGAGTAAGAGCGAGCGAGCTTTTGGGACTCGTACACAGCGACATGTGCGGTCCAATGTCTACACATGCGCGAAGCGGTTTTTCGTACTTCATTACTTTTACGGATGATTTTTCAAGGTTCGGACATGTCTTCTTAATGAAACATAAATCCGAAGCCTTTGGAAAATTCCAGGAATATAAGAATGAAGTAGAAAAACAAACCGGCAAAAGTATCAAGACACTGAGATCTGATCGAGGTGGTGAATACTTGAGTGCCGAGTTCCTGAATTACCTAAAAGAGAATAGCATTCTCTCTCATCTTACTGCTCCATACACTCCGCAACATAACGGTGTATCGGAGAGACGGAACATGACCCTATTAGATATGGTACGTTCTATGATGAGTAACGCTGAGTTACCGCGATCATTCTGGGGATATGCGCTAGAATCAGCTGCATACCTTTTGAACCGAGTTCCAACTAAGACTGTGCCTACCACACCATATGAAATGTGGAGTGGGAAGAAACCCTATTTTCAGTATCTGAAAATCTGGGGATGTCCAGCTTTTGTCAAAAAGCAGCATGCGGACAAACTCGAGGCACGCTCAGTACTATGCAAGTTTGTGGGATACCCAAAGAACTCAAGGGGGTATCTTTTCTATTATGCAGAGGAACAAAAGGTCTTTGTTTCTCGTAATGCCCACTTTCTGGAACACCAGTTCTTAGAAAAAGAAATAAATGGGAGCGCAATAGAACTGGAAGAAATTCCAGAACCTCAGACTATTACTGAAAGCTTAGTAGAACCAGAGGGTTCGAAAGAACATGACATTCCTACGCCGCTCTGCAGGAGTAGTAGGCAGTCTCATCCGCCCGAGAGATACTACGGTTTTCTCATAGACGGGGATAGAGAGGATTGCATCATTGATTATGATGAGCCTACTAGCTTCCAGCAGGTCGTTCAGAGCGTTGACTCGGTAAAATGGCTGGATGCAATGCGGACCGAAATGGAGTCCATGTACACCAACAAAGTATGGACGTTGGACGTTGCTCCAGATGGGGTAAAACCCGTAGGATGCAAGTGGATCTTCAAAAGAAAGATTGGTGTAGATGGACAGGTTGAGACCTATAAAGCTAGACTGGTTGCAAAGGGTTTTCGTCAAAGACCTGATTTGGACTATGACGAGACCTTTTCTCCAGTGGCTATGCTGAAATCCATTCGGATCCTTCTTGTCATTGCTGCCTTCCACGATTATGAGATTTGGCAGATGGACGTAAAGACCGCTTTTCTAAATGGAAATTTAGAGGAGTGTGCCTATATGGACCAGCCAGAGGGTTTCATTCAGAATGGGAGCAGCGGAAAGGTGTGCAAGTTGCTTAAGTCCATCTATGGACTAAAGCAGGCATCGCAGAGTTGGAACATCTGCTTTTATGAGACAGTCAAAGAATTTGGCTTTATCAAAAATCCAGATGAACCATGCATCTATAGTAGATTTGTAGCAAGAACTGTCGTGTTCCTCGTTTTATACGTAGATGACATTCTTCTGATAGGAAACGACATTCCTATGCTACAATCTGTCAAAAGGTTCTTGTCACACAGGTTCTCCATGAAGGACCTGGGTGTAACGTTTCGAAATAATAAAATATTAATTTTGGGGAAATTTTATAATTTAATATTATTTTAATGAATATTTTAATATTCAGGTATAATTAAATACAAATAAATGGGGGGAAATTATGGAAAATTATAAAATAGGGTACTTTATGGAATTATGCCATTTTAAAGTTTTTAAGATTTGTTTGACACTAATTTAGTGTTAATCGCGATTAAAAAAAAATCGCTAATCGTATTTTTGGCATTTTTGTGCAAAACATGCATATATCTTTTTCTACACTTGTGTTACATTTTTCTTGCCATGGTTGTTCATTTGGGTTCACTATTGGGGTGAGAAGGAATTAGGGTTAAAGAAAAAGAAAAGGAAAAGGAAAAGGGAATATATTATGAAGCATGGTGAGAGAGAGAAAGAGTAGGTGAGGTGTGTTGACTTGAACCATTCCTCCATCATTCTTCAACTCATTTCTCCCTCCCTCTTCTTCAGTTGCTGCTGCTGCTGCCCCCTTGCTCTCCCTCCTCACTAAAATCATCTCCATCACACTCAAATCAACTCCAAAACCCCATATTCCCTTCACTAAAAAGGTGCACGAGCTCGAGAGGAACGCTTTGGACTAAGGAAGAGTGGATCTTGAGGACTTTGGGCAACTCAAGAATTTTCTTGAGTTGCCAAAGGAGGTAATTTCTGCACCTATTAGAGTAGTATTTCATTTCTTGTGCATCAATACTAGTTTCGTATCGATATGGTGTCGTTTGGTGGATTTGTGAGACATCAAGTTAGGGTTTAGGGTTTGATCTGAAATCAAAGTGAAATTGAGGCTTGTTGTGACCTTAGAACCCTTGTGTGATATTAAATTGGACCCAAACCTGAAGCTAGAAACCAGAATACGGATTTACGGAATCGATATCGGGAAAAACAGTGAATCTGTGATCGTATTTAGGAATCTGCTATCACCCCGAGACCCCAAAAATAAAACTGAGTTGACCGTGAGATGTCCAGGCCCCATGGAACCACCACCCCAAACCCTAGCCCCCAACTCCAATTCTCGGCCGCCAATTAATTCATTCTGACCGCAAATTGCGGCCAGAGCATGTTGGAAATGCCTCGTTTTTGGTGCATGGCCCTATTTCCAGTAGTCTTGACCCTGGGTATGTCTAGTTTTGACTGATTCCAGTTAGGGTAAAATCTGGGTAGATTTTCTTGAGTTGGCGTATGATTTATAACTTGTTTTAGCATGGATTTTGGTATTTGGTGATTCATTTCTGTCGGGTGGCGTTTGGACGTCAACGACAAGTGGATACTGAACGTGTTTACATGCGAGACGATAGGTTTTTACCTATACGAGTAGCGTGTGCTATTTTGGTTTCCGATGTGATTTTCATGTGCTTTAGCGTTGTGATATACTTGTAGGTACCCTACGTGATGTTGAGGCGAAGAAGATGAGGATGGCGACATCGGTATCGGCACATGAGAAGCAAGGTGAGTAGATTTATATCTACGGGGAGAAGTCGGGTGGATGGCGTACAGCACCCCCGCAGTCCGTGGTGATGTATACGAATACGTATACACCCATATTTTTATTATGTGTTGTTAGGATTATTGATGGTAATAATGGAATTATTGATGATAAGGATGTATTGGTGTAGTATAGTGCAAAACACTAGAGTAGTGGTTGCACTCACACATACACGTACACATATACTTGCATACATTCTTTCATTTATCTGTGCGCATTTGGAGGTTTGTATATCTACACATGGGTATGGGACTATGTGTTCATATACGGGATTTGAGGATGATACGTGGGATTACGATGAGTCGATGTGGTTTGATTGAGGACGTGAGATTCGGCGATATGACAGAGTTTGTATTTGATATGTGATGAGATAATGTGATATTGACTCAGATTTAGGTGGTTTTCATACCCCTCTCGATTGACTGATAGTTGGGTCTGTAGTTCGCATAGTAGGTGTTAAACTAGACCCGAGTCATACCTATTTCAAAACTAACGAATCGGGAATATTTTAAAGATAAGCAAAAAGGGATTCTATGGATATTTTCAAACGACGCATCTTTTCTTAAAACCCCGTAGCCCTTATTTTACCAAAAACCCCGATTCGTCTTATTTCAAAAGGCAAGGCTGCATGATCTATTTATTGAGGCAGGTTCTTTACTGTTGCGTTGATTATTCGATTCCGCATATTCATGCTATTTGCATTGCATTGCTTGTGTTTATTGATATATTACAGTCATGCTACTAGGACACTAGCACCATTATCGATGATGCGTATGTTCCACGTACACTTGTTTGCCGACTCACACACTTCGTCATCGATAATTGCCATGTCACTACACTGTAGTACTATTGCATTCGGTATATGATTCTTGTATGACAGACTGATATGCTTACATTTCTTTTACATGTCACATACATCATGTTTTCTGATTATACGCATTGAGAGTTGCTGTTTCCATGATATTTCTGGATTTGGGAACCGTGGGTATTTTAAAAGAGAATACGTCATTGCTTTAAAAACCCGGTTACCCTTGATATGATATTTCAGGGCGTCCACCATGTGTTTTCTCGGTGCTGAGAGCGACATGTGAAACCCGACTCGAGGTATGGACGAGCCGATTGCGGGTACATGGTGGACCTGGTATGGTTCCCCTCGGCAAGATGATCGAAGGATTTTGCCGATTGAGCCTGGAGGCGGGCGAGTACGTACCGGTGATTGGTTGGACCTGGCGGTTATCCGGAGGATACCGACCAGAGTCGATAGATGGATATGGGCGTCCTGCTGGGGCCGAGGGCCGATTCCGCAGATGGAGCCCGATATATGAGGATTTACGTGCCGATGCTGGGCACGGTTTTGATGATGTTTTCGAGTGTCGTTGCTGGGCACTCCGGTACCATGATTTTGACGTGTCGCGAGGGACACGGGTGGTTTATATCCTCATATTTCCATGCATATGCTGATGATATTTACATGCATGATGGTTATTGTCATTGGGTGACGAGTGGACGGGATCCACGTACATGCAGATTGATTTCATTGATCATACCTCACATTTATGATATGCTATTACCTGAGGCACTGGCACGAGCACTTGGCACTACACTCATGTATAGAGATTACATTGCCAGTTTAGCATATTGCAGACTTATTTATATTAAGGTTTATATATATCTGATCGTATTGACCTAGGATGGGTCATACATTCGATCTCTGCTTGTAGATATTTTCTATTCACGAGTTGGCAACTCACCCCCGTTGTGCCACAGTCCTTGCAGGTTTTTGCCGTACAGATTCCATAGCGGCATTTCTGGCACACTACTTCCATATGGGTGACTTGCATTGGTAGGTGGGTTCCTTTGCATCAGAACCACCCTTGTACATGTACTTTCAGTTGTATCTAGTTATTCCATGAACCAAAACTTGTATATTGTTTCAGACTTAGAAACAGTGTTGTATCATTTCGACCTTAGAGTCGCGCTTGTAGTATTATGGTTTTTTGGCTGTTTTTGAGTTTCTTTTTCGGTTTTGATCCTCGCCCTTTGGCGTTGTATATTATTATTGCTTGCGTGGTTGTGACCTTCGATTGACGAAGAGCTAGCTCCCGCTTGGGGATGCCTTTTATCATGTCCTATATATTATTCTTGCTGTACCCCGTTCGGGGCCAGTTTTTATAAAGGAAACTCTGCCGAAATTTTCAGAAAAGACTACACATTTTTAAAATGCATATTCGGCTTAGTTATATAAAAACTTTGATTTTCAAAACATGATTTCTTTAATTCTTAAAACCAGTTTTCCTTATTTACTCCTTAAAATGGTTTTAGATTTCTGGGCTTTTGGCTTATTTGGATCAGATGGGGTCCTATAGACTTCATATGGTTCAAGGGCCAGTCACGTGCTCTTTCGGGTCGTGACAAAGTTGGTATCAGAGCACTAGGTTGACCTTGGTTCGAGTCTAAGTTTGGCTATGTGGAGCCTAGGGCGTTATCTAAATACGGAACTTAGGCTTGACCTTACGGAACTTAGACTTGGTCGAGGGGGTATTATACCCGAACTTTCGTCGCATAGGATGACCCTTGGTTGATGGAGTAGGTTGCTTGAGTAGAGGGACGTACCGTACGTATGTTCTGTGGCATACTTACGACACGCCACTCCGCTTAAGAAACCTTAGGATGTACATTTCCTTACACAGTATTATATTCCTTCCTATGATCTATCATTATCGATACTGGTTTTGGTTTTGGGCAGAGTGAGCTACGGCTCGAGTTGCGTCAGCATGAGCTCGTCGTGGACGAGGACTGACCAGGGCTTGATTCCAGAGACATACGATTGTATATAGAGGCGTCATCTTGTTGTGTTTTCGCGCCATGAGCGTTGGACTGATCGTTTTTACTAGATTTCTCGGGCGTACCGATCGGTACCAGAGGATTGAGCGACTGATAGAGGCCAGCCAGAATGTGATGACCATTGATATATTGCTTATTCATGGTGATTAAGGAACTGTTCAGCGTACGGACGAATGAGCCAGTTGTTGCTGCGAATGATGAGATATCGCCCAGATGATTGGAGCTACTGCAGCATGAACATATACTTCGAGATATGATGGTGAGTCGCTAGTCACCGAGGATGAATGACCAGGAAATGTGGTTCGTTCGCTTTCCCCGATGCGAGGTCATCAGGTAGATTGATTCCAGTTAGAGACGACTTCACGCAGATTCGTTGAGAGTCGATTGAGACGATCGAATGTCAGGAAACCATTTTCCAAGTTTAAAATATTCGAAAAGACATGCAAGCGATTCTGTGGACCCTCTAGAAGAATGAAACCCTAACTCAACATAATGACCATGTGAAAGCCTTTGAACCTTAGGGTTTGCGGCAGTTCCACGGCGCTATTAGTGAGGCTTGGGTTTTCCCTTCTACGGCTGGACCACCGATGCTGTGGTATGTACTCGATACTATTAAACTGTACCCGAGATGTTGAGCTCTTGGGGGATTATGAGGTTCTGACGAGTCGATCGGACGATTCGACATCATTCGGATATCATGTGATGGGACACTGCTTGGGAGACTCCAGATACGAGTATAGCCGTTGGAGCGCAGTCTGTGTAGCCACAATGCGATGAGTCCGGATCAGTCGATATTGTAGCAGAGTGGAATAAAGAGTTCGCATGAGATTTCGACGAGATGACATTCGACTCCGCTGACATCAGAGATGCGATATGCACACTGAGGACGTGTTCGGCTAGATATCTTCTACTGAGTGATGAATATACCGAGTTCGTAATTTCGAGTCCGTGTGAGAGACTTCGGATGGACCGTAGCCGAGGGCATTGCAGTGCGCAGATAGAGACGCGACGTCGAAATGGACGATAATATAGACAAGCGGGACAAGAAGTTCGTGCGAGATGCAGACGAGCTGTTATTACGCCCCGTTAAGATTAAAGGTCGGATATGCATACAGAGCCGCTGGGATGTGACTAGCTTCCGAGTAGATGTTGTACTGAGAATGTAGATGTCCAGAGAGCGAGAAAAGATTACATCAGAGTACCAGCCTCCTTACAGTTTGGCTTAGGCGAGATCAGAGGAGACCTTGAGCAGGATTCCTTCCAGTACACTGCTGCAATAAGATTTGCACCAGGAGCCGTTCTGTGATGTGCATTCAGAGGACCAGAGGTCGGCGCCAGAGATGTGCTGCTTTATGAGCGGTCATGAGGATTGATCGAGGGATGACTAGAAAAGTGCCAGAACGGAATCGTTCCTGTTAGCACACCTGACCGGGCCGATGAGCCGATGGATTGTGAGATTGGTAATCCACAGGGAAGATAAGGAACCAGAGGTAGAGGACGCCAGCCGCGAGCAAGAGGCGAGTAGATATCTTGCGCCGCTAGCATTGGATGTACCGGCACCTTCTCGACTTCGAAGGAGGATATACCGATGGTGGTATTTATGATTTGTGATTTTGTGATTTGACTATCACGTATCCGTCACTTTGGATTTCGGTATTTTGGGCGATCTATTCGTATGATTTAGTTTTGATGACTGAGTTTCATGGTATTTGTTTTCTTGCACCATGGTTGCACCTACCAGGTATATATATCTTATGCATAGTTATTACTCTTGAGGTATTGATTGTGATTTCATGCCTATTTTATGCCGGTGATTTGATTTACGCTTCCGGCATAGTTTTCAGGTACTTTTAGTGTTTTGATTTGATTTGTGCACGCTGATGCACGCGGTTGTGAGATTTTCCATCGCGGTACACCTGATTTTGATTAAGCCGCATTGTTGGAGATAGTGCCCTCAGAGTCAATTATTAGGTCACAGGTACGTGATTGTAATGATTGAGGGAGGACCTATCCCGGTAGGACAGTCTTACTCGAGATGATAGTATGCTATCTGGTTTACCTTTATCATCGTGTACTGCTTTAGGTGACCTGACACGTCGCTATTACACGTTGATAGAGCCCCTAGGATTCTTGCTTGACCACCAGCAGTATGAGGGCGATCATATAAGTGGGAGCTGGGGGTCTACAAGCATATCCTTAAAAGGTCCCTAGTCATGGGAGTTTCGAGACCGGGCATCGATACTCCATTAGTAGACTAGTGTATACAGTCGAGACCCCGACGAGGGGCGGTGGCCGGTCTCACAAGCCACTGGTGTCTGTTGGATCACCTAAGATGTATACAGGTGCTCATTGGGTTATGAGTACACCGGACAGGACTCGCCGGGAACATGCTAGTTGGTCATATACCAGACGTCAGATGGCAGTTCCCTGGTGACATGTGTGCAGGTTAGTTCATCGACCTGGGGATCGTCATTTGTCTCGTGTGAGTTCCCACTGTACTTTGATTACTACCCTACCACGGCTCAAAGGAGTCGTGCAAACAGGTTTTAGTTGGGTACAGTCCCGAGCCACATGGAGGCAGTGAGCGTATCTTCAGGGGTTCGTCTCTCCCGGTATTGGGGGTGAGGTCGTGCTGTGTCTAGGAGAGCCATTACACAAAGTCCTTGGCCAAGGCAAGGAGATTTACTGGTAGGTATTCCAGTAGTATCTCAGGGTGTTCTGGGCTACACTCCGACACGACTTGTACCGCTTTTGGGGGTCTGACTTTTACCAACCCCCTAGGCCCGCCATGCGATACTCATAGACGAACGGACCGGACTGCACGGATATTGTCACTGACAGGCTCAGTAGGGTGTCAGGATGAGTTCGCTCATCGACGTCCCTTTTAGTCAATAGCTGGTGGCCCGTTACGTATTGGCTTATACCTCTGACGTGCTAGTGGTTAAATCCACAGCCATAGTATTGACGAGTCTTTAGAGTCCACCACACTTTCAGTTACTCAGCTTTCGGGCGAAACGCTGTAGAGGCCGTATGGAGATATGGCAGGGTCCGATCAGATACGTGCGGTATTGCACGGATCAGGATCGGACGGTTTGTACTAGTAGCCGTATAGGTATATGGCAGGGTTCGATCAGATACGTGCGGTATTGCACGGATCAGGATCGAACGGATATTACTAGCCGGCTTTGGTTTAAGCCGGTCCTAGTTTAGTACAGTGTAGATTTTGTCTCATTGCTTTTGTATCCGGACGGAATACAGATGCGGGTGTGTATGCACAGTGTTGGGGTTTTCCTGTAATTTATTACGGGACCAGTTTTCTGGAGTTGCCAGTTTGCATTCCGTTCCGGCCGGTTTTCCTTTGTTCTTTCCCGGCCGGACTTTTCCGATGGAGGGTGTTATTTGCAATTGTGCAAATAACATTTGTGGAGGGGGTTTATTGTAATAGATTGATTATGATAGCTTTCATTTCTTTTCAACCATGCTTTTGCTTTATGAGATTTGATTGTGATAAAGTGAGGGTATGGGTTTAATAGTAACAAGCATGGTTGTATGTTTCTTTGTCCCTTGGATGTGGTCACCTCTTCTTCACTCCTACACTCACCTCCCTCATATGATATATGGTTTTTCCTCCACCATTCTTCTCACTTGAAAAAAGAAGTTTTTCATGGTTGAGAGAAAGAAAAAGATGAGAGCTTCATCTTTGAGAGAGTAGCATTCTTGATTTCATTTTCGATGCTAGAAAAATGCAAGCACCATTTTTCTTCTTGTTTCCTCCATCATCTACAAATGGCAACAAACCCCAAAGTGAGACATCCACTCTACACTACACTTCCTACAGCATATCTTGAGCATGTCGAGTTGCCGGCTTCATGCGCGAGTTGCCTCGGTATTGAGGTGGGAGCCCGTAAAAGTACCCGGCTTCGTGGTGCCCTTTCCGACGAGGAGGAGACGGACGGAGATCCCGCGAGGAGATCGGAGTGGAGATGAAGACCGGAGGACTTGGATCGTCGGTATACATCTCTTCCCTTTCTTATTAGTAGCGTAGACTTGTTAATGGTTACGATCCGGAGTTTAGTGCGCGGTGGTGCCGGTTTGCAAAGTCCGCAAAATTTAAGTTTATCACCGTTTCCGCATTCCGGCGTCGGATTGACGGCCGGGGCGCCGCCGTGCACTTACAGTGGTATCAGAGCCTAGCCATTAACTTCGTCTAGCTTCGTTTGATGTGTTTTTCAGTTCCGATCGACCAAAATTCCAAAAACCGTATTTTTCCTTCACATCAGTTTCTGTTGAAATTTTTTGAAGTCTAAAAATTTTTCAGGTTGTAAAATATTGATGTACTGGAAAATCTAAGAGCTCTGTAAAAATTCGATGAAGTGACTCCACAGTTGGAGCGCGGAACCGCCGCGAAAACCCCATTTGTGCGGCCCTTCCGCCGCGCACTATTCACATCACTTCACCAATTTTTTACAGAGGCCTTCTGGGATTAAAATATGGGCTTTGGAATATTAAAGTTGGGCCAATTGTTTCTGTGAGTGCTACAGTTTTCTTTGGGGCCCACTTGTTAATGTTTGATCAATCGGAAAATTTTAAACACATTTTTCACAGTATTTACATTATATCTGCGACCGTGAATGTCACTCGATCGGTAAATCCGGTCTAACTGCTATAGCCCGGTTAGACGGATTTGCGAACGTGACTTTCACGTTGATGTTCTATGTATTTGCTGTGATGTTGCGGATCGGTCGTGGGATAGCCTGGATGCAATGCTAGTACAGTTGTGGTTGTATAATGTACATTTGATATTGCGGGGCGAGCGTCCGACATGTGGACTGCCGTCACTGCCTGTTTGTATTATTCTTTTGGGGCACGACCTGGTTGCGGTCGATGTACCCGGTGTATGTATATTTTACTTTCTGTACTAGGATTGCCCCGCGGAGGGGGCTTCACTCCAGGATTGGCGGACTATTCGCCGCACTCGTAGGGGGTACAGGTTGACCCAGGAGGGGTGCCCAAGTGACCGGATTCCGTGAAGTGCTGGGTGGTCCATTCACGGTGCTGAAGGGGGCTGCCTCGCTTCAGGTTTTGGCGGGTGACTTGCCGCGCCCGTAGGGGTCTAGGTTTTCATTGCACAGGCTATCCACACGACCAGGGGAACGTCGGGTTTCAGCGGCTCTGTGAAACCCGGGGATCCCAGATATCTGTATTGTTTCTGTGATGCTGTTCATTCTCTGTGATGTTGCATTTTATTCACGCCTTGAGCGAATATAATATATTGGTATATATATTAGTAGATGTTGTATATGTTTTGCATCCGCGCTAGTCCAGTCCCCGCTCTGTCGTTAGTTAGCTAACCTAACGGGTAATGACGGGACCCAGTGGCGAATGCGGATGGCATATACGTACGTCAGTATATTTTCGTTCTTTGTGGTGTGATCAATTGATGGGACTGCATTGATTCGGATCAATGCAAGTTAAAACAAACCTAATCTGATGTTGTTGGAACACTTTTCAAAAAGTTGTTATTGCAAGGACGTTCATTTCTGTTTTGCATCGTGGTATTCATTTGGAATATCCTGCTCCTCAGTCGACGAGGCAAGGGCCGAGATCCCTTCACCGGGAGTGACCCCTTGGACAGAAGTTTGCGTCAGGACATTAACTTCACTATAGCCGATTACTTTTGCTTTGCACCGTGGTATTCAGTTGGAATATCCTGCACCTCATTCTACGGGGAAAGAGCCGAGATCCCTTCACCGGGAGTGACCTCTTTAGTAAAGGTTTTCGTCACTATATTTTCTAAAAAGCTATCAGTTCCTTCAACGATATCAAGTTCTTTACGTTAAAGGTTTTCGCCAGAAACCATTCGTAGCCCTCCGTCGTTTCAGACGGGTAGCACGTAGTATTCATGCTATGTTTGTTGACCTTCGTCAAGGCATAGTGTATGGTAGCTGCTTGTTACCTTTCTGCTGCATAGATAGATGCGTTGGTTTGGGACAGTCGTACAGCCTTGTTGACCTTCGTCAAGGGCTTGTACGGGTGGATTCAAATTAACCTGGATAATGACGGGTAGAACTTGACATGTGACTTATGATTTGTTGACCTTCGCCAAGGTCATAAGAGCATGGGGCAAAAATCACATCGGGAGTTTCAAAAGTACTGAAACTTGCCAGATATGCGCATACCTTCTGGAGTGTGATACCGTGAGCGGATTCCGTCACGTTGTCATGCGATGAGAGTTGGATCCCGATTCCCACTGATGAGTTGGTTTACTCCTCGGGTGACCCCGACTAATTCTTCTTTCAGGTTTGGAGGAGAATTTGAGGTACAGTGGGAGGTTTCCAGATTAGATAAATTGGTAACCATTCTGATCTAGGTTAGAGTGCACGCTAAGTGTTTCTTTTCTCTCTCTCTTTGGCAGCGACCATTGACCCGACCCTAAGACTTTGACTCAGTGACCAAGTTGACCGAACCTTCTTAACACTGGCTTTTGGATTGTCAGAGTTGCAGACCTCATTGCCACTCCTACTTTTACCCTTTTCTCCAGGACACCCCGTATTACTGCGAACGTCCACTTCCATTGGACAAAACCATCGTATGGTTAGATACGAACTCGAAGGAATTCGAGGATGGTTTCCGGTTCTGGAGAAAACGGATAGGATTATTCAGTTGTCTTTTCCTTTTACCCTCTCTCAGGTTACGAGTACTCCTTGGTTTAGGGGTAGTACACCTATTACGCAAATTGGATTGTCTTCTTCCAAACCTTAGGCTGGTGCCGACCGGTAGGGAATGAAGAAAACCAATTAGCATAACGATGGTGTGCAGAAGGTATTAAGTTCAGACAAAGCAAGGGATTAGTAAGAGGGCAAAGTAAATTGCAACAGATATTCACGACCAACCAAATATTTCGTTACCACTCCCACATCACCTTTGTATTTCTCCAGGACACTCCGTATCACTACGAAGATCCACAGTTTATTTGGATACTCCATCGTATGGTTATATACGAACTCGAATGGAACTTGTTCCAGTTCGGGGATGGATTCTGGTTCAGGAGAAATAGGAATAAGGTTTATTCGGTTGTCTTTTATCTTCACCCTCTCTCATTGCGAGTGTTCCTAGGATTGGGACAGTACACCCATTATGCTTATTGGATAGTCTTCTTCCAAACCATAGGCTGGTGCCGAACGGTAGGGAAGGAAGAAAACCATTTGGCATAAAGGGGTGTGCAGAAGGTAATGACTAAAGACATATGAAGGGATGTGGAGAGATGGCAATGAATTATACGGTTGTAGTTGTGAATCTGGATAATGGAAGAGGCATTACTATGAATACCGGGATACCCCACGAAACATTTCAATGTTTCAGTTTCACTGTGTAATGTTAAAGGAAAACTGATTTCCCGATTAGATACTTACTCCAGGGTATGTATTTACCAGGTACGATTCTCACATCTGTATGGTTTTATAGATGATGAGTGGGAGTAAGTTATTGGGAATTGGGTGATTATCCTCATTATATCGGGATTCGTTGTAATCGGTGATATTTGAGGAAATCACCTGGACTGTTTGCCGGTCGGCAAATATTTGGTTTTGAATATCCGCTGTTATGCACCAATTTCAAATTGATATATCTGTACGTCTATTTTCATAGAGTGAGATATACCTTTCTGAAATTATGTCTGCGACATTTACCTATATCAGTGGATGGTTAGGTAAGGAGCATTAAACAGCGGTGTAATTCTTCTTAACCATAAGTACAGTTTTCGACCTACGACACACAGTGAATGAGTTATCAGACTCAAGGGACTTATACAAAGTATTGTATGTTGTCCAGGGTCCATCGGGACAGAGGGGTTGGTCCTCGTACTACATTCAGTTTACTTATGACTTCTCTAGTTTTTAGACAAGTGTTTCGTGGAAACACAGGGTCCGAATTTGGAGAAGTTATTGGTATTTGAATAGAGTTGAGAACCAGGTATAGCAAGTATCGGGATTCTTCAAAGAGATCGAAGATGTAGATACTTGTGTATGGTATTCAGTTGATAGTAATGATAAAGAGATCTTGCTTCTCTTTCAGGTTACTCATAATTGGAAGTATTCCTAAGTTGAGTAACGCTGATCGGCCTTCTTCCATTTAGTTGACATGCGCTGGGGACAGCTGCATGATTTGAATCTGGTTCAATTAAATCAGTGCCTCTGTTTTTATATTGGATATAGAACAGTTCATATCTTAACGATGTTAAGGTACGGGGAGTTGTCCGGTTTATGATTAAAACCAGACACTGGATAACTCAAGGCACGTTTCTGTAATGGCTGTTTGTGGGTTGACCCAGGTTATGACGCGGGTTGATTTTCTACCATCTGGATGAACAATAGCAATATTGTTCTAAACTCGCCACAGTTTTATTAAAAATGGATTTTTTCAGAAAACAGTAGTGGGAGTATGGTAGAACTGGAAGTGATTCCAGAACCACAAACGATTACTGAAGATTTGATAAGAAACCTAAAGATTCAATCTGGATTGACATTCCATTGGCCACTCCGCAGATAAGGTGGGTAACTTCAGGCACCCGAGAGGTACTACGGTAGCCTCAAGGACGGTGACAGGGAAGTTCTTGTTTACCCACAATTACCATTGCTGTTGTTCCAGGCTGCGAGACCCGGCGGGAGGATGAGTATAGCGTCATTCTAAACTAGTTTTAGAAGTGTACGTCTATATGACTCTGCCAGAGGGTTGTCGTAGTCAGTGGGAGCAGCGGAAGCATTGGTGGACAGGTAGCTTATGTCTATTTATAGACTAGAGCAGATATAGCGGAGATAGATCATCTATTTCTGACATGACAGTCATGGGTTTGACTTCATCAGAATAGGGGATGGATCTGTTGAGAAGGTAGTAGGGTGTGATATCCTGGTATTTGGATGATATACACAGAGTAGGAAAAGAAACTCCTACACTACGATCGGTTATACTTTGGTCGTCACACAGTTGTTTCTCCACAAAGGAAATGGATTTTATATCCGACATGCTGGTTACTAGATCTATGGTTTTAGATCTAGATTTGGGTGGTTTCCCAATCAGGGTACTTGACAGCATTCTAAGAGTATTTAGGATGGACGACTCCTGGCACGGTAGTGTACCTGCAGGTAATGGAGTCACCCTCTCCAAAGGTGTCTTACAGACTAAAGGGGAGAGGGACGGGCATGATTGGCAGATCACTTGCTCAGGCAATTGAGTCAATCGTGAGATGTCAAGTACCACACCAGATGTTGTTCTTGCACTAGATGCAATAAGTTGACATTAATCCAATCCTGGAGAAACAAACGGAAGCAGTTTTAGAACATAAGTGGATGTTCTAGCGATATGATAACGACAGCCTCATTCAGGAGACAGTTATCATTCCAGGCTTCCAAGGTGACATGGACGACAAGGAGGTTGTCAGAGTTATAGTTTTCCTTCTGATGAGGGGCAGTATTTTGGACAGGTGGTCCAAGGCAATACTGAGGGAGGCATGGCGCGCAGGATACTGATTAAGTTCAGTTGACGATACAGTCTAAGAAGTTTGGATTTGGAGTTCATTTATGAGCTATGTCCCATCAGACATCCAGACACATTCTAAGACAGGTATTGCTCATTTCGGGAGATGGGTTTCTCCGCGAACTTGAGATATAGAGAGACATAGAAAGAAACAACTAAGCGGATCCACTCACTGAGGCTATTCCTCGAACGCAATAGTTCCGCAAACGAGCTTTGTGAGACTGACTAGTAGAGGAGTTGGATGTTCGGTATCACACGGGCTGTGAGTATGCGACATCGCAATAATTAGCCTTGAGTGCAAGTGGGAGATTGTTGGAGATAGTGCCCTCAGAGTCAATTATTAGGTCACAGGTACGTGATTGTAATGATTGAGGGAGGACCTATCCCGGTAGGACAGTCTTACTCGAGATGATAGTATGCTATCTGGTTTACCTTTATCATCGTGTACTGCTTTAGGTGACCTGACACGTCGCTATTACACGTTGATAGAGCCCCTAGGATTCTTGCTTGACCACCAGCAGTATGAGGGCGATCATATAAGTGGGAGCTGGGGGTCTACAAGCATATCCTTAAAAGGTCCCTAGTCATGGGAGTTTCGAGACCGGGCATCGATACTCCATTAGTAGACTAGTGTATACAGTCGAGACCCCGACGAGGGGCGGTGGCCGGTCTCACAAGCCACTGGTGTCTGTTGGATCACCTAAGATGTATACAGGTGCTCATTGGGTTATGAGTACACCGGACAGGACTCGCCGGGAACATGCTAGTTGGTCATATACCAGACGTCAGATGGCAGTTCCCTGGTGACATGTGTGCAGGTTAGTTCATCGACCTGGGGATCGTCATTTGTCTCGTGTGAGTTCCCACTGTACTTTGATTACTACCCTACCACGGCTCAAAGGAGTCGTGCAAACAGGTTTTAGTTGGGTACAGTCCCGAGCCACATGGAGGCAGTGAGCGTATCTTCAGGGGTTCGTCTCTCCCGGTATTGGGGGTGAGGTCGTGCTGTGTCTAGGAGAGCCATTACACAAAGTCCTTGGCCAAGGCAAGGAGATTTACTGGTAGGTATTCCAGTAGTATCTCAGGGTGTTCTGGGCTACACTCCGACACGACTTGTACCGCTTTTGGGGGTCTGACTTTTACCAACCCCCTAGGCCCGCCATGCGATACTCATAGACGAACGGACCGGACTGCACGGATATTGTCACTGACAGGCTCAGTAGGGTGTCAGGATGAGTTCGCTCATCGACGTCCCTTTTAGTCAATAGCTGGTGGCCCGTTACGTATTGGCTTATACCTCTGACGTGCTAGTGGTTAAATCCACAGCCATAGTATTGACGAGTCTTTAGAGTCCACCACACTTTCAGTTACTCAGCTTTCGGGCGAAACGCTGTAGAGGCCGTATGGAGATATGGCAGGGTCCGATCAGATACGTGCGGTATTGCACGGATCAGGATCGGACGGTTTGTACTAGTAGCCGTATAGGTATATGGCAGGGTTCGATCAGATACGTGCGGTATTGCACGGATCAGGATCGAACGGATATTACTAGCCGGCTTTGGTTTAAGCCGGTCCTAGTTTAGTACAGTGTAGATTTTGTCTCATTGCTTTTGTATCCGGACGGAATACAGATGCGGGTGTGTATGCACAGTGTTGGGGTTTTCCTGTAATTTATTACGGGACCAGTTTTCTGGAGTTGCCAGTTTGCATTCCGTTCCGGCCGGTTTTCCTTTGTTCTTTCCCGGCCGGACTTTTCCGATGGAGGGTGTTATTTGCAATTGTGCAAATAACATTTGTGGAGGGGGTTTATTGTAATAGATTGATTATGATAGCTTTCATTTCTTTTCAACCATGCTTTTGCTTTATGAGATTTGATTGTGATAAAGTGAGGGTATGGGTTTAATAGTAACAAGCATGGTTGTATGTTTCTTTGTCCCTTGGATGTGGTCACCTCTTCTTCACTCCTACACTCACCTCCCTCATATGATATATGGTTTTTCCTCCACCATTCTTCTCACTTGAAAAAAGAAGTTTTTCATGGTTGAGAGAAAGAAAAAGATGAGAGCTTCATCTTTGAGAGAGTAGCATTCTTGATTTCATTTTCGATGCTAGAAAAATGCAAGCACCATTTTTCTTCTTGTTTCCTCCATCATCTACAAATGGCAACAAACCCCAAAGTGAGACATCCACTCTACACTACACTTCCTACAGCATATCTTGAGCATGTCGAGTTGCCGGCTTCATGCGCGAGTTGCCTCGGTATTGAGGTGGGAGCCCGTAAAAGTACCCGGCTTCGTGGTGCCCTTTCCGACGAGGAGGAGACGGACGGAGATCCCGCGAGGAGATCGGAGTGGAGATGAAGACCGGAGGACTTGGATCGTCGGTATACATCTCTTCCCTTTCTTATTAGTAGCGTAGACTTGTTAATGGTTACGATCCGGAGTTTAGTGCGCGGTGGTGCCGGTTTGCAAAGTCCGCAAAATTTAAGTTTATCACCGTTTCCGCATTCCGGCGTCGGATTGACGGCCGGGGCGCCGCCGTGCACTTACAGTGTATATCGTTTTGTGCCTTGGCTGTACCTGCTTATGACTTCATGGATTTCATACGGTTGATTTAATGTTGTGCATATGTTACGCACACGGTTTGATTTTGCACTCGGTATAGCTTATATATGCTTGTAGTGCATTGATATGTGTTTTGTGCATGCAGTTGCACACGTTTATGATTTTCTTTATAGCTGGGTACACTTGGTGTTGCTACTTACGCATTTGAGTTATTGCTTGATATTTGTGCATGGGATGCACCGGTTTTATGTTTCTTGCGTTTATCGCATCAGATTTATATTTCGTGCCTTTGTTGCACCGGATTTATATTTTGTGCACTACGGTTGCACCTGACTTCGATTTAATGTCATGCGATATGTCGATTTTGATTCTGATATATTGATGTTGATTCTCGCACTCCGTGCTTTTGACTGGACTTACGCATGTTCGGCGTTTGCCATTGGATTCCGTGATTCCGTGCATGTTGAGTGCGCAGGGTTTAGACTTTCATTCGTGCACGATGGATGCACCGATTTGGATTTTCACGCATGCTGGGCGCATGTTTTGAGATACGATTTTGGTGCACACTAGATGTCCTAAATCGAGATTCTTCGTGCATGTCAGATGCACCTGTTTTGGCTGTCAGGCACACATGTTGCCTATGACAGATACTTCATGCACACCCGTTGCACCTAGATGTTGTTTTGTGCACCTGTATGGCACATATATGGATTTTGATTTCCGTACGCACCAGATGCACAGGGTGGTGTTATGTGCATTTTTGGGATTTATTCCTTTTGGAGCAGTACTTTTTTTTATGATATTTAGTATTCGTTTTGTACTGAGCAGGACTAGTCAGAGGACAGTACCTGGGTATATTTTTGTATGCATTGATAGTTATCGATGTGATTTCCAAAAAGCGAGCTATAGTCTCAGTATATATATACCTACGTGTCCGATATGACACGAAACGTTTTAAAAACAAGGAAACCCTTCTAAATTGTTTTCAAAACGGCGACTTAAAAAGATTTGGCATGCATTTACATCAGCTATTCACATGTATAGATTGGATGTCTACATGTATAGTTCTGATCTATATCATATTGGTTTTGTATTGGATTTGACATTTGTGTCTTTAACATGACTCCGATGATTGCAGGATGCTTGACGGAGTTTTGCTTTTTAGCTATCTGTTCAGTTTTTATGCGCATGCATTGCGCTATGATGTTTTATGTATTGATGATTTCGGAGCCCGACAACTTGGAATTTGTATCGAAATGTTTTCGTATTTGGGGGTTTTAATTTAAATTCGGGGACCGAATTTCTTTAAGGGAGGTAGATTGTAACGTTTTAAAATAATAAAATATTAATTTTGGGGAAATTTTATAATTTAATATTATTTTAATGAATATTTTAATATTCAGGTATAATTAAATACAAATAAATGGGGAAAAATTATGGAAAATTCAAAAATAGGGTACTTTATGGAATTATGCCATTTTAAAGTTTTTATGATTTGTTTGACACTAATTTAGTGTTAATCGCGATTAAAAAATATCGCTAATCGGATTTTTGGCATTTTTGTGCAAAACATGCACATATCTTTTCCTACACTTGTGTTACATTTTTCTTGCCATGGTTGTTCATTTCGGTTCACTAATGGGGTGAGAAGGAATTAGGGTTAAAGGAAAAGAAAAGAAAAAGGAAAATGGAATATATTATGAAGCATGGTGAGAGAGAGAAAGAGTAGGTGAGGTGTGTTGACTTGAACCATTCCTCCATCATTCTTCAACTCATTTCTCCCTCCCACTTCTTCAGTTGCTGCTGCTGCTGCCCCCTTGCTCTCCCTCCTCACTAAAATCATCTCCATCACACTCAAATCAACTCCAAAACCCCATCTTCCCTTCACTAAAAAGGTGCACGAGCTCGAGAAGAACGCTTTGGACCAAGGAAGAGTGGATCTTGAGGACTTTGGGCAACTCAAGAATTTTCTTGAGTTGCCAAAGGAGGTAATTTCTGCACCTATTAGAGTAGTATTTCATTTCTTGTGCATCAATACTAGTTTCGTATCGATATGGTGTCGTTTGGTGGATTTGTGAAACATCAAGTTAGGGTTTAGGGTTTGATCTGAAATCAATGTGAAATTGAGGCTTGTTGTGACCTTAGAACCCTTGTGTGATGTTAAATTGGACCCAAACCTAAATCTAGAAACCAGAATACGGATTTACGGAATCGATATCGGGAAAAAAAGTGAATTTGTGATCGTATTTAGGAATCTGCTATCACCCCGAGACCCCAAAAATAAAACTGAGTTGACAGTGAAATGTGCAGGCACCATGGAACCACCACCCCAAACCCTAGCCCCCAACTCTAATTCTCGGCCGCCAATTAATTCATTCCGACCGCAAATTGCGGCCAGAGCATGTTGGAAATTCCTCGTTTTTGGTGCATGGCCTATTTCCAGTAGTCTTGACCCTGGGTATGTCTAATTTTGACTGATTCCAGTTAGGGTAAAATCTGGGTTGATTTTCTTGAGTTGGCGTATGATTTACGACTTGTTTTAGCATGGATTTTGGTATTTGGTGATTCATTTCTGTCGGGTGGCGTTTGGACGTCAACGAAAAGTGGATACTGAACGTGTTTACATGCGAGACGATAGGTTTTTACCTATACGAGTAGCGTGTGCTATTTTGGTTTCCGATGTGATTTTCATGTACTTTAGCATTGTGATATACTTGTAGGTACCCAACGTGATGTTGAGGCGAAGAAGATGAGGATGGCGACATCGGCATCGGCACATGAGAAGCAAGGTGAGTAGATTTATATCTACGGGGAGAAGTCGGGTGGATGGCGTATAGCACCCCCGCAGTCCGTGGTGATGTATACGAATACGTATACACCCATATTTTTATTATGTGTTGTTAGGATTATTGATGGTAATAATGGAATTATTGATGATAAGGAGGTATAGTATAGTGCGAAACCCTAGAGTAGTGGTTGCACTCACACATACACGTACACATATACTTGCATACATTCTTTCATTTATCTGTGCGCATTTGGAGGTTTGTATATCTATACATAGGTATGGGACTATGTGTTCATATACGGGATTTGAGGATGATACGTGGGATTACGATGAGTCGATGAGGTTTGATTGAGGCCGTGAGATTCGGCGATATGACAGAGTTCGTATTTGATATGTTATGAGATAATGTGATATCGACTCAGATTTAGGTGGTTTTCATACCCCTCCCGATTGACTGATAGTTGGGTCTGTAGTTCGCATAGTAGGCGTTAAACTAGACCCGAGTCATACCTATTTCAAAACTAACGAATCGGGAATATTTTAAAGATAGGCAAAAAGGGATTTTATGGATATTTTCAAACGACGCATCTTTTCTTAAAGCCCCGTAGCCCTTATTTTACCAAAAACCCCGATTCGTCTTATTTCAAACGGCAAGGCTGCATGATCTATTTATTGAGGCAGGTTCTTTACTGTTACGTTTATTATTCGATTCCGCATATTCATGCTATTTGCATTGCATTGCTTGTGTTTATTGATATATTACAGTCATGCTGCTAGGACACTAGCACCATTATCGATGATGCGTATGTTCCACGTACACTTGTTTGCCGGCTCACACACTTCGTCATCGATAATTGCCATGTCACTACACTGTAGTACTGTTGCATTCGGTATATGATTCTTGCATGATAGACTGATATGCTTACATTTCTTTTACATGTCACATACATCATGTTTTCTGATTATACGCATTGAGAGTTGCTGTTTCCATGATATTTCTGGATTTGGGAACCGTGGGTATTTTAAAAGAGAATACGTCATTGCTTTAAAAACCCGGTTACCCTTGATATGATATTTCAGTGCGTCCACCATGTGTTTTCTCGGTGCTGAGAGCGACATGTGAAACCCGACTCGAGGTGTGGACGAGCCGATTGCGGGTACATGGTGGACCCGGTATGGTTCCCCTCGGCAAGATGATCGAAGGATTTTGCCGATTGAGCCTGGAGGCGGGCGAGTACCTACCGGTGATTGGTTGGACCTGCCGGTTATCCGGAGGATATCGACCAGAGTCGTTAAATGGATATGGGCGTCCTGCTGGGGCCGAGGGCCAATTCCGCAGATGGAGCCCGATATATGAGGATTTACGTGCCGATGCTGGGCACAGTTTTCATGATGTTTTCGAGTGTCGATGCTGGGCACTCCGGTACCATGATTTTGACGTGTCGCGAGGGACACAGGTGGTTTATATCCTCATATTTCCATGCATATGCTGATGATATTTACATGCATGATGGTTATTGTCATTGGGTGACGAGTGGACGGGATCCACGTACATGCAGATTGATTTCATTGATCATACCCCACATTTATGATATGCTATTACCTGAGGCACTGGCACGAGCACTTGGCACTACACTCATGTATAGAGATTACATTGCCAGTTTAGCATATTGCAGACTTATTTATATTGAGGTTTATATATATCTGATCGTATTGACCTAGGATGGGTCATATATATGATCTCTGCTTGTAGATATTTTCTATTCACGAGTTGGCAACTCATCCCCGTTGTGCCACAGTCCTTGCAGGTTTTTGCCGTACGGATTCCATAGCGGCATTTCTGGTACACTGCTTCCATATGTATGACTTGCATTGGTAGGTGGGTTCCTTTGCATCAGAACCACCCTTGTACATGTACTTTCAGTTGTATCTAGTTATTCCATCAACCAAAACTTGTATATTGTTTCAGACTTAGAGACAGTGTTGTATTATTTCGACCTTAGAGTCGCACTTGTAGTATTATGGTTTTCTGGCTGTTTTTGAGTTTCTTTTTCGGTTTTGATCCTCGCCCTTTGGCGTTGTATATTATTATTGCTTGCGTGGTTGTGACCGTCGATTGACGAAGAGATAGCTCCGGCTTGGGGATGCCTTTTATCATGTCCTATATATTATTCTTGCTGTACCCCGTTCGGGACCAATTTTTACAAAGGAAACTCTGCCGAAATTTTCAGAAAAGACTACACATTTTAAAAATGCATATTCAGCTTAGTTATTTAAAAACTTTGATTTTCAAAACATGATTTCTTTACTTCATAAAACCAGTTTTCCTTATTTACTCCTTAAAATGGTTTTAGATTTCTGGTCTTTTGGCTTACTTGGATCAGATGGGGTCCTATAGACTTCATATGGTTCAAGGGCCAGTCACGTGCTCTTTCGGGTCGTGACACTGGACGATGCCAACTACATTCTGGGGATCCAGACCTATCGTGATAGATCTAAAAGGATGTTGGGACTTTCACAGTCAAGGTATATCGACATCATACTGAAACGATTCAGTATGGAAGATTCCAAGCGCGGTAATCTGCCGGCTTGTCACGGAATCACCCTCTCCAAAGAGATGTCTCCGAAGACTGATTTGGAAAGGGCTCGCATGTCATCAATACCCTACGCATCTGCGGTAGGCTCTATTATGTATGCGATGTTGTGTACCAGACTAGATGTAGCATATGCATTGAGCGTTGTAAGCCGGTATCAGTTGGACCCAGGGGAGAAGCACTGGATAGCGGTAAAGAACATTCTCAAGTACCTGAGAAGGACTAAGGAGATGTTCTTGGTGTATGGCGGAAAAGTCCTCCAGATCGAGGACTTTGCAGACTCCAGCTTCCAGAGTGACAAGGATGATTCCAAGTCCATGTCGGGTTTTGTCTTTACCTTCAATGGAGGGGCGGTGTGTTGGAAGAGTTCCAAACAGGAAACCGTTTCAGACTCGACGATGGAAGCGGAATACATCGCTGCTACTGTTGCCGCTAAAAAAGCCGTCTGGATGAGGAAGTTCTTGAAAGAACTTCAGGTGGTTCCGTCCATTGTTGACCCAATACCTCTATATTGCGACAACAACGGGGCTATAGCTTTAGCGAAGGAACCCAGGTCCCATTAGAAATCCAGACACATCTTGAGGCGGTATCACCTGATCAGGGAAATCGTGGATCGCCAGGAGATCGAGGTTCGGAGGGTTGCTTCAGAAGATAACATTGCAGATCCATTCACCAAGGCCTTGCCCCAGAGTCAGTTTGAGCGGCTGATCGAGATGATAGGTCTTCGATATGCCAGTACATGGCCTTAGTGCAAGTGGGAGATTGTTAGTGTATATGCCCTAGAGGCCATTACTGTATCATACTAGTTTGTATATTACTTGATGGAAGCTTGGGATATTCTCCTTGTATTGACAATCTTGCTCAAAATGGTAGTATGCTACTTGGTTTGTTTCTACTTTAATATGTGCATGTGTTTCTTTTAGCATATTGCTTACACATATTAGTAGAGCCCTTAGGATCTTTGCTTGATTACCATCGTTGTGATGGCAGTCACACTCGTGGGGGCTGGGTAATCCACAAGCACATCCTTATATAGGTCCCTAGTCGTAGGACTATCGAGATAGGGCATCGATACTCCGGAGTAGACTAGCGTATGCGCTTCTCATCCCAGTCTGTCCCACAGCCGTCAGTACGTCGTACTTGTGATAGTATGCGGGTGCTCGTTAGGTTACGAGTACACTGGACAGGACTCGTCGGGAACTGATTGGTTGGTACTATACCTATCGTCAGTTATCAGTTCCCAGGTGACATGAGTACAGCTTAGTCTGCTGACTTGACACTGTCACTTCGCCTCGAGTGTGTTCCCACTGTACTTTGATTACTACCCTACCACGGCTCAAAAGAGTCGTGCAAACAAGTAGTAGTTGGGTGTAGCCCCGAAGCACTTGGAGGCAGTGACGGTTAGACATGATTCGTCTCTCCCGGTATTAGGGGTTGACATCGCGCTATGTCTAGGAGAGCCATTACACAAGTAGTCCCTGGCCAGGGCAAGCGAGATATACTGGTAGGTTACCAGTGTTATCTCAGGGTGTTCTGGGCTACACTCCGACACGACTTGTAACGCTATTAGGGGACTGACGTTTACCGCCCCCTAGGCCCGCCATGCGATGTATCAGACGAACAGACCGGACTGTACGGAGATTGTCACATTCAGGATCAGTAGGAGTTCAGATGGGTTTCACCTCATCCGTCTTCTTATCGTCATCTACCTGGGGTCCATTACGCACAGCTAGTGCCGCTTGCGGTCTGTGGTTAAACCCACTGCCAGCGTAGTGTTGAGTCTTTAGAGTCCCACACAGAGTGCTATTCGCCTTTAGGCAAAAGAGTAGAATCGCATGGTTTTGCGACAGGTCGCATGGTTTTGCGACAGGGTTCCGTCACATCCGCGCACTTGTGCACGTTTAGTGACCGGACAGTTATTACTAGTGGGCTTTGGGTTAAGCCAGGTCCTAGTATACGTTTTGGGATTGATTTTATCTCGTTTGCATTCGTGTTCCTCGGAACGCGAATGCGGGTGTGTATGCACAGTTGACAGAGACAGAGGCAGAAGATTCTCATTAGGGTTATTGACTGTTGACCTTTGCTTAACCCTAATGAGAATTAGAAATATTGTTAATGATAATTAAGTATTATTGTGCCATTGTTGGGTTGAAAGGTTGACCTTGTTGACTTGTTGACTTTGTTGACCGGTTGACTAGGTTGGACTTATTGACCACCATCATTACTATGGCTATCATTTCATACAAAGTCTTTTGGCTTGCTTATTTGTTCACACATTGCATTTAATGCATGAAATGATCTTGCCTTTTGTGAGATGATAACCATCACATAATACTTGATTATCATTATGGCTCATGATGCTTTTGGATTATGAGAGGTTGGATGAGAAAAGAGTGGCTCATTTTTTCATTTGCTTTCTTTCTCTTGAGCTCTCTCATTCTCAAGCTCTCTCCTTCTTCCTCTTGCTCTCTCTCTAGCTCAAGGAAAACCATTCTCATGTGTTGAGATTCATTGCCTTAGAGATAAAAACACCAAAACAATCCTCTACTCATCCTAGTTCATAAGGCCTAGCAAGCCAAGTGTTCTACTTTCTTCAAAGTTCGAAGAAGAAGCCAAAGGTAGAAGCTTTCGGGTGGATCCATCTTCGGCGTGAGAAGACGACGAGGGGAGGCCGGTCCGTACACCACAAGAGTTGAAGACGAAGGAGTTCAAGAAATGTATAACCCCCTAACCGAGTAGGTAAACAACTCCTAGTTAGGTTGTTAGGTAGATTGTTTAACAGAGATCCGTATTTGTAGTCCATGTTACCACTTCTAGAAAAATCGTTTTACACCAATTCCGCAAGCCCGTAAGTTCCGGGAGAGGTAGCATGGACTTACAGATTCCTTCGCTAAAGCTATAGCCCCATTGTTATCGCAATACAAAGGTATTGGGTCAACAATGGACGGAACCACCAGAAGTTCACTAATGAACTTCTTCATCCAGACCGCCTCTTTTGTGGCATCACTTGCAGCAATGTATTCAGCCTCCATCGTCGAGTCTGCGACGGTATCCTGTTTGGAACTCCACCAACACACCGCCCCTCCGTTGAGGGTAAACAGAAAACCCGAGACAGACTTGTTGTCGTCCTTGTCACTCTGGAAGCTTGAATCGGTATAAGACTCGACCCTGAGGTCTCCATTACCGTAAACCAGGAACATCTCCTTAGTCCTTCTCAGGTACTTGAGAATGTTCTTCACTGCCGTCCAGTGGTTCTCACCTGGGTCTGACTGATACCGGCTCACCACGCTTACTGCGTAAGCTACATCTGGCCTTGTACATAGCATCGCATACTTTATAGATCCTACCGCCGAAGCGTAGGGTATAATGCTCATGCGAACCCTCTCCTCGTCAGTCTTGGGAGACATCTTCATGGAGAGGGTGATTCCGTGCAATGCTGGTATATTACCGCGCTTGGAATCTTCCATACTAAATCTCTTTAGTATGGTCTTTATGTACCTGGACTGCGAAAGTCCCAGTAATCTCTTGGATCTATCTCCGTAGATCTTGATCCCCAGAATGTATTAGGCATCACCCAGGTCTTTCATGGAGAACCTTTGTGTTAAGAATGCTTGACCGATTGTAGCATAGGAGTGTCATTTCCTATAAAAAGAATGTCGTACATGTACAAGACTAGGAACACGACAGTTCTTCCTATAATCTTCTTATAGATATATGGTTCATCTTCGTTCTTGATGAAATCAAATTCCTTGATTGCCTCATTAAAACAGATGTTCTAGCTCCGCGATGCCTGTTTTAATCCATAAATGGATTTAAGCAACTTGCATACCTTCCCGCTGCTCCCACTGTCTACAAAACCTTCTGGCTGATCCATATAAACGCACTCTTCCAAACTGCCGTTTAGAAAAGCCGTTTTTACGTCCATCTGCCAGATCTTATAGTCATGGAAGGCAGCAATAACAAGTAGGATTCGAATGGATTTGAGCATAGCCACTGGAGAAAAAGTTTCGTCATAGTCCAAACTAGGTATTTGACGAAAACCTTTTGGAACGAGTCTAGCCTTATAGGTTTCCACCTGCCCATCTACACCAAGTTTCCTTTTGTAGATCCATTTGTATCCAACGGGTCTTACCCCAGGTGGAGCAATATCCATGGTCTACACTTTATTGGTGTATATGGACTCTATTTCGGATCGCATAGCATCCAGCCACTTATCAGAGTCCCTACTGATAATGGCCTGCCTGAAACTGGTAGGATCATCTTCTTCCAAGATGCAATCCTCTCGATCCCCGTCTATAAGAAAACCGTAGTATCTCTCGGGCGGATGAGAAATCCTACTCGATCTGCGGAGTGGCTGAGGTTCGTCTGGGGTTATCGAATCCAGTGGTTCTTCCAAATTTTCTGTTACATTTTGTGGTTCATGGATTTCTCCCAGTTCTACCGAACTCCCACTAGTTTCTTTTGCAAGAAACTCCCTTTCTAAAAAGGTAGCATGGCGAGATACCAACACCTTCCATTCCTCAGTATGGTAGAATAGATATCCTAGTGAATCTTTAGGATATCCCACAAATTTACATAGAACTAACCGTGCCTCTAGCTTGTCCGGCTTCTGTATTTTCGCATAGGCCGGACAACCCCATATCTTAAATCGCTTAAGATATGGATTTCGTCCACTTCATACTTATATGGAGTCTTAGGCACAGATTTGGATGGAACGTAGTTCAGTAGGTATGCCGCTGTCTGAAACGCATGTCCCCAGAATGAAAGAGGTAACTCAGCACTACTCATCATGGAGCGAACCATATCCAACAGGGTACGGTTCTTCCACTCTGATACACCATTATGCTGTGGTGTGTACGGAGGAGTAAGTTGAGAGAGAATACAATTCTCTTTTAAGTAATCTAGGAATTCCGTGCTTAAGTACTCCCTTCCTCTATCAGATCGGAGGATCTTAATACTTTGCCTATCTGGTTCTCCACTTCGTTTCTGAATTCTCTGAATTTCTCACAAGCTTCGGATTTGTGTTTCATCAGATACACATATCCGAACCTAGAGAGATCATCGGTGAATGTGAAGAAGTACGAGAACCCACCCCTTGCATGTATAGACATCGAACCACATACATCACTGTGTATGAGTCCCAAGAGCTCTGCTGCCCTTTCTCCATGTCCGGTGAACGGAGATTTGGTCATCTTTCCTTTGAGACAAGACTGAAAAGTTTCATAAGATGAAAATTCGAACGTATTCAAGAGTCCATCTTTATGCAACTTACTTAGTCTTTTCTCTCTTATATGACCAAGTCTACAATGCCATAAGTAGGATTCGTTCGTATCTGAACTCTTTCTCTTGCGTGTGTTTTGTATATTGAGAACTGTATTCTGATTTAGAACATAGATACCATTACACAGTGTACCTTCTGCAACCAGTACCTTATCAAGGTAAATGTTCATGATATTTATATCAAGAACAAAGCTATATCCATCTTTATCGAGTAAAGAAACTGATATGATGTTGCAAACTGTGGAAGGTACATAGTAGCAATTGTTCAAAATCATAGTATTGTTATTTGGCAACACTAGGTGATATTCACCGACGGCTGCAGCATTAACTAGTGCTCCGTTCCCTGCCCTGAGGGACAATCACCAGGTGTAACTTTCCTACTTTTTCTTAGTCCCTGCAATAAATTAAAGATATGAGATCCTGATCCGGTATCAAGTACCCAGGAGGTAGGGTTGACCGAAAAGCAGTTCTCAATTACAAGAACTCCTGAAGTAGATGCAAAACTATGCTTCTTCTTCAACTGGGTCTCTTTTGAATCCATACAATCCTCTTTCCCTTACGCATACTTACGATTGACATCATAAGTTAGAGCCAAACCGATGTTCCCCAGCCCCGAATAAGAATTCGGATTGGTCAAGCGATACATTTTATTATCTTGATTAGGGCGTGAAATGGTTGCTACCTAAAGAGAGAGAAAAGAAACACTCAGCGTGCGCTCTTGCAAGATTAGATTGGTTATTAATTTATCTAATCAGGATGGCTCCCACTGTTTCCTCAAATTCTTCTTCAAACCATTAAAAGAATAACTAGTCAGGATTAATCGCATGTCACAATACTTGCTTAACCTTTCAGTCAGGCTAGTGTTGGTACTTCGAGGGAGGTTTTCCAACGCTTTCGCGAAGTTCCTTAATTATATAACCTCTTTTCCTTGGAGGCGTAGCCCCGCTAACACCGTTCTAGACACCTACTTGGTTTATAACATTGATTGTTTAAGTGAAATAATCTCCCGAGAGTAATCCAACTCATCAGTGGGATCGGGATCCAACTATCATTGTGTGATGACCTAGATGGAATCTACTCTAGTCACCACACTCCAGAAGGTATGCTGAATCTGCAAGTTTCCTGTATATTTGAAACTCCCGATGTGGTTTTTGCCCCTAGGACCCTAGTGACCTTGACGGAGTCAACAAATCAAAGAGTCCTAGTCAAGTTCAACCCGTCATTATCTGGATTGCATTAAACCCGCCCGCATAACCCTTGAAGGAGTCAACAAGGTTATACGACTGTCCTAACCAATCCCATATAGTGCAACAAACAAGCACCACTCAGCTACCGTACACTACGTCTTGACGGAGTCAACAAACACAGCACGAATACTAAGTGTTACTTGTAAGAAATGACGGAGGGCTACGGCTGGGTTATTGGCGAAAAACCCGTTAACGTAATAAACTTGATATCGTTGAAGTAACCTGAATGGTTTTACAAATATATAGTGGCGAAAACTTTTGCTAAAGAGGTCACTCCCGGTGAAGGGATCTCGGCTCTTTCCTTATAGAATGAGGTGCGGGATATTCCAACTGAATACCGCGATGCAAAGCAAGAATAATCGACTATAGTGAAGTTATTACCCTGACGCAAACTTCTGTCCAAGGGGTCACTCCCGATGAAGGGATCTCGGCCCTTGCCTCGTCGAATGAGGTGCTGGGTATTCATAACCGAATACCTCCGTGCAAAACAAAAGACAACGTCCTTGCAATAACAGCTTTTTGAAAATTGTTCCAACAACATCTTTTAGGTTTGTTTTTCTTTGCATTAATATAATGCGTCCCTTCAGTTAATCCTACCATTGCAGATAACAACGAAAATATGACGTACGCTTATGCCATCCGCATTCGCCACTGGGCCCCGTCATCACCCGTTAGGTTACTTAACTAACGACAAAGCAGGGGCTAGACTAGCGCGGATGCAAAACATAAGCAACGCCTACTAGATATCATATATAGACATATACATTCGTCAAACGCAATGATAGCCATTCCAGATCACAAATGAACACATTGGATATGCTAGGAATCCGCGTTTCGTTCGAGCCTGCAACGAAAGACGGATTACACGGCCGCGATGAATAGCCAAACCCCACCATAGACCCTTACGGGTGCGGCAAACTACCCGTCAAGTATCTAAAGTGAAGCAACCTCCCTCAACAACGTGAGTAGGCCACTCGGCACTTCAAAGTACCCGGTAGTTTGTGCACCCCACCATGGGTCTATCCTAGGAGCAAAAACAGTAAAAGAAATAATATACAATGGCGGCTACAACCTCAACCCGGATGTGCGGCCATAAAAATAATATTACATCAATTTACAATTTACATCAAATGAAAGATAAATAAACTCTCATCTCACAAACCCCGGCTATTCATCCACGACAATCCAACAAGTTCATATACACAATCCAACATCACAGATCACAGATATGTACAACCCCTACTAATTGACGTATAGCGATTAGTCGACGTTCAGTACATATATCACATTACAGATATAACCATTTAGCTAAAGTTTACAGAATTTCGATCAATACACCAATTTGTAACTACCCCAAACACAACACTGTTCTCTGAAGAATCTGGGCAGAAACAAAGTATCTTAAAAATCACAAAACCAACACAGAGAACCCCAGAAGAAATTTGGTGCGCTGCCGAGTTGACTCGGCCGCGGATCCGTGGCGGATCGCTTGGATCAGCCGCGGATCCGTGGTCTTCCGAGAGACTCAGGCGCCCAAATTTCTGCAGTTTTCTCAAAAAAGCTTGCTTGTATTTTTCATGTCACTTAAAAATATTTTAGGCCTGTTTTAAAAATCGACAGAAAACACAAGATTTTAGATGGATTTTGCGATTTTTTCCGGATCGAAGTTCTAAACACTTTGCTAACATGTTATTTGATGTTTAGCTAGGCTCTGATACCACTGTTAGGTCCACGTTACCCACCCCGGTGCTTTCGGGGAGGCGGAATAGGTAAAAATCAAAATTTTCTCATAAGAAAACATGGACCAACCATGAAGGATCTTTTCTAAACAAAATCTAACAAAGTAACTAAAAGTTTTAGCTACAAGGTAAGATGGTTATACCTAGATCTTGAACTCTTTCTCTTCTTGTTGTGGTCCTCCTTCTTGCTTGCTCCTTGGAGTTGTGTAGACGGCTCCTCCTCTTCGTCTTTTCTTTGCCGAAGAAAGATTCACCCGAAGGCCTCTACCTTGAGCTCCTACCTCAACCAAGAAGTAACTAGAGTGCTTGGTTTGCTAAACGAAGAACCCTAGAATGAGTAGAGAGATGTTTTGATGGCTTTAGTCTTAAAAGCTTATGATTTTCAACACATGAAACACTTAAGCTTTTTGGGAGGAAGAGGGAGAGCTATCCAAGAGAGAGAAAGAGCATGATAGAATAAGCATCCATAACACAACCATGCTCTCATATGAGAGATATGAGAATAACAATAATAATTAAAAGAAATTGTGATGGTTAGTTGATATGACCATTATCATTTCACATTAAATGCAATTTGCAAGAATCAAGAAGCATCTTGCAAAAGAAATGATCATGGTCAAAAGGTCAACAAAAGTCAAATGGTCAACCAAAGTCAAATGGTCAACCTAACCATTGCACAATTATCTTTAATTAATATTATTACTCATATTTCTCATTCTCATTAGGGTTTAGAAAAAGTCAACTGTCAAAAACCCTAATGAGATTCCTCTGCCTCTGTCAACTGTGCATACACACCCGCATCCGTGTTCCGAGAAACACGAATACAATAAGACAAAACCAATCCCAAAACAAATACTAGGATCTGGCTTAAACCAAAGCCCGCTAGCTGGGTCATCATCTCATGATGCAATCCTCGCTCCCACTGTTATAGAGAAACCGAAGTATCTTTCAGGTGGGTGAGGAACCCTACTAGATCGGCGAAGAGGCTGAGGTTCGTTGGTTACTATTGAATCCTTTGGTTCTACCAAATCATCAGCTACGGTTTGTATAGCTAGAACTCCTTTCAGTTCTACCTCATGTTCACTAATTTCTTCACAAGAAATTCCTTTCACAAAGGTGGCATGCTGAGAAACAAAACATCTTTTATTCCTCGGTTTGGTAGAAGATATTCCCTTGCGAATGCTTGGGATATCCAACAAAATTCTACAGAACTGACTTTGCCTCGAGCTTGTCCGGATTTCGCTTTTAGACATAGGCCGGACAACCCAAAATCTTAACAAACTTAAGATATGGGCTCTTCCCTTTCCATATCTCATATGAAGTGGTAGGCAACTGATTTGATCGGAACCCTATTCAATAGGTATGCAACTTCATAAGTGCATAACTCCCAAAAGGAAATAGGTAACTCAGTAGTACTTATCATAGAACGCACCTTATCACATAGGGTGTGAATGCTCCGTCCCGATTCACCGACGTGCTGTGGTTTATACGGAGGAGTAATGCTGAGAGAGAATCTCATTCTCCTTTAGAATAGTCTAAGAATTCCATGTTCAAGTATTCTCCTCCTTGATCGCATCAAAGGACATAATACTTATACCCGTTTTGGTTCTCTAGTTCTAAATTATATTCTATGAATATCTCAAAAGGTTCGGACTTGTGTTTCAACAGGAACATATGTCTTAATCTTGAGAGATCATCAGAGAATGTAATGAAGTACAAAGAACCAGTCTTGGCATGTGTAGACAGGGGACCTCTATACTTCATGTATCATCCCAAGAGTTCACTAACTCTTTCTCTGTTCCCTATTAACAGAGCTATGGTCATCTTATCTTTGTGACATGACTGGCAAGTATCACAAGATGTAAATTCAAACTAATTTAAATATGCATCTATATGTAACTTCAGCTAGTCGGGTCACATTGATATGACCTAGTCTACAATACCTCAAGAAAGATTCGTCCATTTCTGAACTGTTCCTCTTGTGTGTGTTCTGTATACTAAGAACTGTAGTTTGATTTAGAACGTCAATGCTTTTAGATAACGTGCCTGAACCGATCAACTTTTGATATAGGAAATGTTCAAAACATTATCCAACAATACAAAATTATATCCTTCTTTACTAATAAAGAGACTGATATGATGTTGTATATCAGGTTCGGTTTCTAATAACATTCGCTCAGAATCAATGTATTCTGGTAATACAGGGTGATAGTGACCAACAGACTTGGCTGCAACATTTGCACCATTTTCTATCTCATGAAACTTATCATCCGTTCTTAGTTCTCTACCTTTCTGTAGCCCATGTAACAAATTACATATGCGGGATCCTGATCCTGTATCTCATACCCAGGACGTAAAGGATACTGAGAAACAGTTCTATGTAATGAACACACCCGAAGATGATGCATCAACATGCACTTTCTTCGTTTGGGCGGCACGGGAATTCTGGTAATCCCCAATTTCCTGCTCTGTCTTATAACAGTTATAAGTTGGAGCGGGACCAACGTTCCCCAGCGCAGTATAACAAGCGGTTTCGGTCAATACATCCATATTATTATCTTGATTAAGGCGTGATATGGTCGCTACCTGGAGAGAGAGAGAAGAAAACACTCTGCGTGCGCTCTTGCAAGATTAGATTGGTTATTATTTTATCTAATCAGGATGGCTCCCACTGTTTTTATCAAATCTTCCTTCAAACCCTAAAAGGAAAGACTAGCCGGAATTAATTACACCGTACAACTTCGCCAATTTTTCAGCCAGGCCAGTGTCGGTACTTTGAGGGAGGTTCCCCGTGCTTTGGCACGGACCTAATTAAAGTAAACCTCGTTTTCCCAAAGGCGTAACCCCGTTGACACCTTTCTAGACACCTACTTGATCGGCTAATTGTAATGTGTAAAACTCTCCCAGTAGTAACAATTACTCGCAGTGGGTATCGGGATCCAACTATCTCATAGAAGGTATGCAATCTCATTGCAAATTTCAACGCTTGAAATTCCCGATAATTTTGCCCCTAGCGTCCCATGACCTTGACGCAGGCCAACAAACCATAGTGCGCTAGTCAAGTTCAACCCGTTATTTCTTGATTGAATTAAACCCACCCGCACGACCCTTGACGCAGGCCAACAAAGTCGCACGACTACCCTAATCCAATCTGCATCATATGCATAAGAAGATAAATACTAGTTAGCTACCGCACACTACGCCTTGACGCAGGCCAACAAACATAGCACGAATACTAAGTAGGACTTATCTGAAATGACGGAGGGCTACGACAGGTTTTCTGAAAACCTATTGCGTAATGAACTTGATATCGTTGTAGAATCAAATGATTTTAAAATGGAGTGTTTTTGAGGCTTTTGCTAGTTTCGCTAAAGAGGCCACTCCCGGTGAAGGGATCTCGGCTCTTTCCTCGTCGAATGAGGTGCAGAATATATCATATATATCACTGTGCAAAGAAAGAACTAGAAAAGCAATAAAAAGAAAAAACCGATGGATTGTAGCATCTGCCAGTTATTGCTAAAGGGGTCACTCCCGGTGAAGGGATCTCGCCCTTTCCTTATCGAATAAGGTGCAGGATGTTTTACAAGGAACACCGTGATGCAAAGCAAGAACTGTAGCTACCTATTTTTGAAAATTCGATTCCACAACATCATTTAGGTTTCTTTTCTTTCATTAATCATATTAATGAAGTCCCATCATTTAAGTCACCTAAACATCACAGATAAATACGACGTACACTTATGCCATCCGCATTCGCCTCGATGTCCCCTCGTACACCGTTAGGTTAGGTAACTAACGGTAGAGCGGGGCAGGGCTAGCGCGGGTGTAAAACATAAGTAACGTCTATATAATATATCATATATACTATATACAGTATTTATCACAGAACATCAAATGATCACATCACAGATATCGCAGCAGAAGAAACATATGAAACTTTGAATATACTAGGACGTCCGTGTTTTATTTTGAGCCTCTATAAAACACGGATTCCACGGTCGCGATGAATAGCCAAACCCACACCCCTAGACCCCTATGAGAGCGGCAAGCAACCCTACCAATTCTAGAGTTAGGAGACCCGGACTTGACTTCTCGAGTTGGTCTCCCACTGGACTCCAGAACCCGGTTACTTATGCTCTCCTCCTTGGGTCTATCCTAGTGCGGAAAAGTAAATAATATACCAAGACAAAAGGAAATCCTTCTAGAATGAACAAGAAGGAGCTAACCCTAATCAAACCCTAATCTCTTTTTATCATCCCTTAACATGTTTCATAATAAATCATATCATGTCACAATAATATATATCACATATATATTATATATTTGCAACAAAAGAAAAATAATACAATTAATATATATCGCATATATATCAATGTATTAATCTAGTGAGAAAATGAAATAATAAAGCGAGCCAATATTAGATAATGTAATACAATATATCATATATATCATTATACATTAAATTATCGAATCAACACTTGATCCGACGATCCGGCTATATCGAATATAACCGACTAATATATCATGTACCAATTCATCGAATCAACACTTGATCCGATGTCCCGGTTCATATCTAAATATCGCGAGAATATAATATGGTATCACATATCGCATTATCCTCGGTCCTGCACATATCACATATTTGCCTATACTCCGTTTTGCCTGAGCCAAGAAACCTCTGTGTAGGACTCTAAAGAATCGTCAATACGCCGGTAGCAGGTGATGATCATATCAAACACCCACAAGCTGCAAGCAGTCAGCTAAACTTAACAGCCACCCAGGTATTGAGTGATCAGAAGATCAACAAGCAAGCCTGTCCGTTCTCCTGTGAATCCAATCAGTAACACTCCCGTACAATCCGGTTTGTTCGTCTGATATGTCGCATATCAAGTCTAGGGGTGGTATACGTCAGACCCCAGTAACCGATAAGTCGTGTCGATGTGAGGCTCATAACAGGTCGAGAAACTACTGGTAACACTTACCAGTACATCTCTATATCAGCCCTGGCCAGGGACTTCCAGTTATAGCCAATCGAACACAGCACAACATCAACTACCTATACCGGGAGAGACGAATCCCCTCCTATCGCTCATTGCCTCCATGTGATTCAGGACTGTACCCAAAAGCCACCGTTTTGCACGCCCTCTTGGACGTGGTAAGGTGGAAATCAAAGCGCAGTGGGAATCACACAAGACTCTATGATGATCTCAGGTCTACAGGCTACCCTGTACTAGTGTCACCAGAGAACTGCCATCTGACGTGTGGTATATCACCATCTGGGAGTTCTCGGCGAGTCCGTCCAGTGTACCCAGTCTCCACTGAGCACCCGTACACCATCTCTGATGTCAAACACCGATGGATATGGGATCATCCATCGCCCATCACATGAGTCAAGATGCGTATACGCTAGTCTACTCTAGTGTATCGATGCCCTGTCTCGATATACCCTCGACTAGGAACAGTTATAGGATGTACTCATCGACTACCGTGGCCTCACTAGTATGATCTCATCATAATCCCAGTAGTCGAGTACAGATCCTAAGGGCTTTATCAACATGTGAGAGAAAGATAGTAAACCAATACAAGTCAACATGTTAAGATAAAAGGAAACCAAATAGCATACTATCAAGACGAGCAAGAAAGTCCTCTCTGTATATATCCAAGCATCCATCATAATATACATCATATGTACAACAATGGCCTCTAGGGCATATACATAACTAACAATCTCCTACTTGCACTAAGGCCAGCTGTTGTAGTATCTCATACCTAGCATCCCGAATAATCTTTCAAACTGTATTTGGGGAATGGCCTTCGTGAGTGGATCCGCAGTGTTGTCCTTCGTATCTACTCTCCTGACCTCGATCTCCCGGCGATCAACTATCTCTCTGATAAGGTGATACCGCCTCAGAATATGTCTGGATTTCTGATGGGACCTGGGTTCCTTGGCCAAAGCCACAGCTCCATTGTTATCGCAATACAGAGGTATTGGATGCTCAATGGATGGAACCACACCAAGTTCACTAATGAACTTCTTCATCCAGACAGCCTCTTTGGCAGCATCGTTGGCAGCGATATATTCAGCCTCCATCGTCGAGTCTGCAACGGTATCCTGTTTAGAACTCTTCCAACATACCGCCCCTCCATTGAGGGTAAAGACAAATCCCGAGTGCGACTTAGAGTCATCCTTATCACTTTGGAAGCTGGAATCGGTAAAGGACTCCACCCGGAGTTCTCCGTTACCATACACCAAGAACATGTCTCTAGTTCTTCGCAAGTACTTGAGAATGTTCTTCACAGCTGTCCAGTGACTCTCTCCAGGATCTGCTTGATACCGACTGACTACACTTAGTGAGTATGCTACATCGGGTCTGGTACATAGCATCGGATACATAATAGAGCCTACTGTCGAAGCATAGGGTATCCCTTGCATGCGAGCTCTCTCCAAATCAGTCTTGGGAGACATCTCTTTGGAGAGAGTGAGTCCAGAGATCGTGGGTTGGTTCCCACGCTTGGATTCTTCCATACTAAACCTCTTTAGTATGGTGTCAATGTACCTGGATTGGGACAATCCTAATATCCGTTTAGATCTATCTCTATAGTTCATGATTCCCAATATGCAGGAGGCATCACCTAGATCTTTCATTGAGAATCTTTGTGATAAGAAGATCTTGACTGATTGCAGTATAGAAATATCATTTCCTATCAAGAGTATGTCATCCACGTACAATACGAGGAAGACAATCTTACTCTCTGCTACCTTCTTATAGATACAAGGTTCATCTATATTTTTGATGAAGTCAAACTCTTTGACAACAACATCAAAACAGATGTTCTAACTCCGCGATGCTTGCTTCAACCCATAAATGGATTTAAGCAGCTTGCACACCTTTCTGCTGCTCCCACTATCTATGAAGCCCTCTGGCTGAGTCATGTACGCGCACTCTTCTAAATCACCATTTAGAAAGGCGGTCTTAACATCCATTTGCCAGATTTCGTAGTCATGGTATGCAGCAATGGCAAGTAAGATCCGGATGGACTTAAGCATAGCCACTGGAGAAAAGGTTTCGTTATAATCCACACCTGGTCGTTGACGAAAACCCTTTGCTACAAGTCTAGCTTTGAAAGTCTCAACTTTTCCATCTACACCAAATTTCTTTTTAAAAATCCACTTGCTCCCAATGGGTTTTACCCCTTTAGGAGCATTTTCTAAAGTCCATACTTTATTGGTGTACATGGATTCCATCTCAGATCGCATTGCGTCCAGCCATTTCACAGAGTCACCATTCGTGATGGCCTGCTCGAAACTAGTTGGGTCATCATCTTCCATGATGCAATCCTCGCTTCCACCATCAATGAGAAAATCGCAGTATCTCTCAGGCGGATGAGAAACCCTGCTAGATCGGTGGAGAGGCTGGGGTTCGTCGGGTACTACTGAATCCTCTGGTTCTACTAAATCTTCAGTTGTAGTTTGTGTTGCTGGAACCTCTTCTAGCTCTACCTCATCGCCACTAATTTCTTTTGTAAGAAATTCCTTTTCTAAAAAGGTGGCATGTTGAGCAACAAACACCTTTTGTTGTTCACTTTGGTAGAATAGATATCCATACGAATTGCTTGGATATCCTACAAACTTACAAAGAACTGATCGTGCCTCGAGTTTGTCCGGATTTTGCTTTTTAACATAAGCCGGACAACCCCATATCTTAGCTCTTTTAAGAGATGGTCTCTTCCCATTCCATATCTCATATAGAGTGGTAGGCACAGATTTAGTTGGAACTCTATTCAATAGGTATATGGCTGTCTCCAGCGTATACCCCCAGAAGGAAATAGGTAACTCAGCTGTACTCATCATAGAGCGCACCATATCTAATAGGGTGCGATTCCTCCGCTCCGATACATCGTTGTGCTATGGTGTATAAGGAGGAGTAAGCTGAGAGAGAATCCTATTCTCTTTTAGATAATCTAGGAACTCATTGCTTAAGTATTCACCTCCTTGATCAGATCGAAGAATCTTAATACTTTTGCCCGTTTGGTTCTCTACTTCGTGTTTATATTCTCTGAATTTCTCAAAAGCTTCAGACTTGTGTTTCATCAGAAATACATATCCGAATCTTGAGAGATCGTCAGTGAATGTAATAAAGTAGGAAGAACCGTTCCTGGCATGCGTAGACATGAGACCGCATACATCACTATATACCAGTCCTAAGAGTTCGATAACTCTTTCTTCGTGTCCACTAAACGGAGCTTTGGTCATTTTTCCTTTGAGACATGAATGGCAAGTATCATAAGATGATAATTCGAACGGGTTCAAATATCCATCTTTATGTAACGTAGCTAGTCATGTCGCATTGATATGACCAAGTCTACAATGCCACAAGAAGGATTCGTTCATTTCTGAACTTTTCCTCTTGTGTGTGTTTTGTATCTTGAGGACTGTATTCTGATTTAGAATGAATATGCCATTATGTAACGAGCCTGATGCAATCAACTTTTGATCTAGGAATTTATTCATAACATTATCCTTTACTACAAAATTATATCCTTTTTTACTTAATAAAGAAACTGATATAATGTTGCACATCATGTTCGGTATATAATAGTACTCATTTAGAATCAGCGTATTACGACTTGGCAATACTAGGTGATATTCGCCAACTGCTTTGGCTGCAATACTTGCACCGTTTCCTACTTGAACGGAATGATCACCTTTTCCCAGTTCTCTACCTTTCCGTAGCCCATGTAACAATTTACATATGTGGGATCCTGACCAGGTATCTAATACCCAGGACGTAGGGTGAACTGAGAAACAGTTCTCAATAACAAACACACCTGAAGAAGATGCATCAACATGCATGTTCTTTTGGGCGGCATGAGAATCCAGATATTCTCCTATTCCCTGTTCAGTCTTATAACTCTTATAAGAAAGAACGGGTCCAACGTTCCCCTGCTCAGTATAATAAGCGGGTTCAGTCAATACATCCATATTATTATCTTGATTATGTCCTGACATGGTCGCTACCCGGAGAGAGAGAGAAGAAAACACTTTAGCGTATGCTCTTGCAAGATTAGATTGGTTATTATCTTATCTAATTAGGATGTCTCCCACTGTTTTTATCAAATCTTCCTTCAAACCCTAAAAGGTAAGATTAGACAGGATTAATTACACCCTACAATTTCGTCAATCTTTCAGCCAGATCAGTGTCGGTACTTGAGGGAGGTTCCCCGTGCTTTCGCACGGACCTAATTAAAGTAAATCTCGTTTTTCCAGAGGCGTAACCTCGTTAACAGTTTTCTAGACACCTACTTGATCGGCTAATTGTCCTGTGTAAATCTCTCCCAGGAGTAACTCTTACTCGCAGTGGGTATCGGGATCCAACTATCTCATAGGAGGTATGCAATCTCATTTCAAATTTCAACACTTGAAATTCCCGATAATGCTTTTACCCCTAGCAACTTATGACCTTGGCTAAGGTCAACAAATCATAAGTGCTAGTCAAGTTCAATCCATCATTTCCTGATTGAATTAAACCCACCCGTACGACCCTTGGATAAGGTCAACAAAGTCGCACGACTACCCTAACTCAATCACATTTCATGTTTTAGCAGATAAATACTAATTAGCTACAGTACATCACGCCTAGGCTAAGGTCAACAAACGCAGCACGAATACTAACAAGTCTCTATCTGAAATGATGGAGGGCTACGCAGGTTTTTCAGAAAACCATGAGCGTAATGAACTTGATATCATCGTAGAATCATATGAAATTTTGAAATGGAGTGTTTTTGAGGCTTTCATCAGTTTTGCTAAAGAGGTCACTCCCGGTGAAGGGATCTCGGCTCTTTCCCCATCGAATAAGGTGCAGGGTATATCACATATACCTCTATGCAAAGCAAAACTCTAAAAGCAATCAAAAGACAAACCGAGAGTTGTAGCATCTGCCAGTTTTGCTAAAGAGGTCACTCCCGGTGAAGGGATCTCGGCTCTTTCCTCATCGAATAAGGTGCAGGGTATATCATATATACCGCTATGCAAAGCAAAACTGTAGCTACCCTTTTTATAAAGTTTTGATTCTACAACATCTTTTAGGTTTCTTTTCTTTTTATTAATCTCATTAATAAAATCCCATCAGCTTATGCTTCCTAAGCATCACAGAAGAAACGAAAGCATTAATATTTATATATCAGCATATATATATATACATAGTATAAGCATTCGTCTCAGGCAGTAATATGATCTCATCACAGAACATTGCAGCAGAAGAATATATGAAATATTGGATATACTAGGACGTCCGTGGTTTCAATACGAGCCTGTATAAAACACGGATTCCACGGTCGCGATGAATAGCCAAACCCACATCCCTAGACCCCTACGAGAGCGGCAAGTAACACTGCCAATTCTAGGGTTAGGAGACCCGGTCTCGACTCCTCGAGATGGCCTCCCACTGGACCCTAGAATCCGGTTACTTGTGCTCCCCTCCTTGGGTCTACCTAATGCGGAAAAGTAAATAATATACAATAGTGACATCAACCCCATCCCGGAAGTGCCCCACTAAAAGAATATTACATACAAATGAATTTTACATGAATGAAAATAAAAACCCTCATCTCACATAAAACCCCCGGCTATTCAGAACACGACGATCCAATATAACATATCACAGCAACACATAATATCACATATCATCAACGTAAGTAAGTATGCATACACGGATCGTCGTTGTCGTATAGCAACGAAAACCAGCAATACAACTACATACTACACTTATGGTCACAGAAAAGAAATTGTAAAACTACAATATTTGGAATCCACAATCACTTTAGATATCGTAAATCCGAAATATCACATACTTCGCATTTCATGCCTAACTCTATGAATTCCACATATTGTATCACATTCCAGATAAATAGACAGTATTAAACTTTCCGAACAGATAATCAAATACCCAAAATTTCTTAAATTGCTCAACACTTGAGCGGAGTTCAAATAATCCCAGAATATGTCACAGTACCGGTGATCCAGCCGTAGAAGGGTCAAGCTAACGCCTCACATGTGGCACGCCGTACTGCCCCAAACCCTAAGGTTCAGAGGCAGTTCAAGACGGTCAGATAATCGAGTTAAGGTTTGTTGTCTTCTAGAGGGTCCACCGTGTTACTTGCACATTTTTCCGAAAGATTTAAACCCGATAAAAATTCAACACTTGAAAGTTTTTCGTGCCGGGAAAAAGTGAGTTAATGATATCCGTTCGAACATTTTAAATGTTTCTAAATATCCGGAAACAATAACAAATTTAAATTTTTCGATCGAATCAACGATTACAAAATAAATCCCAAAACACTCAACATTTGAGTCAGATTAAAAGTAGCCAGAAAATTACAAAATCACCTACGGATATAACCATGGGAAAACGAGTCAACGATTTGACTGTACGGCCGCGGATCCGCGGCAGGAGCAAGGTATTGCCGCGGTTCCACGGCTGAATGTACGGATTATTGACACGTGTTTCACAGTGATGCTTATATTTTCCTGCTGCTATTTTTAAGTATTTTTAATTCTGAAAAATCACAGTTTTGAAAAAAAAAATCCACAGAGGGGTCTAAAATTGTGTTTCAGTGTTCGATCGGAGTTTTAACTTCGTATACACGTCGCTTAATGCTCTAGCTAGGCTCTGATATCACTGTATAGTTCCTAGGCACTCTTGTGAAGGTTCATAAGGCATCAAACATGCCCGAATAAAATTTTAGATGTGCCGAACAACCCAAAGCCGGGATCTTTGCTAGATTATTAGGGTTTAACATGCAAGTAAACATCTTTACTACTAAGTGTGAGGGATTACAACCTTTGTAGTCCGCTCCTTCGCTTCATAAGCTCCGAGTAGAAGTCCCTTCGCCGCGATCCATGATCTCCCGGACTTAAGAGAGGCTCCACGACTCGAACGATCCATGCTAGCTTGTCGTATTCCTTTTCTCCGATGATCTACGTCGAAGTTGAAATAGCTCAAGCTCTCTCACTCTAATGAGGTGAACACCCTAATCTAATGGGCAAGATTAGATGAGGATGATGGAGTAGTATTTATGCTTTCTTTTTATATCATTTTCTCACAAGAAATCATCACAAAAGAAATAACTAGTAAGCTTTCTCAAAGCTAAAGAGAGGAGAAGATGATGAATGAAAAAGATAAATTCTTTTGTGATGAATAGTAGTAAAAAATATATGATTGATTATAGAACCATGGTCAAGGATGAGAGGCTTAACCTTTGTAGAGAATAAACTAGAGCTAGGGTTTGGTTAGGTTAAGAATGAGTCATGGATAAGTATCAACCATAATATCTTAACCAAGACAAAAGGAAAATCCTTCTAGAATGAGCAAGAAGGAGCTAACCCTAATCAAACCCTAATCTCTTTTTATCATCACTAAACATGTTTCATAATAAATCATATCATGTCACAATAATATATATCACATATATATTATATATTTGCAACAAAAGAAAATAATACAATTAACATATATCGCATATATATCAATGTATTAACTCGGTGAGAAAATGAAATAATAAAGCGAGCCAATATTAGATATTGTAATACAATATATCATATATATCATTATACATTAAATCATCGAATCAACACTTGATCCGACGATCCGGCTAAATCGAATATAACCGACTAATATAACATGTACCGATTCATCGAATCAACACTTGATCCGATGTCCTAGTTCATATCTAAATATCGCGAGAATAAAATACGGTATCTCATATCGCACATATCACATATGTGCCTCTACTCCGTTTTGCCTGAGCCAAGAAACCTCTGTGTAAGACTCTAAAGAATCGTCAATACGCCGGTAGCAGGTGATGATCATATCAAACACCCACAAGCTGCAAGAGGTCAGCTAGGCGTAACAGCCACCCAGGTATTGAGCGATCAGAAGATCAACAAGCTAGCCTGTCCGTTCTCCTGTGAATCCAATCAGTAACACTCCCGTACAGTCCGGTCTGTTCGTCTGATATGTCGCATATCAAGTCTAGGGGTGGTATACGTCAGACCCCAGTAACCGATAAGTCGTGTCGATGTGAGGCTCACAACAGGTCGAGAAACTACTGGTAAAACTTACCAGTATATCCTTATATCAGCCCTGGCCAGGGACTTCCAGTTATAGCCAATCGAACATAACACAACATCAACTCCCTATACCGGGAGAGACGAATCCCCTCCCATCGCTCATTGCCTCCATGTGATTCGGTACTGTACCCAAAAGCCACCGTTTTGCACGCCCTCTTAGACGTGGTAAGGTAGAAATCAAAGCACAGTGGGAATCACACAAGACTCTATGACGATCTTGGGTCTACAGACTACCCTGTACCAGTGTCACCGGAGAACTGCCATCTGACGTGTGGTATATCACCAACTGGGAGTTCTCGGCGAGTCCGTCCAGTATACCCAGTCTCCACTGAGCACCCGTACAGCATCTCTGATGTCAAACACCGATGGATGTAGGATCATCCATAGCCCATCACATGGGTCAAGATGCGTATACGCCAGTCTACTCTGGTGTATCGATGCCCTGTCTCGATATACCCTCGACTAGGAACAGTTATAGGATGTACTCATCGACTACCGTGGCCTCACTAGATGATCTCATCATAATACCAGAAGTCGAGTACAGATCCTAAGGGCTTTATTAACATGTGAGAGAAAGTGAGTAAACCAATATAAGTCAACATGTTAAGGTAAAGGGAAACCAAATAGCATACTATCATGACGAGCAATAAAGTCCTCTCTGTATATATCCAAGCATCCATCATAATATACATCATATGTACAACAATGGCCTCTAGGGAATATACATAACTAACACATCGACACCATACTTAAAAGATTTAGTATGGAAGATTCAAAGTGCGGTAGTCTACCAGCTTGTCACGGAATCACCCTCTCCGAAGAGATGTCTCCTAAGACTGATTTAGAAAGGGCTCGTATGTCGATTATACCCTATGCTTCTGTGGTAGGCTCTATAATGTATGCGATGTTGTGTACCAGACTAGATATTTCTTACGCACTTAACGTGGTAATCGGATATCAGTCAAACCCAGGGCAGAAGCATTGGATAGCAGTAAAGAACATTCTCAAGTACCTGATAAGGAATAAGGAGATGTTCTTGGTATATGGCGGAAAAGACCTCTAGATCGAGGCCTTTGCTGACTCCAGCTTCCAGAGTGATAAGGATGACTCCAAGTCCATGTTGGGTTATGTCTTTACCCTCAATGGAGGGGCGGTCTGTTGGAAGAGCTCCAAGCAGGACACCGTTTCCGACTCGACAATGGAAGCGGAGTATATCGCTGCTTGTGACGTTGCAAAAGAGGTAGTCTGGATTAGGAAGTTCTTAACTGAACTTCAGGTGGTTCCAACCATTGTTGATCCAATACCTCTGTATTATGACAACAACGGTGCTATAGCTTTAGCGAAGGAACCCAGGTCCTATCAGAAGTACATACATATCTTGAGGAGATACCACCTGATCAGGAAGATCGTTTATCGCCGGGAGATCTAGGTGAGAAGAGTAGATATGGAGAACTACACTGCAGATCCACTCACCATGGCCATCTCTCAGACACAGTTCGAGAGACTATTCGAGATCTTAGGTTTGGGATATGCCAATACATGGCCTTAGTGCAAGTGGGAGATTGTTAGTGTTATATGCCCTTGAGGCCATTATTGTATCATACTAGTTTGTATATTACTTAATGGAAGCTTGGGATATACACGGATATAGTAACAGTCTTGCTCAAAATGGTAGTATGCAACCTGGTTTGTTTCTACCTCAATATGGGCATGTGTTTCTTAGCATATCGCTTATACATATTGGTAGAGCCCTTAGGATCTTTGCTTGATTACCAGCATTGTGATGGCAGTCATACTAGTGGGGGCTGGGTAGTCTATAAGCATATCCTTATAAAGGTCCCTAGTTATAGGATTATCGAGATGGGGTATCGATACTTCAGAGTAGACTAGTGTCTGCGCTTCTCATCCCAGCAGGGGAGATGGTCTGTCCTACATCCATTAGTATGTCGTACTGGAGATAGTATGCAGGTGCTCATTGGGTTATGAGTACACTGGACATGTCTCATTAGGAACTTTTGGTGGTTATTATACCTATCGTCGGGTGGCAGTTCCTAGGTGACATGAGTACAGCTTAGTCCATCGACTTGACACTGCTACTTCGCCTCGAGTGTATTTCCACTGTTCATAAATTGCTACCCTACCACGACTCAAAGGAGTCATGCAAACAGGTAGTAGTTGGGTGCAGTCCTGAAGCACTTAGAGGCAGTGGCGGTTAGATATGATTCATCTCTCCCGGTATTGTGGGTTGATATCGCGCTGTGTTCGGAAAGCCAATACACAAAGTGCTTGGCCAAGGCAAGCGAGATTTACCGGTAGGTACTCCAGTAGTTTTTAAGGGTGTTTTGGGCTACACTCAGGCACGACTTATTGCGTTATTAGGGGTCTGACGATTAGCGCCGCTAGGCCCGATATGCAATACTCTTAGACGAACAGACTGGACTGTACGGAAATTATCATATATAGGCTCAGTAGGAGTTCGGATGAGTTTGCTCATCCGCCTTCTTATCGACAGATACCTGGGTAGCCGTTACGTGCAACTAGTACCGCTGACGTGCTTGTGGTTAAATCCACTGCCAGTGTAGTGTCGAGTTTTTAGAGTCCCACACAATAGGTTTTCCTGCATCGGGCAAAAGATGTAGATGCCGTATGGTTTTACGGCAGGGCTTCGATCACATACATGTACTTGTGCACGTATGATGTTCGGGCGGATAATAATAATGGGCTTTGGTTTAAGCCGGATCCTAGTATAATATTGATGGATTATTTTCGTCTCATTTTATTCATATTCTTCGTAATACGAATACGGGTATGTATATACGGATGAGGGGAATTTTCGTAATTTACTCGAAATTGCTTCTAGAAGAAGACACCTCATTAGGGTTTTTATCTTTTGATTAAAAGATTAATGAGGCGGAGGAAATGAGGTGGAGTTTTTCATTAAATGATGCATGACTCATAGGGGTGACTCATGGCATCACTCACTCCTTCGATATTTGTGAAGCGTGCTAGATATTTGATGAGATATCTATCTCATCAATTATTCTATGCTCATTATTTACTAGCTTTTCCTTAAGCTCCAGTTCTTTTACCTCCAGCTCTTCATGTCTCATCTGCTGAAAAACCTAGGGCTATTAGAGACACACCAATCCATCTACACTCTCTACATCACCTAGGTCATCTAGTTTAATGAACTAGGTTCCCTAGTTAACTCGGATTTGAGGTTGGAGCCCAGACTATAGACCCTCGGGTGGATCGTCTTTGACTCGAGGAGGCCGTCGAGGAAGCATTGATCTATTACGATCCGTAGAGCTTATGACGAGGAGGAGGATAGTGTGAAGAAGACTCAAGGGACATGGTAATGTGAGGTATAACTTCCTATCCGAGTAGTTAACCTCATACAAGTTTTGGTTAGCTAGGGTTTAGCATCGATCCTGGAGTTCAAGTCGGTACTGCGACACCCGTAAATTTTTTTTTTTCCGTATTCCTCCTCCCCACGAACCCGCGGGGTGCGCGACATTGACTTACACTATCGTTAGTTAGCAGCTCCCCGGTGACATGAGTATAGGTTAGTCCGTTGACTTAACATCACTATTCGTCTCGAGTGTGTTCCCACAGTACTTTGATTACTACCCTACTACGGCTCAAATGAGTCATGCAAACAGGTAGTGGTTGAGTGCAGATCTGAAGCACTTGGAGGCAGTAGGGGTTAGATAGGATTCGTCTCTCCCGGTATTGAGGGTTGATATCGCGTTGTGTTCGGACAGCCATTACACAAAGTTCCTGGCTAGGGCAAGCGGGATTTACTGGTAGGTACACCAGTAGTTTCTCAGGGTGTATTGGGCTCTACACCGGCATGACTTATCGTGCTATTAGGGGTCTGACGGTTACTAACCCCTAGTCCCGATATGCGATACTCTTAGACGAACAGACCAGGCTGTACGGAGATTGTCATAGATAGGCTCAGTAGGAGTTCATATGAGTTTGCTCATCGGCTTTCTTATCGACTTATACCTGGGTAGCCATTATGTACAGCTAGTGCCGCTGACGAACTTGTTGTTAAACACCCACTGTCAGCGTATTGTCGAGTCTTTAGAGTCCTACACAGAGGGTTTCCCTGCTTCGGGCTAAATGATGTAGAGGCCGTATGGTTTTACAGCAGGGTTCCGATCATATACGTGTACTGGATGCACGGATGTTGTTCGGACGGATAATACTAGTGGGCTTTGGTTTAAGCCGGATTCTAGTATTATATTATTGGATTATTATTATCTCACTGTATTCGTATTTTGAAATCGAATACGGGTATGTATGTTCATCATGGAAAACTGCATTTTAATACCACTAATTCATTATCAATTTTGTTATATATCAGTACTATTAACAAGTGTCTGCTCAGTAAATAAAGATTACATGTTTTCATGACAAAACACTGGAAAACATACTCAAATTCACGGATATGACATTTGTGAGCCGACACTGCAACCGAAACAGAAAACCGATCGATATTCAAAGAGTTCTTTTTGCAACAAATAAAGTGTACACAATTTATGCAAAATGGTCCAACACATTACAAGTGTAGACACTAGCTCTTTGATACATGGACCTAAGTGGGGAGTCCTAAGCACAAGTGAGCACACTCAAATTATGACTTGTGCAAGTTGTGAGTCAAGTGGGCGTGTGATGATTGAATGGAAAAGTTATGATGTGATTTAAAGCCATTGTTTCTGTCCAAATCTACTGAGTGCAAAGCAGGGTTATATAGATAAATCAAACATCACCAGAGATCTCATGGAGAGCACACAAGATCACCATACAAATACGGGCCCCACCCCTCAAAGCTCGACTGGAGAGAATCCTCTTTTGGCTGGCGCCGTCAGCCCCACTAGCTCCGTTTTCCCTATTTTATTCTTGTCATTTATAGTGGTCACATCATCCTATTTTTATTGTTTGTTTATTCTAATGTGATGCCTACAAATACCAGAACAGATTTAGAGAGAGGGATCTAATATATATGTCCAATTTCTTATTTCTATAGTTTGGATTAGCTTTTGGTTTAGTTTTTTTGAAGAGAGTTGTGTGGAGCTCAAGCTTGGTTTTCTTCTTCTTCTTCCCTCTTGGAGTTTTCTTTTTAGAGCTTCATTATGGAGGTTAAACAAATAACCAATATCGTGTATCTCAACTCATTCATTTGTTAATACAATTGTTCTTTCTTTGTTTAATTGTTTCTTTTGTGTTTTCATTTCTTTCGAATATGATGTTTGAGTAATTTTATGGTTGTGGTGATGGTGAGGATTTGAGATGAATGGCTTTGCCTTCCTCCCCCTCCTCTTGTGATTGTTTAAAGTGCTTAATTGTGATAGTAGGCTTAAGATTGCTAAATGGAAGTGTTTGATATGGTATTATGATTTTGATGGTTATTTGTAACCTTTATCTCATACCCTATTCTTTCATTATCACCATTATCAAGGTTAAGGTTCGAATCAATTGTGTTAAACTTACTAGGTAGTTGAGATATGGCATGTTGCTTATGTTTCTTGACACCTTTCATCAAGCATATTCCATATACTCTCACCCACCTACTTAGCAAGAGTAATGCAAAGTTTTACTTCTTATTTGCAAATTGATGTATATTGATGTTGTATGCTTGCTAACCCTTGTGCTTAGTGTTGATATATTATGCATGGACATAAAAATGGTAAGTAAGAATGTAACGGAATCGTTTCGTGTCTTCCGTTGAATATCGGCAACTTGATGATTTGTGCTTCGCAACCGCATTGACAAGTCATGATTAATGTCGCGATCAACAAAAGGACGGACAACTCATGATCAAGGGAGCGTTGAAGAAATCGCCGCGATTCAACCATCCGAACCAAAATCACGGCCCCTTTCTTTAACTTGATTTCTATAATTCCGTATTTTCTATTTTTGTGACAAAAACCCAAATTCTTTCTACTCGAATCTTGAGCAACAATTCCTAATCACCAATTCCCTATGGATTGATCCGTACTTGCCGGCTAGCTACAACGTGCCGTGCACTTACGGTTTATAAATTTTAAAACGAGACCGAGCTTGCGTGCGCACCATTTCTAAATCCAATTCTTTTCAAAACCTATAAATTAGCGCGCGGGTGAGGTCCCAACAATGTATATACAGTAAGGGCATTCTTGTAATTTCATAAGAGATGCTTCTAGAAGGGGACATCTCATTATTTAGTTTATCTATTTTTGGAAATAGATTAATGAGGTGGAAATTGGAGATGTTTGTGGCATGGTGAAGCATGACTTGTTTTCATTTGTTTATTTGTTTGGACTCACTATTCAAGCATGGTTGATATTTTCAATTGGAAAATATTGCATGCTTGATGTGGGAAAGGGAATGAGCCATCCTTCACTTACCAAGACTTAGCTCATTTGCAAATTTACTCTCTCTCTCTCTCTCTCCCCATTTTTTCCCTCCTTCTTTCTCAAGACCTAAAACCCTCACATGAGTTGTGAACCATTAGGTCTCTTGAGATTAAATACTCCAAAATACACTCTACATCTTCTAAGATATCTAAATTAGCGAACTAGGTATCTTAGTTACCTCAGTTTATAGGTAGGAGCTTGAAGTATAGACCCTCGGGTGGATCATCATCTACATGAGGAGGCCGACGATCAAGCGCGATCCGGATCTTCGAGGAACTCAAGCTATGGAGGAGAAGAAGACCCAAAGGACTAGAATCAAGGAGGTATAACACTATCATAGTAGTTAAAAACCTCCAAGTAGTATAGCTAGTTAAGGTTTCTGTTAAGATCCTGGGGTTTAGGTCGGTGTTGCAAAGTCAAGAAAATCGTTTTTTGTAAATTTCTCCTCCCCACAAGTACTGTAGGGTTCCTAGGCATCCTAAGGAGGTCTCACAAGGCATCGAACATGCCAAATTTAAAAAATATGGTGCCGAGAAACCCTAGTTAACGGATCGTTTACTAGATGTCTAGGCGAAAAACAAAACAAGTTAACTATTTAACTATAGGTTAGATGCTACAACCTTTGTAGATCCGGATTTCCACCTCCTTAGGTCCACGTGGTCATGCTCTCGCTGTCCATCATGAATCCTCGACTCATTCGTCGGCTTCGTCGGAAAATCGGGCGAGCAAGGTCGTCGGCTTCGTGTCAAAGACGATCTACGTCGAGGTTGCACTAGTTCAAGCTCCGACTTCACAAACTTGTGAAACTTGTGAATAAAACACCCAAAACCACTTGGCAAGAGGTAGAGGATGAAGAAATAGGAGATGGGTTCACTTTAGATTTGGATTTCTCACTCTAGATCACAAGTTGCCATTAATGGCATCAAGGTTTCTCACTTTGAGAAGAAGAAGAAGATGATAGAATTCTTATCATAAGTTAAGTTTAAAATGAATAATAAAATGAATTCTTATCATCTTCTAACCATGGTCAAGTGTAGAGAATTGACCATGGTTAGTGGGAGTGGTTAGGTTTAAGCAAGGAGACAAAATGGCATCATTACTAAAAGCTTCATGAAGCTTCACCACACTTCATGATAAAATGAAACCCTTTTGTTTCCATAAATCCATTTAATAAATAATAAATGGATTTAATAATAAAAGAATAAATCTTAAACCCTAACCACTCTCATAACCATGGTTGCATTCTTTACACAAAGCCAAAACTACATGCATCATCAAACATGATACATATATGTGCACAAAAGTATATCACATATACAATGTGTAAATCAAGTGAGAAAAATCCGTTTAAAGTGAACCAATACTAGTTAATGCAAAGTAATATATCAAATATATAATTATACATTAAATCATTAAATCAACACTTGATTCAATGATCCGGTCATGTCGCACATAACCGACTAGTATTCAATGTATCGACTTATCGAATCGATCTTCGATTCGATAACTAGGTTATATCATATACAACCAATCGAAACATTAATCGCGAGAATCAAATACGGTATCACATACACGCATTATTCTCGGTCCCGCACATATCTCATATGCGCTCCTATTTCGTTTCGCTTGAGCCAGGAAACCTCTGTGTAGGACTCTAAAGACTCGTCAATACGCCGGTAGAAGATGATGATCATATCATGCACCCACAAGCCGCAAGCGGTCTGCTAAACGTAACGGCCACCCGGGTATTGAGCGATCAGAAGATCGACGAGCTAGCCCGCTCACTCTCCTGCGAATCCGACCAGTAACACTTACCGTACAGTCCGGTCTCTTCGTCTGATATGTCGCATATCAAGTCTAGGGGTGGTAAACGTCAGACCCCAATAACCCGATAAGTCGTGCCGATGTGAGGCTCGTAACGGGTCGAGAAACTACTGGTAACACTTACCAGCAAATCTCTGATCAGCCCTGGCCAGGGACTTCCCTGTTACGGCCAATCGAGCACAGCGCACCATCAACCCCCAATACCGGGAGAGACGAAACCCCTCCTATCGCTCATTGCCTCCATGTGACTCGGGACTGTACCCAAAGACCACCGTTTTGCACGCCCTAATGGACGTGGTAAGGTGGAGATCAAAGCACAGTGGGAATCAACAAGACTCTATGACGACCTCGGGTCTACAGACTAACCTGTACAAGTGTCACCTGAGAACTGCCATCTGACGTGAGGTATAATACCATCTGGGAGTTCTCGGCGAGTCCGTCCAGTGTACCCAGTCTCCCCTGAGCACCCGTATACCATCTCTGATGTCAAACACCAATGGATATGGGATCATCCATCGCCCATCACATGGGTCGAGAAGCGTATACGCTAGTCTACTCTGGTATATCGATGCCCCGTCTCGATACACCCACGACTAGGGACCTTGAAGGATGTACTTATGGACTACCATGTCCCCACTAGTATGATCTGCATCATAGTCCAGGTAGTCAAGTACAAATCCTAAGGGCTTTACCAACATGTAACTATAAGACAGTATAAAGAGACTAGTGTACATGTTAAGATAAAGAGCAACCAGATAGCATACTATCATGTCGAGCAAGAAAGTCATCTCTATATATGTCCAAGCATCCAATATAATATACATAATCTGTACAATACTGGCCTCTAGGGCATACATACAACTAACAATCTCCCACTTGCACTAGGGCCAGCTCCTGTAGTATCTCATACCGAGCATCCCGAAGAGTCTCTCAAACTGTATCTGGGGAATGGCCTTTGTGAGTGGATCCGCCGTGTTGTTCTTCGTGTCAACTCTCCTGACCTCGATCTCCCGGCGATCAACTATCTCCCGGATCAGGTGATACCGCCTCAGAATATGCCTGGATCGCTGATGGGACCTGGGTTCCTTGGCCAAAGCCACCGCTCCATTGTTATCGCAATACAAAGGTATTGGACGCTCAATGGATGGAACCACTCCAAGTTCAGTAATGAACTTCTTGATCCAGACAGCCTCTTTGGCAGCATCGTTGGCAGCGATGTATTCAGCCTCCATCGTCGAGTCTGCCACGGTTTCCTGCTTGGAACTCTTCCAGCTAACCGCCCCTCCGTAAAGGGTAAAGACAAAGCCCGACTGCGACTTAGAGTCGTCCTTATCACTCTGGAAGCTCGAATCGGTAAAGGACTCCACTTGGAGTTCTCCGTTACCATACACCAAGAACATATCTCTAGTCCTTCGCAAGTACTTGAGAATGCTCTTCACAGCTGTCCAGTGACTCTCTCCAGGATCAGCTTGATACCTGCTCACTATACTTAGTGAGTATGCAACATCGGGTCTAGTACATAGTATCGCATACATGATAGAGCCTACTGCCGAAGCATAGGGTATCCCTTGCATGCGAGCTCTCTCCAAATCAGTCTTGGGAGACATCTCTTTGGAGAGAGTGACTCCAGAGATCGTGGGCAAGTTCCCACGCTTGGACTCTTCCATACTAAACCTCTTTAGTATGGTGTCTATGTACCTGGATTGGGACAATCCCAAAATCCGTTTGGATCTATCTCTATAGATCCTAATTCCCAATATGCAGGAGGCATCACCAAGATCTTTCATTGAGAATCTTTGTGATAAGAAGAGCTTGACCGCTTGCAGCATAGGAATATAATTTCCTATCAAGAGTATGTCGTCTACGTACAATACGAGGAAGACAACCTTACTCTCTGCCACCTTCTTGTAGTTACAAGGTTCATCTGGATTTTTGACGAAATCAAACTCTTCGATAACGACGTCAAAGCAGATGTTCCAATTCCGCGATGCTTGCTTTAATCCATAAATGGGTTTAAGCAGCTTGCACACCTTTCCGCTGCTCCCACTGTCTACGAAGCCCTCTGGCTGAGTCATGTACACGCACTCTTCTAAATCACCATTTAGAAAGGCGGTCTTAACATCCATTTGCCAGATTTCGTAGTCATGAAAGGCAGCAATGGCAAGCATGATTCGGATGGATTTAAGCATAGCCACTGGAGAAAAGGTTTCGTCATAGTCCACACCTGGTCTTTGACGAAAACCCTTTGCTACAAGTCTAGCTTTGAAAGTCTCCACTTTCCCATCTACACCAAGTTTCTTTTTGAAGATCCACTTGCTCCCAATGGGTTTTACCCCTGCAGGAGCAACTTCCAAAGTCCATACTTTGTTGGTGTACATGGATTCCATCTCGGACCGCATAGCATCCAGCCATTTCACTGAGTCCCTACTCGTGATGGCCTGCTCGAAGCTAGTTGGGTCATCATCCTCCATGATGCAATCCTCTCTCCCACCGTCCATGAGAAAACCATAGTATCTCTCAGGTTGGCGAGGAACCCTACTAGATCGGCGGAGTGGCTGGGGTTCATCGGGAACTACGGAATCCTCTGGTTCCACCAGATCTTCTGTTGTAGCTTCTGCAGCTGGAACCTCTTCCAGTTCTACCTCATGACCACTAATCTCTTTTTCAAGAAATTCCTTTTCTAAAAAGGTGGCATGCCGAGAAACAAACACTCTTTGTTCCTCAGGGTGGTAGAAGATATACCCTCGCGAATGTTTGGGATATCCAATAAACTTACACAGAATAGACCTTGCCGCGAGTTTGTCCGGATTTTGCGTTTTTACATAGGCCGGACAACCCCATATCTTAACATAATTAAGACATGGTCTCTTTCCTTTCCATATCTCATATGGAGTGGTCGGCACGGTTTTGGTGGGAACCATATTCAATAGGTCTGCAGCTGTTTCCAGTGCATATCCCCAGAAGGAAATAGGTAACTCAGCTGTGCTCATCATAGAGCGCACCATATCTAATAGGGTGCGGTTCCTCCGTTCTGATACACCATTGTGCTGTGGTGTATATGGAGGAGTCAGCTGAGAGAGAATCCCATTCTCTTTTAGGAAGTCCAGGAATTCATTGCTCAAGTATTCACCTCCTCGATCAGATCGAAGGATTTTAATACTTTTTCCGGTTTGGTTCTCGACTTCTTGTTTATATTCTCTAAATTTCTCAAAAGCTTCTGATTTGTGTTTCATCAGGAACATATATCCGAATCTAGAGAGATCGTCAGTGAATGTAATGAAGTACGAAGAACCATCCCTGGCATGTGTAGACATGGGACCGCATACATCACTATGTATCAGTCCCAAGAGTTCGGTAACTCTTTCTCCATGTCCCGTAAACGGAGTTTTGGTCATCTTGCCTTTGAGACATGACTGGCAAGTGTCATAAGATGAAAATTCAAACGGATTTAAATATCCATCTTTATGCAACTTAGCTAGTCGTGTCGCATTGATGTGGCCCAGTCTACAATGCCACAAGAAGGATTCGTTGAGTTCAGAACTCTTCCTCTTGTGTGCGTTTGTTATGCTCAGAACTGTTGATTGGTTTAGAACATAAATGCCATTGCACAACGTGCCTGATCCAACCAACTTTTGGTTACGGAAAATGTTCATAACATTGTCCTGTAATACAAAATTATATCCCTCTTTACTTAATAAAGAAACCGATATAATGTTGCATATCAGGTTCGGCATGTAATAGCATTCGTTCAGAACCAATGTATTACCAGTTGGTAATACAAGGTGATATTCCCCGACAGTCTTAGCTGCAACAATTGCACCATTTCCAACTCTAATGTCTTTATCACCTTCTCCAAGTTCTCTACCTTTCCTGAGCCCATGTAACTGATTACATATATGGGATCCTGACCCGGTATCCAATACCCAGGACGTAGAGCAAATAGAGAAACAGTTCTCAGTAACGAACACACCCGAAGAAAATGCATCAACATGTACTTTCTTCATTCGGGTGGCATGGGAATCCTGGTATTCCCCTATATCCTGTTCATTCCTATAACTCTTATAGGAAAGAACGGAACCAACGTTCCCCAGCACAGTATAACATGCGGGTTCGGTCAATACATCCATATTATTATCTTCATTAGGGCATGAAATGGTCGCTACCTGGAGAGAGAGAGAAGAAAACACTTTAGCGTATGCTCGTGCAAGATCAGATTGGTTATTATCTTATCTAATCAGGATGGCTCCCACTGCTTTTTATCAAATCTTCCTTCAAACCCTAAAAGGAAAGACTAGCCGGGATTAATTACACACTACAAGTTCGCCAATCTTTCAGCCAGGCCAGTCTCGGTACTTTGAGGGAGGTCCCCTGTGCTTTCGCACGAACCTAATTAATGTAAACCTCGTTTTCCCAGAGGCGTAACCTCGTTAACACCTTTCTAGACACCTACTTGATCGGCTAATTGTAATGTGTAAAACTCTCCCAGGAGTAACTCTTACTCGCAGTGGGTATCGGGATCCAACTATCTCATAGAAGGTATGCAATCTCATTGCAAATTTCAACACTTGAAATTCCCGATAATCTTTTGCCCCTAGCGTCCTATGACCTTGACGCAGGCCAACAAACCATAGTGCGCTAGTCAAGTTCAACCCGTCATTTCCTGATTGAATTAAACCCACCCGTACGACCCTTGACGCAGGCCAACAAAGTCGCACGACTACCCTAATCCAATCTGCATAATATGCATAAGCAGATAAATACTAGTTAGCTACCGCACACTACGCCTTAACGCAGGCCAACAAACGTAGCACGAATACTAATTACTACTCATCTGAAATGACGGAGGGCTACGCCAGGTTTTTCTGAAAACCTATTGCGTAATGAACTTGATATCGTTGTAGAATCAAATGAAGTTTTGAAATGGAGTGATTTTGAGGCTTTTCTAGTTTTGCTAAAGGGGTCACTCCCGGTGAAGGGATCGTCGGCCCTTTCCTCGTCGAATGAGGTGCGGGATATATCATATATATCACTGTGCAAAGAAGAAACTATAGAAGCAATCAAAACAAACCGAGTGTGTAGCATCTGCCAGTTATTGCTAAAGGAGTCACTCCCGGTGAAAGGATCTCGGTCCTTTCCTCATCGAATAAGGTGCAGGGCATATCACATATACCGCTATGCAAAGCAAGAACTGTAGCTACCTATTTTATTTTAAAATTCGATTCCACAACATCTTAGGTTTCTTATCTTTCATTAATCACATTAATGAAGTCCCATCATTTAAATACCTAAACATCACAGATAGATATAACGTACACTTTTGCCATCCGCATTCGCCTCGATGTCCCATCGTGCACCGTTAGGTTAGGTAACTAACAACAGAGCAGGGCAGGGCTAGCGCGGGTGTAAAACATAAGTAACGTCTATATAATATATCACATATACTATATACTATATTCTTCACAGAATCACATCACAGATATCGCAGCAGAATAAACATATGAAATATTGGATATACTAGGACGTCCGTGTTTTCAATACGAGCAAGTATAAAACACGGATTCCACGGTCGTGATGAATAGCCAATCCCACACCCCTAGACCCCTACGAGAGCGGCAAGCAACCCTGCCAATTCTAGGGTTAGGAGACCCGGACTCGACTCCTCGAGTTGGTCTCCCACTGTACCCCAGAACCCGGTTACTTATGCTCCCCTCCTTGGGTCTATCCTAATGCGGAAAGGTAAATAATATACAAAGGGTGACAGCTTCCGCTACCTGGAAGTGCCCCAAATAAAAGAATATTACATACAAGTTTTTACATAAATGAAAATGAAAAACACTCATCTCACATAAAAACCCCCGGCTATTCGAACACGACGATCCAATATAACATATCCAGCAACACATAACATCACATGTCATCAACGTAAGTAAATATGCGCATCCCAATTGTCGTTGACATATAGCAACGAAACCGGCGATTCACATATTACACTTACGGTCACAGAAAAGAAAGTGTAAAACTACAACAGTTGGAATCCGCAACCTCTTTAGACATCACATGCCTAACAGTTACAAACCCCGCATTTTAGTCTCATTATCGAAAACTCTTTTCAATATCGTATGGGACTAAACTGCTAGATTTATAACATTCATCCAGTTATCTCATAACTGTTTGTGAATTCTAATTATTGTATCCAATTCCGGATAAATAGAATATATTAAACTTTCCGATCGAACATTCGAACACCCAAGTTTTCCCGACACCGATCAACACATGAAATAGGTTCAAAAACATTCACTTCATACCTCAGTACCAACGGTCCAACCGTAGAAGGGTCAAGCCAACGCCTCACATGTGGCACGCCGTACTCCCCCAAACCCGAAGGTTCAAAGGGCAGTTCAAGACGGTCACATAATCGAGTTAAGGTTTGTTGTCTTCTAGAGGGACCATCACGTTACTTGCACTACTCAGAACGTCTTTTAACCACAAAAAAATCCAACACATGGAATTATTCCGGCAGGGGAAAACTTGGGTATTTATATCCGGTCGAACTCTTTAACATATTCTACAGTTATCTGGAAAAACACTTAGACAAAGTTTGATATTCCGATCGAATCGTCGATTCCCAATTAAACCCCAGAGCACTCAATCTTAGAGTCAATTTAAAAATACCCAGAAAACTCAGTAGAATTTATCAGGAATTACTGTGCAATTAAGTATGGCTTACGTCACCTTTTGAGCAAGGAACAGCGGCAGAAGCCATGCTTCTGCCGCGGTTCTGCGGCTTAAGGAACTGTTCATGTGAAATATTTTGCATCGTAATTCTTAAAATTCTTTACTGAATTTTTTAGACATTTTTAATATTAAAAAATCCCAGATTTTAGAAAATTTCCAGAGAGCTCATGGGTATATGGGTTTCGGGTTCGTCTGGACTTCAAACTCCGTCTAGACTTCGCCTAAGGCTCTAGCTAGGCTCTGATACCACTGTAGGGTTCCTAGGCATCCTAAGGAGGTCTCACAAGGCATCGAACATGCCAAATTTAAAAAATATGGTGCCGAGAAACCCTAGTTAACGGATCGTTTACTAGATGTCTAGGCGAAAAACAAAACAAGTTAACTATTTAACTATAGGTTAGATGCTACAACCTTTGTAGATCCGGATTTCCACCTCCTTAGCTCCACGTGGTCATGCTCTCGCTGTCCATCATGAATCCTCGACTCATTCGTCGGTTTCATCGGAAAATCGGGCGAGCAAGGTCGTCGGCTTCGTGTCAAAGACGATCTACGTCGAGGTTGCACTAGTTCAAGCTCCGACTTCACAAACTTGTGAAACTTGTGAAGAAAACACCCAAAACCACTTGGCAAGAGGTAGAGGATGAAGAAATAGGAGATGGGTTCACTTTAGATTTGGATTTCTCACTCTAGATCACAAGTTGCCATTAATGGCATCAAGGTTTCTCACTTTGAGAAGAAGAAGAAGATGATAGAATTCTTATCATAAGTTAAGTTTAAAATGAATAATAAAATGAATTCTTATCATCTTCTAACCATGGTCAAGTGTAGAGAATTGACCATGGTTAGTGGGAGCGGTTAGGTTTAAGCAAGGAGACAAAATGGCATCATTACTAAAAGCTTCATGAAGCTTCACCACACTTCATGATAAAATGAAACCCTTTTGTTTCCATAAATCCATTTAATAAATAATAAATGGATTTAATAATAAAAGAATAAATCTTAAACCCTAACCACTCTCATAACCATGGTTGCATTCTTTACACAAAGCCAAAACTACATGCATCATCAAACATGATACATATATGTGCACAAAAGTATATCACATATACAATGTGTAAATCAAGTGAGAAAAATCCGTTTAAAGTGAACCAATACTAGTTAATGCAAAGTAATATATCAAATATATAATTATACATTAAATCATTAAATCAACACTTGATTCAATGATCCGGTCATGTCGCACATAACCGACTAGTATTCAATGTATCGACTTATCGAATCGATCTTCGATTCGATAACTAGGTTATATCATATACAACCAATCGAAACATTAATCGCGAGAATCAAATACGGTATCACATACACGCATTATTCTCGGTCCCGCACATATCTCATATGCGCTCCTATTTCGTTTCGCTTGAGCCAGGAAACCTCTGTGTAGGACTCTAAAGACTCGTCAATACGCCGGTAGCAGATAATGATCATATCATGCACCCACAAGCCGCAAGCGGTCTGCTAAACATAACGGCTACCCGGGTATTGAGCGATCAGAAGATCGACGAGCTAGCCCGCTCACTCTCCTGCGAATCCGACCAGTAACACTTACCGTACAGTCCGGTCTCTTCTTCTGATATGTCGCATATCAAGTCTAGGGGTGGTAAACGTCAAACCCCAATAACCCGATAAGTCGTGCCGATGTGAGGCTCGTAACGGGTCGAGAAACTACTGGTAACACTTACCAGCAAATCTCTGATCAGCCCTGGCCAGGGACTTCCCTGTTACGGCCAATCGAGCACAGCGCAACATCAACCCCCAATACCGGGAGAGACGAAACCCTTCCTATCGCTCATTGCCTCCATGTGACTCGGGACTGTACCCAAAGACCACCGTTTTGCACGCCCTAATGGACGTGGTAAGGTGGAGATCAAAGCACAGTGGGAATCACACAAGACTCTATGACGATCTCGGGTCTACAGACTAACCTGTACAAGTGTCACCTGAGAACTGCCATCTGACGTGAGGTATAATACCATCTGGGAGTTCTCGGCGAGTCCGTCCAGTGTACCCAGTCTCCCCTGAGCACCCGTATACCATCTCTGATGTCAAACACCAATGGATATGGGATCATCCATCGCCCATCACATGGGTCGAGAAGCGTATACGCTAGTCTACTCTGGTATATCGATGCCCCGTCTCGATACACCCACGACTAGGGACCTTGAAGGATGTACTTATGGACTACCATGTCCCCACTAGTATGATCTGCATCATAGTCCAGGTAGTCAAGTACAAATCTAAGGGCTTTACCAACATGTAACTATAAGACAGTATAAAGAGACTAGTGTACATGTTAAGATAAAGAGCAACAAGATAGCATACTATCATGTCGAGCAAGAAAGTCATCTCTATATATGTCCAAGCATCCAATATAATATACATAATCTGTACAATACTGGCCTCTAGGGCATACATACAACTAACAAGTACGTGGGTTGTGCAACGACTTACAGTGGTATCAGAGCCTCCTAAACCTTAACTAGCTTATTAGCAAGTGATTAGAACTTCGATCGACGAAAAATTGCTCGAAATCATTTTTCCAAAAGTGCATGCTGTCGATTTTCAAAACGGTTCGAAAAATCATTTAAGTAATTTTAAAAATACATGCAGGCATTTCTTAGAACACGGAAAATTTTTGAAAACCTAAGTCATCAACTTGAACATGGAACCGCGGCCAAACATGTCATTGGGCCACTGATCTGCAGCTTAGTTAAGGCCTCAGTGCTCTTAATTTTTTCTCGGTTTTAGGTATTTAGAATTATGATTTTTGGCATATTTGGTATCTACCCAGATTTGTCTGTGTACTGGTTTGTGCATGGGGTAGACACGGAAAGTTGTTATCGATCGAAATTCTAAGTTCTTGGCTAATCTGTGATTCTATGATTGTATATGTGTTGCTAAATGTCTGCTAATTGCTATATGTCGATTAGTGAGGTTGAACATATCTGTATCTTGTTGATGGTTTGTGTATATGAAGTATTGGATCGTCATGGATGAATATCCTAGGGATGTGAGAAGAGTGTTATTTTCTTTCATTCATTTAAATTTGTAAATTGATGTAATATTGCAAGGCACATCCGGGTTGAGGTTGTTGCCACTGTTGTATTATTTCATTTACTTTTTCTTGCACCTAGGATAGACCCAAGGTGGGGTGCATAAATTACCGGGTTCTCGAAGAGCCGAATGGCCTACTCATTTTATTGAGGGAGGTTGCTTCACTTCTGGAATTTGGCGGGTAGTTTGCCACACCCGTAGGAGTCGAGGGTAGGGTTTTGGTTATTCATCATGACCATGGAATCCATCTTTCGTTATAGGCTAAAACGAAATACGGAAATCCTAGTATATCCAATATATTCATCTGCAGTTATCCGAAATGCCTATTATTGCGTGAGACAAATGGATATATATCTATATGTATATATGTGTATATATATATATATTGTATATAATAAACATTGCTTATGTTTTGCACCCGCGCTATTCCAGCCCACGCTCTGACGTTAATTAAGTAACCTAACGGTGCATGACGGGCCCCGTGGCGAATGCGGATGGCATAAGCGTACGTTCTATTTTCATTTCTTTCTGCAATGATAAGGTTAAATGATAGGACCGTATTAATATTGATTAATGCAAAGAAAAAAAACCAATGTTAAAATGTTGGAACAATTTCAAAACCACTCGGTTTTCTTGAAAAACAACTTTTAAATGCGGAGCCTAAACCACTCCTTTTAAAAGCTATCATGTTCCTTTGACTATATCAAGTTCATTATGTTCACGGTTTCGCTAAAACCAGTCGTAGCCCTCTGTCATTTCAGATGGGTAGTTAGTAGTATCCAAGCTATGTATTTTGATCTTCGTCAAGGTATAGTGATTGGTAGCTGCTGGGTATTCATCTGTAGTATAGATAGATGCGTTGATTTAAGACAGTCGTATAGCTATTTTGGCATTCGTCAATGGTTTGTACGAATGGGTTCAAATTAACCTGGACAATGATGGGTAGAACATGACTTGCGTCTTATGATATATTTTCCTTCGTCATGGTCATAAACACCTGGGGCAAAAATCCATATCGGGAGTTTCAAAAGAAAAGGAAACTTGCTAGTTTTATATACCATTTGGAGTGTGATGATTTTTGTAGGATTCCTTCAAAGTTGTCACACGATAATATTTGGATCCCGATCCCATCACGAGTTTTATTACTCCTCGGGAGAGTTTTTCACTAAACAATCAATGCTATAAACGAAGTAGGTGCCTAGAACGGTGTTAGCAGGGCTATGCCTCCAGGAAAAAAGGTTATGTAATTAAGGAACTTCGCGAAAGCGTTGGAAAACCTCCCTCGAAGTACCGACACTATCTTGGCCGAAACATTAAGCAAGAATTGTAGGGTGAGATTAATTTTGACTAATTCATCTTTTATGGTTTGAAGGAGGATTTGAGAAACAGTGGGAGATATCCTGCTTAGATAAACTAATAACCAATCTAATCTTGCAAGAGCATCATGCTGATTGTTTGTTCTCTCTCTCGTAATTGCAGCGACCAAAATGACTGAGCTTATGTTACTGCTAGATAAAAATAAATTGATGGGGCCAAACTATAAAGATTGGCTAAGAAATGTCCACATAGCCATTACCTTTGACAAGATGGGCTACCTCCTTACTACCAAAGCCCCCGCCGTCCCACGCCCAGATTCCACCGTCGCGGATGTTGAAATCCGTAAGACACGGGAAATAGACAGTATGAGAGCCAAGTGCCTCGTGTTGGTCTCAATGGATAATGAACAACAGAGGAGGCACGAGAAGATGGACTTAGGTTACATCTTCCTCCATATGAAAGATTTATATGGAGAGCAATCTCGTATCGTAAGATATAAGACGTCGAAGAAATTGTTTCAGGCGAGGTTGGCTGTCGGGTCATCTGTAGGGGACTACGTCCTTAAGATGATTAGCTATATTGAAGAGCTCGCAGACCTTAGGACCACGTTGGAAAACGAGTTATATACAGACTTGATTCTACAGCCCCTTCCCTCTACCTACGCCAGTTTATCTTGAATTAAAATATTCAAGGGAAGGAAGTTTCACTTCCAGAACTCCTCAACATATTAAGGAGTGCAGAGAGCACCCTACAGAAAACCAGGGAGACACCCGCTCTTCTTATTAAGGAATCTTCCTCTTCTAAATCCAAGGCGAAAGCCAAGGGGAAGAAGAAGAAGGCCCCCACCAAGCCGAAAGGCGATGTCGGTAAGGTAGAGGGAAAAGGCAGGGCAAAAGATTCGGGGCCGACAGTAGGGAAGGATGAATGTTTCTATTGACACAGGATAGGCCATTGGAAGAAGGAATGCACGGCTTGGAAAGCCAGAAACTAGAATTCGAAGCGTGTTGTGGCTTCGACTTCAGGTGTGTTTATGATTGAAAACTGTCTGACAATTATCTCTACCTCCTGGGTACTAGATACCGGATCAGGATCTTATATTTGTAATTCATTGCATGCTCTGAGAAACCGTAGAGTTATCATGACAGGTGATATGACACTCATGGTTGCTAACGGAATGAGCGTGGATGCTGTATCCATGGGGGAATATCACCTAGGATTAACAAGTGGGCAGATTTTGGTTTTGCGTAACTGTTTTTTTATACCTAGTTTGACATGTAATATCATCTCTGTATCTTTACTATCTAAAGAAGGTTATGATTTTATATTTGTAAGCGATATCGTCCACATCCACCTTAATCATGGTTTGATTGGGTCAGGTACACTAGACAACGGTATATACGTATTAAATCAAGCTCAGGTTTTCAATGTCCAGAACACACTTAAAAGAATGTCTCTAGAGTTAATTCAAGCTTTCTTGTGGCATTGTAGACTGGGTCACATCAATGAAACAAGGTTGACGAAGTTACATAAAGAGGGATATTTGGATCCGTTTGAATATCTGTCTTATGCAACTTTTCAATCATGTCTCAAAGGAAAGATGACAAAGACTCCATTCACTGGACATGGGGTAAGAGCCAGCAAGCTCTTGGGACTCATACAAAGCGACGTGTGTGGTCCAATGTCTATACATGCAAGAAGTGGCTATTCCTACTTTATTACTTTTATGGATGATTTCTCAAGGTATGGATATGTATTCTTGACGAAACATAAATCCGAGGCCTTTGAGAAATTACAGGAATACAAGAATGAAGTGGAAAATTAAACAGGCAAAGGTATCAAGACACTTAGATCTGATCAAGGTGGTTAATACTTAAGTGCCGAGTTTCTGGATTATTTAAAATAGAATGGAATTCTCTCTCAGCTTACTCCTCCATACACACCTCAGCACAACGGTGTATTGGGAAAGCGGAACCACACCTTATTGGATATGGTACGTTCCATGATAAGTGCTAAGTTACGGCAGCACACCGGCCATCAATCCGTGGCCAAATGCGGAATAAAATTTTTCTAAACTGGCGCTACCACAACTCGATACTCAGATCATCCCTAAACCCTAAACTAGCAAGCAATATAAAGAGTTAGGAATGGTTATACTGAATGAACCAAGTCCTTCGGGTCTTCAACCATCATCCCAAGCTCTTAGTGGTCGCGGATCGAATTTGGTTGCCGGTCTTCCTCCATCTACAATGATCCACCGGAGGGAAACGGCGCAAACTTCAGTCTTGCCCAGCAAGGCAATCGATGCTCCAAGGTTGCTAGCAATAGAGAGTGGATGTGTAAGATTATCTCACTATAATTTTCTCTCATCACAAATTCTCAAAAGAGCAACTCAAGAAGAAGAAGGAGGTGAAGAAAACAATGGCATGAGCAACCATGGAAAATGGCTAAGTATCTCAAGAGAGAGAGAGAGAATGATCAAATGAAGTAAAAATAGTTGGGTGGCATGTAAAGAATATGGCCCCAACAATTTACAGCCATGCAATGAAAATATCTTCTCCAATTTTCACAATAAACAAATGTGTGCCATGCCTCTCTACATGCTCATGCTAACTCACCCTCCACCTCAATTACCAAATTGATATTCTAAAATGAAAATCAAATAATGATGTGGCTATTTTCTAGAAGCTATTCCGTATAAATACGGAATGCAACCCGGTACACGTATCGAAATACATATACGTGTATTCGTACAAAAATACGAATAGCTAAGAGAGAAAATGAATAGTGAACAATAATACTAGAATACATATATATAAATACATATATAAATTATTAAATCAAAACCTGATTTAATAATCCGTCTCAGTCCTAAGCCGCTTGTATTATCAACCGTCCTATTAAAGTCTGTGCAGCCTGTACACATATTTAATCGGACACCTGTATGTACCAACATACTTCATCTACACCATATCGCCTGAACCGTGAAAACCTTATGTATGGGACTCTAATGACTCGTCAATATGCTGGCAGTGGGTTTAACCATAAGCACGTCAGCGGCACAAGCTGTACGTAACGGGTACGCAGGTATTGAGCGAAAGAAAGGCCGACGAGCAAACTCATCCGTACCGCTACTGAGCCTGACAGTGACAATCTCCGTATAGTCCGGTATGTTCGTCTAAGAGTATCGTATATCGAGTCTAGGGGAGTGGATAAAGTCAGACCCCTAATAGCGCGATAATTCGTGTCGGTATGAAACCCATCACCACCTGAGAAATTACTGATCCTAGGTCAGTAATTCTCGACTACCTTTGACAAGGATTTCTGGTGATGGCTACCCGTGCACTGCGCGAAATCAACCCCCAATACCGAGAAAGATGAATCCCCGATGATCCACTCACTGCCTCAATGTGGCTCGGGACTGTATCCAACTAAAAGCTGTTTGCACGACTCCTTTGAGCCGTGGTAGGGTAGTAATCAAAGCATAGTGGGAACTCACACGAGTCAAATGATGATCTCAAGTCGACAGACTAACCTGTACTCATGTCACCTGGGAACTGCCATCTGACAATAGGTATAATACCAACTAGCATGTTCCCGACGAGTCCGTCCAGTGTACTCATAACCCAATGAGCACCTGCATACTATCTTAAATGAACAAACTGACACCAATGGCTTGTGAGACCGGACACCGCCCCTTGTCGGGGTCTCGATAAGCATACACTAGTCTACTATGGAGTAATGATGCCTAGTCTTGATACTCGCACAACTAGGAACATTTAAGGATGTGCTTATAGACCACCCAGCTCCCACGTATATAATCGCCATTATAATGCTGGTAGTCAAGCAAGAATTCTATGGGCTCTATCAACATGTAATAATGATCTGTAACGCCACCTAATGCTGTACATGATGATAAGGACAAACCAGATAGCATACTATCATCTCGAGTAAGACATTTTCTTACCGGTATAGGTCCTCCCTCAATCATCACAATCGCGTGCCTGCGATTCAATAATTGACTTGAGGGCACTATATGTTGGATATATGTCGGCCTTAGAGGCCATTATTTGATAGTGGATGTATATATATATATATATATATACAGAGGATATTCTTGCTCGACATGATAGTATGCTATCTGGTTACTCTTTATCCGACATGTTCACTTGACCATACTTTTATTCATTTGTACATGTTGATACAGCCCTGAGGATATTTGCTTTACAACTGTGATTATGATATAGATCACACTAGTGGGATATGTATAGTTTATAAGCATATCCTGAAATGTGTTGGATATATGTATGCCCTAGAGGCCATTATATGACAGTGTATGTACCGGTATGTGTGTGTGTGTGTGTGTATTTAGGGGACATTCTTGCTCGACATGATAGTATGCTATCTGGTTGCACCTTTTATCTTGACATGTTCATTTGATCGTGCTTTCATTCATTTGTTACATGTTAATATAGCCTTTAGGATGATGCAGGACTACTGAGATTATGATGCGGATCATACTAGTGGGACATGTGTAGTCTATGAGCATATCCTTGAAATGTTCCAATTCGTGGGTGTATCGAGACGGGGCATCGATATCACCAGAGTAGACTAGCGTATACATTACTTGTCCCATATGATGGGCGATGGATGATCCCATATCTATTGGTGTGGTGACACCAAAGATCGTATATGGGTGCTCAGTGGAGACTGGGTATACTGAACGGACTCGCCGAGAACTTCAATGTGGTATTATATCTATCGTCGGATACCAGTTCTCAGGTGACACTGGCACAAGTTAGTCTGTAGACCCGAGATCGTCATAGAGTCTTGTGTGTCTCCCACTGTACTTTGATCTCCACCCTACCACGGCTCTACTGAGTCGTGCAAACAGGTGGATTTTGGGTATAGTCCCGAGGCACATGGAGGCAATGAGCGATAGGAGGGGTTTCGACTCTCCCGGTATTGGGGGTTGATGTTGCACCATGTACGATTGGCTATAAAAGGAAGTCCCTGGCCAGGGCTGCTGAGATTTACTGATAAGTGTTATCAGTAGTTTCTCGATCTGTTATGAGACATATACCGGCATGACTTATCTGAGTTATTGGGGTCGATGATACCACCCCTAGACCTGATATGCAGCATATTTGACGAAAAGACCGGACTGTACGGTAAGTGTTTCCAGTTGGCTCGACATGAGTTTTAGCAGGTTTGCTTGTGTTTCTTTTGATCACTCAATACCTAGGAGCCGTTACGTACTGCTTGTGCCACTAACGGTTTGTGGGCATGTGATGTGATCACTGCCTACTGCTAGCATATTGACGAGTCTTATAGTCCCACAAAGGAGTCTCCTAACTCAGACGAAATGATTTGGGGTGCATATGTGATATGCGCGGGAGCTCAGTTAAATGCGTGTATAGGATACCGTATTTTATTCAGGCGTTTTCTATTGGACGGGTCGTATGTGATATGACCGGGATATTAAATCAAGTGTTGATTTAATATTAAGTCCATTAGCTCATTTATTTAAACCTATTTCTTTTGTTGCATGCATGAGTGTATGTATATATTGATGTGCAAGCACACATGCAGGCATACATGTGTCATGGTTGATGATACATTGGTGGTGGCAATGCAAGACTCATATGGTTACATATTTATACATATATTTTGTTAATTTGAGATTAAGCAAAATGAAAAATGAAATCATGGTTGACTATTCAACTCTCATTTTCTTGTGTTGACAAGTCAAAACCATGGTTTCATTTGCCCATGGTTTTGGCCCATGGTTTTGCTTAAACTCTAGTTACAAAATATCTAGATATTATGTAACCATAGTTTATCATGACAACTCTCTCTTACTCTCTTGAGTTTAGAAATGGTTATCATATTATTCTCTTGAGTTTGTTTTTGAGCCATCTCCTTCTTCCTCTCTCTCCTCAAAGCTCACTAGGGTTTCAAAAGAAAGAGAAAGGATTAAAAATAAAAGGTTTTTAATTGAGATCCAAACCAAAATCACCATTCCACTTTAGTTTTGCCCACTAGATTGGAGTGTTTGCTTCTTCTCCTTCCTTGATCAAGAGAAGCGTGGAGCTTGGTGCAAAGTGACTTCATGGTGGACGCGGAAGGACACAGGCCAATCGGTTCAAACCTCAATCGATCTAAGGAGTCAAGGAGGAGGTCTACAAAGGTTGTATTATCTCCTCACTTAGTGTTAGACACTTATAGTATATGATACTAGCTAGTTGTTACTCTATCTTACTAGTTCGATTCTTGGTTGGAATTGTATAGCACCCTCTAAAAATTTTGTTATAGCATGTGTGATGCTACCTTAACCTAGTATGGTGCTATAGAATCCCTACAGTGGTATCAGAGCCAAGCTAGAAACATTGACAATGTTAGATAGAATACGGAAACGAAACAACTCCGAATTAACAAAACTGTAACTCTCAAAATTGCTTCTCTGTCGATTTTTAAAGTGCTAGAAAAAAATTTCAAACAACTGCAGAACCTTACTGACATAATACTATGAGCACAGAACAAATTTAGGGCGAACCCCTCGGATTTTGGCCGAGCACCCTTTGCTCAAATCCGGCGTCGCCGGTCCCCGTACCCCCTATTTGCTTCAAATTTTTCCTGTGCTCTGGTGTCTAGGTTTTGGGGTTTTAGGTATTGTTTGTTTAGGCCAAATTTTCATGTGATGCAAATTGTGCTTAGGGCCTTATTCGGAGTGTTTCGTAGTCGTATTTTTTAACATTGTAATGGTAACTTGGATGATGATTGATAGTTCAAGCGAACATCAATAACCTCCCATTGCCCTCGCTGGAAATTTCCAAGTGTTGGAATTTTCATAAGTTAATTATATTCGATAGTCGTGCAAGTAACTCTATGGACCCACTAGAAGAACAATAACCTTAACTTGATTTTATGCCCTTGGAACCGCGACTGAACCCTAGGATTTTCCGTAGTTCCGCTGTGTCATAGATGAGGCATTGGTTTGGGCCTTCTACGGATGGATCATAGGTACCGTGGCTCGTTTTTGGTTACTTTAATTTTGCTCAAGTGTTGAGCTCATCGGGATAATTTGAGGGTGCTTGTTGATTCGATTGAAACGTTTAACATTATCTAGATATATGTGATGTGATACAATAATTAGAATCTACACTAATTAGTTTTGTGAAAAGTAATTAGTTGCGTGTAAGTCTAATATTTCGGTATCGGTAAAATCGGGAATCTTGTTGAATTACCCGGCTTCTTTGGAAAAGGTGTTTTCATGGTTGAGACCTAAATATATGATTTGCATTGTTAGGCATGAAATCCTCAATATGTGATATTCCGGGTTTATGATGTCTAAAGGCAGTGTCGATTCCGATTGTTGTAGTTTTTCACTTTCTTTTCTGCGACCGTAAGTGTATTATGTGGTGTATTGTCGGTTTCGTTGCTATACATCAAAGACAATTGGGGTACGCATACTTACTTACGTTGATGATATGTGATATTATGTGTTGCTGAGATATGATGTACAGGATCGCTGCGAATGAATAGCCGGGGTTTTTATGTGAGATGAGAGTTTTTCTTTTCATTCATGTAAAATTAAATGTATATAATATTCTTTTATTGGGGCACTTCCGGGTTGAGGATGATGTCACCATTGTTGTATATTATTTACTTTTCCGCATTAGGATAGACCCAAGGAGGGGAGCACAAGTGACCGGGTTCTAGGGTTCAGTAGGAGGCCATCTCGAGGAGTCGAGACCAGGTCTCCAAAACCGCTCTCGTAGGGGTCTAGGGGTGTGGGCTTGGCTATTCACCGCGACCGTGGAATCCGTATTTTCTATTATTGGCTAAATACAAAATACGGACCTCCTAATATATCCTGTATTTTCATATATGTGCTTCTGCTGTGGATATTCTGTAATGTGATTACTCTATATGCTGAGACGAATGAAATATTATATATATATATATGATATATAATAAATGTTGCTTATGTTTTGCATCCGCGCTAGTCCCGCCCCGCTATGCCGTTATTTAAGTAACCTAACGGTCCATAACGGGACATTGTGGAGAATGCGGATGGCATAAGCGTACGTTTTATTTTCATTTCTTTTCTGTAATGGCTAAGAACTTAAATGATGGGACTACATTAATATGATTAATGTAAACAAAAGAAACCTAAAAAGATGTTGTAGAATCAGATTTGAAACCGACTCGGCTTTTTATGAAAAAGCAAGATTTCAAAAGGCGGAGCTTAAGCTGTTCCTTTTAAAAACCAATAGATTCTACAATGATATCAAGTTTGAAGCGTTAAAGGTTTTCTTAAAAACTATATCCAGCCCTCTGTCATTTTAGGAAGTAGAGTACTTACTATTCGTGCTACGTATGTTGATTATTGTCAAGGCGTAGTGTACGGTAGCTAAGTGATGTCTTCCTACACACTATATGATGGGATTAATTAGGATATTCATGTGATTATGTTGATTATAGTCAAGGGTCATATGGGTGGGTCTAATTAATCATGAAATGACGGGTAGAACTTGACTAGTACTTATGATATGTTGATTATAGTCAAGGTCATAAGTGCTAGGGGTAAAAACCCTATCGGGAGTTTCAAGTGTTGAAATTTGCAATGAGATTGCATACCTTCTATATGATAGTAGGATCCCGATCCCACTGTGAGCAATAGTTGCTCCCTGGAGAATTTTGCACTTTACAATTAGCTAACTCATTAGGTGTCTAGAAAGGTTTCAACGGGGCTACGCCTCTGGGAAAATGAGGTTTATTTTAATTAGGTCTGTGCGAAAACATGGGGAACCTCCCTCAGAAGTACCAGCACTGGCCTGGCTGAACGGTTAGCGAAGTTGTAGAATGTAATTAATCCTGGCTAATTTTTTTCTTCTATGGTTTGAAGGAAAATTTGACAAAAGCAGTGGGAGATATCAATTAGATAAGATAATAAACCAATCTAATCATTGCAAGAGCTTTCGCTGAGTGTATTCTTTTCTCTCTCCCAATGGCAGATAACCATGACCGGACATAAGTTACTATTAGAGAAAAATAAGCTTACCGGGCCAAACTATAAAGACTGGTTAAGGAACATTAACATTGCTCTCACACATGATAAAGTATCATATGTCCTCACTGCCACAACCCCGCCCAAACCAGGCCCTGAATCTTCTGTTGCGGATAGGGAGATCTGCAAAATGTGGGATATTGACTGTGCCACCGCCAAATGCCTCGTGCTTGCATCGATGGACAATACACATCAAAAGCAGCACGAGGAGATGGATGTTCAATCCATCTTTCTCCATACAAAGGAGTTGTATGGGGAGCAGTCTCGTATCTTACGATACGATGCATCTCGAAAGCTGTTTCAGATGCGGATGGCTCCTGGAACTTCAGTAGGGGACAACATTTTGAAGATGATAGCTCTTATTGAAGAGCTTGAAGGCCTCGGATGGACAATGGACAATGAGCAATATACGGATATTATTCTGCAGTCTCTTCCCTCTGCCTTTGCTCCTTTCATAGTGAACTTCAACATGCACAACATGGAGAAGTCACTACCCGAACTTCTCAATATGTTGAGAAATGCGTAGAGCACGCTTAAGGCGAAGTCTCCCTCTCTGCTTATTGGACAATCTTCCTCTTCTATCCTAAAGGCCAAGGCCAAGGGAAAGAAAAAGAAGAAGTCCACCAAGCCAAAAGGGGGAACCAAAAAAGCAAAGGGGAAGGACAAATCCAAAGCTGCAGAGTCGGGAAAAGGAGAAGTTTTCTACTGCAAGAAGACGGGACACTGGAAGCGGAATTGTACTGAGTACCTTGGTCTCAAGAAAGGGAAGCATGTTGATGCTTCACCTTCAGGTGTGTTCGTAACTGAAAACTGTTTTTCTATAAAATCTGCTTCCTGGGTATTGGATACCGGTTCGGGTTCTCATATCTGCAATTCTGTGCAGGGGCTGAGAAATAGCAGTATTTTGAAGACAGATGATCATACTCTCCTGGTTCGAAAGGGTTCCAATGTACATGCAGTTTCAGTGGGAGAGTATCATCATGGGTTGCCATTGGGTTGTATATTGGTTTTGAACCCATGTTATTTTGTGCTAAGCATGCTTTGTAATATAATATCTGTTTCTTTGTTGAACAATGAAGGATATCATTTTGTATTGCCGCATAATGTTATGAACATTAATCTAAATCAAGAGGTGATTGGTTGTGGTACACTTAATAACAGGATATACGTCCTTAATCAACACACAGTTTTCAACATACAACACACAAACAAAAGGAAATTTTCAGATATAAATGAAGCTTTTCTTTGGCATTGTAGATTTGGTCATATTAATGAAACAAGACTAAACAAGTTTCATAAAGATGGATATTTAAATTCTTTTGAGTATAAATCTTATGCGACTTGTCAGTCTTGTATCAAAAGGAAAAGGACCAAAACTCCGTTTACTAGACACGGAGAAAGAGCTACTGAGCTCTTGGGCCTCATACATAGTGATGTATGTGGGCCAATGTCTACACATGCACGAGGCGGTTTTTCTTACTTCATAACTTTTACTGATGATTTCTCAAGATTCGGTCATGTGTTTTTGATAAAGCATAAGTCTGAAGCTTTCGAGAAATTCAAGGAGTACAAACTTGAAGTAGAAAAGCAAACTGGATTGAGCATCAAGATACTTCGATCGGATCGAGGTGGAGAGTAACTTAGTACAGAGTTTTCAAACTTCCTAAAAGAGAATGGGATTTTCTCTCAGCTCACTCCTCCTTACACACCGCAGCACAACGGTGTGTCAGAGCGGCGGAATCGAACCCTATTAGATATGGTACGATTCATGATGAGTGATGCTGAGTTGCCCCTCTCCTTTTGGGGGCATGCATTGGAGACTGCAGCTTTTCTGTTGAACAGGGTTCCGACCAAGACCGTGTCTACCACTCCATATGAGATATGGTATAAGAATAGACCATCTCTTAAGCGAGTTAAGATTTAGGGTTTCCGGCATTTGTCAAAAAGCAGAATCCGGACAAACTTGAGACACGATCGTTCAAATGTTTATTTGTGGGATATCCGAATGATTCATATAGATATCTTTTCTACCACAAGGAGGAACAAAGAGTGTTTGTTTCTCAGAATGCCACATTTTTAGAAAATGAGATTTTTCCAAATGATACTGATGGCAATATGGTAGATCTAGATGAGGTTCTAGAAACACAAATTACAAATGACAACTTGGTTGAACCTGATGTTGCAACAGAACTTAATAAACCTCAGCCACTCCGTAGATCTGGTAGGACTTCTCGCCCACAGGAGAGATACTATGGTTTTCTCATTGATGGTGATGGAGAAGACTGCATCATGGATGATGACGACCCTACCAGTTTTCAGCAAGCAATCACGAGTGGTGACTCTGTGAAGTGGCTGGATGCCATAAGATCCGAAATGGAGTCTATGTACACCAACAAAGTATAGACTTTGGATGTTGTAGCCTCTGGGGTAAAACCCGTAGGTGCAAATGGATCTTTAAGAGAAAGATCGGTGTAGATGGGCAGGTGGAGACCTATAAGGCAAGGCTTGTGGCGAAAAGATTTCGACAAAGACCAGGACTGGACTATGATGAAACCTTTTCTCCTGTAGCCATGCTTAAATCCATCCGGATCCTACTTGCTATTGCTGCTCACTACGACTATGAAATCTGGAAGATGGATGTTAAAACAGCTTTTCTAATTGGTGATTTAGAAGAGTGCGCTTATATGGATCAACCAGAGGGCTTCATTGATAGTGGGAGTAGCGGGAAAGCATGTAGGTTGCTTAAATCCATTTATGGATTAAAGCAGGCATCGCAGAGTTGGAACATCTGTTTTGATGATGTTATCAAAGAGTTTGATTTCATCAAAAATCCAGATGAACCTTGTATTTATAAGAAGATTGTGGGAAGTACTGGCGCATTTCTCGTATTGTACGTGGATGACATTCTTTTGATAGGAAATGACATTCCTATGCTACAATCGGTCAAACTGTTCTTATCACAAAGGTTCGCCATGAAGGACATGGGTGATGCCTCGTACATATTGGGCATAAAGATCTATATGGATAGATCTAAAAGCTTATTGGGATTGTCCCAAACCAGGTACATTAACACCATCCTAAAGAGATTTAGTATAGAAGACTCCAAGCGGGGTTCCTTACCCGCTAGTCATGGAGTCACTCTCTCTAAGGACTTTTGCCCAAAGACTGATGAAGAGAGAGCTCGCATGAGCATTATACCTTACGTTTCTGCTGTAGGATCTAAAATGTATGCGATGTTATATACACGTACTGATGCAGCTTATGCACTGGGTGTAGTAAGCAGCTATCAATCCAACCCAGGGGAAAATCACTGGACAACAGTGAAGAACATTCTTAAGTATTTGCGAAGGACTAAAGAAATGTTCTTGGTGTATGGTAACGGAGATCTCCAAATGGAGGCCTTTACCGATTCGAGCTTCCAGAGTGACAAGGATGACAGAAAATATATCTCTGGGTTTGTTTTTACCCTCAATGGAAGGGCAGTGTGTTGGAAGAGTTCCAAACACGATACCGTTGCAGACTCCACGATGGAAGCTGGGTATATTACTGCAAATGATGCTGCTAAGGAATCCATCTGGCTGAGGAAGTTCGTCTCGGAGCTAGGAGTAGTTCCGACCATTATTGATCCAATATCATTGTATTGTGATAATAATGGGGCTATGGCGTTAGCCAAAGAGCCCAAACCCCATCAGCGATCCAGACACATCCTCAGGCAATATCATCTGATCCGGGAGATAGTTGAACGCCGTGAGATCGAAATTCAGAGAGTAGATACAAAAGATAACACCGCGGATCCACTCACCAAGGCCCTCCCTTTGCCGCAGCATAAGCGACTTTTAGAGAGGTTGGGTATGAGATACTACAATAATTGGCCTTAGAGCAAGTGGGAAATTATTGGATATATGTATGCCCTAGAGGCCATATCATATATGTACCGGTATGTGTGTGTGTTTATATATATATATATATATATATTCAGGGGACATTCTTACTCGACATGATAGTATGCTATCTGGTTGCACCTTTTATCTTGACATGTTCATTTGATCGTGCTTTCATTCATTTAGTACATGTTGATATAGCCCTTAGGATGATGCAGGACTACTGAGATTATGATGCGGATCATACTAGTGGGACATGTGTAGTCTATGAGCATATCCTTGAAATGTTCCTAGTCATGGGTGTATCGATACGGGGCATCGATATCATTAGAGTAGACTAGCGTATACGTTACTTGTCCTATATGATGGGTGATGGATGATCCCATATCCATTGGTGTGGTGACACCAAAGATCGTATACGGGTGCTCAGTGGAGACTGGGTACACTGAACGGACTCGCCGAGAACTCCTATGTGGTTTATATCTATCATCGGATAGCAAATCTCAGGTGACACTGGCACAGGTTAATCTGTAGACCCAAGATCGTCATAGAGTCTTGTGTGTCTCCCACTGTACTTTGATCTCCACCCTACCACGGCTCTACTGAGTCGTGCAAACAGGTGGATTTTGGGTACAGTCCCGAGGCACATAGAGGCAATAAGAGATAGGAGGGGTTTTGTCTCTCCCCGTATTGGGGTTGATGTTGCACCATGTACGATTGGCTATAACAGGATGTCCCTGGGCAGCGCTGCTGATATTTACTGATAAGTGTTATCAGTAGTTTCTCGATATGTTATGAGCCATATACCGGCATGACTTATCTAAGTTATTGGGATCGACGATACCACCCCTAGACCTGATTTGCAGCATATTTGACGAAGAGACCGAACTGTACGGTAAGTGTTGCCAGTTGGCTCGACATGAGTTTTAGCAGGTTTGCTTGTGTTTCTTCTGATCGCTCGATACCTCGGAGCCGTTACGTACTGCTTGTGCCACTGACGGTTTTTGGTCATGTGATGTGATCACGGCCTACTGCTAGCGTATTGACGAGTCTTAGAGTCCCACAACGGAGTCTCTTAGCTCAGGCGAAATGATTTGGGGTGCATATGTGATATGCGCGGGAGCTCTATTAAATGCGTGTATAGGATACCGTATTTTCCCCATACGCTTGGGATAAAAGGCTCAGTTGTTGTTGTTGTTGTTGATAGGATACCGTATTTTATTCGGGTGTTTTCTATTAGACGGGTCGTATGTGATATGACTGGGTTATTAAATCAAGTGTTGATTTAATATTAAGTCCATTAGCTCATATTTTTAAACCTATTTCTTTTATTGCATGCATGAGTGTATGTATATGTTGATGTGCATGCACACATGCAAGCATACATGTGTCATGGTTGATGATACATTGGTGGTGGCAATGCAAGACTCACATGGTTACATATTTATACATATATTTTGTTAATTTGAGAATAAGAAAAATGACAAATGAAATAATGGTTGACTATCAACTCTCATTTTCTTGTGTTGACAAGTCAAAACCATGGTTTCATTTACCCATGGTTTTGGCCCATGGTTTTGCTTAAACTCTAGTTACAAAATATCTAGATATTATGTAACCATAGTTTATCATGACAACTCTCTCTTACTCTCTTGAGTTTAGAAATGGTTATCATATTATTCTCTTGAGTTTGTTTTTGAGCCATCTCCTTCTTCCTCTCTCTCCTCAAAGCTCACTAGGGTTTCAAAAGAAAGAGAAAGGATTAAAAAGAAAAGGTTTTTAATTGAGATCCAAACCCAAATCACCATTCCACTTTAGTTTAGCCCGCTGGATTAGAGTGTTTGCTTCTTCTTCTTCCTTGATCAAGAGAAGCTTAGAGCTTGGTGCAAAGAGACTACATGGTGGATCATCGTGGACGCGGAAGGATACAAGCCAACCCGTTCAAACCTCAATTGATCCAAGGAGTCTAGGAGGAGGTCTACAAAGGTTGTATTATCTCCTCACTTAGTGTTAGACACTTGTAGTATATGATACTAGCTAGTTGCTACTCTATCTTTCTAGTTCGATTAATGGTTGGAATTGTAAAGCTCCCTCTAAAAATTTTATTATAGCATGTGTGATGCCGCCCTTAACCTAGTGTGGTGCTATAGAATCCCTGCAAAATGTCCCTAGTCGTGGGTGTATCGAGACGAGGCATCGATATTCCAGAGTAGACTAGCGTATATGATACTAGACCCATGTGATGGGCAATGGATGTTCCCACATCCATTGATGTTTGACATTGAGATCGTATACGGGTACTCAGTGGAGACTGGGTACACTGGACGGACTCACCGAGAACTCCTATATGGTATTATACCTATCGTCGGATAGCAGTTCTTAGGTGACATTGGTACAGGTTAGTCTGTAGACCCGAGATCGTCATAGAGTCTTGTGTGTTCTCCCACTGTACTTTGATTACCACCCTACCACGGCTCTACTTAGTCGTGCAAACAGGTGGATTTTGGGTACAGTCCCGAGACACATGGAGGCAATGAGTTATAGGAGGGGTTTCATCTCTCCCGATATTGGGGGTTTATGTTGCGCTATGCTCGATTGGCTATATCAGCATGTCCCTGGCCAGGGCTGATGAGATTTATTGATAAGTGTTACCAGTAGTTTATCGAACCGATTATAGGCCATACATCGACATGACTTATTGAGTTATTGGGGTCGACGATGCCATCCCTAGACTTGATATGCAACATATCTGACGAAGAGACCGTACTGTACGGTAGTGTTGCCTGTTGGCTCGACGGGAGTTTTGACAGGTTCGCTTGTTTTATTCTGGTCGCTCAATACCCGGGGGGCCGTTACGTTTAGCTGAGATCTTGCGGCTTAGGGGTGCTTGATATGATCGTCACCTACTGCCGGCGTATTGACGAGTCTTAGTGTCCTACAGAGGAGTTTCCTAGCCCAGGCGAAATGATGTGGTGCGCATATGTGATATACGCGGGGCCTCGATTAAATGCCCTTATGTGATACCGTATATTAATCGGGCGATTTACTATTGGTCGGGTCATATGTGATATGGCCGGTTTGTTAAATCAAGTGTTGATTTAACATTGACTTTATTGCTCACTTTGTTTATACCATTTTCTTTATTGTATGCATGCATGTATGCATATGTTTATGTTGGTGCACATGATGATGTGCATGCACACATACATGCATACACTTGTATGTATCATGGTTGTTGATACACTAGTAGTGGCAATACAAGACTCTCTTGGAAGTTGTCACGACCCGAAAGAGCACGTGACTGGCCCTTAAACCATATGAAGTCTATAGGACTCCATCTGATCCAAGTAAGCCAAAAGCCCAAAAATCTAAAACCATTTTAAGAGTAAATAAATAAAACTTGTTTAAAGAAGTGAAGAAAAACATGTTTGAAGTCAAGGTTTTTAAATAACTAAGCCGAATATGCATTTTAAAAATGTACGGTCTTTTCTAAAAATTTCGGCAGAGTTTCTTTTGTAAATACTGGCCCCGAACGGGATACAATAAGAACAATATATATGCAATGATAAATGGCATCCCCAAGCGGGAGCTAGCTCTTCGTCAATTGACGGCCACAACCATGCAAGCAATATAATATACAACGCCGAATGGCGAGGATCAAAACTCAACAGAAACCCAAAAAGCATGAAAACAGTAATACTGCTAAGCGCGACTCTAAGGTCGAAATAATACATCACTAGTGTCTAAGTCTGAAACAATATAAAAGTTTTGGTTGATGGAATTTCAGATACAATGAATAATACAAGTACAATGGTGGTTCTTGATGCAAGAGAATCCACCTACCAAATGCAATTCACCCGCAAGGAAGCAGTGTGCCAGAAATGCCGCAATGGAACCTGTACGGTAAAACCTGCAAGAACTGTGGCACAAGGGGGTGAGTTGCCAACTCATGAATAGAAATATCTACAAGCAGAAACCGAATGTAAGACATAGTCCTAGGTCAATACGATCAGTATAATATATACCACAAGAGTACGTCTGAAGCATGATAAGGTGGCAATGTAACATCTAAACATGCATGTAGTGCCAAATACTCAGGTAATAACATGTCATCAGTATAAGGTATGTCTGCATGAAGTAAATATGATGAAGTATCAAATGGATATCAATACACATATATTAGCGTCCCATTCCACTAATATTGGTGTAAGGGTATATATAACAGCGCCCTCATACCCTGTTATATATACAAATGAAACATGATCAATGAAATCAAAGTCTGTATGTGATCAATGTCTGTATATAAATGTGGATCCCGTCCACCTGTCACCCAATGACAATAAGTATCATGCATGAAAATATGAGGATATAATCAAATCATGGAAATCATCATGAAACCTGTGCCTAGCATCGGCACGTAAATCCTCATCTATCAGGCACTGTCCCCAAGACTAGCCCTGATACATACGTATCATACGCTCCCTCGAAACCCGGGTGCCCAGCTTCGACCCTCGAATTTCGACGTATCTTACGTACATACTCCGGTCGGTATCCCCACGATAACCGCCGAGTCCAAGTACTGTCACCGATAGGTAGTGCGCCCCTGCCAGGCTCACCATCTAACATATACGAGTCTTCTTGCCCCGGGGTACCTTACCGGGTCCACCATGTACCCGCAGACGGTGCCTACCGCTCCTCGAATCGGGTTTCATATGCCACTCTCAGAACCGAGAAAACACATGGTGGACGCACTGAAATATCATATCAAAGGGGAAACCGGGTTTTAAAGACAATACATGTTCTCAGTTGAAATAGCCACGGTTCCCAAATCCAGAAATATCATGAAAACAACATATCTCAATGCGTATAATTAGAAAGCATGATGTATGCGACATATAAAAGAACGTAAGCATATCGATATATCATGCAACAAGGAATAGTGATATGCACATATTGGGGAAGCCGCTCTATTAAAATGAATCAGTTTTAAAGAGTATCTTGCGGTCCCTAAATCTAGAAATATCATCTGTGTATATGCAAACAATATGTGTACAAATATAAGTGTACAATGAGTATGTATACAAGTATGCCATGCAAGGATCGTATCATGAATGCAATAGTACTACAGTATAGTGACATGGCAATTATCGATGATGAAGTGTGTGAGCCGGCAAGCAAGTGTACGTGGAACATACGCATCATCGATAATGGTGCTGGTGTCCTAACAGCATGATGGTAATATAGAAATAACCCATGAAATGCAATGCGAATAGTACAGAAAATGCGGAAACGAATAATCATTGCGACAGTGAAGAATATACACCAATATGTACATGTCATGCAGTGGTGCCATTTGAAATAAGATGAATCGGGGTTTTGGTAAAATAAGGGTTACGGTGTTTTTAAGAATAGATACGTCTTTTGAAAATACCCGTAGAATCCCTTTACTTGTCTTTAAGATATTCCCGATTCGTTAGTTTTGAAATAGGTATGACTCGGTCTAGTCTAGCATCTACTAAGCCAAGTCCATCAGGAGGTGTATGGAAACCACCTAAATCTGAGTCGATATATATATATATATACATACACATATATATATATACATACATATATATATATATACATACATATATATATATATATACATACATATATATATATATATAATAGTCGGTGATCCCGCCTCAATAGTATCGCGTACGATACAATATATCATATGACCTCCTCAAGTCATGAGTGCGGATCTATCATCAATATAAAGCTCGTACGGTAAATCGTCGTACGACATCCCAATAGCTGGGTAAGGGACAATATCACAATCGGCTCATCAATTATTTGGTACCCTCATCATATCACATAATCTAGGGTATTGATTTAAGTCTAGTACAACTGATATCATCAATAAAGTATGAATGCGGGGGTAAACACACATCCAAAGGCCGCAAGAAATCACATTTCGTATCCCAAATACGAATCATATCAAATCACCGATCTCGTGGCACAATGCCCAATATCATCGACTCATCTCCAATTTCATCCAATATCATCAAACATAGTACAAGTATAATGAATATGCAAGGGTATGCGTGTAGGTGTAAAGCTATTCTAGGGTTCGCTACTATGAACTACACTAGTTACTTTTAACCCTAAACTATCCATAATACGCCTAACACAATATCCACAACGCACTAAAACTATCATATATAATATACATATAGTATACTATCTACGGAATGCGGGGGTGCTATACGCCATTCACCCGACTTCCCCCCGTAGATATAATCTACTCACCTTGTGTCTTTATTTGTCGACGTCGCCACGCGCTTTCTTGTCGTCCCGAAGTCTCCATGGGGTACCTACACATTAACGTATCGGAAATGCGTATCAAAACCAATTCAAAACTAAAACGGCATACGAATCCCAAAACGATACGATAAAGGGTATATAGATTAGAACCTATGGCACGCCTTCAAAACCATCAAAAAATCCTCAATATCGTCGTATAAACTCCAAATAGTCGAGGTAAAATACAAGACACAAATTCAGAATTTAAAATACGGAATACAGAAACACGAATCCAAAACAACAACTAAGGAAATAGGCTCCATATTTCACCCTAGGTCAAATTAGACAAATCTATATATACCAGGGGTCTAATCTATGCATGTAGGGGCTACAGAACAAAAACGAGCAAGTTTGGTGCAGGTATGGCCGCAAATTGCGCCCAATGGGAATAAATTGGCGGCCTGGAAATAGAAGTGGGGGCTGGGGTCTTGTGTGGTGGTTCCTGGGTGCCTGCACATCTCACTGTCAAATCAATTTTATTTTAGGATGTCTCGGGTGATAGCAGATTCCCAAATACAATCCCAGAATTGCAGTTTTTTCCGACATCGTCTCATAAATCTGTATTCTGGGTTAAAGCTTCAGGTTAGGGTCCAATATAATATCACACCAAGATTCTAAGGTTACAATAAGTCTTTGTTTCACTTCACAACTCAATTTTTCCTCAAACCCTAACTAGGTTATCCTCAAATCCACAAAAACACACAATATCGATATGAAACTTGAATCGAAGCTTAAGCACAAGAAATACCACTCTAATTGTGAAGGAATTACCTCATAAGACCCACATGAATCCTCAACAGCGCCAAAATGAAAACTTTCTTGGTCCAACCTATAGCTTGCAAGCTTGTGCACATTTTTTGTGAAATGAGAATGGGGTTTTAATGAAGTTTGTGAGATGATTTGGGGCTTGAAGAGGGGAGGGAAATGAAGGTGCAGCAGCAGCAGCAGGAGAAGGGGAAGAGGGAGAGAGAAAATGAGAGGAAGAATGAAGAGAATGGCTATGTGTTTGGTCAAAGAAGCACATACCTCTCTCTCTCACACCATACATCATTATCTTATTCCCTTTTCAATTTTCTTTTCTTTTCTTTCTCTTCAAATTCCTTCTCACAAGAATAGTAACTCCAAAGTAAAACCATGGAATTAAAATGTAACACAAGTATAGAAAAGATATGTGCATGTTTTGCATAAAATTGCTAAAAACCCGATTAGCGATTTTTAATCGCGATTAGCACTAAATTAGCATATAATTAATCATAAAAACTTTAAAATGGCATAATTCTATAAATTACCCTATTTTAGAATTTTCCATAATTTTTCTAAAATTTTTCCCATTTATTTGTATTTAATAATACCAAAATATTAAAATATTCAATAAAATAATATTAAATTATAAAAATTCCAAAAAATAATAATTTTTTTTTTGAAATGTTACAAAAGTATTTATTTAAATATTTATTTTTGAGTTAATGTAAATAGGATTAATTCATGGTTGATATTTATCCTTCATTTTGTACACTTAACCTTGCATTAACCATGAGTTAATTTTCTATGGCTTATAGCACTCCAAAATAATTATCTAGATATTTATTAACCCATGGTTTAAAGTGAAAAGGATTTAATATATATATATATATATATATATATATATATATTTCATTCTCATTATCATTATCATTATCTCTTTGAGCTCTTGAGTTGCCATTATCTTCTTCCTCCTCTCTCTTGCTCTCTTGACTTTATTAGTAAGTGAGATAGTGATAAAGATACGGTTTTGAAGTGAGAAAACAAACCATATCATCATTCCACACTAGTTTAGCCAATTAGTTTAGAGTGTTAGCTTCATCTTCATCTTTTGATCAAGTGGAGCTTGGAGCTTGGACAAGAGGACTCTGGGTGGATCATCATGGACTCGAAAGATCACGAGCAAGTCCGTTCAAACTCTCAAGTTGCCAAGAAGTCAAGCAAAGAGAACTACAAAGGTTGTATTCTCTTTACTTAGTGTTTTATTACTTGTAGTATGTGATACTACTTCATATGTTGCTTTAAATTTCTAGTTTGATCCTAGGTTAGTTTGCTTAGCACCCTAAAAATTGAATTGTAGCATGTTTGATGCATTAAAAACCCTTGTGAGGTGCTAGGTAATCCCAACAGTGGTATCAGAGCCAAGCAAGAACATTAGAGTAATCTAGACGACGTTAAAACACTTCGAACGAACATCGATTGCCTGGAAAAACCATTCTCTGGAAAATTTTCAAAATGTTGGAATTTTTCACATTAAAAATGTTCAAAAAATCATGCAGGTAATTCTATGGACCCTCTAGAAGAACAATACCCTAACTCGATTAAATGGCCACGAAACCGCGGCAGAAACCTGGTTTTGGCGGCGGTTCCGCGGCGCCGTTTGTGAGGCTCGGGTCGGCCCTTCTACGGTTGGTCCATAGGTACTGTGGCTTGCTTCTGGGTAATTTTAATACTGCTCAGGTGTTGAGCTTCTCTGTGGATTTTTGGGTCATTGATCGATCGATCAAATGGTTTAACATTGCCTAGTTTATTTGCATATATTGACATGAGATGTTATATGTTGCTGTGAAATGATGTAAAGGATCGTCGTGATGAATGGCCGGGGGTTTTATGTACGATGAGAGTTTTCTTTTCATTCATGTAAAATTCAAATGTATGTAATATTCTTTTATTAGGGTACATCCAGGTTGAGGATGATGTTTCCTTCGATGTATATTATTTACTTTTCAGCATTAGGATAGACCCAAGGTGGGGAGCACAAGTGACCGGTTTCTAGAGTCCAGTGGGAGGCCATCTCGAGGAGTCGAGACCGGTTCTCCTAACTCTAGAATTGATAGGGTCGCTTGCCGCTCTCGTAGGGGTCTAGGGTGTGGGATTGGCTATTCATCACGACCGTGGAACCCGTATTTTCTATTGTTGGTTAAATACAAAATACGGAATTGCTAGTATATCCTATATTTTCATATATGTGCTTCTGCTGTTTATATTCTGTGATGTGATCGCTTGATATATCTGAGACGAATGCTATATTATATATGAGATAAATAGTAGACGTTGCTTATGTTTTGCACCCGCGCTAGCCCTGTCCCGGTATGCCGTTAGTTAAGTAACCTAATGGTGCATAACGGAACATTATGGCGAATGCGGATGGCATAAGCGTACGTTGTATTTACGTTTCTTTTCTGTGCTTGGCTTAAGGACTTAAATGATGGGACTACATTAATATGATTAATGTAAGGAAAAATAAACCTAAAAAGATGTTGTAGAATCGAATTTCAAAATTGCAGAGAATAAGCCACTACTTTTAAAAACTGTTTGATTCTACAACGATATCAAGTTCAAAGAGTTAAAGGTTTTCTTAAAAACCATCCACAACCCTCCGTCATTTTAGGAAGTAGAGTACTTAGTATTCGTCCTACGTTTTTTGACCTTAGCCTGTTAATGTATATGCCCTAGAGGCCATTACTGTATCATACTAGATTGTATATTACTTAATGGAAGCTTGGGATATTCACAGTTGTATAGACAATCTTGCTCAAAATGGTAGTATGCTACTTGGTTTGTTTCTTCTTCAATATGTGCATGTGTTTCTTTTAGCATATCGCTTATACATATTAGTAGAGCCCTTAGGATCTTTGCTTGATTACCAGCGTTGTGATGGCAGTCATACTTGTGGAGGCTGGGTAATCTATAAGCACATCCTTATATAGGTCCCTAGTCGTAGGACTATCGAGACAGGGCATCGATACTCCGGAGTAGACTAGTGTATACGCTTCTCATCCCAGCACGGGAGGTGGTCTGTCCCACAGCCATCAGTACGTCGTACTGGAGATAGTATGCGGGTGCTCGTTAGGTTACGAGTACACTGGACAGGACTCGTCGGGAACTGATGGATGGTATTATACCTATCGTCAGTTATCAGTTCCCAGGTGACATGAGTACAGCTTAGTCCGCTGACTTGACACTGTCACTTCGCCTCGAGTGTGTCCCACTGTACTTAGATTACTACCCTACCATGGCTCAAAGGAGTCGTGCAAACAGGTAGTAGTTGGGTGCAGTCCCTAAGCACTTGGAGGCAGTGACGGTTAGACAGGATTCGTCTCTCCCGGTATTGGGGGTTGACATCGCGCTGTGTCTAGGAGAGCCATTACACGAGTAGTCCCTGGCCAGGGCAAGCGAGATATATAGGTAGGTTTCCAGTGTTATCTCAGGGTGTTTTGGGCTACACTCCGACACGACTTGTACCGCTATTAGGGGACTGACGTTCGCCACCCCCTAGGCCCGCCATGCTATGTATCAGACGAACAGACCGGACTGTATGGAGATTGTCACATACAGGCTCAGTAGGAGTTCGGATGGGTTTACCTCATCGGCCTTCTTATCGACATCTACCTGGGGACCGTTACGTACAGCTAGTGCCGCTTGCGGTCTGTGGTTAAACCCACTGCCAGCGTAGTGTCGAGTCTTTAGAGTCCCACACAAAGAGTTTCCCTGCACTGAGCGAAACGTGTAGAGGCCGTATGGTTTTACGGCAGGGCTGCGATCACTCGCGTACACTTGTGTGCGTATGTTGTTCGGGCAGGCAATACTAGTGGGCTTTGGTTTAAGCCGGATCCTAGTATTGCACGGATGGATTTGTTTTGTCTCCAGTGCATTCGCATTCTACGGAATGCGGATGCGGGTGAGTATGCACAGTTTTGAGGAGTGATGAAGGAGGAGGTGCCTCATTAGGGTTTTGGCAGTTGGTTCGGCCAAAACCATTATGTGGGAGGCTCATTAGGGTTTGGCAATTTGTTCGGTCAAAACCATTATGAGTCGGAGACATTGTTTACTAATCCTATTAGTAATAATTATATGATGGCTAATTGCTTTGACCATTTGACCCTCTTTGACCACACTTGACTTTGTTGACCGTTTGACCAAAGTGGACTTTTGACCTTCATGAGAGGTCTAGAGTTTTCTTTGGATTTCTTTTTATTTCTTGAGTTATGAAAATGGTCATGTCATTAGTGCCATCAACTTTATCATGATAGGATTAGTAATGATGATATTTGAGTATTATTGCAACCATGGTTGTTTTTCTCTTGGTTAAGCTTTTTCATTTCTTCATTCTCATTCTCTCTCTTAGAAAAGAAATGAGAAAGAGTTCCATGGTTGCTCCTCCTTCTTCCTCCTCTTGATTCTTCCTTTGATCTCATGTGTTGAGAGAAAAAGGATTCCACGTGACAAAACCATCCCTCTACCACTTCTACACAACCTAGGGCTTCTAGATTAGCGATCTCATCGCCCTAGTTGCCTCGGCTCGAGGTGGAGCTCGGTGTACAACTCTCGGATGGATCTTCTTCGACTCAAGAAGGCCGCGGAGGTGCCCAAGGTCCAGATCGACACTTGGAGCTTGGATGGACGAGCGGGACAGCGGAATGAAGACCCGAAGGACCGGTTTCGTGAGGTATACTTTCTACAGCATAGTAGTTAAAGCCTCTTGTAGTTTACTAGTTACTAGTTTAGCAAAGATCCGTGCTTCATGTTGCCTTGCGCCAAATCATTGTTTTTCGTCGTTTCCGCCTCCCCGTAAGAACCGGGATGTGCAACGTGGACTTACTGTGGTATCAGAGACTTGCTAAACATAAACTAGTAAGTTAGCAAAGTGTTTAGAATATCGATCGGAAAAAAGTCGCAAAACACGTCCGCAAAACCTCAAGTTTCTGTCGATTTTCATACTGCTCAAAAAGTTATTTAAAATATATGAAAAATCATCTCAGGGTTTTGTAAAAACACTGCAGAAAAACGATTCAGTGACTCGATCAAACGACCGCGGTTCCGCGGCAATAACATGCTCATTGTCGCGGTTCCGCGGCGGATTTGACTCGGCAGTGGATCGGGTTTGGTGCAGTGTTTTAGTTTGGCTGTTTTGGGATTTTTAATACATGTTTTTTCTACCCAGATTTTCCAGAGAGCAAATTAACTTTTGGGGTGGTTAAAAATCCGTATTTTGATCGATATTCCGTAGACTTTGGCTAATGGATATTATCTGTGATGTGATTTATGTATTGAATGTCTACTAATCGCTATAAGTCGATTAGTGGGGGTTATACATATCTGTGATCTGTAATGTTGATGGTTTGTGTATATGAACTCGGTGGATTGTCGCGGATGAATAGCCGGGAATGGATGTGAAATGAGAGTTTCTTTTTCTTTCATTCATTGTAAAATTTGTAAATTGATGTAATATTATTTGCATGGACGCACAACTGGGTCGGGTTGTAGCCGTCATTGTATAATTCTTTTTACTGTTTTTGCTCCTAGGATTGACCCAAGGTGGGGTGCACAAACTACCGGGTATCTCGAAGTGCCGAGTGGCCTACTCACGGGTTGAGGGAGGTTGCTTCGCTTCGGGTACTTGGCGGGTAGTTTGCCGCACCTGTAGGGGTCTAGGGTGGGGTTTGGCTATTCATCGCGACCGTGTAATCCGCTTTTCGTTGCAGGCTCGAACGAATCGCGGATTCCTAGTATATCCAAAGTGTTCATCTGTGATCTGGATTGGCTATCATTGTTATATATCTATATATGATATCTATTTAGGCGTTGCTTATGTTTTTCAGCCGCGCTAGCCCAGCCCCCGCTTTGTCGTTAGTTAAGTAACCTAACGGGTGATGACGGGGCCCCGTGGCGAATGCGAATGGCATAAGCGTACGTCATATTTTGGTTGTTTTCTGCAATGGTAGGATTAAATGATGGGACGCATTAAAAGAACTAATGCAAGAAAAATAAACCAAGTAAAAGTCATTAGAACACTTTTAAAACCACTCGGTTCTTTTCAAAAACCAGTTTTTTTTAAACGCGGAGCTTGAACCACTCCTTTTAAAAGCTATCTCGTTCCATCGATTATATCAAGTTCACTACGTTCACGGTTTCGCCAAAACCATTCGTAGCCCTCCGTCATTTCGTATGGATATTCAATAGTATTCAAGATATGTTTGTTGACCTTCGTCAAGGCATAGTGATTGGTAGCTGTTGGGTGTTCATATGTAGCATAGATAGATGCGTTGGTTTGGGACAGTCGTATTACCTTGTTGACCTTCGTCAAGGGTATGTACGGGTGGGTTCAAATTAACCTGGATAATGACGGGTAGAACTTGACATATGACTTATGATTTGTTGACCTTTGTCAAGGTCATAAGAGCATGGGGCAAAAATCCACATCGGGAGTTTCAAAAGTACTGAAACTTGCTAGCGCTGCATACCATTTGGAGTGTGATGATTCTGGTAGGATTCCTTCAGTTTTGTCACGCGATGATATTTGGATCCCAATCCTACTGTGAGTATATGCTACTCCTCGGGAACTTTCTCACTTAACGATCAATGCTATAAACCAAGTAGGTGTCTAGAAAGGTGTTAGCGGGGCTACGCCCACAGGGAAAAGAGGTTACTTAATTAAGGAACTTCGCGAAAGCGTTGGAAAACCTCCCTCGAAGTACCGACACTGGCCTGGCTGAACGGTTAAGCAAGTATTGTACGGTGAGATTGATCCTGACTAATTCTTCCTTTATGGTTTGAGGAGGGATTCAAGAGACAGTGGGAGCCATCCTGTTTAGATAAATTAAAAACCAATCTAAACTTGCAAGAGCATCATGCTAAGTGTTTTCTTCTCTCTGTCTTAATTGCAGCGACCCTGTGACCGCACCTAGGTTTCATCTAGATAATAAAATGACTAAATCTGACTGTTATGACTGGCAAAAGTCTGTCCAGATGTCTATTGCCCATGACAAGCTGGGGCACCTCTTGACTAATCCAACCCCTGCCGTCTCAGGTCCAAATTCCCTTGTCATGGATATTCATATCCGCGACTCATCGGAAAAAGACTGTGCGAAAGCCAAGTGCCTCGTGTTAGCCTCAGTTGATGATGCATACCAGAGGCAGCACGAGAAGATGGACTTAGTTTCTATCTTCCTCCATAACAAAGATTTATATGGAGAGCAATCTCGTATCACAAGATATAAGACCTCGAACGAATTGCTTCCAGCGAGGTTGGCTATCGGGTCATCTGTAAGGGGCAACGTCCTTACAAAGACCAGCTCTTTTGAGCTCGCGGACCTGAAGACCACGTTGATGAACGGGTCAAAAGCTGACTTAGTTCAACAGTCCCTACCTACTACCCTGAAGGAAACCAGGGAAGTAGAAAGAAAGGGAAGGGCAGAAGTTTCGGGACTGGATGTAGTAAAAGTGGATGTTCCTATTGTTACAGGAATGAACATTGGCAGAAGGATTGTAGGGCTTGCAAAGCCAGTAGCCAGAATTCGAAGCATGTTGTGGCTTCGGCTTCGGGTGTGTTTGTAATAGAGAACTGTATGTCAGTTAACCCTACTTCCTGGGTATTGGATACTGGATCAGGATCTCATATCTGTAATTCATTACAGGCTCTGAGAAAACGTAGGGTTATCAGGAAAGGTGATATGACTCTCAGGGTTGCTAACGGAATGAGCATGTATGCTGAATCCGTAGGGGAATATCATCTAGGACTGACAACTGGGCAGATATTGATTCTGCGTAACTGTTTTTATGTACCATGTGCGACTTGTAATATCATATCTGTATCCTTAATTTCTAAAGAAGGATATGATTTTACTTTTGTAAGCGATGTAGTTAACATCCACCTAAATCAAGTTCTGATTGGGTCAGGTACATTACAAAACGGAATATACGTATTGAATCAAGCTCAGATCTTCAGTGTCCAGAACACACTTAAAAGAAAGTCTCCGGAAACAAATCAGGCTTTCTTATGGCATTGTAGACTGGGTTACATTAATGAGACACGGTTGACAAAGTTACATAAAGAGGGATACTTGAATCCGTTCGAGTATCAGTCTTATGCCACTTGTGAATCTTGTCTCATGGGAAAGATGACAAAGACTCCGTTCACTGGACACGGAGAAAGAGCAAGCGAGCTCTTGGGACTCATACACAGTGATGCGTGTGGTCCAATGTCTACACATGCGCGAAGTGGTTATTCATACTTCATTACTTTCACAGATGATTTCTCTAGGTATGGGCATGTCTTCTTGATGAAGCACAAATCCGAGGCCTTTGAGAAATTTCAGGAATACAAGAATGAAGTTGAAAAACAAACAGGCAAAAGTATCAAGACACTGAGATCTGATCGAGGTGGTGAATACTTGAGTGCCGAGTTTCTGGGCTACTTAAAAGAGAATGGAATTCTCTCTCAGCTTACTCCTCCATACACACCACAACACAACGATGTATCAGAAAGGAGGAATCGAACCCTATTGGATATGGTTCGTTCCATGATGAGTAAGGCTGAGTTGCCGCGATCTTTCTGGGGTTATGCACTAGAAATAGCTGCATATCTCTTGAACAAGGCTCCAACCAAAACTGTGCCTACCACCCCATATCAGATGTGGAGTGGGAAGAAACCCTGTCTCAAGTACCTTAAGACATGGGGATGTCCAGCTTTTGTAAAAAAGCAGCATGCGGACAAGCTCGAGGCACGCTCAGTACTGTTTAAGTTTGTGGGATACTCAAAGAACTCCAGAGGGTATCTTTTCTATTCCGCAGAGGAACAAAAGGTTTTTGTTTCTCAGCATGCCCACTTCTTGGAAACTGAATTTTTAGAAAATCAGATAAGTGGGAGCGCAATAGAACTGGAAGAAATTCCAGAACCACAAGCTATTACTGAAAGCTTGGAAGAACCAGAAGTTTCAAGAGAACCGAACATCCCAGCGCCACTCCGCAGGAGTAGTAGGTAGTCTCATCCGCCCGAGAGATACTATGGTTTTCTCATAGACGGGGATAGAGAGGATTGCACTATGGATTATGGTGAGCCTACTAGCTTCCAACAAGCCATTCAGACCGGCAACTCGGTAAAATGGCTGGATGCAATGCGGGCCGAGATGGAGTCCATGTACACCAACAAAGTTTGGACTTTGGACTTTGCTCCAGAAGGGGTAAAACCCGTAGGCTGCAAATGGATCTTCAGAAAGAAGATTGATGTAAATGGGGAGGTTGAGACCTATAAAGCTAGACTTGTTGCAAAGGGTTTTCGTCAAAGACCTGGTTTGGACTATGACGAGACCTTTTCTCCAGTGGCTATGCTGAAATCCATTTGGATCCTTCTTGCCATTGTTGCCTTCCACGATTATGAAATCTGGCAGATGGACGTAAAGACGGCTTTCCTAAATGGAAGTTTGGAAGAGTGCGTCTATATGGATCAGCCGGAGGGATTCATTCAGAGTGGGAGCAGCTGTAGAGTGTGCAAGTTGCTAAAGTCCATCTATGTCCTTAAGCAGTCATCGCGGAGTTGGAACATCTGCTTTGATGATACTGTCAAAGAATTTGACTTTATCAAAAACCCAGATGAACCATGTATTTACAGTAAGATTGTAGGGAGAACTGTAGTATTCCTCGTCTTGTACGTGGAAGACATTCTCCTAATAGGAAATGATATTCTTATGCTACAGTAAGTCAAAAGATTCTTGTCACAGAGGTTCTCCATGAAGGACCTGGGCGATGCCAACTACATTCTGGGGATCCAGATCTATCATGATAGATCTAAGAGGATGTTGGGACTTTCACAGTCAAGGTACATTGACACCATACTGAAAAGATTCAGTATGGAAGATTCTAAGCGCGGTAATCTGCCGGCTTGTCACGGGATCACTCTCTCCAAAGAGATGTCTCCCAAGACTGATTTGGAAAGGGATCGCATGTCCATTATACCCTACGCTTCTGCGGTAGGCTCTATAATGTATGCGATGTTATGTACTGTAGGGTTCCTAGGCATCCTATAGAGGTCTTACAAGGTATCAACCATGCCATTTTACAAAAATATGGTGCCGAGAAACCCTAGTTAACGGATCGTTGCTAGAAATCTAGGCGAAAAAGTAAACTAGTTAACACTTAACTACTAGAATACGGAAATTACAACCTTTGTAGATCCGGATATCCACCTCCACGGCTCCGTAACGAAGTCTCCTCGCTGTCCAAGTCGAACCCCGGGCTCTAGCGTCGGCTTCATCGGAGAATGAACGGGCTTGGTCATCGACGACGATGCCGAAGATGATCTACGTCGAGGCATCGCTAGATCAAGCTCCCACTTCACAAAGTGATGAAACTTGTGAAGAAAACACACTCTACTATTTGGCAAGAGGTAGAGGATGAAGAAATAGGAGGTGGGTTCTCTTTAGAATTGGATTTCTCACTCTTAAGCTCAAGTTGCCATTGATGGCCTCAAGGTTTCAAACTTGAAGATGAAGAAGAAGATGAGCTAGAATTATGATAAGTCTATTTCTAAATGAAAAGAAAACCAATACTTATCATAATCAAACTAAGGTTAAGTGTAGAGAGCAAACCATGGTAAGTAGGAATAGTTAGGGTTTAGCATGAAGACAAAATGGTCTTAGAGTCAAACCTTCATGAAGCTTCATCAAGCTTCATGACAAAAAGAAAACCATTTTGTTTTCATAAAATTATTTAAATAAATAAGAATGGATAAATAAATGAGAGAGTAAAAACAAAACCCTAATTATCTACTTAACCATGGTTTTATTCTTTACACTTAACCATTTAAACATGCATCATCAAACATGATACAAACAAGTGCACAAAAGTATATCACATATACATCATGCACATCAAGTGAGAAAATCCATATAAAGTGAACCAATACTAGCTAATGCAAAGTAATATATCAAATATATAATTATGCATTAAATCATTAAATCAACATTTGATTCAATGATCCGGTCATGTCGCACATAAGCGACTAGAATCGAATGTATCGATTTATCGAATCAATGATTCGATAACTAGGTCATATCGAATATAACCAATCGAAACATATATCGTGAGAATGAAATGCGGTATCACATACACGCATTATTCTCGGTCCTGCACATATCTCATATGCGCTCCTATTTCGTTTCGCTTGAGCCAGGAAACCTCTGTGTAGGACTCTAAAGACTCGTCAATACGCCGGTAGCAGATGATGATCATATCAAGCATCCACAAGCCGCAAGCGGTCTGCTAAACGTAACGGCCACCCGGGTATCGAGCGATCAGAAGATCGATGAGCTAGCCCGCTCACACTCCTGTGAATCCAACCAGTAACACTTACCGTACAGTCCGGTCTGTTCGTCTGATACGTCACATATCAAGTCTAGGGGTGGTAAACGTCAGACCCCAATAACCCGATAAGTCGTGCCGATGTGAGGCTCATAACGGGTCGAGAAACTACTGGTAACACTTACCAGCAAATCTCTGATCAGCCCTGGCCAGGGACTTCCCTGTTACGGCCAATCGAGCACAGCGCAACATCAACCCCCAATACCGGGAGAGACGAAACCCCTCCTATCGCTCATTGCCTCCATGTGACTCGGGACTGTACCCAAAGACCACCGTTTTGCACGCCCTCATGGACGTGGCAAGGTGGAGATCAAAGCACAGTGGGAATCACACAAGACTCTATGACGATCTCGGGTCTACAGACTAACCTGCACAAGTGTCACCTGAGAACTGCCATCTGACGTGAGGTATAATACCATCTGGGAGTTCTCGGCGAGTCCGTCCAGTGTACCCAGTCTCCACTGAGCACCCGTATACCATCCCTGATGTCAAACACCAATGGATATGGGATCATCCATCGCCCATCTCATGGGTCGAGAAGCGTATACGCTAGTCTATTCTGGTATATCGATGCCCCGTCTCGATACACCCACGACTAGGGACCTTGAAGGATGTACTTATGGACTACCATGTCCCCACTAGTATGATCTGCATCATAGTCCAGGTAGTCAAGTACACATCCTAAGGGCTTTACCAACATGCAACTATAAGACAGTTTAAAGAGACTAGTGTACATGTTAAGATAAAGAGTAACCAGATAGCATATTATCATATCGAGCAAGAAAGTCATCTCTATATATGTCCAAGCATCCAATATATTATACATCATCTGTACAATACTGGCCTCTAGGGCATACATACAACTAACAATCTCCCACTTGCACTAGGGCCAGCTACTGTAGTATCGCATACCGAGCAACCCGAAGAGTCTCTCAAACTGTGTCTGGGGAATGGCCTTCGTGAGTGGATCCGCCGTGTTGTTCTTCGTGTCAACCCTCCTGACCTCGATCTCCCGGCGATCAACTATCTCCCGGATCAGGTGATACCGCCTCAGAATATGCCTGGATCGCTGATGGGACCTGGGTTCCTTGGCCAAAGCCACCGCTCCATTGTTATCGCAATACAAAGGTATTGGATGCTCAATGGATGGAACCACTCCAAGTTCAGTAATGAACTTCTTGATCCAGACAGCCTCTTTGGCAGCATCGTTGGCAGCGATGTATTCAGCCTCCATTGTCGAGTCTGCCACGGTTTCCTGCTTGGAACTCTTCCAGCTAACCGCCCCTCCGTAAAGGGTAAAGACAAAGCCCGACTGCGACTTAGAGTCGTCCTTATCACTCTGGAAGCTCGAATCGGTAAAGGACTCCACTTGGAGTTCTCCGTTACCATACACCAAGAACATATCTCTAGTCCTTCGCAAGTACTTGAGAATGCTCTTCACAGCTGTCCAGTGACTCTCTCCAGGATCAGCTTGATACCTGCTCACTATACTTAGTGAGTATGCTACATCGGGTCTGGTACACAGCATCGCATACATGATAGAGCCTACTGCCGAAGCATAGGGTATCCCTTGCATGCGAGCTCTCTCCAAATCAGTCTTAGGAGACATCTCTTTGGAGAGAGTGACTCCAGAGATCGTGGGCAAGTTCCCACGCTTGGACTCTTCCATACTAAACCTCTTTAGTATGGTGTCAATGTACCTGGATTGGGACAATCCCAAAATCCGTTTGGATCTATCTCTATAGATCCTAATTCCCAATATGCAGGAGGCATCACCAAGATCTTTCATTGAGAATCTTTGTGATAAGAAGAGCTTGACCGATTGCAGCATAGGAATATCATTTCCTATCAAGAGTATGTCGTCTACGTACAATACGAGGAAGACAACCTTACCCTCTGCCACCTTCTTGTAGATACAAGGTTCATCTGGATTTTTGACGAAATCAAACTCTTTGATAACGACGTCAAAGCAGATGTTCCAACTCCGCGATGCTTGCTTTAATCCATAAATCGATTTAAGCAGCTTGCACACCTTTCCGCTGCTCCCACTGTCTACGAAGCCCTCTGGCTGAGTCATGTACACGCACTCTTCTAAATCACCGTTTAGAAAGGCGGTCTTAACATCCATTTGCCAGATTTCGTAATCATGATATGCAGCGATGGCAAGCATGATCCGGATGGATTTAAGCATAGCCACTGGAGAAAAGGTTTCGTCATAGTCCACACCTGGTCTTTGACGAAAACCCTTTGCTACAAGTCTAGCTTTGAAAGTCTCCACTTTCCCATCTACACCAAGTTTCTTCTTGAAGATCCACTTGCTCCCAATGGGTTTTACCACTTCAGGAGCAACGTCCAAAGTCCATACTTTGTTGGTGAACATGGATTCCATCTCGGACCGCATAGCATCCAGCCATTTCACTGAGTCCCCACTCGTGATGTCCTGCTCGAAGCTAGTTGGGTCATCATCCTCCATGATGCAATCCTCGCTCCCACCATCCATGAGAAAACCGTAGTATCTCTCAGGTGGGCGAGGAACCCTACTAGATCGGCGGAGAGGCTGGGGTTCATCGGGAACTACGGAATCCTCTGGTTCAACCAAATCTTCTGTTGTAGTCTGTATTACTGGAACCTCTTCCAGTTCTACCTCAATGCCACTTATCTGTTTCATAAGAAAACTTTTTTCTAAGAAAGTGGCATGTCGAGAAACAAACACTTTTTGTTCCTCGGAGTGGTAGAAGATATACCCTCGCGAATGTTTGGGATATCCAACAAACTTACATAGAACAGACCTTGCCTCGAGCTTGTCCGGATTTTGTGTTTTAATATAGGCCGGACAACCCCATATCTGAATAAAATTAAGACATGGTCTCTTGCCATTCCATATCTCATATGGAGTGGTAGGCACTGATTTGGTCGGAACTCTATTCAGTAGGTATGCAGCAGTCTCCAGTGCATATCCCCAGAAGGAAATAGGTAACTCAGCTGTACTCATCATAGAGCGCACCATATCTAATAGGGTGCGATTTCTCCGCTCCGATACACCGTTGTGCTGTGGTGTATATGGAGGAGTCAGCTGAGAGAGAATCCCATTCTCTTTTAGGAAGTCCCGGAATTCATTGCTCAAGTATTCACCTCCTCGATCAGATCGTAGGATTTTAATACTTTTTCCGGTTTGGTTCTCAACTTCTTGTTTATATTCCCTAAATTTCTCAAAAGCTTCTGATTTGTGTTTCATCAGGAACACATATCCGAATCTAGAGAGATCGTCAGTGAATGTAATGAAGTACGAAGAACCATCCCTGGCATGTGTAGACATGGGACCGCATACATCACTATGTATCAGTCCCAAGAGTTCGGTAACTCTTTCTCCGTGTCCCGTAAACGGAGTTTTGGTCATCTTGCCTTTGAGACATGACTGGCAAGTGTCATAAGATGAAAATTCAAACGGATTTAAATATCCATCTTTATGCAACTTAGCTAGTCGTGTCGCATTGATGTGGCCCAGTCTACAATGCCATAAGAAGGATTCGTTGAGTTCAGAACTCTTCCTCTTGTGTGCGTTTGTTATGCTAAGAACTGTTGATTGATTTAGAACATAAATGCCATTGCATAACGTGCCTGATCCAACCAACTTTTGGTTACGGAAAATGTTCATAACATTGTCCTGTAATACAAAATTATATCCCTCTTTACTTAATAAAGAAACCGATATAATGTTGCATATCAGGTTCGGCATGTAATAGCATTCGTTCAGAACCAATGTATTACCAGTTGGTAATACAAGGTGATATTCCCCGACAGTCTTGGCTGCAACAATTGCACCATTTCCTACTCTTATGTCTTTATCACCTTCTCCAAGTTCTCTACCTTTCCTAAGCCCATGTAACTGATTACATATATGGGATCCTGACCCGGTATCCAATACCCAGGACGTAGAGCAAATGGAGAAACAGTTCCCAGTAACGAACACACCCGAAGAAAATGCATCAACATGTATTTTCTTCAATCGGGTGGCTTGGGAATCCTGGTATTCCCCTATATCCTGTTCATTCCTATAACTCTTATAGGAAAGAACGGAACCAACGTTCCCCAGCACAGTATAACATGCGGGTTCGGTCAATACATCCATATTATTATCTTCATTAGGGCATGAAATGGTCGCTACCTGGAGAGAGAGAGAGAAGAAAACACTTTAGCGTATGCTCGTGCAAGATCAGATTGGTTATTATCTTATCTAATCAGGATGGCTCCCACTGCTTTTTATCAAATCTTCCTTCAAACCCTAAAAGGAAAGACTAGCCGGGATTAATTACACACTACAGGTTCGCCAATCTTTCAGCCAGGCCAGTGTCGGTACTTTGAGGGAGGTCCCCCGTGCTTTCGCACGAACCTAATTAATGTAAACCTCGTTTTCCCAGAGGCGTAACCCCGTTGACACCTTTCTATACACCTACTTGATCGGCTAATTGCAATGTGTAAAACTCTCCCAGGAGTAACTCTTACTCGCAGCGGGTATCGGGATCCAACTATCTCATAGAAGGTATGCAATCTCATTGCAAATTTCAACACTTGAAATTCCCGATAATATTTTGCCCCTAGCATCCTATGACCTTGACGGAGGCCAAACAACCCATAGTCTGCTAGTCAAGTTCAACCCGTCATTTCCTGATTGAATTAAACCCATCCACACGACCCTTGACGGAGGCCAAACAACGCCGTACGAATACCCTAATCCAATCGCATCATGTGCAAGCAGATAAGCACTAGTTAGCTACCGTACACTGCGCCTTGACGGAGGCCAAACTACCGCAGCACGAATACTAACTAATACTTATCTGAAATGACGGAGGGCTACGCAGGTTTTTCATAAAAACCATGAGCGTAATGAACTTGATATCGTTGTAGAATCAAATGAAGTTTTGAAATGGAGTGATTTTGAGGCTTTTCTAGTTTTGCTAAAGGGGTCACTCCCGATGAAGGGATCGTCGGCCCTTTCCTCGTCGAATGAGGTGCGGGATATATCATATATATCGCTGTGCAAAGCAAAAAACCCAAAAGCAGTCAAAAGCAAACCGAGTGTGTAGCATCTGCCAGTTATTGCTAAAGGAGTCACTCCCGGTGAAGGGATCTCGGTCCTTTCCTCATCGAATAAGGTGCAGGGTATATCATATATACCGCTGTGCAAAGCAAGAACTGTAGCTACCTGTTTTATTTTAAAATTCGATTCCACAACATCTTAGGTTTCTTATCTTTCATTAATCACATTAATGAAGTCCCATCATTTAAATACCTAAACATCACAGATAGATATGACGTACACTTATGCCATCCGCATTCGCCTCGATGTCCCCTCGTGCACCGTTAGGTTAGGTAACTAACGACAGAGCAGGGCAGGGCTAGCGCGGGTGTAAAACATAAGTAACGTCTATATAATATATCATATATACTATATACTATAACCATTACAGAATCACAACACAGATATCGCAGCAGAATCAACATATGAAATATTGGATATACTAGGACGTCCGTGTTTTCAATACGAGCCAGTATAAAACACGGATTCCACGGTCGTGATGAATAGCCAATCCCACACCCCTAGACCCCTACGAGAGCGGCAAGCAACCCTGCCAATTCTAGGGTTAGGAGACCCGGACTCGACTCCTCGAGTTGGTCTCCCACTGGACCCCAGAACCCGGTTACTTGTGCTCCCCTCCTTGGGTCTATCCTAATGCGGAAAAGTAAATAATATACAAAGGGTGACAACTTCCGCTACCTGGAAGTGCCCCAAATGAAAGAATATTACATACAAGTTTTTACATGAATGAAAATGAAAAACACTCATCTCACATAAAAAACCCCGGCTATTCGAACACGACAATCCAATATAACATATCCAGCAACACATAACATCACATGTCATCAACGTAAGTAAATATGCGCATCCCAATTGTCGTTGACATATAGCAACGAAACCGGCGATATCACATATTACACTTACGGTCACAGAAAAGAAAGTGTAAAACTACAACAATTGGAATCCGCAACTTCTTTAGACATCGCATGCCTAATCAAATGAAATACTTAGACATCACATGCCTAACAGATATAAATCCCGCATTTTAGTCTCATTATCGAAAACTCTTTTCAATATCAAATGAAACTAAACCGCTAGATTTATATCATTCATTCAGTTATCACATAACTGTTTGTGAATTCCAATTATTGTATCCCATTCCAGATAAATAGAATATATTAAACTTTCCGATCGAACATTCGAACACCCAAGTTTTCCGAAACCATCCAACACATGAAATAGGTTCAAAGATATTCGTTTCATGCCTCAGTACCAACGGTCCAGCCGTAGAAGGGTCAAGCCAACGCCTCACATGTGGCACGCCGTACTGCCCCAAACCCGAAGGTTCAAAGGGCAGTTCAAGACGGTCACATAATCGAGTTAAGGTTTGTTGTCTTCTAGAGGGACCATCGCGTTACTTGCACTACTCAGAACGTCCTTAAACCATACAATAATCCAACACTTGGATATTTTTGGCAGGGGAAAGATTGGGTATTTATATCCGGTCGAACTTTTTAACATATTCATAAAATTATCCGGAAAACACTTAGACATAGTTCGATAATCCGATCGAATCGTCGATTCCCTATACAACCCCAGAATACTCAACTCTGGAGTCAAATTAAAATTCCCAGAAAACTCAGAACAATTAATCAGGAATTACTGTGCAAAAACCAAGGGCTGACGTCACTATTTAGCCGCGGAACCGCCGCACTTTGTACTGTTCACTGGAAACGTTTTGCACAGTAATTCTTAGATTTTATTGCTGAATTTTTTAAGCAATTTTAATTGACAAAAAACCACAAATTTGAAAAATTTCCAGAGAGCTATTTTGGGGTTGGGTTTTCAGTTCGTCCTGGTTTCAAACTCCGTCTAGACTTCGCCTAAGGCTCTAGCTAGGCTCTGATACCACTGTAGGGTTCCTAGGCATCCTATAGAGGTCTCACAAGGTATCAACCATGCCATTTTACAAAAATATGGTGCCGAGAAACCCTAGTTAACGGATCGTTGCTAGAAATCTAGGCGAAAAAGTAAACTAGTTAACACTTAACTACTAGAATACGAAAATTACAACCTTTGTAGATCCGGATATCCACCTCCACGGCTCCGCAACGAAGTCTCCTCGCTGTCCAAGTCGAACCCCGGGCTTTAGCGTCGGCTTCATCGGAGAATGAACGGGCTTGGTCATCGACGACGATGCCGAAGACGATCTACGTCGAGGCATCGCTAGATCAAGATCCCACTTCACAAAGTGATGAAACTTGTGAAGAAAACACACTCTACTATTTGGCAAGAGGTAGAGGATGAGGAAATAGGAGGTGGGTTCTCTTTAGAATTGGATTTCTCACTCTTAAGCTCAAGTTGCCATTGATGGCCTCAAGGTTTCAAACTTGAAGATGAAGAAGAAGATGAGCTAGAATTATGATAAGTCTATTTTTAAATGAAAAGAAAACCAATACTTATCATAATCAAACTAAGGTTAAGTGTAGAGAGCAAACCATGGTAAGTGGGAATAGTTAGGGTTTAGCATGAAGACAAAATGGTCTTAGAGTCAAACCTTCATGAAGCTTCATCAAGCTTCATGACAAAAAGAAAACCATTTTGTTTTCATAAAATTATTTAAATAAATAAGAATGGATAAATAAATGAGAGAGTAAAAACAAAACCCTAATTATCTACTTAACCATGGTTTTATTCTTTACACTTAACCATTTAAACATGCATCATCAAACATGATACAAACAAGTGCACAAAAGTATATCACATATACATCATGCACATCAAGTGAGAAAATCCATATAAAGTGAACCAATACTAGCTAATGCAAAGTAATATATCAAATATATAATTATGCATTAAATCATTAAATCAACATTTGATTCAATGATCCGGTCATGTCGCACATAACCGACTAGAATCGAATGTATCGATTTATCGAATCAATGATTCGATAACTAGGTCATATCGAATATAACCAATCGAAACATATATCGCGAGAATGAAATGCGGTATCACATACACGCATTATTCTCGGTCCTGCACATATCTCATATGCGCTCCTATTTCGTTTCGCTTGAGCCAGGAAACCTCTGTGTAGGACTCTAAAGACTCGTCAATACGCCGGTAGCAGATGATGATCATATCAAGCATCCACAAGCCGCAAGCGGTCTGCTAAACGTAACGGCCACCCGGGTATCGAGCGATCAGAAGATCGACGAGCTAGCCCGCTCACACTCCTATGAATCCAACCAGTAACACTTACCGTACAGTCCGGTCTGTTCGTCTGATACGTCGCATATCAAGTCTAGGGGTGGTAAACGTCAGATCCCAATAACCGATAAGTCGTGCCGATGTGAGGCTCATAACGGGTCGAGAAACTACTGGTAACACTTACCAGCAAATCTCTGGTCAGCCCTGGCCAGGGACTTCCCTGTTACGGCCAATCGAGCACAGCGCAACATCAACCCCCAATACCGGGAGAGACGAAACCCCTCCTATCGCTCATTGCCTCCATGTGACTCGGGACTGTACCCAAAGACCACCGTTTTGCACGCTCTCATGGACGTGGTAAGGTGGAGATCAAAGCACAGTGGGAATCACACAAGACTCTATGACGATCTCGGGTCTACAGACTAACCTGCACAAGTGTCACCTGAGAACTGCCATCTGACGTGAGGTATAATACCATCTGGGAGTTCTCGGCGAGTCCTTCCAGTGTACCCAGTCTCCACTGAGCACCCGTATACCATCCCTGATGTCAAACACCAAAGGATATGGGATCATCCATCGCCCATCTCATGGGTCGAGAAGCGTATACGCTAGTCTACTCTGGTATATCGATGCCCCGTCTCGATACACCCACGACTAGGGACCTTGAAGGATGTACTTATGGACTACCATGTCCCCACTAGTATGATCTGCATCATAGTCCAGGTAGTCAAGTACACATCCTAAGGGCTTTACCAACATGCAACTATAAGACAGTTTAAAGAGACTAGTGTACATGTTAAGATAAAGAGTAACCAGATAGCATACTATCATATCGAGCAAGAAAGTCATCTCTATAAATGTCCAAGCATCCAATATAATATACATCATCTTTACAATACTGGCCTCTAGGGCATACATACAACTAACATGTACCAGACCAGATGTAGCATACGCATTGAGCGTTGTAAGCCGATATCAGTCGAACCCAGGAGAGAAACACTGGATAGCGGTAAAGAATATTATCAAGTACCTGAGAAGGACTAAGGAGATGTTCTTGGTGTATGGCGGAAATTACCTCCAGCTTGAGGCCTTTGCTGACTCCAGCTTCCAGAGTGACAAGGATGACTCCAAGTCCATGTCGGGATATGTCTTTACCCTCAATGGAGGGACGGTTTGCTGGAAGAGTTCAAAGAAGGAGACCGTTGCAGACTCAACTATGGAGGCGGAGTACATAGCTGCTTGCGATGCCGCAAAGAAAGCTGTCTGGATGAAGAAGTTCCTCACGGAGCTTCAGGTGGTTCCTACTATTGTTGATCCAATACCTCTGTATTGCGACAACAACGGCGCTATAGCTTTAGCGAAGGAACCCAGGTCCCATCAGAAGTCCAGGCACATTTTGAGGAGGTACCACATGATCAGGGAGATCGTAGATCGCCGGGAGATCGAGGTGAAGAGAGTAAATACGGAGAACAACACTGCAGATCCACTCACGAAGGCCCTACCCCAGACTCAGTTCGAGCGGCTGATCGAGATGATAGGTCTTCGATACGCCAGTACATGGCCTTAGTGCAAGTGGGAGATTGTTAGTGTATATGCCCTAGAGGCCATTACTGTATCATCACAGTTGTATAGACAATCTTGCTCAAAATGGTAATATGCTACTTGGTTTGTTTCTACTTTAATATGTGCATGTGTTTCTTTTAGCATATCGCTTATACATATTAGTAGAGCCCTTAGGACCTTTGCTTGATTACCAGCGTTGTGATGGCAGTCATACTTGTGGGGGCTGGGTAATCTATAAGCACATCCTTATACAGGTCCCTAGTCGTAGGACTATTGAGACAGGGCATCGATACTCCGGAGTAGACTAGCGTATACGCTTCTCATCCCAGCACGGGAGGTGGTCTGTCCCACAGTCATCAATACGTCGTACTGGAGATAGTATGCGGGTGCTCGTTAGGTTACGAGTACACTGGACAGGACTCGTCGGGAACTAATGGATGGTATTATACCTATCGTCAGTTATCAGTTCCCAGGTGACATGAGTACAGCTTAGTCCGCTGACTTGATACTGTCACTTCGCCTCGAGTGTGTTCCCACTGTACTTAGATTACAACCCTACCATGGCTCAAAGGAGTCGTGCAAACAGGTAGTAGTTGGGTGCAGTCCCGAAGCACTTGGAGGCAGTGACGGTTAGACAGGATTCGTCTCTCCCGGTATTGGGGGTTGACATCGCGCTGTGTCTAGGAGAGCCATTACACGAGTAGTCCCTGGCCAGGGCAAGCGAGATATACTGGTAGGTTTCCAGTGTTATCTCAGGGTATTTTGGGCCACACTCCGACACGACTTGTACCGCTATTAGGGGACTGACGTTCGCCACCCCCTAGGCCCGCCATGCGATGTATCAGACGAACAGACGGACTGTACGGAGATTGTCACATACAGGCTCAGTTGGAGTTCGGATGGGTTTACCTCATCGGCCTTCTTATCGACATCTACCTGGGGACCGTTACGTACAGCTAGTGTCGCTTGCGGTCTGTGGTTAAACCCACTGCCAGCGTAGTGTCGAGTCTTTAGAGTCCCACACAGAGAGTTTCCCTGCACTGAGCGAAACGTGTAGAGGCCGTATGGTTTTACGGCAGGGCTGCGATCACTTGCGTACACTTGTGTGCGTATGTTGTTCGGGCAGGAAATACTAGTGGGCTTTGGATTAAGCCGGATCCTAGTATTGCACGGATGGATTTTTTTTGTCTTCAGTGCATTCGCAATCTACGGAATGCGGATGCGGGTGTGTATGCACAGTTTTGAGGAGTGATGAAAGAGGAGGCGCCTCATTAGGGTTTTGGCAGTTGGTTCGGCCAAAACCATTATGTGGCAGGCTCATTAGGGTTTGGCAATTTGTTCGGTCAAAACCATTATGAGTCGGAGATGTTGTTTACTAATCCTATTAGTGATAATTATATGATGGCTAATTGCTTTGACCATTTGACCCTCTTTGACCACACTTGACTTTGTTAACCGTTTGACCAAAGTGGACTTTTGACCTTCATGAGAGCTCCAGAGTTTTCTTTGGATTTCTTTTTATTTCTTGATTTATGAAAATGGTCATGTCATTAGTGCCATCAACTTTATCATGATAGGATTAGTAATGATGATATTTGAGTATTATTGCAACCATGGTTGTTTTTCTCTTGATTAAGCTTTTTCATTTCTTCATTCTCATTCTCTCTCTTAGAAAAGAAATGAGAAAGAGTTCCATGGTTGCTCCTCCTTCTTCCTCCTCTTGATTCTTCCTTTGATCTCATGTGTTGAGAGAAAAAGGATTCCACTTGACAAAACCATCCCTCTACCACTTCTACACAACCTAGGGCTTCTAGATTAGCGATCTCGTCGCCCTAGTTACCTCGGCTCGAGGTGGAGCTCGGTGTGCAACTCTCGGGTGGATCGTCTTCGACTCAAGAAGGCCGCGGAGGTGACCAAGGTCCGGATCGACACTTGGAGCTTGGATGGACGAGCGGGACAGCGGAATGAAGACCCGAAGGACCGGTTTCGTGAGGTATACTTTCTACAGCATAGTAGTTAAAGCCTCTTGTAGTTTACTAGTTACTGGTTTAGCAAAGATCCGTGCTCTAAGTCCATGTTGCCTTGCGCCAAATCATTGTTTTTCGTCGTTTCCGCCTCCCTGTAAGAACCGGGATGTGCAACGTGGACTTACATAGCCAAGGCGTAGTGTACGGTTGCTAAGTGATGTCTTCCTACACAGCATATGATGTGATTAATTAGGACAGGCATGTGACTTTGTTGACCTTAGCCAAAGGTCATGTGTATGGGTCTAATTAATCAAGAAATGACGGGTTGAACTTGACTAGTGCTTATGATTTGTTGACCATAGCCAAGGTCATGAGTGCTAGGGGTAAAAACCATAACGGGAGTTTCAAGTGTAGAAATTTGCAATGAGATTGCATACCTTCCATATGATGGTTGGATCCCGATCCCACTGTGAGCAAGAGTTTCTCCCAGGAGAGTTTTGCACTTTACAATTAGCTAACTTATTAGGTGTCTAGAAATGTGTTAACGAGGCTACGCCTCTGGGAAAATGAGGTTTACTTTAATTAGGTCCGTGCGAAAGCACGGGGAAGCTCTCTCAAGTACCGACACTGGCCTGGCTGAACATTTAGCGAAGTTGTAGAAGGTAATTAATCCTGGCTAGTTTTCCTTTTAAGGTTTGAAGGGAAATTTGATAAAAGCAGTGGGAGACATCGATTAAATAAGATAATAACCAATCTGATCTTGCAAGAGCTTTCGCTGAGTGTATTATTTTCTCTCTCTTAATGGCAGATACCAATGACAGGACTCAAGCTTCAACTAGATAAAAATAAACCGAATGTGACCAATTATAAAGACTGGCTGAGGAACATTAACATTGCCTTGACTTATGATAAGGTATCATATGTCGTCACGGCTCCATCCCCGACTGTCCTAGGTCCTAAATCTTCAGTTGCGGATAGGGAAGTCTGCAAGACATGGGACGCTGACTGTGCCACGGCCAAATACCTTGCGCTTGCATCGATGGATAACACACATCAAAAGCAGCACGAGCAGATGGATGTACAATCCATTTTTCTCCATACAAAAGAGTTATATGGGGAGCATTCTCGTGTCCTACGATACGAAGCATCTAGAAAGCTGTTTCAGATGCAGATGGCTCCTGGCACACCAGTAGGTGACCATGTTCTGAAGATGATAGCTCTTATAGAAGAGCTTGAGGACCTTGAATGGTCAATGAACAACGAACAATATACTGATATTATTCTGCAGTCTCTCCCCTACCTTTGCTCAATTTGTAGTAAACTTCAACTTGCACAACATGGAGAAGTCACTACCTGAACTCCTCAATATGCTGACGAGTGCAGAGAGCACGCTAAAGTCAGTGAAGACTCCCGCTTTGATTGCTGGGTCATCTTCCTCCTCTCACCCAAAAGCCAAGGCCAAGGGAAAGATGAAGAAGAAACCCGCCAAACCTAGAGGTGGAGTTAAAAAGTTTAAGGGGAAAGACATGTCCATGGCTAGGGAATTGGGGAAAGGGGAATGTTATCACTGTCACAAATCGGGAGATTGGAAGCGCAACTGCACTGAGTACTTGGATCTCAAAAGGAAGAAGCATGGTGATGCTTCCGCTTCAGGTGTGTTTGTGACAGAAAACTGTTTTTCTATAAACTCTGCTTCTGGGTATTAGATACCTGTTCCGGTTCTCACATTTGCAATTCTATGCAGGGGCTGAGAAATAGCAAAGTTTTGAAGACAGGTGACCATACTCTCCGGGTTGGAAATGGTTCCAATGTACTTGCGGTTTCAGTGGGAGAGTATCACCTGGGGTCGCTACTACAAATAAGGGTTGCCCCTACGAATTTATCCGTAAGGGCAAACCACTGCCCCTACGGATATCTCCGTAGGGGCGAAAAAATAACCTGTAGGTGCAAACACCGTAGGTGCAAAATGAAGCCCTGAACTTGCCCCTACGGGCAAAATCTTGCCCCTACGGAGTTCTGTGTAGGGCCAGTTTCACCTACGGAGTAGGCCGTAGGGTAAAAAAAGTTATTTTATTTATGGTTTTTTTAAATATATTAACTGTACCTACGGATATCTGCGTAGGTCCTTATCCGTAGGGGAAAAATATCAGGATTTCTGATATTTTGCCCCTACGGATAACTCCGTAGGGGCCTTTGTTTGCCCCTACGGATATGTCTGTAGGGGCACTCCCAATCCCCTGGTACTGAGATCAGGGGGGAAATATCAGTTACTGCTGATATTTTTCCCCTACGGTTTAATCCGTAGGGGCAACATTTGTACCTACGGATTAATCCGTAGGTACACATTATCTGTATTTTTTTTTAAAAAGGGGCTGCCTGATTTTTTCCCGCCCTGTGCACAATAATATATATATCGATAAAATATAAAATTAATCATCACACAACATATATCGCAGTATTCATAATCACATCTCATGCATATAATATACAAAAGAAACCCAAAAACTGAATATGATATAAATATAAACCAATATCAATATCATTTCAAAATGTAGTACAATAAATATGATATAAATAAATACATGTTTCAAAAAATAAGAATCAAAAAGCTACCCTAGCTCGGTCCAGCTCTACCTCTGATAAACGATAGAATAAAGCGCGCCTGCTCCTCGGTCAATAAACCATGCAATTTGGCGCGTGTGGGAGTCTGAGCGGCCTATGGAGCTGGAGATGTGGTCTGCGCAGCCGCCGTCAAGGTAGTCCCTTGCAGAGCCGCGGCTGCAAAAGTCTGAGCGGGCGGTGGAGCTATAGGAGCTGTCTGCGGAACCGCAGCCGATGTAGTGGCTTACGGAGGCGCAGCCGAAGGAGATGCATGTGGAGGCTCGGCCGATGTACCCTGTCGCGTCTGGACCTAACGTGTGTAAGAAGCGTGTAAGAACTGTGTATTATTCGAATTCGTATCATTATCAAGTTATTTCAAAACCCCATTTGGATATCTAGTTTGGAAAATCGTTGTTTATTTTAATTACATATGTATGTATGATTAATCAAACCTAAGTCTAAAACCAAATAAGCTCAAGCTACGTACTAATTATGGATATGTTGATATCTATAATATGACATGATATTTTACTATAAAGTAGTAAACATACCAGCATCTTCTTCAACTCCTGAACGGTGGCCCTCAAGCTCTCCAGTTCCTGCTGGACACGTCGCTCACTGGAGACGGAGGAAGTAACCGCCGGGGTGGAGTCTAACCTCATATAGGCCTTGCTTGGGCCCAGTCCCCGGCCTCTCTCCCAACCTCCATGGTGCCCTCCGTATGCGACGTCCAGAACTGGGGTCAGCAGCCTCGGATCGCTCTGTCCGGTAAAATCGATCCCCGAGACCTCGTCCTGCTCAACCACCCGCTCCTACACCCACATTAAGCAGTAAAGTATAAGTATAAAATTTAAACTTGAACCTTCCAAAACTAAAATTTAAAATATGGGTAGAGTAAATATTAACACTTACGTAATATTCCTGGGTAGCGACGTCGGGATATCGAAGCTCGCCCGTGGCGGGATCTGTCGAGGTGCCGTGGACGGCAAGATATGCGGACAGCACGCTCGGTGTACCACCTTGCGCCACGGTCCGAGCTGTCTGCAATATTAAAAAATAACTCTTAATATTAGAAATATTAGAAATATTAGAAAATAACTCTTAATATTGCAGAATATCACAAAGGTCGGCCTATTGTAATTTACCGATAACTCCATGGCTCGAGTAATATTCCTCGAGCCACCGGTGTAAGTAGGGCGACCCCTCTTCGCCGACTTCCTGTTCTCTGTATTCTGAGCGGCCTGTTTCTGCACAACGCATTAACATTTAGTTTTCTAATTAAGGAACACAAAAAAATAAATTATATCCTAAACAATAAATTACATTTAAAATACATACCTGTTTGCGTTGGGAGTCGAAATATTCGCACAATAGAGGCCATGTCTCTATGTCGACTCTCGCAAACGCCGGAGTAGATAGGAGGGCCGCTCTTTCTGCCTCGGGGGTCGCCATCCATAGGGAGTAGCAGTCGGCCTTCAGCTCATTCCTATTGTATCGGACCTTTGCCTGCATGTTCTTCATCAGGCCATTGTATAGAGCATGAAGGTCGAGCACCCTCCCCGGGTGATCAGGGTCGGCTAGAGGCTGAAAATCGTAATCCAACTGAAAATACAAAAAAAAACATTGTTATTAGATTGCAAGTGTTAATAATAGATATATTGGATAAATCAAATGAAAATATATATTAATACCCGAGCCTGATCAAAGAAGCGGGCGAATGAGCGCTGGTGCTGCTCGCCCCACTCAACGTGAAGTGGATAGTTCTTCACGAGCCGGCTCTCATCCCCCATATACCGGCCGAACCTCTCGGTATGAGGACCGGTATAGCGATAGTCAAGGGTAAAAAAGAGGGGGAATGCTGCCTCCCCCTACCTCTGTCAGGCCTCAGCCTATGGGACTGATTCGGGCCTCGAGTCCCCCTCTGGGGATGGGGAGGCCCTGCGTCTGCAAGAAATATCAAGACAATCAATATTAAGACAAAGTTGTATTAAGAAATCAAGGTTAAACGAAAATTGAAGTGTGATATATACCTCCGGTGACTATCGCACGAGCCTGGGCCCGGGCAGCAGCACGAGCGGGACGATAGTTCCTCCGGTGAGGAATAACCGGGGTCCCGGATGCGGACGCATCCCCTCCAACTAGAAAATAAACATTGATGCTAAATTTCCATAAAGTTCATATTTATTCTATAGAGCATATGTAAAATGAATAAATATTTTATATTTATTCATACTAACTTGCAGACGATGCGGAGGGTATGGAAGCGGCAGGAGTGGCCCCTGCGGAAGATGTGGACGCACCACCTATAATTAGACAATTAAAAATAGATTATATAAGTAATTGCAAAAAGAATGTGTAGATCAATAATATAACGTTCTATATCAATATGCATGCACTATAGGATATATAAACATACATGGAGGAGCGGGAGTGGCCTCTGTCCCAGATGCGGACGCATCACCAACAACTAGACAATCAAACATTGACAATATAAGTAATTTTGACATAAACATGGATGAATATCTGTAATATTACATTCAAAATGGATATGCGTGCAGTATACCTGGAGGTGTGGCAAAATCCACACGGAAGGAGGCATCCGAAGGGGTCTCCGATCTGGGTGCAGGATCAGCCCTCTGAAGCTCCCTACGGAGCTCTCCGGGCGGTAGAACCGCTTTGCCTCTGCCTCTGCCTCTGCCGCGGATGGAGCTCCTGCCGCCCCTCGCTGCTCCCGACATCGTCATCAAATCTAGATAAACGGTTCGTGGACGCATTAGACAATCATTAAAAGTATTGACTATATATGTATAGAGCATAAAATGTAAAGTAATAATATAACATTACTGATAACCTTTTTCGTTTCGTGGGTGCATTATACATATCTACTTGGATTTCATCGTCGATATCATTTCTAACGCAGGTAACTTCATGATCGGTCGAAGACAACCCGTCCTTCGAAACAGACGGTAGGAGCACTTTAAGCCTTCTCTCTTCTTCGTCCTCATCGATGTCCTCGAATTCTGGGATATCATAGACATCTCTGGTTTTCCATCGGCATAGAACACTCCATCTCGGATGCTTCAAACACTGTGAGTAGTATACTTGGAACGCTTGATTCAGAAAGATAAACGGATCTTCCTGACTATAAAATCGAAGTGTGTTCACACTGGTCAATCCATATTCATCTTTCCAAGTCCCAAGATTGCTTCTCCACCTGTCCGTATCGGTTCGCGTATCGTACCAAGTACACTGGAATATATAAAAGGGTTCTGATCATCCGGGATAATGGATGCCGAGTATACAATTTAAGTACCCATAATAAATCACACCGTCCGATCCTACCGTCGCAATCCCACTATTCTGAGTGCTTCTAGATGTTTCTATGTCCTTAACTTCGAATTTGTATCCAAGGACACCAAATACTTTGTAATATGCAACCTCCATACTAGGAAATTGAGCTAAACATCTTGAATCACTCTCAAATGATGCAGACAAGTTCGGATCGTGGATCTAACAAAACAAATTTTACGACAAATACATAATGATACAAGTTTAGATTAAAACTGATAGCAATAAAATGTTATTCGAATAACTTACATGATCTGTGACCCAATCACAAAAATTATCCTGATGATATTTTTCCAAACGTTCTTCGTTCCAATAAGGATGCCCCTCACGTACCTCGTTAAAATGAATTCTGTTTTCGACAAATAATTGTGACATTATTATTATATCATTTCATACACACACAAACACAGATATAACAATTAATCTAAAAAACTTACTCTCTAATTTGTTCAAGACATGCGCAATTAAGCAAGATAAACCGGTATATCTTGTTGATAAACATAGTGTCTACCCTATTATACTCGGCTTTACCATATGGCCCGTCTTGAATTCTTCGTGGTCGGTTAAGCCTTGTCTAAATGTTCTCGTCCAGATAGAGGGAACAAAATGCGGTTGCTTCATCAAGAAGATAACCTTGCACGATAGAACCCTCTGGTCGATTTTTATTGCGTATATACTTCTTAAGAGTGTAGAGGTACCTAATGAAAATATGTTGAATAAATAAATACGGGCATACAGGACAACAATAAATTTATAAATTGCGCGAAACGAAAAATTACACGTACCTCTCGACGGGATACATCCATCGATATTGTACCGGCCCGGCTAACTTCGCCTCAGTTGCAAGATGAACCGTCAAGTGTATTATAATATCGAAGAATGACGGTGGGAAAATACGCTCAAACTTGCAAAGTATCAACTCAACAGAATTTTCTAGTTTATCCAGCGTCACAACCTCCAGTGTTTTAGCACACAACTCCCTGAAAAAACAACATAGGTCGTTGATTACTAGACCAACCGAATCGGGGAGAGAAGTCCTGAGGGCTAATGGAAGAAGGTGCTCCACGATAACATGGTGATCATGACTTTTCAGCCCATCGATCTTGCCCTTTACAATTTTTATTTTCTTGCTGAATGATCCTGAGAAACCTGTGGGAACTTTCAAATCATGCAACACTTGTAGGAATCTTTTCTTCTCGGGTTGTGACGTATGATAAGCGGCATTGGGAAGTACAAACTTGCCCGGTTTACCTACTACCGGTCTAGGGTGCAATTCACTTCTTATTCCCCACTCTTGTAGATCCATCCGAGCATTCATGTTGTCTTTCGATTTCCCATCTTTACAAAGAAGCAAGTTAAGTATGTGCTCTGATACTCCCTTCTCTATATGCATGACGTCCAGACAATGACGCACTGAATTTGTAGACCAGTACGGAAGCTCGAAGAAAATGCTTAACTTGTTCCAAAATGGTGGTTTGACCCGTTTCGTCGGATCCATCCCGAAGGTCACATTATTGTAACCATCCTATTTAGCAGTCACGTCCTCTCCGGACAATGGGGATGGAGGTCCAAGAAGCTCCTGATGACCATCAAAGTGAACCGTGTCTAACCTATAGGGGTGGTCTGGTGGCAGGAAACGTCGATGGCCGCAATAACAAACCTTCCTGCTAAAATTCAAGAATTTCGATGTTGTGTGTTCATGGCAATGAGGACGTGCTTTGTGACCATGTACGGACCAACCTGATAGCATTCCATACGCAGGAAAGTCATTAATTGTCCACATTAAAGCCGCACGCAGTATGAAGGTTGTATTTGTGTTTGCATCATATGTCTCTACACCATCAATGAACAAAGATTTCAACTCCTCGATCAGAGGTCGGAGATAGACGTCGATATTGTTCCCCGGTGAGTTTGGTCCGTCGATAAGAAGAGGCATCATAAAGTATGATTGATCCATAGCCAACCAAGGCGACAGATTATAAATTATCATTACAACGGGCCATGTGCTGTGACTTCCAGCCATATAGTTGAATGGGCAGAAGCCATCAGTAGCCAGTCCGGGCCGGACATTACGAGGATCGCTACTGAATATTGCGTGCCTCCTATCGAAATCCTTCCATGCCGGTGAATCTCTTGGATGGCTCATTTTTCCATCTTCACTTGGAGGAGCACGGTGATGCCAAATCATTGCCTCGGCTGTTTTCTTGCACCTGAATAGTCTCTATAGCCTCTGTGTTATGGGAAAGTATCATGCTATCTTCACAGGTATATCAGGCTTCTTATCAGAATCTTTCGGCTCATACCTGGCCTCTCCGCATGTTGGACACTCTTTCAAATCTGAATTCTCTTTCCGGTACAACACGCAATTTTTAGGACATGCCTGAATCTTCTCGCACTTTAGACCCAAATCAGACATCATCTTCAGGGATCCATACCAGCTGTCGGGCACGTTATTTCTCTGGGGCATAGAATCTTTCAAGAACGAAAGAAGCATTATGAATGACTTGTTGCTCCATCCATTTAGGCACTTAATCTGGAAAAGTTGGACGAACCATGAGAGCGTGGAATACTTCGCATTCTTATAAATTGGTTTTCTAGCATCATTCTTGAAATTTTCATATTTATCCGCACGCGGTCCTTGACCGGAAGGAATGTCATCTTCGGTACGAATAGATTCACCTAGGGCAGCCTCTACCATATCCTCCATTTCTTCTGATGAAAATAAATTACCGTCTTCTCCTTCTGCCGCATTACCGAATTCTTCTTCTTCTCCTGCCGCATTATCGTGTTCTCCTTCTTCTTCTGCCGCAGTACTGCATTCTTCTCCTTCCCCGTGATATTTCCAAGTTGTATAAAGTCTAGTAAACCCATGTTTTACAATATGAAGCTCTGCCAATTCTACTTTCTGCCAGTACTTATTGCCACATCTATCGCACGGACAGAGAATCTTCTCTATTATGATCTTATTATGTGCGCGTGCAAATTCAATGAAAGCAGCAACTCCTGCGACAAACTTAGTTGCATACGTTATTTCCAATCCACATACATCCAGTCCTTAACTCTGACGTACTCATGGGCCATGTTAGACTGTATAACATATAAATTGTAGGTTATGGTGACTATATTGAGAAATATAAAAACGTAATAGTTACTGACAAAGTAGAAAATCCGTGTATATGCTTTGTGTGTGAGTTTGTCGTTGAAAAGAATAAATTATCGAACGTATGTTAACCGAGAGACGGGGACTAAGTGGCGCTTTTAGTTTCATATATGAGTATCGATGAGAATATGAAGGTTTCATATTATCATATATTGATTTTAACTTGAACATCTCGAATCACTCTCTAATTATGTGTTTGTTGTGTATTCTTGTTGTATGTGTGTGTTCCGGCTATCGGGGGTAGGCTTCTATCTCATTAAGAATGTATAGAGCGAACACCCATCACTTGTGCTTTCAACCGTTTCGAGTAAATTTCGGCAGCACCTCCCCGCTGTTCTCCGAGTACACTGTAATAGATAGATAATCATTTCAAAGCTGTGAAACAACGTTGAAATGAACATCTAATCTATCTTTGTACATAGAGAACCAGCGGAAAGGTACCGATGAAATATCTCGAAACGGATGAAAACACAAGTAAATGAAGGCGTTTGCTTTATACATTCTTAACTTGTCCATACGGGACAAATCTATGGGTTACCATACGATTGAATTTTCTCGTCGCGTAGACTATACGACAGTTGTTAGTATCGAGCTATACTGTCCGATATTTAACAACCTTCGTATAGTTCTATGTCACGACGAGCATCGCACGTATGTTAACCGATAGACGGGGACTAAGTGGCGCTTTTAGTTTCATATATGAGTATTGATGAGAATATGAAGGTTTCATATTATCATATATTGGTTTTAACTTGAACATCTCGAATCACTCTCTAATTATGCGTTTGTTGTGTATTCTTGTTGTATGTGTGTGTTCCGGATGTCGGGGGTAGGCTTCTATCCCATTAAGAATGTATAGAGCGAACACCCATCACTTGTGCTTTCAACAGTTTCGAGTAAATTTCGGAAGCACCTCCCCGCTGTTCTCCGAGTACACTGTAATAGAATAGATAATCATTTCAAAGCTGTGAAACAACGTTGAAATGAACATCTAATCTATCTTTGTACACGGAGAACCAGCGGAAAGGTACCGACGAAATTTCTCGAAACGGATGAAAACACAAGTGAATGAAGGTGTTTGCTTTATACATTCCTAACTTGTCCACACGGGACAAATCTATCGGTTACCATACGATTGAATCTTCTCATTGCATTGACTATACGACGGTTGTTAGTATCGAGCTATACCGTCCGATATTTAAAAACCTTCGTATAGTTCTATGTGTTAGTTATATGTATGCCCTAGAGGCCATTACTGTACATTGGATGTATATTGTAGTGGATGCTGGGACATATATAGGGAGGACTTTCTTGCTCGACATGATAGTATGCTATCTGGTTACCCTTTACCTTAACGTGTATGCTGATTGTCTCTCTGTTACATGTTGGTAAAGCCCTTAGGATCTGTACTTGACTACCTGGACTATGATGCGGATCATACTAGTGGGGACATGGTAGTCCATAAGTACATCCTTCAAAGTCCCTAGTCGTGGGTGTATCGAGACGGGGCATCGATATACCAGAGTAGACTAGCGTGTACCTTCTCGACCCATACAGATGGGCGATGGATGATCCCATATCCATCGGTGTTTGACATCAGAGGAGATATACGGGTGCTCAGTAGAGACTGGGTACACTGGACGGACTCGCCGAGAACTCCCAGATGGTATTATACCTCACGTCAGATGGCAGTTCTCTGGTGACACTGGTACAGAGTAGTCTGTTGACCCGAGATCGTCATAGAGTCTTGTGTGGTTCCCACTGTGCTTTGATTTCCATCTTACCACGTCCAAGAGGGCGTGCAAAATGGTGGTTTTTGGGTACAGTCCCGAGTCACATGGAGGCAATGAGCGATAGGAGGGGATTCGTCTCTCCCGGTATAGGGGGTTGATGTTGCGCTGTGTTCGATTGGCTATAACAGGAAATCCCTGGCCAGGGTTGCTGAGATTTACTGGTAAGTGTTACCAGTAGTTTCTCGAACAGTTATAGACCTCATATCGACACGACTTATTGAGCTATTGGGGTCTGACGTCTACCACCCCTAGGCGAGATATGCGACATATCAGACGATCAGACCGGACTGTACGGTAGTGTTACTGGTCGGATTCACTGGAGTGTGAGCGGGCTTGCTCGTCGATCTTCAGATCGCTCAATACCCGGGTGGCCGTTACGTTTAGCAGACCGCTTGCGGCTTGTGGATGTTTGATATGATCATCATCTGTTGCCGGCGTATTGACGAGTCTTTAGAGTCCTACACAGAGGTTTCCTGGCTCAAGCGAAACGAAATAGGAGCGCATATGAGATATGTGCGGGACCGAGAATAATACGAGTATGTGATACTGTATTCAATTCTCGCGATGTGACATTGATCGGTTATATGCGATATAGCCGGGTTATCGGATCAAGTGTTGATTCGATAAGATGTTACTAATGATACCAGTCGGTTATGTGCGCATGACCGGATCATTAAATCAAGTGTTGATTTAATGATTTAATGTATAATTATATATTTGATATATTACCTTGCATTAACTAGTATCGGTTCACTTTAGACGGATTTTCTCACTTGGTTCGTGCGCATTGCATATGCGATATGTTTTTGTGCAATTGTATGTATCATGTTTGATGATGCATGCTAACTTGAGTTTGTGTAAAGATTAAACCATGGTTATTCAAATGGTTAGGGTTTTGTTTTTCATATTTATTTATTTATTTATTTATTTTCTTTTTGGAAAAAGAAATGAGAAGAATGGTGGCTTTATTTGTTTTGTAGTTGAATATTCTTGAACCTTTGACTTTGTCCACCATTCTTATCTCATGCTTAACCTAACCATTTGTTTTAACCCTAGTTCACTCTCTACAACTAACCATGGTCATGTTATGATAAGAATGAGTTTCTTTTCTAATTAAACTAATTCTTTTTATAACTATTTCCTCCTTCTTCTTCATTCTTCAAGAAGAAGAAAGCTTACCTCATCAATGGTGATTGATGAATTAGAGTGAGAAATCCAATTCTAAAGTTAACCCAACTCCTATTTCTTCATCCTCTACCTCTTGCCAAGTAGTAGAGTGTGTTTACTTCACAAGTTTCTTGACTTGGTGAAGTCGGAGCTTGATTTAGCGATGCCTCGACGTAGATCATCTTCGGCATGGACATCGACGACCTAGCTTGCCCATTCTCCGACGAAGCCGATCCTAGAGCCCGGATTTGACTTGGACAGCGGAGAGGACTTTGTTGCGGAGCTATGGAGGTAGAGCACCAGATCTACAAAGGTTGTATTTCCGTTTTTTCATTAGTTAAGTGTTAACTAGTTCAATGTTCGCCTAGACATCTAGTTATCGATCCGTAGTTTAGGGTTTCTCGGCACCATAATTTTTGAAATTGCCATGGATGATGGCTTGGGAGACCTCACTAGGGTGCCTAGGAACCCTACAGTGGTATCAGAGCCTAGCTAGAGCCTTAGGCGAAGTCTAGACGGAAATTGAAGTCCGAACGAACCCGAAACCCCGATTCATACATGCTCTCTGTCCATTTTTTAAAATCTGGTATTTTTCAACATTAAAAATATTCAGAAATATCAGCAGGCAATTCTAAGATATACTGCAAAATTCGAGTTACTGTTTCTATCATTCTGCCGTGTTTCCGCGGCACGAGCCTTGCTCGTGCGGCGGAAACGCGGCCATTTTGTCGTTTTACGCAGCTTGTTTTCTACAGTAATTCTTATTGTACTGTGCTAGTGTTTCTGGGAATTTTTAATATTTTTTCCAGAGTTGAATTTTTCTGAGTTGATTTGGGGATTCGGTGTTTCGATCGGAGTATCAAATTTTGTCTATGTGGCTTTCCGGATAAATTTTAGAATATGTTAAAAAGTTCGACCAGATACAAATACCCAATTTTTCCCCTGTCGGGAAATTTCCAAGTGTTGGATTTTTCCGTAGTTTAACGACGTTCTAAGTAGTGCAAGTAACACGATGGTCCCTCTAGAAGACACAAACCTTAACTCGATTATGTGACCGTCTTGAACTGCCCTTTGAACCTTCGGGTTTGGGGCAGTACGGCGTGCCACATGTGAGGCGTTGGCTTGACCCTTCTACGGCTGGACCGTTGGTACTGAGGCACGAACGGAATGTTGTTATACTTGTTTCATGTGTTGATCAGTATCGGGAAAACTTGGGTGTTCGAATGTTCAATCGGAAAGTTTAACATTTTCTAATTATCTGGAATGGGATACAATAATTGGAATTCACAAGAAGTTATGAGATAACTAAATGAATGTTATAAACGTAGCACTTTAGTCTCACTTGATCGGTTGCCACGGAATTTTGATGTGATCAAAAGTCCGTCGCAATCACGTAGCGTACGCGGATACTCGCCGGGTAAACTTAATAGACAGCCTCACTCCATAGCCCCGACCAAGTGACTGTAGGAGAACCCCGTCGCCGAAAGCATCCGTCCGGGTGCTCGCGGTAGCGGTGTTCCGCCTTGGTGCACTTCGTCGACGGTATCAGGGGTGCGGCCGTCTACTGAAGTTTGCGACGAGCATTCGATCAGGATGTCGGGAATCTTGTTGAATTACCCGACTTGATATTGAAAAGTGTTTTCAATGATGAGACTAAAATGCGGGGTTTATAATTGTTAGGCATGCGATGTCTAAGGTATTCATTTGATTAGGCATGCGATGTCTATGCTGATTGCGGATTCCAACTGTTGTAGTTTTACATTTTTTTTCTGTGACCGTAAGTGTAATATGTGATATCGCCGGTTTCGTTGCTATATGTCAACGACAATTGGGATGGACATATTTACTTACGTTGATGACATGTGATGTTATGTGTTGCTGGATATGTTATATTGGATCGTCGTGTTTGAATAGCCGGGGGTTTTTATGTGAGATGAGTGTTTTTCATTTTCATTCATGTAAAAACTTGTATGTAATATTCTTTTATTTGGGACGCTTCCAGGTTGCGGAAGTTGTCACCGTTTGTATATTATTTACTTTTCTGCACTAGGATAGACCCAAGGAGGGGAGCACAAGTAACCGGGTTCTGGAGTCCAGTGGGAGACCAACTCGAGGAGTCGAGTCCGAGTCTCCTAACTCTAGAATTGGTAGGGTTGCTTGCCGCTCTCGTAGGGGTCTAGGGGTGTGGGTTTGGCTATTCATCACGACCGTGGAATCCGTGTTTTATACTGGCTCGTATTGAAAACACGGACGTCCTAGTATATCCAATATTTCATATGATTCTTCTGCTGCGATATCTGTGATGTGATCATGAGATGTTCTGTGATAGATACAGTATATAGTATATATGATATATTATATAGACGTTACTTATGTTTTGCACTCGCGCTAGCCCTGCCCCGCTCTGCCGTTAGTTACCTAACCTAACGGTGCACGAGGGGACATCGAGGCGAATGCGGATGGCATAAGTGTACGTCGTATTTATCTGTGATGTTTAGGTACACAATTGATGGGACTTCATTAATGTGATTAATGAAATAAAAGAAACCTAAGATGTTGTAGAATCGAATTTCAAAATAAAAACAGGTAGCTACAGTTCTTGCTTTGCACAGCGGTATATATGATATATCCTGCACCTTATTCGATGAGGAAAGGACCGAGATCCCTTCACCGGGAGTGACTCCTTTAGCAATAACTGGCAGATGCTACACACTCGGTTTGTCTTTTGATTGCTTTTAAGAGTTTTTGCTTTGCACAGTGATATATATGATATATCCCGCACCTCATTCGACGAGGAAAGGACCGACGATCCCCTCACTGGGAGTGACTCCTTTAGCAAAACTAGAAAAGCCTCAAAAGCACTCCATTTTAAAATCATTTGATTCTACAACGATATCAAGTTCATTACGCAATAGGTTTTCAGAAAAACCTGTCGTAGCCCTCCGTCATTTCAGATAAGTAGTAGTTAGTATTCGTGCTACGTTTGTTGGCCTGCGTCAAGGCGTAGTGTGCGGTAGCTAACTGGTGCTTATCTGTATAAGCATATGATGTGATTGGATTAGGGTAGTCGTGCGACTTTGTTGGCCTGCGTCAAGGGTCGTGCGGGTGGGTTTAATTCAATCAGGAAATGACGGGTTGAACTTGACTAGCGGACTATGGTTTGTTGGCCTGCGTCAAGGTCATAGGACGCTAGGGGCAAAATATTATCGGGAATTTCAAGTGTTGAAATTTGCAATGAGATTGCGTACCTTCTATGAGATAGTTGGATCCCGATACCCGCTGCGAGTAAGAGTTACTCCTGGGAGAGTTTTACACATTACAATTAGCCGATCAAGTAGGTGTCTAGAAAGGTGTCAACGGGGTTACGCCTCTGGGAAAACGAGGTTTACAGTAATTAGGTTCGTGCGAAAGCACGGGGGACCTCCCTCAAAGTACCGACACTGGCCTGGCTGAAAGATTGGCGAACTTGTAGTGTGTAATTAATCCCGGCTAGTCTTTCCTTTTAGGGTTTGAAGGAAGATTTGATAAAAAGCAGTGGGAGCCATCCTGATTAGATAAAATAATAACCAATCTATTCTTGACAGAGCGCACGCTGAGTGTTTTCTTCTCTCTCTCTCCAGGTAGCGACCATATCACGCCTTAATCAAGATAATAATACGGAATATTGACCGAACCCGCTTGTTATACTGAGCTGGGGAACGTTGGTCCCGCTCCAACTTATAATTGTTATAAGACAGAGCAGGAAATTGGGGATTACCAGAATTCCCGTGCCGCCCAAACGAAGAGAGTGCATGCTGATGCATCATCTTCGGGTTTGTTCATTATACAGAACTGTTTCTCAGTATCCTTTACGTCCTGGGTATATGATACCAGATCAGGATCCCAGATATGTAATCTGTTATATAGGGCTACAGAAAGGTAGAGAACTGAGAACGGGTGATAAGTTTCATGAGGCAGAGAACGGGGCAAGTGTTGCAGCCAAGTCTGTTGGTCACTGTCACCCTGTATTACCAATACATTGATTCTGAACGAATGTTATTAGATACCGAACCTGATATACCAAATCATATCACTCTCTTTGTTAGAAAAGAAAGGATATAATTTTGTGTTGTTGGATAATGTTTTGAACATTTCCTATATCAAAAGTTGATCGGTTCAGGCACGTTATCTAAAAGCATTAATGTTCTAAATCAAACCACAGTTTTTTGTATACAGAACACACACAAGAGGAAGAGTTCAGAAATGAACGAGTTCTTCTTGAGGCATTGTAGACTAGGTCAGATCAATGTGACCCGACTAGCTAGAGTTACATATAGATGCATATTTAAATCAGTTTGAATTTACATCTTGTGAAACTCGCCAGTCATGTCACAAAGATAAGATGACCATAGCTCCGTTTACTGGAAACAGAGAAAGAGTTAGTGAACTCTTGGGATGATACATGTTGATGTATGTAGGTCCCCTGTCTACACATGCCAGGACCGGTTCTTTATACTTCATTATATTCTCTGATGATCTTTCGAGATTCAGACCTATGTTCCTGTTGAAACACAAGTCCGAACCTTTTGAGATATTCACAGAATATAAGTTAGAAGTAGAGAACCAAAATACGGGTATAAGTATTATGTCCTTTGATGAGATCAAGGAGGAGAATACTTGAGCACGGAATTCCAGGACTATTCTAAAGGAGAATGAGATTCTCTCTCAGCATTACTCCTCCGTATACACCATAGCACGATGGTATATCGGGGCGGAGCAATCACACCCTATATGATAAGGTGTGCTCTATGATGAGTACTACTGAGTTACCTTTTTCCTTTTTGGGAGTTATGCACTTGAGAAGCTGCATACCTATTGAATAGGGTTCAAATCAAATCAGTTGCCTACCACTTCATATGTGATATGGAAAGGGAAGAGCCCATTTCTTAAGTTAGTTAAGATTTGGGGTTGTCTGGCCTATGTTTAAAAGCAAAATCCGGACAAGCTCGAGGCAAAGTCTGTAATGTAGAAATGGAAAGGTTCCAACTATACAAAATACAGCAGATGATTTGGTACAACCAAAGGATTCAGTAGATGCCAACGAACCTCAGCCTCTCCGCCGATCTAGTAGGGTTCCTCACCCACCTGAGAGATACTTCTGTTTCTCTATGACAGTGGGAGCGAGGATTGCATCATGAGATGATGACCCAACTAGTTTCGAGCTGGCCATCAGGAGTGAGACTCTGTGAGAATGGCTGGATGTTTATCGATCTGAGATGGAATCCTTATACACCAACAAAGTATGGACTTTGGTTGCTATATCTGAAGGGTTAAATCCCCTTCAGGAGCAAGTATATCTTGAGAAGATTACTTGGTGTACATGGAAAAGTTGAAACTTTCAAAGCTAGACTTGTTAAAGGTTTTCGTCATTGACCAGGCGTGGATAATGATGAAACCTTTTCCCGTACCTATGCTTAAGTCCATCCAGATCCTACTTGCCACGGCTACATACCATAACTACGATATCTGGCGGTTGGGTGCCATGACTGCTTTTCTAAATGTTGATTTAGAAGAGAACGTCTGTAAGTACACAGCCAGAGGGCTTCGTAAACAGTGGGAGCAGCGGAAACGTGTGCAAGATGCTTTATAGGATAAAGCAGGCATCGCGGAGTTGGAACATCTGTTTTGATGAAGCGGTCAAAGAGTTTGACATCATCAAAATGGTAGATGAACCTTGTACATACAAAAAGGTAGTAGGGAGTATGGTGACGATCCTCGTAGAGTACGTGGATGACATACTCTTGATAGGGAAAGAGTTTCCTATGCTACGCTCGGTCAATCTCCGCTTATCACTAGAATTCTCCATATAGGATCAAAGTGATACCTACTAAATCCTGCATTTTGGATCTATGAGATAGATTTAAATGGATGTTAGAATTCTCACTAGATGTAGTGAGACGGTATCAACCGATCCTGGGGAGAATCACTGGAAGGGTTCCATGGTGATAAAGACGACTGAATGTCAGTCACAGGCATTGTCTTAACCCTCAGTAAAGGGACGGTATGTTGGAAGAGTTCCAAGCTAGATACCGTGACATACTAGACGATAAAGGCAGGATACATCGCTACTTAAGATGCTACCAAAGTGGCTGTCTGTGTGTATATTGGTTCATGAGATGAACTATGTTCCTCCCATTGTGTGACAATGGAGTTGTGGCTTATGCCAAGGAACGCCGGTCCCATCAGTGATCCAGACATATTCTAAGGCAGCGTCACTTGATCATTGAGATGGTTGATCTCCAGGGAGATCGAGGTTAGGAGGGTAGACTCAGAGGACAACACAGCGGATCCACTCACAAAGGCCTGTTCCCAGAGAGAGACTTTTATGGGATGGTTGAGTATGAGATACTGCAACCACTGCTACAGATGGCCCTAGTGCAAGTGGGAGATTGTTAGTTATATGTATGCCCTAGAGGCCATTACTGTACATAGGATGTATATTGTAGTGGATGCTGGGACATATATAGGGAGGACTTTCTTGCTCGGCATGATAGTATGCTATCTGGTTACCCTTTACCTTAACGTGTATGCTGATTGTCTCTCTGTTACATGTTGGTAAAGCCCTTAGGATCTGTACTTGACTACCTGGACTATGATGCGGATCATACTAGTGGGGACATGGTAGTCCATAAGTACATCCTTCAAAGTCCCTAGTCGTGGGTGTATCGAGACGGGGCATCGATATACCAGAGTAGACTAGCGTGTACCTTCTCGACCCATACAGATGGGCGATGGATGATCCCATATCCATCGGTGTTTGACATCAGAGGAGATATACGGGTGCTCAGTAGAGACTGGGTACACTGGACGGACTCGCCGAGAACTCCCAGATGGTATTATACCTCACGTCAGATGGCAGTTCTCTGGTGACACTGGTACAGAGTAGTCTGTTGACCCGAGATCGTCATAGAGTCTTGTGTGGTTCCCACTGTGCTTTGATTTCCATCTTACCACGTCCAAGAGGGCGTGCAAAACGGTGGTTTTTGGGTACAGTCCCGAGTCACATGGAGGCAATGAGCGATAGGAGGGGATTCGTCTCTCCCGGTATAGGGGGTTGATGTTGCGCTGTGTTCGATTGGCTATAACAGGAAATCCCTGGCCAGGGTTGCTGAGATTTACTGGTAAGTGTTACCAGTAGTTTCTCGAACAGTTATAGACCTCATATCGACACGACTTATTGAGCTATTGGGGTCTGACGTCTACCACCCCTAGGCGAGATATGCGACATATCAGACGATCAGACCGGACTGTACGGTAGTGTTACTGGTCGGATTCACTGGAGTGTGAGCGGGCTTGCTCGTCGATCTTCAGATCGCTCAATACCCGGGTGGCCGTTACGTTTAGCAGACCGCTTGCGGCTTGTGGATGTTTGATATGATCATCATCTGCTGCCGGCGTATTGACGAGTCTTTAGAGTCCTACACAGAGGTTTCCTGGCTCAAGCGAAACGAAATAGGAGCGCATATGAGATATGTGCGGGACCGAGAATAATACGAGTATGTGATACTGTATTCGATTCTCGCGATGTGACATTGATCGGTTATATGCGATATAGCCGGGTTATCGGATCAAGTGTTGATTCGATAAGATGTTACTAATGATACCAATCAGTTATGTGCGCATGACCGGATCATTAAATCAAGTGTTGATTTAATGATTTAATGTATAATTATATATTTGATATATTACCTTGCATTAACTAGTATCGGTTCACTTTAGACGGATTTTCTCACTTGGTTCGTGCGCATTGCATATGCGATATGTTTTTGTGCAATTGTATGTATCATGTTTGATGATGCATGCTAACTTGAGTTTGTGTAAAGATTAAACCATGGTTATTCAAATGGTTAGGGTTTTGTTTTTCATATTTATTTATTTATTTATTTATTTTCTTTTTGGAAAAAGAAATGAGAAGAATGGTGGCTTTATTTGTTTTGTAGTTGAAGATTCTTGAACCTTTGACTTTGTCCACCATTCTTATCTCATGCTTAACCTAACCATTTGTTTTAACCCTAGTTCACTCTCTACAACTAACCATGGTCATGTTATGATAAGAATGAGTTTCTTTTCTAATTAAACTAATTCTTTTTATAACTATTTCCTCCTTCTTCTTCATTCTTCAAGAAGAAGAAAGCTTACCTCATCAATGGTGATTGATGAATTAGAGTGAGAAATCCAATTCTAAAGTTAACCCAACTCCTATTTCTTCATCCTCTACCTCTTGCCAAGTAGTAGAGTGTGTTTACTTCACAAGTTTCTTGACTTGGTGAAGTCGGAGCTTGATTTAGCGATGCCTCGACGTAGATCATCTTCGGCATGGACATCGACGACCTAGCTTGCCCATTCTCCGACGAAGCCGATCCTAGAGCCCGGATTTGACTTGGACAGCGGAGAGGACTTTGTTGCGGAGCTATGGAGGTGGAGCACCGGATCTACAAAGGTTGTATTTCCGTTTTTTCATTAGTTAAGTGTTAACTAGTTCAATGTTCGCCTAGACATCTAGTTATCGATCCGTAGTTTAGGGTTTCTCGGCACCATAATTTTTGAAATTGCCATGGATGATGGCTTGGGAGACCTCACTAGGGTGCCTAGGAACCCTACACTATGTCACGACGAACATCGGACGTATGTTAACCGATAGACGGGGACTAAGTGGCGCTTTTAGTTTCATATATGAGTATCGATGAGAATATGAAGGTTTCATATTATCATCGAGTATCATATATTGGTTTTAAATTGAACATCTTGAATTACTCTCTAATGTTGCGTTTATTGTGCATTCGTGTTGTATGTGTAACATGATTTTAAACCATTGAGATCAAGATTGATAGAACTGATCATCCTACATTGCAATGGCATTCATCTACCAAAAACTATTATTGCAATGGCATTCATGTATAATAATCAACAATTAAAACTACAAATGTAGGATACTGATATCATAAAGCGTTATACACAACATATGAATTCACATGACTGAAACATGCATCAAAAAAACATGTTCATCCAAAAGAAAGGCCACTGTCAACAAATATAGACAAATACGTCATAAAAACAGTAACTAATTAACAAGTTGATTAGCATCTGGATCAAGAAAATGATAGGAAAAACAATTGACTATGATCTATAATGACAAGTCTATTACCATGACTCTCGACTAACAAAGGTGGCTTTTCGTCCTCGGTAGCTTGATAATTGAGATTTCGTGGCGAATAAAAATATGCATATACCGTTTGACCGGGAACTTCAATAGGAAACTCAATGAGGTCGGGTGTACTGAAGTACGCTTTTTATTTCGCTATATCAGGTGATGAAGCCCAAGCCCTAGCTAGCCCCAGCCCCACCCCAACCTAACCCTATCGAAGGTAAAGAACGTCCTTACATTTTCATATTTCTATTAATGATGCAAGTCTCCACCAAGTCAAATTCTTGCAATATCATTCTTTTTAGAGTATGTCTAATTTAATAGATAGAATTTTCAAAGTTGGGCAACCAAGAAAAAGTAACAAGGGATTTTACATACATGCCAAAGCTTTGATTATTTATTTATTTATTTTCCATTTCATATTAGTACTTTTATATGTTTGATGATGGCAAGAAATACAAATTATATTAGAACATTGTACATACCTAATTTCCACTTGAAATCATTTTTTTCTTTTATCAGTACTCGTTGACATATAGTAACAAACAATGTTTGATTAGAAGGACCCAAGATTTTCTCGATCAACAATAATTTTAGTTATCAAACTAGGCTAAAATTGCTGGAAATTCCTCTCAGGTTTGCCAAATTCAGCAAACCCCAACCCCAACCTAACCCTAACCCCAGCCCCAGCCCCAGCCCAGCCCCACCCCAACCCCACCGCAACCCCAACCTAACCCTAGCCCCAGCCCCAGCCCCAGCCCCAGCCCAGCCCCAGCCCCAGCCCCAGCCCAGCCCAGCCCCAACCTAACCCTAACCCCAGCTAAACCCCAACCCCAACCCTAACCCTAACCCCAGCCGCAGCCCCAGCCGAACCCCAACCCTAACCCCAACCCCAACCCCTGCCGAACCCCAACTCCAACCGCAACCGCAGCCCCAGCCATGAACCCTAGCCCTAAAATAATAAAAAAATTGTTTAGTTGAAGATTTACTAACCTGTGCGGTGGAGGAGACGATCGATCGGTGGCGACAACGAAACGGAGGCGATGACGAAAACGGCGACGAGGAAGAACGGTGACGAGAACGGCGGTGGCGACGACGAGAACGGCGGGAGAGATTTGGGGATTTTGGTTCGCGCGCGATCGAGAGAGAGAGAAAGAGATAATCAGCGTAGGCGATCTGTGCCTTTTAATTAAATCGCTATTTAGTTGCCCCTATGGATTTGTCCGTAGGTCCTTGGTTTGCGGCTCCGTAGGTGCAAACACCAAATTAAGATTTAATATTATTAATCTTGAACGTCTTTGACCGTAGGGGCAACCTTCTAGCCCTACGGCTTAATCCGCAGGGCCAACATAAATCTGCCCCTACGGATTTCAATATGTAGGGTTCCTAGGCATACTAATGAGGTCTCACAAGGCATCAACCATGCCAAATTCAAATTTTTCCGGTGCCGAGAAACCCTAATACGATCGTTAACTAGAGTTTAGGCGAAACTTAAACAAGTAAACAAATTTACTAGAAAGTGAAAGGGGCTACAACCTTTGTAGATCCGGTCCTCCACTTCCTTGGCTCCGTGTTGACGTCCCTCCGCTGCGTTCATCGGATCCCGCACTCTAGCGATGGTTTCGTCGAAGAAATGATCGGGCTAGGTCGTCGACTTCGATGCCGAAGATGATCTACGTCGAGGCAACTCAAGATCAAGCTCCAACTTCACCAAGTCATGAAACTTGTGAATAAAACACCTTATACTACATGGAAAGTGGTAGAGAATGAAGAAATAGGAAGTGGGTTCACTTTGGATTTGGATTTCTCACTCTTTTTCTCATGTCACCATTGAAGGTAGCAAGGTTTCTTCTTCTTGAAGAAGAAGAAGAAGAAGAAGAAAAGAATATGATAAGAATTATCAATAATAGAAAATAAAGTGATTCTTATCATTATGCAATCTTGGGTTAGTTTAACAAGTGTAGAGAATAAACTAGGGTTAGGTGAATGGTTAGGTTTAGGAAAGAAACAAAAATGGTCAAAGCTTCTTGAAGCTTCAAGGAAAAAAACAAAAGAAGCAACCATTTCTTTTCTTGCCCTAAAATAAATAAGTAAAATAAATAATTAAGAAAAGATAACAAAACCCTAACCATTCACTTAAACATGGTTTAAAGTAAACATACACCCAAGTTTGCATGTATCATCAAACATGATACAATCTAGTGCACAAAACTATATCATATATACAATGTGCACATCAAGTGAGAAAATCCATCTTAAGTGAACCAATACTAGTTAATGCAAAGTAATATATCATATATATAATTATACATTAAATCATTAAATCAACACTTGATTTAACGATCCGGTCATATCGCATATGACCGACTAATATCCAATGTATCGACTTATCGAATCAATCTTCGATTCGATAACTAGGTTATATCGCATACAACCAATCGATACATTCATCGCGAGAATAGAATACGGTATCACATACACGCATTATTCTCGGTCCCGCACATATCTCATATGCGCTCCTATTTCGTTTCGCTTGAGCCAGGAAACCTCTGTGTAGGACTCAAAAGACTCGTCAATACGCCGGCAGTAGGTGATGATCATATCAAACACCCACAAGCCGCAAGCGGTCTGCTAAACGTAACGGCCACCCGGGTATTGAGCGATCAGAAGATCAACAAGCAAGCCCGCTCACACTCCTGTGAATCCAACCAGTAACACTTACCGTACAGTCCGGTCTATTCGTCTGATATGTCGCATATCTTGCGTAGGGGTGGTAAACGTCAGACCCCAGTAGCTCGATAAGTCGTGTCGATATGAGGTCTATAACAGTTCAAGAAACTACTGGTAACACTTACCAGTAAATCTCAGCAACCCTGGCCAGCGATTTCCGGTTATAGCCAATCGAACACAGCGCAACATCAACTCCCTATACCGGGAGAGACGAATCCCCTCCTATCGCTCATTGCCTCCACGTGATTCGGGACTGTACCCAAAAACCACCGTTTTGCATGCCCTCTTGGACGTGGTAAGGTGGAAATCAAAGCACAGTGGGAATCACACAAGACTCTATGACGATCTCGGGTCATCAGACTAACCTGTACAAGTGTCACCAGAGAACTGCCATCTGACGTAAGGTATAATACCATCTGGGAGTTCTCGGCGAGTCCGTCCAGTATACCCAGTCTCCACTGAGCACCCGTATATCATCTCTGATGTCAAACACCAATGGATATGGGATCATCCATCGCCCATCTGTATGGGTCGAGAAGGTATACGCTAGTCTACTCTGGTATATCGATGCCCCGTCTCGATACACCCACGACTAGGGACCTTGAAGGATGTACTTATTGTTGGAGATAGTGCCCTCAGAGTCAATTATTGGATCACAGGCACGTGATTGCGATGATTGAGGGAGGACCTATCCCAGTAGGACAGTCTTACTCAAGATGATAGTATGCTATCTGGTTTACCTTTATCATCATGTACTGTTTCAGGTGACCTTACAGGTCGCTATTACACGTTGATAGAGCCCCTAGGATTCTTGCTTGACGACCAGCAGTATGATGACGATCATATACGTGGGAGCTGGGGTCTATAAGCACATCCTTAAATGGTCCCTAGTCGTGGGAGTTTCGAGACTGGGCATCGATACTCCATTAGTAGACTAGTGTATACAGTCGAGACCCCGACGAGGGGCGGTGGCCGGTCTCACAAGCCACTGGTGTCAGTTGGTTCACCTAAGATGTATACAGGTGCTCATTGGGTTATGAGTACACCGGACAGGACTCACCGGGAACCTGCTAGTTGGGATTATACCAGACGTCAGATAGCAGTTCCCAGGTGACATGTGTACAGGTTAGTTCATCGACCTGAGATCGTCATTTGTCTCGTGTGAGTTCCCACTGTGCTTTGATTACTACCCTACCACGACTCAAAGGAGTCGTGTAAACAGGTTTTAGTTGGGTACAGTCCCGAGCCACATGGAGGCAGTGAGCGGATCTGCAGGGGTTCGTCTCTCCCGGTATTGGGGGTGAGGTCGCGCTGTGTCTAGGAGAGCCATTACGCAAAGCCCTCGGCCGAGGCAGGAGATTTACTGGTAGGTATTCCAGTAGTATCTCAGGGCGTTCTGGGCTACACTCCGACACGACTTGTACCGCCTTTGGGGGTCTGACTTTTACCAACCCCCTAGGCCCGCCATGCGATGCTCATAGACGAACGGACCGGACTGTACGGATATTGTCACTGACAGGCTCAGTAGGGTGTCAGGATGAGTTCGCTCATCGACGTCCCTTTTGGTCAATAGCTGGTGGCCCGTCACGTATTGGCTTATACCTCTGACGTGCTAGTGGTTAAATCCACAGCCATTGTATTGACGAGTCTTTAGAGTCCACCACACTTTCAGTTACTCAAGTTTCGGGCGAAACGCTGTAGAGGCCGTATGGAGATATGGCAGGGTCCGATCAGATACGTGCGGTATTGCACGGATCAGGATCGGACAGTTTTGTACTAGTGGCCATATAGTAATATGGCAGGGTTCGATCTGATACGTGCGGTATTGCACGGATCAGGATCGGACAAATATTACTAGCCGGCTTTGGTTTAAGCCGGATCCTAGTTTAGTACAGTGTAGATTTTGTCTCATTGCATTTGTATCCGGTAGGAATACAGATGCGGGTGTGTATGCACGGTATCGGGGTTTTCCTGTAATTTATTACGGGACCAGTTTTCTGGAGTTGCCAGTTTGCATTCCGTTCCGGCCGGTTTTCCTTTGTTCTTTCCCGGCCGGACTTTTCCGATGGAGGGGGTTATTTGCAATTGTGCAAATAACATTTGTGGAGGGGGTTTCTTGCATATGTATTCATTATGATAGGATATGCATCTTATTCTTCCATGATGGTGCATTTATGAGATTTGATGTGATTAAGGTGTAAGCATGGTTGATGTTTTCTTGTCTTTGGATATGGTCACCTTCTCTTTCTCCTACACTCACCTCCCTCTTGATTTTGTTTCATATCCCTCCACCATTCCTCATTTGTGATGGCCGGCCACTTTTGTGCAAGGATGAGAGAAATTTCCATTTTGGTTGTAGCACATATTTCATCTTCTCATTCTTCTAGTTTTGGAAAAATGAAAGCACCATTTTTCCATAACCTTATTCCTCCATCAAGACAACTACAAACCCCAAATGAGACAAGCATCATCTACACTACATTCTACAGCAAATCTTGGGCACGTCGACTAGCCAGCTTCGTGCCCGAGTTGTCTCGGTATTGAGGTGGGAGCCCGTAAAAGATACAGACGATGTGGTGCCCTTCCGGCAAGGAGGCGATGACCGGAGTTTCCGCGGGAGATCGGGACGATGACGAGAAGACCGGAGGACTCGGATCACTCGGTATATCTCTCACCCTTTCTCTTGTTAGCTAGTATCGGTTAATGGTTACGATCCGGATATATTGTCCGCGGTAGCGCCAGTTTCCAAGTAAGGAAAATTTTTGATTCCGCATTTTGGCCTCGGATTGACGGCCGGGGAGCTGCCGTGGCGCAACATGGTATCAGAGCCACGCCATTAACCTTGTCTAGCTTGTTCTAATGTGTTTTGCTTATCCGATCGACCAAAATTCCAAAATCCGCGTTTTTGCATGCATCAGTTTTCTGTCGATTTTTCCCGGGCTCTAAAAATTTTTCAGGTCGTAGAAAATTAATGTACATGAAATTCTAAGACTACTGGGAAATTTCGACACAGTCAGTCGATTACCCAAGCGCGGAACCGCGGCAAAACCCCCCCTTGGGCCGCGGTTCCGCCGCGCATTATTGTCTTCACTGTATCATATTTTTCCAGTGGGATTCTGGGCTAATTTTTGGGGTTTTGGAATATTAATATTGGGCCCAGATTTTCTGTGAGTGCTACAGTATTGCTTGGGGGCCCACTTGTTAATGTTTGATCAATCGGATATTTTAAACACATTATTTCATAGTATTTACATTATATCTGCGACCGTGAATATCACTTGATCGGTAAATCCGGTCTAACTGCTATAGCCCGGTTAGACGGATTTGCGAACGTGATTTTCACGTTGATGTTCTATGTTTATGCTGTGATGTTGCGGATCGGTCGTGGGGGATAGCATGGATGCAATGCTAGTACCGTTTTGTTTTATATGTACATTTGATATTGCGGGGCGAGCGTCCGACATGTGGACTGCCGTCACTGCCTGATTGTATTATTCTTTTGGGGCACGACCTGGTTGCGGTCGATGTACCCGGTGTATGTATATTTTACTTTCTGTACTAGGGTTACCCCGCGGAGGGGTGCACGGATAGCCGGGTTCTAGAGGCCAATGGGCCCGCATCTCAGGGCATTGAGACGGAAGGGGTTTCAGTCTGGAATTGGCGGGCTATTCGCCGCACTCGTAGGGGGTACAGGTTGACCCAGGAGGGGTGCCCAAGTTACCGGATTCCGTGAAGTGCTGGGTGGTCCATTCACGGAGCTGAAGGGGGCTGCCTCGCTTCAGGTTTTGGCGGGTGACTTGCCGCACCCGTAGGGGTCTAGGTTTTCATTGCACAGGCTATCCACACGACCAGGGGAACGTCGGGTTTCAGCAGCGGCTCTGTGAAACCCGGGGCTTCCAGATATCTGTATTGTTCTGTGATGCTGTACATTTCTGTGATGTTGCATTTTATTCACGCCTTGAGCGAAATACTATATATTGGTATATATATTAGTAGATGTTGTATATGTTTTTCATCCGCGCTAGTCCAGTCCCCGCTCTGCCGTTAGTTAGCTAACCTAACGGGTGATGACGGGACCCAGTGGCGAATGCGGATGGCATATACGTACGTCAGTATATTTTCGTTCTTTGTGGTGTGATCAATTGATGGGACTGCATTGATTCAGATCAATGCAAGATAAACAAACCTAATCTGATGTTGTTGGAACACTTTTTCAAAAAGCTGTTATTGCAAGGACGTTCACTTTTGTTTTGCATCGTGGTATTCATTTGGAATATCCTGCTCCTCAGTCGACGAGGCAAGGGCCGAGATCCCTTCACCGGGAGTGACCCCTTGGACAGAAGTTTGCGTCAGGGCATTAACTTCACTATAGCCGATTACTTTTGCTTTGCATCGTGGTATTCAGTTGGAATATCCTGCACCTCATTCTACGGGGAAAGAGCCGAGATCCCTTCACCGGGAGTGACCTCTTTAGTAAAGGTTTTCGTCACTATATTTTCTAAAAAGGCTATGCAGTTTCTTCAACGATATCAAGTTCATTACGTTAGAGGTTTTTCGCCAAAAACCATTCGTAGCCCTCCGTCATTTCCTACAGGTATTATTTGGTATTCGTGCTGCGTTTGTTGACCTAGTCAAGACGTAGTGTTCGGTAGCTAAGTGGTACTTGTTTGTTGCATAAGTGGGATTGGTTAAGACAGTCGTGCGACCTTGTTGACCTAGTCAAGGGCACGTACGGGTGGGTTTAATGCAATCCAGAAAAATGACGGGTTGAACTTGACTGGCGGTTTATGGTTTGTTGACCTAGTCAAGGTCATAAACCGCTTGGGGTAAAAATCACATCGGGAGTTTCAAAAGAACTGAAACTTTCCAGACATGCGCATACCTTCTGGAGTGTGGTGACTTGAGTGGATTCCGTCAAGTTATCATGCGATGATAGTTGGATCCCGATTCCCACTGATGAGTTGGTTTACTCCTCGGGTGATCCCGACTAATTCTTCTTTAAGGTTTGGAGGAGAATTTGACGGTACAGTGGGAGGTTTCCAGATTAGATAAAGTGATAACCATTCTGATCTAGGTTAGAGTGCACGCTGAGTGTTTCTTTTCTCTCTCTCTTTGGCAGCGACCATTGACCCGACCCTGGACTATGACTCAGTGACCAAGTTGACCGAACCTTCTTAACACTGGCTTTTGGATTGTCAGAGCAGCTGCAAACCTCATTGCCACTCCTACTTTTACCCTTTTCTCCAGGACACCCCGTATTACTACGAACGTCCACTTCCATTGGACAAAACCATCGTATGGTTATATACGAACTCGAAGGACTTCGAGGATGGTTTCTGGTTCTGGAGAAAACGAATAGGATTATTCAGTTGTCTTTTCTTTTCACCTTCTCTCATTGTGAGTACTCCTTGGTTTAGGAGATAGTACACCTATTATGCAAATTGGATAGTCTTCTTCCAAACCTTAGGCTGGTGCCGAACGGTGGGGAATGAAGAAAACCCATTAGCATAACGATGGTGTGCAGAAGGTATTAAGTTAAGACAAAGAAAGGGATTAGTAAGAGGGCAAAGTAAATTGCGACTGCTATTCACAACCAAACCAAGTATTTCTTCGCCAATCCTAAATCACCTTTGTATTTCTCCAGGACACTCCGTATCACTGCGAAGATCCACAGTTTATTTGGATACTCCATCGTATGGTTATATACGAACTCGAAAGGAACTTGTTCCAGTTCGGGGATGGATTCTGGTTCAGGAGAAATAGGAATAAGGTTTATTCGGTTGTCTTTTATCTTCACCTTCTCTCGCATTGCGAGTGTTCCTAGGATTAGGACAGTACACCCATTATGCTTATTGGATAGTCTTCTTCCAAACCATAGGCTGGTGCCGAACGGTAGGGAAGGAAGAAAACCATTTGGCCTAAGGGGTGTGCAGAAGGTAATGACTAAAGACATATAAAGGGATTTGGAGAGGTGGCAAAGAATTATACGGTTATAGTTGTGAATCTGGATAATGGTAGAGGCATTACTAGGAATACCAGGATACCCCACCGAAACATTTCAATGTTTCAGTTTCACTGTGTAATGTTAAAAGAAAACTGATTTCCCGATAAGATACTTACTCCAGGGTATGTATTTACCAGGTATGATTCTCACATCTGTATGGTTTTACAGATGATGAGTGGGAGTAAGTTATTGGGAATTAGGTGACTATCCTCATTATATCGGGATTCGTTGTAATTGGTGATATTTGAGGAAGCCACCTGGGTTGTTTGCCGGTCGGCAAATATTTGGTTTTGAATATCCGTTGCTATGCACCAATTTCAAATTGATATATCTGTACGTCTATTTTCATAGAGTGAGATATACCTTTTGATATTATGTCGATGACATTTACCTATATCAGTGGATGGTTAGGTAAGGAGCATTAAACAGCGGTGTAATTCTTCTTAACCATAAGTACAGTTTTCAACCTACGACGCACAGTGTAAGAGTTGTTAGACTCAGCGGACTTATACAGAGTATTGTATGTTGTCCAGTGTCCATTAGGACAGAGGGGTTGGTCCTCATACTATATTCTGTTTACTTTTAACTTCTCTAGTTCTTAGACATGTGTTTCGTAGAAACACAGAGTCTGAGTTTTGAGGAGTTATTAGTATAAGAATAGAGTAGAGAACCAAGTATTTCAAGTATCGGGATTCTTCAAGGTGATCGAAGATGTAGATACTTATGTATGGTATTCAGTTGATAGTAATGATAAAGAGAAATTGCTTCTCTTTCAGGTTACTCATAATTGGAAGCATTCCTAAGTTGAGTAACGCTGATCGGCCTCCTTCCATTTAGTTGACATGCACTGGAGATAGCTGCATGATTTGAATCTGGTTCATTTAAATCAGTGCCTCTGGTTCTATATTGGATATAGAACAATTCATATCTTAACGATGTTAAGGTACGGGGAGTTGTCCGGCTTATGATTAAAACCAGACTCTGGATAACTCAAGGCACGTTTCTGTAATGGCTGTTTGTGGGTTGACCCAGGCTATGACAAGGGTTGATTTTCTACCATCTGGAAGATCAATAGTGATATTGTTCTTAACTCGCCACATTTTAAAAAGAAATGGATATTTTTCAAAAACAGTAGTGGGAGTATGGTAGAACTGGAAGTGATTCCAGAACCACAAACGATTACTGAAGATTTGATAAGGAACCTAAAGATTCAATCTGATTTGACATTCCATTGGTCACTCCGCAGATAAGGTGGGTAACTTCAGGCACCCGAGAGGCACTCAGGTAGCCTCAAGGACGGTGACAGGGAAGTTCTTGTTTACCCACACTTGCCATTGTTGTTGTTCCAGGCTGCGAGACCCGGCAGGAGGATGAGTATAGCGTCGTTCTAAACTAGCTTTAGAAGTGCGCGTCTATATGACTCTGCCAGAGGGTTGTCGTAGTCAGTGGGAGCAGCGGAAGCATTGGTGGACATCAGGCTTATGTCTATTTATAGACTAAAGCAGATATAGCGGAGATAGATCATCTATTTCTGATGTGAAGTCATAGGTTTGACTTCATCAGAATAGGGGATGGATCTGTTAAGAAGGTAGTAGGGTGTGATGTCCTGGTATTTGATGACATACACAGAGTAGGAAAGGAAACTCCTATAATACGATCGGTTATATTTTGGTTGTCACACAGTGTTTTCTCCACACAGGACTTGGATATTTTATCAGACATTCTGGTTACTAGATCTATAGTTTTTAGATCTAGATTTGGGTGGTTTCCTAATCTGGGTACCTTGACAGCATTCTATGAGTATTTAGAATGGACGACTCCTAGCACGGTAGTATACCTGCAGGTAATGGAGTCACCCTCTCTAAAGGTGTCTTACAGACTAAAGGGGAGAGGATGTGCATGATTGGCAGATCACTTGCTTAGGCAATTGAGTCAATCATGAGATGTCAAGTACCACACCAGATGTTGTTCTTGCAGTAGATGCAATAAGTTGATATTGATCCAATCCTGGAGAAACAGTCGGAAGCAGTTTTAGAACATAAGTTGATGTTCTAGGGATATGATAGCAGCAGCCTCCTTTATGAGACGGTTATCATTCCAGGCTTCCAAGGTGACCTGGACGACAAGGAGGTTGTCAGAGTTATAGTTATCCCTCTGACGAGGGGCAGTATTTTGGACAGGTGATCCAAGGCAATACTGAGGGAGGCATGGCGCAGGATACTGATTAAGTTCAGTTGACGATACAGTCTAAGAAGTTTGGATTTGGAGTTCATTTATGAGCTAGGTCCCATCAGACATCCGGACACATTCTAAGACAGGTATTGCTCATTTCGGGAGATGGCTTTCTCCGCGAACATGAGATATAGAGAGACATAGAAAGAAACTTCACAGCGGATCCACTCACTGAGGCTATTCCTCGAACGCAATAGTTTCGCAAACGAGCTTTGTGAGACTGACTAGTAGAGGAGTTGGGTGTTCGGTATCACACGGGCTGTGAGTATGCGACATTGCAATAATTAGCCTTGAGTGCAAGTAGGAGATTGTTGGAGATAGTGCCCTCAGAGTCAATTATTGGATCACAGGCACGTGATTGCGATGATTGAGGGAGGACCTATCCCAGTAGGACAGTCTTACTCAAGATGATAGTATGCTATCTGGTTTACCTTTATCATCGTGTACTGTTTCAGGTGACCTTACAGGTCGCTATTACACGTTGATAGAGCCCCTAGGATTCTTGCTTGACGACCAGCAGTATGATGGCGATCATATACGTGGGAGCTGGGGTCTATAAGCACATCCTTAAATGGTCCCTAGTCGTGGGAGTTTCGAGACTGGGCATCGATACTCCATTAGTAGACTAGTGTATACAGTCGAGACCCCGACGAGGGGCGGTGGCCGGTCTCACAAGCCACTGGTGTCAGTTGGTTCACCTAAGATGTATACAGGTGCTCATTGGGTTATGAGTACACCGGACAGGACTCACCGGGAACCTGCTAGTTGGGATTATACCAGACGTCAGATAGCAGTTCCCAGGTGACATGTGTACAGGTTAGTTCATCGACCTGAGATCTTCATTTGTCTCGTGTGAGTTCCCACTGTGCTTTGATTACTACCCTACCACGGCTCAAAGGAGTCGTGCAAACAGGTTTTAGTTGGGTACAGTCCCGAGCCACATGGAGGCAGTGAGCGGATCTGCAGGGGTTCGTCTCTCCCGGTATTGGGGGTGAGGTCGCGCTGTGTCTAGGAGAGCCATTACGCAAAGCCCTCGGCCGAGGCAGGAGATTTACTGGTAGGTATTCCAGTAGTATCTCAGGGCGTTCTGGGCTACACTCCGACACGACTTGTACTGCCTTTGGGGGTCTGACTTTTACCAACCCCCTAGGCCCGCCATGCGATGCTCATAGACGAACGGACCGGACTGTACGGATATTGTCACTGACAGGCTCAGTAGGGTGTCAGGATGAGTTCGCTCATCGACGTCCCTTTTAGTCAATAGCTGGTGGCCCGTCACGTATTGGCTTATACCTCTGACGTGCTAGTGGTTAAATCCACAGCCATTGTATTGACGAGTCTTTAGAGTCCACCACACTTTCAGTTACTCAAGTTTCGGGCGAAACGCTGTAGAGGCCGTATGGAGATATGGCAGGGTCCGATCAGATACGTGCGGTATTGCACGGATCAGGATCGGACAGTTTTGTACTAGTGGCCATATAGTAATATGGCAGGGTTCGATCTGATACGTGCGGTATTGCACGGATCAGGATCGGACGAATATTACTAGCCGGCTTTGGTTTAAGCCGGATCCTAGTTTAGTACAGTGTAGATTTTGTCTCATTGCATATGTATCCGGTAGGAATACAGATGCGGGTGTGTATGCACGGTATCGGGGTTTTCCTGTAATTTATTACGGGACCAGTTTTCTGGAGTTGCCAGTTTGCATTCCGTTCCGGCCGGTTTTCCTTTGTTCTTTCCCGGCCGGACTTTTCCGATGGAGGGGGTTATTTGCAATTGTGCAAATAACATTTATGGAGGGGGTTTCTTGCATATGTATTCATTATGATAGGATATGCATCTTATTCTTCCATGATGGTGCATTTATGAGATTTGATGTGATTAAGGTGTAAGCATGGTTGATGTTTTCTTGTCTTTGGATATGGTCACCTTCTCTTTCTCCTACACTCACCTCCCTCTTGATTTTGTTTCATATCCCTCCACCATTCCTCATTTGTGATGGCCGGCCACTTTTGTGCAAGGATGAGAGAAATTTCCATTTTGGTTGTAGCATATATTTCATCTTCTCATTCTTCTAGTTTTGGAAAAATGAAAGCACCATTTTTCCATAACCTTATTCCTCCATCAAGGCAACTACAAACCCCAAATGAGACAAGCATCATCTACACTACATTCTACAGCAAATCTTGGGCACGTCGACTAGCCAGCTTCGAGCCCGAGTTGCCTCGGTATTGAGGTGGGAGCCCGTAAAAGATACAGACGATGTGGTGCCCTTCCGGCAAGGAGGCGATGACCGGAGTTTCCGCGGGAGATCGGGACGATGACGAGAAGACCGGAGGACTCGGATCACTCGGTATATCTCTCACCCTTTCTCTTGTTAGCTAGTATCGGTTAATGGTTACGATCCGGGTATATTGTCCGCGGTAGCGCCAGTTTCTAAGTAAGGAAAATTTTTGATTCCGCATTTTGGCCTCGGATAGACGGCCGGGGCTCTGCCGTGGCGCAACACTTATGGACTACCATGTCCCCACTAGTATGATCCGCATCATAGTCCAGGTAGTCAAGTACACATCCTTAGGGCTTTACCAACATGTAACAGAGAGACAATCAGTGTACACGTTAAGATAAAGAGCAACCAGATAGCATACTATCATGTCGAGCAAGAAGGTCCTTCCTATATATGTCCCAGCATCCACTACAATATACATCCTATGTACAGTAATGGCCTCTAGGGCATACATATAACTAACAATCTCCCACTTGCACTAAGGCCATCTGTAGCTGTGGTTGTAGTATCTCATACTCAACCATCCCATAATAGTCTCTCTCTGAGAAAAGGCCTTTGTGAGTGGATCCGCCGTGTTGTCCTCTTAGTCTAGTCTCCCAACCTCGATCACCCTGGAGATCAACTATCTCCATGATCAGGTGACACTGCCTTAGAATATGTCTGGATCACTAATGGGACGGTCGTTCCTTGGCATAAGCCACAACTCCATTGTCTCACAATGGGAGGAACGAAGTTCATCTCATGAACTAATATACATCCAGACTGCCTCTTTGGTAGCATCTTAAGTAGCGATGTATCCAGCCTTTATCGTCTACTATGCCACGGTATCTAGCTTGGAACTCATCCAACATACCGTCCCTTTACTTGGGTAAAGACAATGCCTGTGACTGACTTTCAGTCGTCCTTATCACCCTGGAACCCTTCCAGTGATTCTCCTCAGGACCAATTGATACCATCTCACTACAACTAGTGAGTATCCTAATATCCAATTAGATCTATCTCATAGATCCAAAACCCAGGATTTAGTAGGTATCACTTTGATCCTATATGGAGAATCATTGTGATAAGCGGAGATTGACCGAGCGTAGCATAGGAAACTCCTTCTCTATCAAGAGTATGTCATCCACGCACTCTACGAGGATCACCACCATACTCCCTACTACCTTTTTGTATATACAAGGTTCATCTACCATTTTGATGATGTCAAACTCTTTGACTAACACATCAAAACAGACGTTCCAACTCCGCGATGCCTGCTTTATCACATAAAACATCTTGCACACGTTTCCGCTGCTCCCACTATTTACGAAGCCCTCTGGCTGTGTACTTATAGATGTTCTTTTCTAAAACATCATTTAGAAAAGCAGTCATGGCACCCAACCGTCAGATATCATAGTAATGGTATGTAGCCGTGGCAAGTAGGATCTGGATGGACTTAAGCATAGCCACTGGAAAAAGGTTTCATCATTATCCACGCCTGGTCGATGACGAAAACTTTTAACAAGTCTAGCTTTGAAAGTCTCAACTTTTCCATCTACACCAAGTAATCTTCTCAAGATATACTTGCTCCTGATGGGGATTTAACCATTCAGATATAGCAACCAAAGTCCATACTTTGTTGGTGTATAAGGATTCTATCTCAGATCGATAAACATCCAGCCATTCTTACAGAGTCTCACTCCTGATGGCCAGCTCGAAACTAGTTAGGTCATCATCTCATGATGCAATCCTCGTTCCCACTGTCATCGAGAAACCGAAGTATCTCTCAGGCGGATGAGGAACCCTACCAGATCGGCAGAGAGGCTGAGGTTCGTCGGGGACCATTGAATCCTTTGGTTCTGTCAAATCATCAGATGCAGTTTATATAGCCGGAACCTTTCCAGTTCTACATAACTGACCTTGCCTCGAGCTTGTCCGGATTTTGCTTTTAGACATAGGCCGGACAACCCTAAATCTTAACAAACTTAAGATATGGACTCTTCCCTTTCCATATCATATATGAAGTGGTAGGCAATTGATTTGATTGGAACCCTATTCAATAGGTATGCAACTTCATAAGTGCATAACTCCCTAAAAGGAAATAGGAAACTCAGTAGTACTCATCATAGAGCACACCATATCACATAGGGTGCTATTGCTCCGCCCTGATATACCGACGTACTGTGGTGTATGCGGAGGAATAATGCTGAGAGAGAATCTCATTCTCCTTTAGAATAATCCAGGAATTCCGTGCTCAAGTATTCTCCTCCTTGATCGTATCAAAGGACATAATACTTATACCCGGTTTTTGGTTCTCTACTTCCAACTTATATTCTGTGAATATCTCCAAAGCTTCGGACTTATGTTTCAACAGGAACATATGTCTGAATCTAAAGAGATCATCAGAGAATGTAATGAAGTACAAAGAACCGGTCTTGGCATGTGTAGACAGGGGACCTACATACATCAACATGTATCATCCCAAGAGTTCACTAACTCTTTCTCTGCTTCCAATAAACAGAGCTGTGGTCATCTTATCTTTGTGACATGACCGACAAGTTTTCACAAGATGTAAATTCAAACAGATTTAAATATGCATTTTTGTCCAACTTAGCTAGTCGGGTCGCATTGATATGACCTAGTCTACAATACCTCAAGAAGGATCCGTTCATTTCTGAACTCTTCCTCTTGTATGTGTTCCGTATACTAAAGAACTGTAGTTTGATTTAGAACATCAATGCTTTTAGATAACGTGCCTGAACCGATCAACTTTTGATATAGGAAATGTTCAAAACATTATCCAACAATACAAAATTTTATCGTTTCTTTACTAATAAAGAGACTGATATGATTTTGTATATCAGGTTCGGTATCTAATAGCATTTGTTCAGAATCAATGTACTGATAATACAGGGTGACAGTGACCAACAGACTTGGCAGCAACACTTGCCCCGTTTTCTGTCTCATGAAACATATCATCCGTTCTCAGTTCTCTACCTATCTGTAGCCCTATGTAACAGATTACATATCTGGGATCCTGATCCGGTATCAAATACCCAGGACGTAAAGGATACAGAGAAACAGTTCTTTGTAATGAACACACCCGAAGGAGATGCATCATATGCACTTTCTTCGTTTGGGCGGCATAGGAATTCTGGCATTCCCCAATTTCCTGCTCTGTCTTATAACATTTATAAGTTGGAGCGGGACCAACGTTCCCCAGCTCAGTATAACAAGAGGGTTCGGTCAATATCCGTATTATTATCTTGATTAAGTCGTGACATGGTTGCTACCTGGAGAGAGAGAGAAGAAAACACTCAGCGTATGCTCTTGCAAGATCAGATTGGTTATTATTTTATCTAATCAGGATGGCTCCCACTGTTTTTATCAAATCTTCCTTCAAACCCTAAAAGGAAAGACTAGCCAGGATTAATTACACACTACAAGTTCGCCAATCTTTCAGCCAGGCCAGTGTCGGTACTTTGAGGGAGGTTCCCCGTGCTTTCGCACGGACCTAATTAATGTAAACCTCATTTTCCCAGAGGCGTAACCCCGTTGACACCTTTCTAGACACCTACTTGATCGGCTAATTGTAATGTGTAAAACTCTCCCAGGAGTAACAATTACTCGCAGTTGGTATCGGGATCCAACTATCTCATAGAAGGTATGCAATCTCATTGCAAATTTCAACACTTGAAATTCCCGATAATATTTTGCCCCTAACGTGCTATGACCTTGACGAAAGCCAACAAATCATAGCCCGCTAGTCAAGTTCAACCCGTCATTTCCTGATTGAATTAAACCCACCCGCATGACCCTTGACGAAAGCCAACAAAGCCGTACGACTACCCTAATCCAATCGCATCGTATGCAGCAGATAAGCAGCATATAGCTACCGCACACTACACCTTGACGAAAGCCAACAAATGTAGCACGAATACTATATACAACTTATCTGAAATGACGGAGGGCTACGACAGGTTTTTCTGAAAACCTATTGCGTAGTGAACTTGATATCGTTGTAGAATCAAATGATTTTAAAATAGAGTGTTTTTGAGGCTTTTCTAGTTTTGCTAAAGGGGTCACTCCCTGTGAAGGGATCGTCGGCCCTTTCCTCATTGAATAAGGTGCAGGATATATCAAATATACCGCTATGCAAAGCAAAAACTATAGAAGCAATCAAAAGACAAACCGAGGGTTGTAGCATTTTCCAGTTATTGCTAAAGGGGTCACTCCCGGTGAAGGGATCTCGGCCCTTTCCTTATCGAATAAGGTGCAGGATATCCTACAAGGAACACCGTGATGTAAAGCAAGAACTGTAGCTACCTGCTTTTGAAAATTCGATTCCACAACATCTTAGGTTTCTTTTCTTTCATTAATCACATTAATGAAGTCCCATCATTTAACTCACCTAAACACCACAGATAAATACGACGTACACTTATGCCATCCGCATTCGCCTCGATGTCCCCTCGTGCACCGTTAGGTTAGGTAACTAACGGCAGAGCAGGGCAGGGATAGCGCGGGTGTAAAACATAAGTAACATCTATATAATATATCATATATACTATATACAGTATCCATCACAGCATATCAAATGATCACATCACAGATATCGCAGCGGAAGAATCATATGAAACATTGGATATACTAGGACGTCCTTGATTTCAATACGAGCCAGTATAAAACACGGATTCCACGGTCGAGATGAATAGCCTAACCTACACCTCTGGACCCCTACAAGAGCGGCAAGCAACCCTACCAATTCTAGAGTTAGGAGACCCGGACTCGACTCCTCGAGTTGGTCTCCCACTGGACTCCAGAACCCGGTTACTTGTGCCCTCCTCCTTGGGTCTATCCTAGTGCGGAAAAGTAAATAATATACAAAAGGTGACATCTTCCACAACCTGGAAGTGCCCCAATAAAAGAATATTACATACAAGTTTATTACATGAATGAAAATGAAAAACACTCATCTCACATAAAAAAACCCCGGCTATTCAAACACGACGATCCAATATAACATATCCAGCAACACATAACATCACATGCCATCAACGTAAGTAAACATGCGTATCCCAATTGTCGTTGACATATAGCAACGAAACCGGCGATATCACATATTACACTTACGGTCACAGAAAAAAATGTAAAACTACAACAGTTGGAATCCGCAGCCTCTTTAGACATTGCATGCCTAATCAAATGAATTCCTTAGACATCGCATGCCTAACAATTATAAACCCCGCATTTTAGTCTCATTATCGAAAACTCTTTTCAATATCAAGTCGGGCAATTCAACAGGATTCCCGACATTCTGATCGAATGCTCGTCGCAAACTTTAGTACACGGCCGCACCCTCGATATCGTCGACGAAGTGCACTAAGGCGGAACACCGCTGCCGCGAGCACCCAAACGGATTCTTTCGGCAACGGGGTTCTCCTACAGTCACTTGGTTGGGGCTATGGGGTGCAGCTGTCTATTAAATTTACCCGGCGAGTATCCGCTTGTACTACGTGATTGCGACGGATTTTTGATCACATCAAAATTCCGTGGCAACCGATCAAGTGAGACTAAAGTGCTATGTTTATAACATTCAAATCAGTTATCTCATAACTACTTGTGAATTCCAAATATTGTATCACATTCCAGATAAATAGACAATGTTAAACTTTCCGATCGAACAATCAAACACCCAAGTTTTCCCGAAACTGCTCAACACTTGAAATAAGTTTAAAAACCATTCACTTCATGCCTCAGTACCAACGGTCCAGCCGTAGAAGGGTCAAGCCAACGCCTCACATGTGGCACGCCGTACTGCCCCAAACCCTAAGGTTCAAAGGGCAGTTCAAGACGGTCACATAATCGAGTTAAGGTTTGTTGTCTTCTAGAGGGTCCATCGCGTTACTTGCACTACTTAGAACGTCTTTAAACCACGGAAAAATCCAACACTTGGAAAATTCCCGACAGGGGAAAAAGTGGGTATTTACATCCGGTCGAACCTTTTAACATGTTCTAAAGATACCCAGAAAAAGACAGTAAACAAAGTTAAATAATCCGATCGAATCATCGAGTCCCCAATACAACCCCAGAACACTCCACTCTTGAGTCACAATTAAAAATTCCCATAAAATACAGCAACTTCAGATAGAGATTACCGTGCAAACTGAAGTGAACAAGCCCACTGTATTGCCGCGGAACCGCCGCCCAACCTAGGGTACGGCCGCGGTTCCGCGGCGGTTTAATTGAGTTGGGTCCACGAATTTCACAGTAATTTCTAGAAAACCCTGCTGAATTTTTTGGCTATTTAATTCACAAAAATCCAAAATTCCAGAAAATTTCCAGAGAGGGATTTTGAATTAGGGTTTCGGGTTCGATCGGGTTTCTAACTTCGTCTACTCATCGCCTAAGACTCTAGCTAGGCTCTGATACCACTGTAGGGTTCCTAGGCACACTAATGAGGTCTCACAAGCCATCAACCATGCCAAATTCAAATTTTTCCGGTGCCGAGAAACCATAATGCGATCGTTAACTAGAGTTTAGGCAAAACTTAAACAAGTAAACAACTTTACTAGAAAGTGAAAGGGGCTACAACCTTTGTAGATCCGGTCCTCTACTTCCTTGGCTCCGTGTTGACGTCCCTCCGCTGCGATCATCGGATCCCGGACTCTAGCGATGGTTTCGTCGAAGAAATGATCGGGCTAGGTCGTCGACTTCAATGCCGAAGATGATCTACGTCGAGGCAACTCAAGATCAAGCTCCAACTTCACCAAGTCATAAAACTTGTGAGAAAACACCCTATACTACATGGCAAGTGGTAGAGGATGAAGAAATAGGAAGTGGGTTCACTTTGGATTTGGATTTCTCACTCTTTTTCTCATGTCACCATTGAAGGTAGCAAGGTTTCTTCTTCTTCAAGAAGAAGAAGAAGAAGAAGAAGAAAAGAATATGATAAGAATTATCAATAATAGAAAATAAAGTGATTCTTATCATTATGCAACCTTGGGTTAGTTTAACAAGTGTAGAGAATAAACTAGGGTTAGGTGAATGGTTAGGTTTAGGAAAGAAACAAAAATGGTCAAAGCTTCTTGAAGCTTCAAGGAAAAAAACAAAAGAAGCAACCATTTCTTTTCTTGCCCTAAAATAAATAAATAAAATAAATAATTAAGAAAAGATAACAAAACCCTAACCATTCACTTAAACATGGTTTAAAGTAAACATACACCCAAGTTTGCATGTATCATCAAACATGATACAATCTAGTGCACAAAACTATATCATATATACAATGTGCACATCGAGTGAGAAAATCCATCTTAAGTGAACCAATACTATTTAATGCAAAGTAATATATCAAATATATAATTATACATTAAATCATTAAATCAACACTTGATTTAACGATCCGGTCATATCGCATATGACCGACTAATATCCAATGTATCGACTTATCGAATCAATCATCGATTCAATAACTAGGTTATATCGCATACAACCAATCGATACATTCATCGTGAGAATAGAATACGGTATCACATACACGCATTATTCTCGGTCCCGCACATATCTCATATACGCTCCTATTTCGTTTCGCTTGAGCCAGGAAACCTCTGTGTAGGACTCTAAAGACTCGTCAATACGCCGGCAGTAGGTGATGATCATATCAAACACCCACAAGCCGCAAGCGGCCTGCTAAACGTAACGGCCACCCGGGTATTGAGCGATCAGAAGATCAACGAGCAAGCCTGCTCACACTGCTGTGAATCCAACCAGTAACACTTACCGTAAAGTCCGGTCTGTTCGTCTGATATGTCGCATATCTTGCCTAGGGGTGGTAAACGTCAGACCCCAGTAGCTCGATAAGTCGTGTTGATATGAGGTCTATACAAGTTCGAGAAACTACTGGTAACACTTACCAGTAAATCTCAGCAACCCTGGCCAGGGATTTCCGGTTATAGCCAATCGAACACAGCGCAACATCAACTCCCTATACCGGGAGAGACGAATCCCCTCCTATCGCTCATTGCCTCCATGTGATTCGGGACCGTACCCAAAAACCACCGTTTTGCACGCCCTCTTGGACGTGGTAAGGTGGAAATCAAAGCACAGTGGGAATCACATAAGACTCTATGATGATCTCGGTTCATCAGACTAACCTGTACCAGTGTCACCAGAGAACTGCCATCTGACGTAAGGTATAAACCATCTGGGAGTTCTCGGCGAGTCCTTCCAGTGTACCCAGTCTCCACTGAGCACCCGTATATCATCTCTGATGTCAAACACCACTAGATATGGAATCATCCATCGCCCATCTGTATGGGTCGAGAAGGTATACGCTAGTCTACTCTGGTATATCGATGCCCCGTCTCGATACACCCATGACTAGGGACCTTGAAGGATGTACTTATGGACTACCATGTCCCCACTAGTATGATCCGCATCATAGTCCAGGTAGTCTAGTACACATCCTAAGGGCTTTACCAACATGTAACAGAGAGACAATCAGTGTACCCGTTAAGATAAAAAGCAACCAGATAGCATACTATCATGTCGAGCAAGAAGGTCCTCCCTATATATGTCCGAGCATCCACTACAATATACATCCTATGTACAGTAATGGCCTCTAGGGCATACATATAACTAACACAATATCCGTAGGGGCAACCCCTATTGTAGTAGTGGGTTGCCGTCAGGGTGTATATTGGTTTTGAACCCATGTTATTACGTACCTAGTATGCTTTGTAATATAATATCTATTTCTTTGTTAGACAATGAAGGATATCATTTTGTATTGCAGAATAATGTTATGAACATTAACCTGAATCAAATGTTGGTTGGGTATGGTACACTTAATAACGGGATATACGTCCTAAATCAACACACAGTTTTCAGCATACAACACATTAATAAATGGAAACTTTCAGAAATAAATGAAGCTTTTTTTTGGCACTGTAGACTTAGTCATATTAACGAAACAAGACTAAACAAGCTACATAAAGATGGATATTTAAACCCTTTTGAGTATAAATCTTATGCGACTTGCCAGTATTGTATCAAGGGTAAAATGACCAAATCTCCGTTTACAGGACACAGAGAAAGAGCTACTCAGCTCTTAGCCCTCATACATAGTGATGTATGCGGGCTAATGTCTACACAGGCTAGAGGTGGTTTTTCTTACTTCATAACTTTTACTGATGATTTCTCAAGGTTTGGTCATGTGTTTTTACTAAAACATAAGTCTGAAGCTTTCGAGAAATTCACTGAGTACAAACTTGAAGTAGAAAAACAAACTGTATTGAGTATCAAGATGCTTCGATCAGATCGAGGTGGGGAGTATCTCAGTACAGAATTTGCAGACTTTCTAAAAGAGAATGGGATTCTCTCTCAGCTCACTCTTCTTTACACACCACAGTACAACGGTGTGTCAGAGCAGAAGAATCAGATCCTATTGGATATGGTTTGTTCCATGATGAGTGGTGCTGAGTTACCTGTCTCATTTTGGGGGTATGTATTGGAGACTGCAGCGTTTCTATTGAACAGGGTTCCAACCAAAACCGTGTCTACCACGCCATATGAAATATGGCATGGGAAGAGACCATCTCTTAAACGAGTTAATATTTGGGGTTGTCCGGCCTATGTCAAAAGGTAAAATCCAAACAAACTCGAGACACGGTCAGTCATGTGTAATTTTGTGGGGTATCCAAAGAATTCCTATGGATATCTATTCTACAACAAGGAGGAACAAAAGGTGTTTGTTTCTTAGCACGCCACATTTTTAGAAAAGGAATTTTTTACAAATGATACAGATGGAAGTGTGGTAGACCTAGAAGAAGTTCTAGAAACACAAATTACAAATGACGACTTTGTTGAACCGGCTGTTGCAACAGAGACAAATGAACCTCAACCACTCCATAGATCTGGTAGGACTTCTCGCCTACCGGAGAGGTACTACGGTTTCCTCATTGATGGTGATAGAAAAGATTGCATCATGGAGGATGATGATCCTACCAGTTTTCAGCAAGCTATCACAAGTGGAGACTCTGTGAAGTGGCTGGATGCCATAAGATCTGAAATGGAGTCACCAACAAAGTATGGACTTTGGACATTGTACCCCTTGGGGTAAAACCTGTGGGGTGCAAATGGATCTTTAAAAGAATGATTGGTGTAGATGGGCAGGTGGAGACCTATAAAGCAAGACTTGTGGCGAAAGGATTTCGTCAAAGACCGGGTCTAGACTATGACTAAAAAATTTCTCCCGTAGCCCTGCATAAATCCATTCGGATCCTACTTGCTATTGCTGCTCACTACGACTATGAACTGGCAGATGGACGTTAAAACTGTATTTCTAAATGGTGATTTAGAAGAATGCGTTTATATGGATCAGCCAGCGGGCTTCGTTGACAGTGGGAGCAGCGGGAAAGCATGTAGATTGCTTAAATCCATTTATGGATTAAAGCAGGCATCACGGAGTTGGAACATCTATTTTGATGATTTTATCAAAGAGTTTGATTTCATCAAAAATCCAGATGAACCTTGTGTTTATAAGAAGGCTGTAGGGAGAGCTGTCACATTCCTCGTATTGTACGTGGATGACATTCTTCTGATAAGAAATGACATTCCTATGCTACAGTTGGTCAAATCATTCTTATCACAAAGGTTCTCCATGAAGGACCTGGGTGATGCCACGTACATATTGGGCATTCGGATCTATAGGGATAGATTCAAAAGTTTATTGGGATTGTCCCAAACCAGGTACATCAACACCATCCTAAAGAGGTTTACTATGGAAGACTCCAAGCGGGGTGCCTTACCCACTTGCCACGGAGTCACTCTCTCCAAGGGCTTTTGCCCAAAGACTGATAAAGAGAGAGCTCGCATGAGCATTATACCCTATACTTCAGCCATAGGATCTATAATGTATGCAAGGTTATGTACACGCCCTGATGTATCTTATGCACTAGGTGTAGTAAGCAGGTATCAATCCAACCCAGGGGAGAATCACTGGATAGCTGTGAAGAATATTCTTAAGTACTTGCGAAGGACTAAAGAATTATTCTTGGTGTATGGTAACGGAGATCTCTAAATAGGGGCCTTTACCGATTCGAGCTTCCAGAGTGATAAGGATGACAGCAAATCTATCTATAGGTTTGTATTTACCCTCAATGGAGGGGCGGTGAGTTGGAAGAGTTCCAAACAGGATACCGTTGCAGACTCTACGATGGAAGCTGGGTACACTGCTGCAAATGATGCTGCAAAGGAAGCAGTCTGGATGAGGAAGTTCGCCTCGGAGCTTGGAGTAGTTCCAACCATTATTGATTCAATACCATTGTATTGTGATAATAATGGGGCTATGGCGTTAGCCAAGGAGCCTAGGTCCCATCAGAGGTCCAGACACATCCTGAGGCGATATCATCTGATCCGGGAGATAATAGATGGCCGCGTGTTCGAGATTAGGAGAATAGATACAAAGAATAACATCGCGGATCCACTCACCAAGGCCCTCCCTCAGCCGCAGCATGAGCGACTTTTTGAGATGTTGGGTATGAGATACGTCAATAACTGGCCTCAGTGCAAGTGGGAGATTGTTGGATATATGTATGCCCTAGAGGCCATTATTTGATAGTGGATGTATTTATACATGTATATATATACAGAGGACATTCTTGCTCGACATGATAGTATGCTATCTGGTTACTCTTTATCTGACATGTTCACTTGATCATGCTTTTATTCATTTGTACATGTTGATAAAGCCCTGAGGATATTTGCTTTACTACTGTGATTATGATGTAGATCATACTAGTGGGATATGTGTAGTTTATAAGCATATCCTGAAATGTCCCTAGTAGTGGGTGTATCGAGATGGGGCATTGATATTCCAGAGTAGACTAGCGTATATGATACTAGACCCATGTGATGGGCGATGAATATTCCCACATCCATAGATGTTTGACATCGAGATCGTATACGGGTGCTCAGTGGAGACTAGGTACACTGGACGGACTCGCCGAGAACCCCTATATGGTATTATACCTATCGTCGGATAGCAGTTCTCAGGTGACACTGGTAAAGGTTAGTCTGTAGACCCGAGATCGTCATAGAGTCTTTTGAGTTCTCCCACTGTACTTTGATTACCACCCTACCACGACTCTACTGAGTCGTGCAAACAGGTGGCTTTTGGGTACAGTCCCGAGACACATGGAGGCAATGAGAGATAGGAGGGGTTTCATCTCTCCCGGTATTGGGGGTTGATATTGCGTTGTGCTCGATTGGCTATATCAGCAAGTCCCTGGCCAGGGCTGATGAGATTTACTGATAAGTGTTATCAGCAGTTTCTCGAACTGATTATAGGCCATACATCGGCATGACTTATTGAGTTATTGGGGTTGACGATGCCATCACTAGACTTGATATGCAACATATCTGACGAAGAGACTGGACTGTACGGTGTGTTTCCAGTTGGCTCGACAGAAGTTTTGACAGGTTCGCTTGTTTTCTTCTGAACGCTCAATACCCGGGTGGCCGTTACGTTTAGCTGACCTCTTGCGGCTTGGGGGTGCTTGATATGATCATCACCTACTGTCGGCGTATTGACGAGTCTTAGAGTCCCACAGAGGAGTTTCCTAGCGTAGGCGAAACGATGTGGTGTGCATATGTGATATGCGTGGGGGCCCGATTAAATACGCGTATGTGATACCGTATATTAATCAGGCGATTTACTTTTGGTCAGGTCGTATGTGATATGGCCGGTTTGTTAAATCAAGTGTTGATTTAACATTGACTTTATTGCTCACTTTGTTAAAACCCTTTTCTTTATTGTATGCATGCATGTATGCATATGTTTATGTTGATGCACATGATGATGTGCATGCTCACATAAATGCATACACTTGTGTGTATCATGGTTGTTGATACACTAGTGGTGGCAATGCAAGAGTCACATGGAAGTATTTATCTAAATATTTACTTTTGAGTTAATGTAAATAGGATTAATTCATGGTTAATATTTATCCTTCATTCTCTACACTTAACCTTGCATTAACCATGAGTTAATTTTCTATGGCTCATAGCACTCCAAAATAAATATCTAGATATTTATTAACCCATGGTTTAAAGTGAGAAAGATTTAATATATATATAGATATATTTTTCATTCTCATTATCATTATCATTATATCTTTGAGCTCTTGAGTTGACATTATCTTCTTCCTGCTCTCTCTTGCTCTTTTGACTTTGTTAGTGAGTGAGATAGTGATAAAGATAGGGTTTTGAAGTGAGAAAACAAACTGCATCATCATTCTACACTATTCTAGCCAATTAGTTTAGAGTGTTAGCTTCATCTTCATCTTTTGATCAAGTGGAGCTTGGAGCTTGGACAAAGAGGACTCCGGGTGGATCATCGTGGACTCGGAAGATCACGAGTAAGCCCGTTCAAACTCTCAAGTAGCTAAGGAGTCAGGCAAAGAGAACTACAAAGGTTGTATTCTCTTTACTTAGTGTTTTATTACTTGTAGTATGTGATACTACTTCATATGTTGCTTTAAATTTCTAGTTTGATCCTAGGTTAGTTTGCTTAGCACCCTGAAAATTGAATTGTAGCATGTTTGATGCATTAGAAACCCTTTTGAGGTGCTAGGTAATCCCAACACTATAGCCAACAATCTCCTACTTTCATTTAAGGCTAATTATTGCGGTGTCGCATACTCACAACCCGTGTGATATCGAACACCCAACTTCTCTACTAATCAGTCTCGCAAAGCCCGTTTGCGAAACTATTACGTTCGAGAAATAGCCTCGGTGAATGGATCCGGTCCAGTGTTTCGATCTTTATCTCTCTATATCTCAACTTCGCAGAGAATGACTATCTCCTGAAATGAGCAATACCTGTCTTAGAATTCGTCTGGATATTTGATGGGACCCAGTTCACAAATGAACTCCAAATCCAACAAATTTCTTAGACTGTATCATCCACTGAATTTAATCAGTATCCTGCGCCATGCCTGCCTCAGTATCCCCTTGGGCCACCCATCCAACATACTGCCCCTCAGAAGAGGGAATACTATAACTCTAACAGTCACACTGTCATCCAGGTCACCTTGGAAGCCTGAAATGATAACCGTCTCCTGAAAGAGGCTACCGTTAACATATCCCAAGAACATCCACTTATGTTCTTAACTACTTCCCAATGTTTCTCCAGGATTGGATTAATATATGTTTATTGCAGCTAGTACAAAAGCAATATCTGGTGTTGTACTTGACATCTCATGATTGACTCAATTGCCTAAGCAAGTGATATACCAACCATGCAAATCCCTTCCCCTTTTTGTATTAAAGACATCCTTTAGAGAGGGTGAATCCATTACCTGCAGGTACACCACCATGCCAGGAGTCATCCATTCTAAAATACCTTTAAAATAATGTCAAAGTACCCAAATTGGGACACTTCCCAAATCTAGATCTAAAACAATAGATCTAGTAACCAGAAACCTTGATATTATATCCATATCCTATACGGAGAAACAACTGTGTGACAATCACAGTATAACCGATCGAATTTCACTTCCTATCAAGTGCATGTCATCCAAATACTAGGGCATCACTCTCTACTACCTTCTTACCTGATCCATCTCCTATTCTGATGAAGTCAAACTCTATGACTGTTACATCAAAAATAGATGATCTATTTCCGCTATATCTGCTTTAGTCTATAAATAGACATAAGCTACGCCTTCTATGCTTCCGCTGCTCCCACTAACTACAACAACCCTCTGGCAGAGTCATATACACGTGCACTTTTAAAGCCAGTTTAGAACGACGTTATACTCATCCTCCTGCCAGATCTCATAGTCTAGAACAGCAACAATGGCAAGTCTGGGCAAACAAGAACCTCCCTGTCACCATCTCTGAGAAGACCGAAGTACCTCTCGGGTGCCTGAGGTTACCCACCAAATCTGCGGAGTGGCTAATGGAATGTCGAATCCAATTGAATCCTCAGGTTCTATTAAATTTTGAGTAATCGTTTGTGGTTCTAGAATAACTTCCAGTTCTACCATACTCCCACTAATGTTTTCTGAAAAGAATCCATTTTGCTAAAACTATGGCGAGTCAAGAACAATATCACTATTGATCTTCCAGATGGTAGAAAGTTAACCCTCGTCATAGCCCGGGATAACCCACAAACTGCCATTACTGAAACGTGTCTTGAGTTATCCAGAGTCTGGTTTTAAGCATAAGCTGGACAACTCCATATACCTTAACTTCGTTAAGATATGAAACCATTCTATAACCATATAGAAACAGAGGCACCGATTTAATTGGAACCAGATTCATAATATGCAGCTGTCTCTAATGTACGTCAACTAAATGGAGAGAGGCCGATCAGCATTACTCAACTAGGAGTGCATCCAGATATGAGTAACCTGAAAGAGAAGCAAGTTCTCAAAACCATTACTATCAACTGAATACCAAACACAAGTATCTACATATTCGATCACCTCGAACAATCCTGATACTTGCAACACATGGTTCTCTACTTTATTCTTGTACATATAACTTCTCAAAACTTGGACCTTGTATTTCTACGAAATACTTTTCTAAAACTGGAGAAATTATAAGTAAACAGAATATAGTACGAGCACCAACCCCTTTGTCCTAATGGACACTGGAAAGCATACAATACTTTGTATAAGTCCCCTGAGTTGAATAACACAAACCCTGTGCGTCGTAGGTTGAAAATTGTACCATGGTTAAGAAGAATTACATCGCTGTTTAATGCTCCTTACTCAATCATCAACTGATATAGGTAAATGTCATGGACATAATTTCAAAAAGTTATATCTCACTTTATAAAATAAATGTATAGATATATCAGTTTCAAATTGGTGCATAACAACGGATATTCAAAACCAAATATTTGTTGTCAGGAAAAACTCATGTGATTTCCTCAAATATCACTAATTACAAAGAATTCCGATATAATGAGGATATAATCACCCAATTCCCAATATTTTACTCCCACTCACCATCTGTAACACTATACAGATATGAGAATCAAACCTGGTAAATACATACCCTGGAGTTAGAATCCAATTGGGAAAGCAGTTTTCACTTAACATCGCACAGTGAAACTGAAACATGAAAATGTTTCAAAGGGGTAAATCAGTATTCCTAGTAACACCTCTTCCACTATCCTGATTCATGACAGTAACCGTATACTTCCTTGCCCTCACTCCAATCCCTTTATTATTGTCACGACCCGAATATTTCGACTCGTGACCGGTACTTAACCACACAACGTCTACAGGCATAACACGACTAAGTAAGCAGAACCCAGAAATCAAAACCATTTAAAAGTGGTGAGTGTTGAAAACATTCAATTAAAACATTTAGAAAACCTTAAATAGTTCAATAAAGTTCTTTTTAAAGTTAAATTATCCTTATAATAATTTTGGCAGCATTTCTTTTGTAAAAGTAACCCCGAAATCGGGTATAAGCAGGATATAAGTGAAAATGATATATAATGAAATAAAGCATCCCCAAACGGGAGCAATCACGCCCAACGGTGGAAAGCATCATCACAAGAGTAATATACGACGCCGTAGCGAAGAAATGAGCAATAAGTAAAACATCACAGAATACTAAAACTGCATAAATATATAAAGTCGGCTCCAACGAGCTCGACACCAGGATACAAATAATATACACCATCGTCCTCACACTGTCTCTAAGTCAAATACATATAAAGGTAGATGGAGAGTACTATATACAAAAGTGTGTACAATAAAACTAACCAGATACCACAACCCACCTAATAGCAAAATATCTCTCGCACCAGCTATAGTGGTATCTGTAGCCAAAAGTTGCAAAAAGGCAGCCTGCCGCGACTACTCTGAGGGCCAACCTGCAAATACTGTGGCACAACGGAGGTGAGTTTCCCACTCATGAATAGAGGTAACATATAAAGGTAATCGCGAGTATGCACGTACTGCGCTACTCTATCATATGCCAGCAGGTACAATCTATATGCGACAAGCAGTAGGTGCAATAATCATGCAAATGCTCTGTTTGGTAAAATAACTATAGGATGAGATGCATGATAATCAATGCTGAGCATGGGATAAGCAACATATACAGGGAATATCAATCGTGGAAAAATAATCGGTGCCCAAAACTGCACCCAAATCCCAAATAAACTCAGGTGCCGGCACTCTCCACGGCCCTCAAATCCTGTAAATCTCTGAGAATCACGAGTGCCCAACATCGGCACTCAAAATATCATAGAATACTTGTGTCCAGCATCGACACGCAAATCCTCATATATCGTGCTCCGTAAGTCCGGATCAGCCCACGGGCTCCGTCTGCGGTATCGGCCCTCGGCCCCGGCAGTACGGATCATCCCGCATCCATCTCTCGACTCTGATCAGTATCCTCCGGATAACTGCCAGGTCCAACCAATCACCGGTAGGTCCTCGCCACCCTGCTAGGCTCATCGTTTACTCCACGAAAAACATTTCTCGCCCCGAGGAACCATACCGGGTCCACCACGAACCCGCAAACGGATCATCCAACTTCTCGAATCGGGTTTCAAACACACGTCTCAGCACCGAGAAAACGCGTGGTGGACGCACCAAAATATCATATCACGAGGAACCGGGTTTTCAAATAGTGCATCTTTTCTTAAATAACCCCACGGTCCTCAAAACCAGAAATCACATGAAAAATCCAACACCAATGAGAATATCAAATGCGATGTGCTATGTCCATCAAGCCACAATGTAGGTACAAGGGAGAAACCCCTTTTTAAAATAGTTTTAGTTTTTCAAAAACATCATGCGGCTCCCAATTTCTATGAAAAATCATATCGAATCATATATGGAATGAACTACAATATAATGATCATGGCAATTCTACAGTGAGTGTGTCATGGCAATTACTAACGGTGTGTGTGTAACATGCAGATTAGTGCTCGTGCAACATGAACCATTAGTAATAGTGCGGTGTTCTATCAATTCTATGTTTACATATATATAGCAGGGGATGTAGTATGCAACAACAATATCCATGAACAGTCAATGTAGGCAAATGTAATATGTAGCTATAAGGTCCTATCAGCCCTGACGCATAACGCCATGCGGGTGATATCCCCGTAGATGTTAAATCTACTCACCGAAGTCTCGCGCTAAGTGCAGCCGGCGACTTGCTTCCCTTTCTTCGCAGCACCCGCCGCACTCGCCTGCGAAACTATAATTTACACAATATATCACACATAAGCTCAAATCTACAAAAACGCGATATTAAGGTCAAACTAGAAACCTGCGTCGCAAACCAAGCGCGCGTGTGCGCGATACGCTAAAACGTGTGATTAAGCGCCTGAAGCTACCCCGACGCGTCGCGATACGTAGAAACCACAAACCCACACACGTATCACGTGTGTCGCAAAGATTTAAAATACGAGAAACAAGTATTCACCTCCAGATTTTTATACAGAATTGATATTACAAAAATATATATACCATAAAACCCCATATATCAGCAGACACCAACCATCAAAACCCCAACCTACAGTTCTCCCATCTGGCCGCAAATTGCGGTCAGAATGAGTTTTTTGGCGGCCTGGGTAGAGGGGTGGACTCCTGGGTTTGGTGGGTGCACTCCATACATACTGTGTATGCCCAGTAATTACAATTTTAATTTATAGCTACTCGGGTAACAGCAGATTCAACAGAACCCAAATTCAAGTTTAAAAAATCACTCTTTTGCACTAAAATGATACTTTAGGGTATATTTATGAAATCTGAAACAAACCAAAGTCTAAAACCACACTAATATCACATTACCAAGCTAATCAAGCCATAAAAAGTTAATTTTTAACATAACCTCACTAAATCCCCTTATATAGCACAAAACATGCATAAAAATATGATATTTTGCTAGAAATACTATAAGTTATGGAAAAAGGGTGCTAAGGGTGAGTTAATACCTTCAAAAGATCTTAAGAAACACCAAAAGTTCCAGATCTAGCCTCAAGTATGCAGACTTGCCACCAAGCACCTCAAATGAGCCATTAAACCAAGGTTTTGTGATGAAAAATGGTTAGATTTGTATAGGGTTTGAGCTAGAATCAAAAAGAAGTGAAAAGAGAAGGGAATGGGATGAATTTTTTCCGGCTTTTGCTGCTGCCACAGCAGAATTTCTGCAGATGAGAAAAGAGAAAAAGAGAGAGAGAGGGAAATGGGTCTAGAAGTCAATCTTTCCTTACCTAACACCGTGCTTCATTTTTCTATTTGGATTTTGAATCATTGAAAGGGGTTTTGACTTGGAAAAAGGGTGTGGATAATTAAACCATGCAAGGAATGAAAAGGGTTAACATGTTACACTTTTAACCAAGTCACAAAATTGGCTAAGTGTGCATGTGTACACTAACACAAGGAATTCCCAATTAGGGTAAACATGATATAAATACAATTAATAACCCTACATATATATATATATATATATATATATATATATATATATATATATATATAGAAACATACACAATTGCTAATTAACACGAAAATATTATAAACGAAATTTCAAGGCGTTACAATCTACCCCCATTAAAGAAATTCGGTCCCCGAATTTAAAAATCTAACCACACGTACCTTCGAAAAGATGGGGATACCTCTTCCTCATCTCACTGTCGGTCTCCCAAGTGACCTCCTCGCTGCTCGGGCCACGCCAAAGTACCTTGACGGACGGTATCTCTTTCGACCTCAATTTCTTCACTTGTCGATTCAAGATCATCACCGGCTGCTCTACATAGGAAAGGTCGCGCTCAAGCTGGATCGTCGGGTGCTGAATCACATGCGAAGGATCGTAAAGATACTTGCGGAGCATCGAAACGTGAAATACGGGGTGCACATCTGGGAAACTGGGCTGAAGGGCTAAACGATACGCAACCGCACCAACACGCTCGAGGATCTTGAAGGGGCCCACATATCGGGGACTAAGCTTCCCCTTCCGTCCAAAACTCATCACTCCCTTCATCGGAGAGACCCTCTGAAAAACGTGATCTCCAACTACGAACTCTAATCTGCGGCAGCGCCTGTCAGCATACGATCTCTGACTGTTCTGAGCTGTCCTCATCCTGTCTCGAATCAGCTGTATCTTCTCGGTCGTCTCCTGTAAGATCAGGGGCCCCAAAATACTACTCTCACTGAGCTCTGTCCAGCAGACGGGCGATCTACATCTCCTCCCATACAGAGCCTCGAAAGGTGCCATCTGAATAGTATCTTGGAAACTATTGTTGTAGGAGAACTCCGCAAAGGGTAAATGATGATCCCAGCTACAACCAAAGTCTAAAACGCATGCTCGGAGCATGTACTCGAGAGTCTGAATCGTCCGCTCTGACTGGCCGTCGGTCTGCGGATGAAATGCTGTGCTGAAACTCAAGCGTGTACCCAAAGCCTCCTGAAGTCTCTGCCAAAGTCGGCTGGTAAACTGGCTGCCTATGTCGGACACGATACACGTCGGGACTCCATGCAGTCGTACTATCTCGTCGATGTAAATCTGGGCGTACTGAGAAAAACCGAAAGTCATCCTCATTGGCAGGAAGTGAGCCGCTTTCGTCAAACAATCCACGATCACCCAAATGGAGTCATACCCTCGCCTAGTCCTGGGTAGACCCACAAAGAAATCCATCAAAATCTGCTCCCATTTCCACGCCGGAATGTGTAACGGCTGTAGCTCTCCCGCCGGCCTCTGGTGCTCGGCCTTGACTTGCTGACAAGTCAGGCATCTCGAAACGAAATCTGCGATGTCCCTTTTCATTCCGTCCCACCAGTAAACATGTCTCATATCATGATACATCTTGGTGGAACCGGGATGAACACTGTACACCGATCGATGTGCCTCCTCGAGAATCTCACGCCACAGTCCCTCAGCATCCGGTACGCACAATCTGGTCCTAAATCATAGTATCCCCTGATCATTGATCACGAACTCAGAAAATCTGCCCGGTCCCATCTGTGCCATGATCTCTAAATATCGGTCATCACTGTGCTGTGCCTCATGTATACGGTCGAGCAACTGTGGGCGTGCACGAACATGCGCAATCTGTCCTCCTATCGGCGTAAACTCAAACTGTACCCGGCTGTCGCATAGAATCTGCCAATCTGCCGACGACTGCCGCTGCACTGCGCTCAAACAAGATAGACTACCCCCGAGCCTCATGCTCAAATCATCCGCCACTACAATAGCCCTGCTTGGGTGGTACAAGATCTCGCAATCGTAATCCTTCACCAACTCCATCTATCGGTGTTGTCTAAGGTTCAGGTCTCGCTGCTGAAATATATACTTTAAGCTCTTGTGATCAGTGAATATCTGGCACGACTCGCCATATAGGTAATGTCGCCAGATCTTAAGTGCAAAGACCACTGCAGCCATCTCCAAATCGTGAGTGGGGTAGTTCTGTTCATATTTCATCAATTGTTGCGAAGCATACGCGATCACCCTGTCATGCTACATCAATACGCACCCTATCCCCACTAGAGAAGCATCACAATAGACCACAAATCCGCCTGATCTTGAAGGCAATGATAACACCGGTGCCGTAGTTAGCCGAGTTCGTAGCTGCTGAAAATTGTGCTCACACTCCTCCGTCCAATCGAAAGGAACTCCTTTCCGGGTCAACCCGGTCAAAGGTGTAGCAATACTGGAGAAGTCCTGCACAAATCGCCTATAGTAACCGGCCAATCCTAAAAAGCTGCGAATCTCCGTAACTGATGTGGGTCTGGGCCAACACTGAACGGCCTCGATCTTCCTCGGGTCTATACATATACCGTCTCGCGAAATCACATGCCCCAAGAAGTCTACGCTGTCCAGCCAGAAAGCACACTTGGAGAATTTGGCGAAAAGCTGATACACCCTCAAGGTCTGCAGTGTAATCCGCAGGTGCTACTCGTGCTCCTCACTACTCCGGGAATACACCAAGATATCGTCAATGAATACTATGATGAACAGATCAAGATACGGCTGGAAAATAAAGTTCATCATGTCCATGAATGCTTCTGGCGCGTTGGTGAGTCCGAACGACATCACCATAAACTCATAATGGCCGTAGTACGTGCGGAAAGCTGTCCTAGGAATGTCCTCATATCGAACCCGCAGCTGATGGTAGCCTGATCGCAAATCGATCCTCGAAAAGTATCCTACCCCCTGAAGCTGGTCGAACAAATCGTCGATACGTGGAAAAGGATATCTTTCCGCACTGCAACCCTGTTCAGCTGGCGGTAGTCGATACACAGATGCAAACTGCCGTCCTTCTTCTTAACGAACAGGACTGGAGCACCCCAAGGAGAAACACTGGGTCGAATAAGTCTCTTGTCCAGCAAATCTTGCAACTGACCCTTCAATTCTCGATGTTCCGCCGGGGCCATCCGATAAGGCGGTATGGAAATAGGCCCCGTGCCAGGAACCAAATCAATACAGAAAGAAATGTCGCGCTCGGGCGGTAGCCCAGGAAGCTCATCAGGGAACGCATCAGGAAACTCGCTAACAACCAGAACCCGGTCCAACGGAACCTCTGTAGCGCTAGTATCGAAAACATAAGCGAGAAATCCCTGACATCCCTTCCTCAAAAGCTGTCCAGCGCGAAAAGAAGAAATCACACTGTGAGGGGCGGCACCACGGTCCCCCAACACCACAAAAACCGACACGCCGGGAAAACAGAATCTAACTGTCTTCTCACGGCAGTCCACAGAAGCATAGCACGTGACTAACCAATCCATGCCCAAAAGAACATCGAAGTCTAACATCTCAAGAAGGATCAAGTCGACAAGCAACTCTCTCTCACCAATACAGACGGTACAGGATCGGAACACGTGCCTAGCAACAAACGACTCTCCTACAGGAGTGGTCACAACAAGCGGCTGATCAAGCAAACCGGACTCTCTACCCAAACTCATCACAAATGTGTGGATACGTACGAGTGCGTGGATCCGGGATCGAACAATACATGTGCATCAACCGAACATACTGGAAGGATACCTGAGACCACCGCATTGGACGTCTGCACGTCCTGATGCGTCAAAGCAAAAACCCATGACTGTCCTCCACCTGTGACTGACTGCCCTCTACTCGGTCATTCCGTCCTCTCTGAGCAACTCCTCCACGCCCACGACCTCTCTGTGTATGAGTCTGACGCGGAGCAACAATAGGTACAACAGGCAACGCCCTCTGGGGTGGTGAAGGTGGTAAGGTAACATGCGGTGCTGCTGTCTCCCTTCGATGTATCTCAGGACAATCTCTGACGAGGTGAAGTAGATTGCCGCATCTATAGCAACCCCGCGACGACTGCTAACTCTCCCGTGGATACGAACTAAACATCTAGCCTCGTCCCGAATCTCTGCCACTCCCCTTACCTGAACGATACCTGTCACGGCGTCTGAATGTCTGTCTCCAAGCGGATATACTAGTACGAACTCTCTTCGGCTCTGGAACTACCGAAGTCTCAGCAAGGCGCTCCTCGACTAATAGGGCCGTGTCTACCGCTGCTGCATATGTCTCATAACGCTGCACGCTGATCACAAGGAACAGTGGTGTAAGCAAACCTCGGACAAATCTCTTGACTCGCAACTCCTCAGTAGCCACTAGATACGGGGCATAAACTGATATCTTGCCACTGACATCTTCGGAGTCTGGCATAAGGACTCGAACCTGCGTGCTCTAGCATCTCTGACACTCAGTGGTAGGAAGCGGGCAAGGAATAGCGCCACGAACTCTGTCCAGGTCATAGGAGGAAGACCTGCTGCTCTGCCCTTCTCGACTGATTCGCACCATTTCTGCACAAGACCTTCCAGGCGAAAGCTCGCGAACTCAACCCATCCCGCATCTGCACATCTGAGGGAACGGCATATCCGAGCCATCCTATCAATGAAAGACTGTGGGTCCTCGGCTGCATCGGTGCCTGTGAAGACCGGAGGCTTCAGCCTCATAAACTCTGATAGCGATACTGTAATCACCTTCGTGGCTGCAGGGGCAACTGGCTGTAAAGTAGGTACCATCGCGGTCTCTGTAACGGGTGGAGCTACCTCTGGTCGCTGCGCTCAAAGCGTCTCATATAGCGATCCTATCATCTGGCGCATCTCCTGCATGCTGGATCCCACCATCTGGCGCATCTCCTGCATACCAGCCCCTAGTGTGGCGATCTGATCTGTCACGGGAGGAACAACCTGCTCGGGTACAACCGGTGTACTGCCCGGATCAGTCCTCGTCTCGGACGAGTCAACTCAAATCTCGGCCCTCGCGGCCGCTCTTTGCGCCCCTGTAGTCTTTGGCGGCATAATGGCTGAAAGAAAATATGATTCGATAAGGATGCAGAAATCGAATCGCAAGATTGTGTAGGGTTCCTAGGCACACACATGAGGTTCCACAAGGCATCAACCATGCCAAAATCAAATTTTTATGTGCCTAACAACCCTATGCAAGATCGTTTACTAGAGGTAAGGCGAAACAAAAAGCAAGCAAACTACTTTGCTTCTAAGTGAAAGGGATTACAACCTTTGTAGATCCGGTCCTTCACTTCTTTAGCTCCGTGTTGACGTCCCTTCGCTGCGATCATCGCGATCCCGGACTCTTGTGACGGTTTCCTCGGAGAAATGAACGGGCTAGATCGTTAACTTCGAGGCCGAAGATGATCTACGTCGGGGAGACTCAAACTCAAGCTATTCATTCACTTGGTCATGAACTTTGTGAAGAGAACACCCTATACTACATAGCAAGTGGTAGAGGATGAAGAAGTAGGAAGTGGGCTCACTTTAGAATCGATTTTCTCACATTTTCTCTCATGGCACCATTAAAGCTAGCAAGCTTTTCATGGAGCTTGATGAAGAAGAAGATGAAAGGATAAAGATCCAAATGAAAACTTATCCTTTTAATTATGGCACCATGGTTGAGTTAAACCCTCATGCTTAACTCATGTAGAGAATTGACCAAGGTATTAGGTTAAGGGTTAGGTTAAAGAACATCAAGCGAAATGAAAAAAGAGTGGACTTTGTCAAAGTTTCTCCAAGCTTCTTCAAGCTTGATAACTTTGACCAAGTTTAATCCTTTTGTTAAATCTTAAGATAAATCAATAACCGTAATCTTAAACCTAATCTTGGTATAAGTCTCATACACCCATCTTGTGTGTATCATCAAGTATGACACAAACATATGTACATAAATATATATCACATATACACTTATGCACAAACTAGTGAGAAAACAATTCTTAAGTAAGCTAATACTAGTTAATGTAATTTAATATATCAAATATATAATTACACATTAAATTATTAAATCAACTCTTGATTTAATAATCCGGCTATAACCGACTAATATCAAAAGTAACAACTTATCGAATCAACACTTGATTCGATAACCCGGCTATATCGCATACAACCGATAAATGTCACAAGTCGCGAGAATAAAATAAGGTATCTCATAGCGTATCAATCTCGGTCCCGCACATATCACATATGCGCTCCTACTCCATTTCGCTTGAGCCAGGAAACCCCTGTGTAGGACTCTAAAGACTCGTTAATACGCCGGCAGTAGGTGGTGATCATATCAATCTTCCACAAGCCGCAAGCGGTCTGCTAAACGTAACGGCCACCCGGGTATTGAGCGATCAGAAGATCAATGAGCAAGCCCGCCCACACTCCTGCGAATCCAATCAGTAACACTTACCGCACGGTCCGGTCTGTTCGTCTGATATGTCGCATATCTCGCCTAGGGGTGGTAAACGTCAGACCCCAGTAGCTTGATAAGTCATGCCGATGTAAGGTCCATAACAAGCATGAAACTACTGATAACACTTACCAGTAAATCAGTGCAACCCTGGCCTGGGATTTCCAGTTATGGCCAGTCGAGCATAGCGCAACATCAACCCCCAATACCGGGAGAGACGAATCCCCTCCTATCGCTTATTGCCTCTATGTGAATCGGGACTGTACCCAAAAACCACCTGTTTGTACGACTCAGTAGAGCCGTGGTAGGGTGGAAATTAAAGTACAGTGGGAGACACACAAGACTCTATGACGATCTCGGGTCAACAGACTAAACTGTACCAGTGTCACCAGAGAACTGCCATCTGACGTGAGGTATAATACCATCTGGGAGTTCTCGGCGAGTCCGTTCAGTGTACCCAGTCACCACTGAGCACCCGCATACCATCTCTGATGTCAAACACCAATGGATATGGGATCATCCATCGCCCATCACATGGGTCGAGAAGATATACGCTAGTCTACTCTGGAATATCGATACCCTGTCTCGATATTCCCACGACTAGGAACATTGAAGGATGTACTCATTGACTACCCAGACCCCACTAGTATGATCTACATCATAGTCCTGGAAGTCGAGTATACATCCTAAGGGCTTTATCATCATGTAATAGAGCGACAGCAAGTATATATGTTAAGATAAAGAGCAACCAGATAGCGTACTATCATGTCGAGCAAGAAAGTCCTACCTATATATGTCCCAGCATCCACTACAATATACATCTCATGTACAGCAATGGCCTCTAGGGCATACATATAACTAACAATCTCCCACTTGCACTAGGGCCATCTATAGCAGTGGTTGCAGTATCTTATACTCAACCATCCCATAAAGTCTCTCTCTGGGAAAAGGCCTATGTGAGTGGATCCGCCGTGTTGTCCTCTGAGTCTACTCTCGTAACCTTGATCACCCTGGAGATCAACTATCTCCTTGATCAGGTGATACTGCCTCAGAATATGTCTGGGTCACTGATGGGACCGGGGTTCCTTGGCCGAAGCCACACTTCCATTGTCACACAATGGTAGGAACCTAGTTCATCTCATGAACTAATATACACCCAAACTGCCTCTTTGGTCGTATCTTTGATAGCGATGTCACTAGCCTTTATCGTATAGTTTGCCACGGTATCCAGTTTGGAACTCTTCCAACATACCGTCCCTCCACTGAGGGTAAAGACAATGCCTGCGACTGACATTCAGTCGTTCTTATCACCCTGGAACTTTTCCAGTGATTCTCCCCAGGATCAATTGATACCATCTCACTATAACTAGTGAGAATCCTAATTTCCATTTAGATCTATCTCATAGATATAAAATCAAGGATTTAGGAGGTATCACCAAGATCCTATATGGGGAATCCTTGTGATAAGCGGAGATTGACCGAGCGTAGTATAGGAAACTCATTTCCTATCAAGAGTATGTTGTCTCCGTACAATACGAGGATGACCACCTTACTCCCTACTACCTTTTTGTATATACAAGGTTCATCTACCATTTTGATGAAGTCAAACATTTTGACTACCACATCAAAACAGACATTCCAACTCCGTGATGCCTGCTTTATCTTGTAAAGCAACTTGTACTTATTTCCACTGCTCCCACTGTTTACGAAGCCCTCTGGCTATGTACTTATAGACGCTCTCTTCTAGATTAGTATTCAGAAAAATAGTCATGACACTCAACCACCAGATATCGTAATCGTGGTATATAGCAATGGCAAATAAGATCCGGATGGACTTAAGCACAGCCGCTGGAAAAGGTTTTATCATTATCCACGCCTGGTCGATGAAGAAAACCTTTAACAAGTCTACATTTAAAAGTCTCAACTTTTCCATCTACACCAAGTAATCTTCTTAAGATATACTTGCTCCTGATGGGGATTTAACCCTTCAGATATAGCATCCAAAGTCCATACTTTGTTGGTGTACATGGATTCCATCTCAGATCGCTTAGCATCCAGCCATTCTTACAGAGTCCCCACTCTTGATGGCCTGCTCGAAACTAGTTGGGTCATCATCTCATGATGCAATCCTCGCTCCCACTGTCATCGAGAAACCGAAGTATCTCTCAGGCGGATGAGGAACACTACTAGATCGGCGGAGAGGCTGAGGTTCGTCGGAGACTATTGAATCCTTTGGTTTTATCAAATAATCAGCTGTAGTTTGTATAGCTGGAAATCCTTCCAGTTCTACAGAACTGACCTTGTCTGGAGCTTGTCCGGATTTTGCTTTTGACATAGGCCGGACAACCCCAAATCTTAACTTGCTTAAGAGATGGGCTCTTCCCATACCATATCTCATATGGAGTGGTAGGCAGTGATCTGATTCGAACTTAATTCAATAGGTATGCAGCTTCTTAAGTGCATAACCCCCAAAAGGAAACAGGTAACTCAGTAGTACTCATCATATAGCGCACCATATCATATAGGGTGTAGTTGCTCCATCCCGATACACCGACGTGCTGTGGTGTATACGGAGGAGTAATGCTGAGAGAGAATTCTATTCTCCTTTAGAATAGTCCAGGAATCCCATGCCTAAGTATTCTCCTCCCTGATCACATCAAAGGACATAATACTTATACCCATTTTTGGTTCTCTACTTCTGACTTATATTCGGTGATTATCTCAAAAGTTTCAGACTTGTGTTTCAACAGGAACATATGTCTGAATCTAGAGAGATCATCAGTGAATGTAATGAAGTACAAAGAACCGGTCCTGGTATATGTAGACTGGGGACCTTCACGCATCACTATGTATCAGTCCCAAGAGTTCACAAACTCTTTCTCTGTTTCCAGTAAACGGAGCTATGGTCATCTTATCTTTGTGACATGATTGGCAAGTTTCATAAGATGTAAATTTAAACTGATTTAAATATGCATCTAAATGTAACTTAGCTAGTCGGGTCGCATTGATATGACCTAGTCTACAATGCCTCGAGAAGAATTCGTTCATTTCTGAACTCTTCCTCTCGTGTGTGTTCTATATACTAAGAACTGTAGTTTGATTTAGAACGTCAATGCTTTTAGATAACGTGCCTGAACCGATCAACTCTTGATATAGGAAATGTTCAAAACATTATCCAACAATACAAAATTATATCCTTTCTTTACAAATAAAGAGACTAATATGATGTTGTATATCAGGTTCGGTATCTAATAACATTCGATCAGAATCAATGTATTCTGGTAATACAGGGTGATAGTGACCAACAGACTTGGCTGCAACACTTGCACCGTTTTCTGTCTCATAAAACTTATCACCCGCTCTCAGTTCTCTACCTTTATGTAGCCCATGTAACAGATTACATTTGTGGGATCCTGATCCGGTATCTAATACCCAGGACGTAGAGGATACAGAGAAACAGTTCTTTGTAATGAACACACCCGAAGAAGATGCATTATCATGCACTTTCTTCGTTTGGGCGGTACGGAAAATCTGGTATTCCCCAATTTCCTGCTCTGTCTTATAACAATTATAAGTTGGAGCGGGACCAACGTTCCCCAGCTCAGTATAACAAGCGGGTTCGGTCAATACATCCATATTATTATCTTGATTAAGGCGTGATATGGTCGCTACCTGGAGAGAGAGAGAAGAAAACACTCTGCGTGCGCTCTTTCAAGATTAGATTGGTTATATATTTTATCTAATCAGGATGGCTCCCACTGTTTCTATCAAATCTTCCTTCAAACCCTAAAAGGAAAGACTAGCCGGGATTAATTACACTCTACAAGTTCGCCAATATTTCAGCCAGGCCAGTGCCGGTACTTTGAAAGAGGTTCCCCGTGCTTTCGCACGGACCTAATTAAAGTAAACCTCGTTTTCCTAGGGGCATAATCCCGTTGACACCTTTCTAGACACCTACTGGCTAATTGCAAAATGCAAAACTCTCCCAGGAGTAACAATTAATCGCAGTGGGTATCGGGATCCAACTATCATATAGAAGGTATGCAATCTCATTGCAAATTTCAACACTTGAAACTCCCGATAAAGGTTTTTACCCCTAGCACTTATGACCATAACTATGGTCAACTAATCATAAGCACTAGTCAAGTTCTACCCTTTATTTCGTGATTAATTAGACCCACCCACATGACCCTTAACTAAGGTCAACAAAGTCACGCGACTGTCCTAACTAATCGCATCATATGCGGTGTAGGAAGACATCACTTAGCTACCGTACACTGTGCCTTGACTATGGTCAACAAACACAGCACGAATACTAAGTACTCTACTTCCTAAAATGACGGAGGGTTGCAGATGGTTTTTATGAAAACCTTTAACGCTTTGAACTTGATCTCGTTGTGGAATCAAATTGTTTTAAAAATGAAGTGCTTTTGAGGCTTTTACTAGTTTCGCTAAAGAGGTCACTCCCGGTGAAGGGATCTCGGCTCTTTCCTCGTCGAATGAGGTGCAGGATATTCACAATACCACTATGCAAAGCAAGAACTAGAAAAGCAGTCAAAATACAAACCGAAGGTTGTAGCATCTGCTAATTATTGCTAAAGAGGTCACTCCCGGTGAAGGGATCGTCGGCTCTTTCCTTATCGAATAAGGTGCTGGATGTTCTACAAGGAACACCGCTATGCAGAGCAACAACTAGAGCTACCTAATTTTATGAAACTTGATTCCACAACATCTTTTAGGTTTATTTTCTTTCATTAATCACATTAATGAATGTCCCATCATTTAAGTCCACCTAAACATCACAGATAAATACAACGTACACTTATGCCATCCGCATTCGCCTCGATGTCCCGTCTGCACCGTTAGGTTAGGTAACTAACGGCAGAGCGGGGCAGAGCTAGCGCGGGTGTAAAACATAAGCAAAGTCTATATAATATATCATATATACTATATACTATATCTATCTGAGCAAATCACATGATCGCATCACAGATAACGCAGCAAAAAATATCATATGAAATATTGGATATTCTAGGACGTCCGTGTTTTATTTTGAGCCTGTATAAAACATGGATTCTACGGTCGTTATGAATAGCCAATCCCACACCCCTAGACCCCTACGAGAGCGGCAAGTAACCCTACCAATTCTAGAATTAGGAGACCCGGACTCGACTCCTCAAGATGGTCTCCCACTGGACCCTAGAACCCGGTTACTTGTGCTCCCCGCCTTGGGTCTATCCTAATGCGGAAAAGTAAATAATATACAATGGTGACATCATCCTCAACCCGGAAGTGCCCCAATAAAAGAATATTACATACAATTTTTTTTACATGAATGAAAATGAAAAACACTCGTCTCACATAAAAAACCCCCGGCTATTCAAACACGACGATCTAATATAACATATCCAGCAACACATAACATCGCATGTCATCAACGTAAGTAAATATGCCCATCCCAATTGTCGTTGACATATAGCAACGAAACCGGCGATATTACATATTACACTTACGGTCGCAGAAAAGAAAGTGTAAAACTACAACTGTTGGAATATGCAACCTCCTTAGACATCGCATGCCTAATCAAATGAATTCCTTACACATCGCATGCCTAACAATTATAAACCCCGCATTTTAGTCTCATTATCGAAAACTCTTTTCAATATCAAGTCGGGCAATTCAACAAGATTCCCAACATCCTGAACGAATGCTCGTCGCAAACTTTAGTAGACGGCCGCACCCCCGGATGCCGTCGACGAAGTGCACTAAGGCGAAACACCGCTGCCGCGAGCACCCGAACGGATGCTTTTGGCTATGGGGTTCTCCTAAAGTCACTCGGTCGGGGCTATGGGGCGTGGCTATCTATTAAGTTTACCCGGCGAGTATCCGCGTACGCTACGTGATTGCGACGGACTTTTGATCACATCAAAATCCCATGGCAACCGATCAATTGAGACTAAAGTGCTATGTTTATAATATTCAAATCAGTTATCTCATAACTATTTATGGATTCCAAATATTGTATCACATTCCAGATAAATAGACAATGTTAAACTTTCCAATCGAATAATCAAACACCCAATTTTTCCCAAATAGCTCAACACTTGAGGGGAGTTTAAAAACATCCATTTCATGCCACAGTACCAATGGTCCAGCCGTAGAAGGGTCAAGCCAACGCCTCACATGTGGCACGCCGCACTGCCCCAAACCCTAAGATTCAAAAGGCAGTTCAAGACGGTCATATAGTCGAGTTAAGGTTTGTTGTCTTCTAGAGGTTCCATCGCGTTACTTGCACTACTTAGAACGTTCTTAAACTACGGAAAAATCCAACACTTGGAAATTTTCCGGCAGGGGAAAAGGTGAGATATTGATATCCGGTCGAACATTTTAACACGTTCTAAATTACCCGGAAAAACACAATAAACAAAGTTAAATAATCCGATCGAATCATCGAGTCCCCAATACAACCCAGAAAACTCAACTATTGAGTATAAATTAAAAATTCCCAGAAAACACAGGAACAACAGAAAGAAATTACTGTGCAAACCATGTGCCATGATTCACCATTATGGCCGCGGAACCAACGCGCAAGCCACGGTGGGGCCGCGGTTCCGCGGCTCATTGGTCGATTTGGAGGCACGTGCTGCACAGTAACTCCTATAAAACCCTGCTGAATTTTTTGGATATTTTTAATTTGGAAAAATCCACAGTTTCAGAAAAAGTACAGAGAAGGGTATCGATTAGGGTTTCAGGGTTCGATCGGGTTTCTAACTTCGTCTGCACTTCGCCTAAAGCTCTAGCTAGGCTCTGATACCACTGTAGGGTTCCTAGGCACACACATGAGGTTCCACAAGGTATCAACCATGCCAAAATCAAATTTTATGTGCCTAACAACCCTATGCAAGATCGTTTACTAGAGGTAAGGCGAAACAAAAAGCAAGCAAACTACTTTGCTACTAAGTGAAAGGGATTACAACCTTTGTAGATCCGGTCCTTCACTTCTTTAGCTCCATGTTGACGTCCCTTCGCTGCGATCATCGCGATCCCGGACTCTTGTGACGGTTTCCTCGGAGAAATGAACGGGCTAGGTCGTTGACTTCGAGGCCGAAGATGATCTACGTCGGGGAGACTCAAACTCAAGCTATTCCTTCACTTGGTCATGAACTTTGTGAAGAGAACACCCTATACTACATGGCAAGTGGTAGAGGATGAAGAAGTCGGAAGTAGGATCACTTTAGAATCGATTTTCTCACATTTTCTCTCATGGAACCATTAAAGCTAGCAAGCTTTTCATGGAGCTTGATGAAGAAGAAGATGAAAGGATAAAGATCCAAATGAAAACTTATCCTTTTAATTATGGAACCATGGTTGAGTTAAGCTCTCATGCTTAACTCATGTCGAGAATTGACCAAGGTATTAGGTTAAGGGTTAGGTTAAAGAATATCAAGAGAAATGACAAAAGAGTGGACTTTTTCAAAGTTTCTCCAAGCTTCTTCAAGCTTGATAACTTTGACCAAGTTTAATCCTTTTGTTAAATCTTAAGATAAATCAATAACCCTAATCTTAAACCTAATCTTGGTATAAGTCTCATACACCCATCTTGTGTGTACATCAAGTATGATACAAACATATGTACACAAATATATATCACATATACACTTATGCACAAACTAGTGAGAAAACAATTCTTAAGTGAGCTAATACTAGTTAATGTAATGTAATATATCAAATATATAATTATACATTAAATTATTAAATCAACTCTTGATTTAATAATCCGGCTATAACCGACTAATATCAAAAGTAACAACTTATCGAATCAACACTTGATTCGATAACCCGGCTATATCGCATACAACCGATAAATGTCACAAGTCGCGAGAATAAAATACGGTATCTCATATCCTATCAATCTCGGTCCCTCACATATCACATATGCGCTCCTACTCCGTTTCGCTTGAGCCAGGAAACCCCTGTGTAGGAATCTAAAGACTCGTTAATACGCCGGCAGTAGGTGGTGAACATATCAATCACCCACAAGCCGCAAGCGGTCTGCTAAACGTAACGGCCACCCGGGTATTAAGAGATCAGAAGATCAACGAGCAAGCCCGCCCACACTACTGCGAATTCAATCAGAAGCACTTACCGCACAGTCCAGTCTGTTCGTCTGATATGTCGCATATCTCGCCTAGGGGTGGTAAACGTCAGACCCCCGTAGCTTGATAAGTCATGCCGATGTAAGGTCCATAACAAGCATGAAACTACTGATAACACTTACCAGTAAATCAGTGCAACCCTGGCCAGGGATTTCCAGTTATGGCCAGTCGAGCATAGCGCAACATCAACCCCCAATACCGGGAGAGACGAATCCCCTCCTATCGCTCATTGCCTCCATGTGAATCGGGACTGTACCCAAAAACCACTTGTTTGCATGACTCAGTAGAGCCGTGGTAGGGTGGAAATCAAATCACAGTAGGAGACACACAAGACTCTATGACGATCTCGGGTCAACAGACTAAGCTGTACCAGTGTCACCAGAGAACTGCATCTGACGTGAGGTATAATACCATCTGGGAGTTCTCGGCGAGTCCGTTCAGTGTACCCAGTCACAACTGAGCATCCGCATACCATCTATGATGTCAAACAACAATGGATACGGGATCATCCATCGCCCATCACGTGGGTCGAGTAGATATACGCTAGTCTACTCTGGAATATCGATGCCCCGTCTCGATATTCCCACGACTAGGAATATTGAAGGATGTACTCATTGACTACCCAGGCCCTTCTAGTATGATCTACATCATAGTCCTGGAAGTCGAGTATACATCCTAAGGGCTTTATCAACATGTAATAGAGAGACAGCAAGTATACATGTTAAGATAAAGAGCAACCAGATAGCGTACTATCATGTCGAGCAAGAAAGTCCTACCTATATATGTCCCAGTATCCAGTACAATATACATCTCATGTACAGCAATGGCCTCTAGGGCATACATATAACTAACAGAATGCATATACTCAAGAAGGAATTTAAATCAATAAGTCCTAAGGTTGCTTTGGCGGAGTACCGTGTCGTTAGTATGTCGCAGAACATACGCACGCTACGCCACTCTGCTTCAGCTACCCACTCCATCATACCAGGGTCATCCTACACTCCGAAAGGTATAACCTACGCTCTGATACCAACTTTGTCACGACCCGAATATTTCGACTCGTGACCGGCACTTAACTACGCAACGTCTACAGTCGTAACGTGACTACGTAAGCCGAACCCATAAATCAAAACCATTTAAAAGTAGCGAGTGTTGAAAACATTCAATTAAAACATTTAGAAAACCTTAAATAGTTCAATAAAGTTCTTTTTAAAGTTAAATTATCCATATAATAATTTTGGCAGCATTTATTTTGTAAAAGTAACCCCGAAATCGGGTATAAGCAGGATATAAGTGAAAATGATATATAATGAAATAAAGCATCCCCAAACGAAAGCAATCACGCCCAACGGCGGAAACCATCATCACAAGAGTAATATACGACGCCGTAGCGAAGAAGTGAGAAATAAGTAAAACATCACAGAATACTAAAACTGCATAAATATATAAAGTCGGCTCCCACGAGCTCGACACCAGGATACAAATAATATACACCATCGTCCTCACACTGTCTCTAAGTCAAATACATATAAAGGTAGATAGAGAGTACAAGATATAAAAGTGTGTACAATAAATGTAACCAGATACCATAACCCACCTAATAGCAAAATAGCTCTCGCACCAACTGTAGTCGTATCTGTAGCCAAAAGATGCAAAAAGGCAGCCTGCCGCGACTACTCTGAGGGCCAACCTGCAAATACTGTGGCATAACGGGAGTGAGTTGCCAACTCGTGAATAGAGGTAACATATAAAGGTAATCGCGAGAATTCACGTACTGCGCTACTCTATCATATGCCAGCAGGTACAATCTATATGCGACAATCAGTAGGTGCAATAATCATGCAAATGCTCTGTCAGGTAAAATAAGTACAGGATGAGATACATGATAATCAATGCTGAGCATGGGATAAGCAACATCTACAGGGAATATCAATCGGGGAAAAATAATCGGTGCCCAAATCAGCACCCAAATCCCAAATAAACTCAGGCGCCGGCACTCTCATCGGCCCTCAAATCTTGTAAATCTCTGAGAATCACGAGTGCTCAACATCGGCACTCAAAATATCATAGAATACTCGTGTCTAGCATCGACACGCAAATCCTCATATATCGAGCTCCGTAAGTCCGGATCAGCCTATGGGCTCCGTCTGCGGTATCGCCCTCGGCCCCGGCAGTACGGATCATCCCGCATCCATCTCTCGACTCTGGTCAGTATCCTCCGGATAACCGCCAGGTCCAATCAATCACCGGTAGGAGCTCGCCACCCTGCTAGGCTCATCGTCTACTCCACGAAAAACATTTCTCGCCCCTGGGAACCATACCGGGTCCACCACGAACCCGCAAACGGATCATCCAACTCCTCGAATCGGGTTTCAAACACACGTCTCAGCACCGAGAAAATGCATGGTGGACGCACCAAAATATCATATCACGAGGAAACGGGTTTTCAAATAGTGCATCTTTTCTTAAATAACCCTACGGTCCTCAAAACCAGAAATCACATGAAAAATCCAACACCAATGAGAATATCAAATGCGATGTGCTATGTCCATCAAGCCACAATGTAGGTACAAGGGAGAAACCCCTTTTTTAAATAGTTTTAGTTTTTCAAAGACATCATGCGGCTCCCAATTTCTATGAAAAATCATATCAAATCATATGTGGAATGAACTACAATATAATGATCATGGCAATTCTACAATGAGTGTGTCATGGCAATTACTAACGGTGTGTGTGTAACATGCAGATTAGTGCTCGTGCAACAAGAACCGTTAGTAATATTGCGATGTTCTATCAATTCTAAGTTTACATACATATAGCAAGGGATGCAGTATGCAACAACAGTATCCATGAATAGTCAATGTAGGTAAATGCAATATGTAGCTATAAGATCCTATCAGCCCTGACGCATAACGCCATGCGGGCGATATCCCCGTAGATGTTAAATCTACTCACCGAAGTCTCGCGCTAAGTGTAGCCGACGACTTGCTTCCCTTTCTTCGCAGCGTCCGCCGCACTCGCCTGCGAACCTATAATTTACACAATATATCACACATAAGCTCAAATCTACAAAAACGCGATATTAAGGTCAAACTAGAAACCCGGGTTGCAAACCAAGCGCGCGTGTGCGCGATATGCTAAAACGTGTGATTACGCGCATGAAGCTACCCCGACGCATCGCGATACGCAGAAACCCCAAACCCACACACGTATCACGTGCGTCGCGAAGATTTAAAATACGAGAAAAAGGTATTCACCTCCAGATTTTTATACAGAATTGATATTACAAAAATATATATACCATAAAACCTCATATATCAGCAGACACCAACCATCAAAACCCCAACCCACAGTTCTCCCATCTGGCCGCAAATTGCGGCCAGAATGAGTTTTTTGGCGGCCTGGGTTGGGGGGTGGGCTCCCGGATTTTGTGTGTGCACTCCATACATACTGTGTATGCCCTAGTAATTACAATTTTAATTTAAGGCAACTCGGGTAACGGCAGATTCAACAGAACCCAAATTCAAGTTAAAAAAGTCACTCTTTTGCACTAAAATGATACTTTAGGGTATATTTGTGAAATCTGAAACAAACCCAAGTCTAAAACCACACTAATAGCACAAAACATGCATAAAAATATGATATTTTGCTAGAAATACTATAAGTTATGGAAAAAGGGTGCTAAGGGTGAGTTAATACCTTCAAAAGATCTTAAGAAACACCAAAAGTTCCAGATCTAGCCTCAAGTATGCTGACTTGCCACCAAACACCTCAAATGAGCCATTAAACCAAGGTTTTGTGATGAAAAATGGTTAGATTTGTATAGGGTTTGAGCTAGAATCAAAAAGAAGTGAAAAGAGAAGGGAATGGGATGAATTTTTTCTGGCTTTTGCTGCTACCACAGCAGAATTTCTGCAGATGAGAAAAGAGAAAAAGAGAGAGAGGAAAATGGGTCAAGAAGTCAATCTTTCCTTACCTAACACCATGCTTCATTTTTCTATTTGGATTTTGAATTATTGAAAGGGGTTTTGACTTGGAAAAAGGGTGTGGATAATTAAACCATGCAAGGAATGAAAAGGGTTAACATGTTACACTTTTAACCAAGTCACAAAATTGGCTAAGTGTGCATGTGTACACTAACACAAGGAATTCCCAATTAGGGTAAACATGATATAAATACAATTAATAATCCTACATATATATTGTTAGTTATATGTATGCCCTAGAGGCCATTACTCTACATAGGATGTATATTGTAGTGGATGCTGGGACATATATAGGGAGGACTTTCTTGCTCGACATGATAGTATGCTATCTGGTTACTCTTTACCTAAACGTGTATGCTGATTGTCTCTCTGTTACATGTTGGTAAAGCCCTTAGGATGTGTACTTGACTACCTGGACTATGATGCGGATCATACAAGTGGGGACATGGTAGTCCATAAGTACGTCCTTCAAAGTCCCTAGTCGTGGGTGTATCGAGACGGGGCATCGATATACCAGAGTAGACTAGCGTATACCTTCTCGACCCATACAGATGGGCGATGGATGATCCCATATCCATTGGTGTTTGACATCAGAGATGATATACGGGTGCTCAGTAGAGACTGGGTACACTGGACGGACTCGCCGAGAACTCCCAGATGGTATTATACCTCACGTCAGATGGCAGTTCTCTGGTGACACTGGTACAGAGTAGTCTGTTGACCCGAGATCGTCATAGAGTCTTTTGTGGTTCCCACTGTGCTTTGATTTCCATCTTACCACGTCCAAGAGGGCGTGCAAAACGGTGGTTTTTGGGTACAGTCCCGAGTCACATGGAGGCAATGAGCGATAGGAGGGGATTCGTCTCTCCCGGTATAGGGGGTTGATGTTGCGCTGTGTTCGATTGGCTATAACAGGAAATCCCTGGCCAGGGTTGCTGAGATTTACTGGTAAGTGTTGCCAGTAGTTTCTCGAATTGTTATAGACCTCATATCGACGCGACTTATCGAGCTATTGGGGTCTGACGTTTACCACCCCTAGGCGAGATATGCGACATATCAGACGATCAGACCGGACTGTACGGTAGTGTTACTGGTTGGATTCACTGGAGTATGAGCGGGCTTGCTCGTCGATCTTCAGATCGCTCAATACCCGGGTGGCCGTTACGTTTAGCAGACCGCTTGTGGCTTGTGGGTGCTTGATATGATCATCATCTGCTGCCGGCGTATTGACGAGTCTTTAGAGTCCTACATAGAGGTTTCCAGGCTCAAGCGAAACGAAATAGGAGCGCATATGAGATATGTGCGGGACCGAGAATAATGCGTGTATGAGATACCGTATTCTATTCTCGCAATGGATGTATCGAAAGGTTGTATGCGATATAACCTAGTTATCGAATCAAGGATTGATTCGATAAGCCGATACATTGGATATTAGTCGGTTATATGTGATATGACCGGATCATTGAATCAAGTGTTGATTTAATGATTTAATGCATAATTATATATTTGATATATTACTTTGCATTAACTAGTATCGGTTCACTTAAGATGGATTTTCTCACTCGGATGTGCGCATTGTATATGCGATATATTTTTGTGCACTTGATTGTATCATGTTTGATGATACATGTTAACTTGGATTTGTGTGAAGATTAAACCATGGTTGTGAGAGTGGTTAGGGTTTTGTTTATTCTCCCATTATTTATTTATTCATTTATTTGTTTATTCTTTTGGAAAAGATAAAGAGAAAAGAATGGTGGCTAATTTTGTTTCATGTTGAAGCTTCTTGAAGCTTTGATCAAGTCAACCATTCTTATCTCATCCTTAACCCTAACCATTCCCACTAACCCTAGTTTAATCTCTACACTTGACCATGGTTTGCATTATGATAAGTTTTCATTTTCTTTTCATTTTAAATTAACTTATCATATCATTTCTTCTTCTTCTTCCTTGAACTCAAGAAGAAAACCTTGAGGTCATCAATGGTGATTGATGATAAAGAGTGAGAAATCCATTTCTAAAGTCTACCCACTTCCTATTTCTTCATCCTCTACCTCTTGCCAAGTAGTAGAGTGTGTTTTCTGCACAAGTTTTTTGACTTGGTGAAGTCGGAGCTTGATTTAGCGATGCCTCGACGTAGATCATCTTCGGCATGGACATCGATGACCTAGCCCGTCCATTCTCCGATGAAGCCGACGCTAGAGCCCGGGACATGTTATGGACAGCGAGGAGACTTCATTGCGAAGCTATGGAGGTGGAGAACCGGATCTACAAAGGTTGTATTTCCGTATCTCTTAGTTAAGTGTTAACTTGTTTACTTTTCGCCTAGAATTCTAGCCAACGATCCGTTCTAGGGTTTCTCGGCACCGTTTAAATTTGAAATTGTCATGGTTGATGCCTTGTGAGACCTCATTAGGATGCCTAGGAACCCTACAGTGGTATCAGAGCCTAGCTAGAGCCTTAGGTGAAGTCTAGAAGGAGTTAGAACTCCGATCGAACCAAAACTTAACCCGGAAAATTGCTCTCTGTACTTTTTCTGAAAACGTGGATTTTTCCAAATTAAAAATTGCTAAAAAATTCAGCAGGAATATCTAAGATTTACTGTGAAATTCGTGGGCCCAATTCCACTATTCCACCGCAGTTCCGCGGCATGAGCAAGGCTCATGCGGCGGTTCCGCGGCCGTACGGTCCTATCTCACTGATATCTTTGCACAGTAACTCCTCTTTTCTGATGCTGGATTTTATGGGAATTTTTAAATTTTTTTCAAGAGTTGAATTTTCTGGAGTTGTTTTGGGGATTCGGTGTTTCGATCGGAATATCAAATTTTGTCTATGTGGCTTTCCGGATAAATTTTAGAATATGTTAAAAAGTTCGACCGGATATAAATACCCAATTTTTCCCCTGTCGGGAAATTTCCAAGTGTTGGATTTTTCCGTAGTTTAACGACGTTCTAAGTAGTGCAAGTAACGCGATGGTCCCTCTAGAAGACAACAAACCTTAACTCGATTATGTGACCGTCTTGAACTGCCCTTTGAACCTTCGGGTTTGGGGCAGTACGGCGTGCCACATGTGAGGCGTTGGCTTGACCCTTCTACGGCTGGACCGTTGGTACTGAGGCACGAACTGAATGTTGTTAGACTTATTTCATGTGTTGATCTGTATCGGGAAAACTTGGGTGTTCGATTGTTCGATCGGAAAGTTTAACATTTTCTATTTATCTGGAATGGGATACAATAATTGGAATTCACAATAGTTATGAGATAACTGAATGAATGTTATAAACATAGCAGTTTAGTCTCACTTGATCGGTTGCCACGGAATTTTGATGTGATCAAAAGTCCGTCGCAATCACGTAGTGTACGCGGATACTCGCCGGGTAAACTTAATAGACAGCCTCGCTCCATAACCCCGACCAAGTGACTGTAGGAGAACCCCGTCGCCGAAAGCATCCGTTCGGGTGCTCGCGGTAGCGGTGTTCCGCCTTGGTGCACTTCATCAACGGTATCGGGGGGTGCGGCCGCCTACTAAAGTTTGCGACGAGCATTCGATCAGGATGTCGGGAATCTTGTTGAATTGCCCGACTTGATATTGAAAAGTGTTTTCGATAATGAGACTAAAATGCGGGGTTTATAATTGTTAGGCATGCGATGTCTAAGTAATTCATTTGGTCAGGCATGCGATGTCTGAGGAGGTTGCGGATTCCAACTGTTGTAGTTTTACACTTTCTTTTCTGTGAACGTAAGTGTAATATGTGATATCGCCGTTTTCGTTGCTATATGTCAACGACAATTGGGATGCGCATATTTACTTACGTTGATGACATGTGATGTTATGTGTTGCTGGATATGTTATATTGGATCGTCGTGTTTGAATAGCCGGGGGTTTTTATGTGAGATGAGTGTTTTTCATTTTCATTCATGTAAAAACTTGTATGTAATATTCTTTTATTGGGGCACTTCCAGGTTGCGGAAGTAGTCACCGTTTGTATATTATTTACTTTTCTGCACTAGGATAGACCCAAGGAGGGGAGCACAAGTAACCGGGTTCTGGAGTCCAGTGGGAGACCAACTCGAGGAGTCGAGTCCGGGTCTCCTAACTCCAGAATTGGTAGGGTTGCTTTCCGCTCTCGTAGGGGTCTAGGGGTGTGGGTTTGGCTATTCATCACGACCGTGGAATCCGTGTTTTATACTGGCTCGTATTGAAAACACGGACGTCCTAGTATATCCAATATTTCATATGTTTCTTCTGCTGCGATATCTGTGATGTGATCATGTGATGTTCTTTGATAGATACAGTATATAGTATATATGATATATTATATAGGCGTTACTTATGTTTTACACCCGCGCTAGCCCGGCCCCGCTCTGCCGTTAGTTACCTAACCTAACGGTGCACGAGGGGACATCGAGGCGAATGCGGATGGCATAAGTGTACGTCGTATTTATCTGTAATGTTTAGGTATTTAAATGATGGGACTTCATTAATATGATTAATGAAATAAAAGAAACCTAAGATGTTGTAGAATCGAATTTCAAAATAAAACAGGTAGCTACAGTTCTTGCTTTGCATAGCGGTATATATGATATATCCTGCACCTTATTCGATGAGGAAAGGACCGAGATCCCTTCACCGGGAGTGACTCCTTCAGCAATAACTGGCAGATGCTACACACTCGGTTTGTCTTTTGATTGCTTTTAAGTGTTTTTGCTTTGCACAGTGATATATATGATATATCCCGCACCTCATTCGACGAGGAAAGGACCGACGATCCCTTCACCGGGAGTGACTCCTTTAGCAAAACTAGAAAAGCCTCAAAGACACTCTATTTTAAAATCATTTGATTCTACAACGATATCAAGTTCATTACGCAATAGGTTTTCAGAAAAACCTGTCGTAGCCCTCCGTCATTTCAGATAAGTACTAGTTAGTATTCGTGCTATGTTTGTTGACTATGTTAAGGCGTAGTGTGCGGTAGCTAATTAGTGCTTATCTGCATAAGCATATGATGCGATTGGATTAGGGTAGTCGTGCGACTTTGTTGACTTTGTTAAGGGTCGTGCGGGTGGGTTTAATTCAATCGGGAAATGACGGGTTGAACTTGACTAGCACTTATGATTTGTTGACTATGTTAAGGTCATATAGCTGCTAGGGGCAAAATATTATCGGGAATTTCAAGTGTTGAAATTTGCAATGAGATTGCATACCTTCTATGAGATAGTTGGATTCCGATACTCGCTGCGAGTAAGAGTTACTCCTGGGAGAGTTTTACATATTACAATTAGCCGATCAAGTAGGTGTCTAGAAAGGTGTCAACGGGGTTACGCCTCTGGGAAAACGAGGTTTACATTAATTAGGTTCGTGCGAAAGCACGGGGGACCTCCCTCAAAGTACCGACACTGGCCTGGTTGAAAGATTGGCGAACTTGTAGTGTGTAATTAATCCCGGCTAGTCTTTCCTTTTAGGGTTTGGAGGAAGATTTGATAAAAAGCAGTGGGAGCCATCCTGATTAGATAAAATAAAAACCAATCTATTCTTGCAAGAGCGCACGCTGAGTGTTTTCTTCTCTCTCTCTCCAGGTAGCGACCATATCACGCCTTAATCAAGATAATAATACGGATATTTGACCGAACCCGCTTGTTATACTGAGCTGGGGAACGTTGGTCCCGCTCCAACTTATAATTGTTATAAGACAGAGCAGGAAATTGGGGAATACCAGATTTCCCGTGCCGCCCAAACGAGGAGAGTGCATGATGATGCATCATCTTCGGGTGTGTTCATTATATAGAACTGTTTCTCAGTGTCCTTTACGTCCTGGGTATGTGATACCAGATCAGGATCCCAGATATGTAATCTGTTACATAGGGCTACAGAAAGGTAGAGAACTGAGAACGGGTGATAAGTTTCATGAGGCAGAAAACGGGGCAAGTGTTGCAGCCAAGTCTGTTGGTCACTGTCACCCTGTATTATCAATACATTGATTCTGAACGAATGTTATTAGATACCGAACCTGATATACAAAATCATATCTGTCTCTTTATTAGTAAAGAAACGATATAATTTTGTATTGTCGGATAATGTTTTGAACATTTCCTATATCAAAAGTTGATCGATTCAGGCACGTTATCTAAAAGCATTGATGTTCTAAATCAAACTACAGTTCTTAGTATACAGAACACACACAAGAGGAAGAGTTCAGAAATGAACGAATCCTTCTTGAGGCATTGTAGACTAGGTCATATCAATGTGACCCGACTAGCTGAAGTTACATGTAGATGCATATTTAAATCAGTTTGAATTTACATCTTATGAAACTTGCCAGTCTTGTCACAGAGATAAGATGACCACAGCTCTGTTTATTGGAAACAGAGAAAGAGTTAGTGAACTCTTGGGATGATACATGTTGATGTATGTAAGGTCCCCTGTCTACACATGCCAGGAATGGTTCTTTATACTTCATTACATTCTCTGATAATCTCTTTAGATTCAGACATATGTTCCTGTTGAAACACAAGTCCGAACCTTTTGAGATATTCACAGAATATGATTTAGAAGTAGAAAACCAAAACACGGGTATAAGTATTATATCCTTTGATGTGATCAAGGAGGAGAATACTTGTGCATGGAATTCCTGGACTATTCTAAAGGAGAATGAGATTCTCTCTCAGCATTACTCCTCCGTATACACCATAGCACGATGGTATATCGGGGCGGAGCTATCACACCCTATATGATAAGGTGTGCTCTATGATGAGTACTACTGAGCTACCTATTTCCTTTTTGGGAGTTATGCACTTGAGAAGCTACATACCTATTGAATAGGGTTCAAATCAAATCAGTTGCCTACCACTTCATATTTGATATGATAAGGGAAGAGCCCATCTCTCAAGTTAGTTGAGATTTGGGGTTGTCCAGCCTATGTCTGAAAAGTAAAATCCGGACAAGCTCGAGGCAAGGTCAGTTATGTAGAACTGGAAAGGTTCCAGCTATACAAACTGCAGCTGATGATTTGAAAGAACCAAAGAATTCAATGGTTACCAACGAACCTCAACCTCTCCGCCGATCTAGTAGGGTTCCTCACCCACCTGAGAGATACTTCGGTTTCTCTATGACAGTGGGAGTGAGAATTGCATCATGAGATGATGACCCAACTAGTTTCGAGCTGGCCATCAGGAGTAAGAATCTGTAAGAATGGCTGGATGCTTAGTGATCTAAGATGGAATCCATATACACCAACAAAGTATGGACTTTGGTTGCTATATCTGAAGGGTTAAATCCCCATCAGGAGCAAGTATATCTTGAGAAGATTACTTGGTGTACATGGAAGAGTTGAGACTTTCAAAGCTAGACTTGTTAAAGGTCTACATCATTGATCAGGTATGGATAATGATGAAACATTTTCCAGTACCTATGCTTAAGTCCATCCAGATACTACTTGCCACGGCTACATACCATGACTACGATATCTGGTGGTTGGGTGTCATGACAGCTTTTCTAAATGATGTTTAGAACAGAGTGTCTATAAGTACACAGCCAGAGGGCTTCGTAGACAGTGGGAGCAACGGAAACGTGTGCAAGATGCTTTATAGGATAAAGCAGGCATCGCGGAGTTGGAACATCTGTTTTGATGGCTTAGTCAAAGAGTTTGACATCATCAAAATGGTAGATGAACCTTGTATAAACAAAAAGGTAGTAGGGAGTTTGGTGGTGATCCTCGTAGAGTACGTGGATGACATACTCTTGATAAGAAAGGAGTTTCTTATGCTACGCTCAGTCAATCTCCGCTTATCACATTGATTCTCCATATAGGATCAAAATGATACCTCCTTAATCCTGAGTTTTGGATCTATGAGATAGATCTAAATGGATGTTAGGATTCTCGCTAGTTGTAGTGAGATGGTATCAATCGATCCTGGGGAGAATCACTGGAATGGTTCCAGGGTGATAAAGACGACTGAATGTCTGTCACAGGCATTGTCTTTACCCTTAGTAAAGGGACGGTATGTTGGAAGAGTTCCAAGCTGGATACCGTGACATACTAGACGATAAAGGCAGGATACATCGCTGCTTAAGATGCTACCAAAGATGCTGTTTGGGTGTATAGTGGTTCATGAGATGAACTAGGTTCCAACCATTGTGAGACAATGGAGTTGTGGCTTATGCCAAGGAACGTCCGTCCCATCAGTGATCCAGACATATTCTAAGGCAGTGTCACCTGATCATGGAGATAGTTGATCTCCAGGGTGATCGAGGTTTAGAGAGTAGACTCAAAGGACAACACAGCGGATCCACTCACAAAGGCCTGTTCCCAGAGAGAAACACTTTTATGGGATGGTTGAGTATGAGATACTACAACCACTGCTATCAGATGGCCCTAGTGCAAGTGGGAGATTGTTAGTTATATGTATGCCCTAGAGGCCATTACCGTACATAGGATGTATATTGTAGTGGATGCTGGGACATATATAGGGAGGACTTTCTTGCTCGACATGATAGTATGCTATCTGGTTACTCTTTACCTTAACGTGTATGCTGATTGTCTCTCTGTTACATGTTGGTAAAGCCCTTAAGTTGTGTACTTGACTACCTGGACTATGATGCGGATCATACAAGTGGGGACATGGTAGTCCATAAGTACGTCCTTCAAAGTCCCTAGTCGTGGGTGTATCGAGACGGGGCATTGATATACCAGAGTAGACTAGCGTATACCTTCTCGACCCATACAGATGGGCGATGGATGATCCCATATCCATTGGTGTTTGACATCAGAGATGATATACGGGTGCTCAGTAGAGACTGGGTACACTGGACGGACTCGCCGAGAACTCCCAGATGGTATTATACCTCACGTCAGATGGCAGTTCTCTGGTGACACTGGTACAGAGTAGTGTGTTGACCCGAGATCGTCATAGAGTCTTGTGTGGTTCCCACTGTGCTTTGATTTCCATCTTACCACGTCCAAGAGGGCATGCAAAATGGTGGTTTTTGGGTACAGTCCCGAGTCACATGGAGGCAATGAGCGATAGGAGGGGATTCGTCTCTCCCGGTATAGGGGGTTGATATTGCGCTGTGTTCGATTGGCTATAACAGGAAATCCCTGGCCAGGGTTGCTGAGATTTACTGGTAAGTGTTGCCAGTAGTTTCTCGAATTGTTATAGACCTCATATCGACGCGACTTATCGAGCTATTGGGGTCTGACGTTTACCACCCCTAGGCGAGATATGCGACATATCAGACGATCAGACCGGACTGTACGGTAGTGTTACTGGTTGGATTCACTGGAGTATGAGCGGGCTTGCTCGTCGATCTTCAGATCGCTCAATACCCGGGTGGCCGTTACGTTTAGCAGACCGCTTGCGGCTTGTGGGTGCTTGATATGATCATCATCTGCTGCCGGCGTATTGACGAGTCTTTAGAGTCCTACACAAAGGTTTCCTGGCTCAAGCGAAACGAAATAGGAGCGCATATGAGATATGTGCGGGACCGAGAATAATGCGTGTATGAGATACCGTATTCTATTCTCGCGATGGATGTATCGAAAGGTTGTATGCGATATAACCTAGTTATCGAATCAAGGATTGATTCGATAAGCCGATACATTGGATATTAGTCGGTTATATGTGATATGACCGGATCATTGAATCAAGTGTTGATTTAATGATTTAATGCATAATTATATATTTGATATATTACTTTGCATTAACTAGTATCGGTTCACTTAAGATGGATTTTCTCACTCGGATGTGCGCATTGTATATGCGATATATTTTTGTGCACTTGATTGTATCATGTTTGATGATACATGTTAACTTGGATTTGTATGAAGATTAAACCATGGTTGTGAGAGTGGTTAGGGTTTTGTTTATTCTCCCATTATTTATTTATTCATTTATTTGTTTATTCTTTTGGAAAAGATAAAGAGAAAAGAAAGGTGGCTAATTTTGTTTCATGTTGAAGCTTCTTGAAGCTTTGATCAAGTCAACCATTCTTATCTCATCCTTAACCCTAACCATTCCCACTAACCCTAGTTTAATCTCTACACTTGACCATGGTTTGCATTATGATAAGTTTTCATTTTCTTTTCATTTTAAATTAACTTATCATATCATTTCTTCTTCTTCTTCCTTGAACTCAAGAAGAAAACCTTGAGGTCATCAATGGTGATTGATGATAAAGAGTGAGAAATCCATTTCTAAAGTCTACCCACTTCCTATTTCTTCATCCTCTACCTCTTGCCAAGTAGTAGAGTGTGTTTTCTTCACAAGTTTTTTGACTTGGTGAAGTCGGAGCTTGATTTAGCGATGCCTCGACGTAGATCATCTTCGGCATGGACATCGATGACCTAGCCCGTCCATTCTCCGATGAAGCCGACGCTAGAACCCGGGACTTGTTATGGACAGCGAGGAGACTTCATTGCGGAGCTATGGAGGTGGAGAACCGGATCTACAAAGGTTGTATTTCCGTATCTCTTAGTTAAGTGTTAACTTGTTTACTTTTCGCCTAGAATTCTAGCCAACGATCCGTTCTAGGGTTTCTCGGCACCGTTTAAATTTGAAATTGGCATGGTTGATGCTTTGTGAGACCTCATTAGGATGCCTAGGAACCCTACATATATATATATATATATATATATATATATATATATATATATATATATATATATAAACACGCACAATTGCTAATTAACACGAAAATATTCTGAACAAATTTTCAAGGCATTACAATTATGTCTTTACTTATTACCTTCTGTACACCACGTTTAGCCTAAATGGTTTTCTTCCTTCCCTACCCTTCGGCACCAGCCTAAGATTTGGAAGAAGACTATCCAATAAGCGTAATAGGTGTACTCTCCTTATACCAGGAGCCCTCGCAACTTGAGAGAAGGTAAAGGGAAAAGACAACTGAATAATCATATTCTATTTCTCTTGTCCTCGAATCTGGAACAAGTTCCTTCGAGTTCGTATTTAACTATACGATGGCATATCAATAAATGTGGAACTTCATAGCGATACAAAATGTTCCGGGGAAAAGCAAAGGTGAACTAGGAGTGGCAGGGGTATACGCGGTTTCGTCGTGAATGATAGTAGTCGCAATTTCCTTTACCCTTATTCTAATCCCTTTATATGTCTTTACTTATTACCTTTTGTACACCACACTTAAGCTAATTGGTTTTCTTCCTTCCCACCTTTCGGCACCCGCCTATGGTTTAGAAGAAGACTATCCAATAAACGCAATAGGTGTACTCTCCCAATCCTAGGAGCTCTCTCAACGTGAGAGAAGGTAAGGGGAAAAGACAACCAAATAATCTTATTCTATCTCTCCAAAACCAGAATCCATCCTCGAATCTGGAAAAAATTCCTTCGAGTCCGTATGTAACTATACGATGGATTATCCAATAAATGTGGATCTTTGTAGTGATACGGGATGTTCGGGAGAAATGCAAAGGTGGTGTAGAAGTGGCAAGGATATATGCAACTTTGACAATCCAAAATCCAAAGTGTTTTAAGAAGGTTCGGTTAACTTGGTTCATGAGTTTTAGTCTAGGGTCGGGCCATGGTCGCTGCCAAAGAGAGAGAAAGAAAAGAAACACTCAGCGTTCACTCTAACCTAGATCAGAATGGTTAATCACTTTATCTAATCAGGATGTCTCATACTGTTTCCTCAAATTCTCCTCCAAACCCAAAGGAAAATTAGTCGGGATCATCTAAAATCACCCGAGGAGTAATCCTACTCTTCAGTGGGAATCGGGATCCAACCATCATCGCATGATAATTTGATGGAATCCACTCAAGTCACCACACTCCAAAAGGTATGCGCATGCCTGGCAAGATTCCTGTATGTTTGAAAGTCCCGATGTGTGTTTTTACCCCAAGTGGTTCATGACCTTGACAAAGGCCAACAAATCATAAACCACAAGTCAAGTTCCATCCGTCATTATCCAAGATTAATCTAGACCCACCCGTACAAACCCTTGACAAAGGCAAACAAGGTTATACAACCGTCCTAGATAATCGCACCACTATGCAAAAGACAAGCAATATCCAGTTACCGTACACTACGCCTTGATAAAGGCCAAAAATCGCAGCACGAATACTAGGTACTACTTGAAAGAAATGACGGAGGTCTACGGCTGGTTTTTGGTGAAAAACCTTTAACTTAATGAACTTGATATCGTTGACGGAATCCAAGTGGTTTTAAAAATATATAGTGGCGAAAACCTTTGCTAATGAGGTCACTCCCTGTGAAGGAATCTCGGCTCTTTCCTCGTCGAATGAGGTGCAGGATATTCCTAACTGAATACCACGATGTAAAGCAAAAGAAATGACTATAGTGAAGTTATTGCGCCGACGCAAACTTTTGCTCAAGAGGTAACTCTCGGTAAAGGGATCTCGGCTCTTCCCTCGTTGAATGAGGTGATGTATATTCATAACCGAATACCACTGTGCAAAGAAAAGGAAAACGTATGTAATATCATTTTTAAAATTGGTTCCAACAACATCAAATAGGTTTATTTTCCTTGCATTAATCAGAATCAACGCAGTCCTATCAATTAATCACACCACCGGTTAGGTTACTTAACTAACGACAGAGCGGGGGCTGGACTAGCGCGGTTGCAAAACATATACAACATCTACTTGTGTATTTATATATAGATATAGATATAGATATAGATATAGATATATATATATATAACATTCGTCCCATGCATGATATAAGTAACATCATAGAATAGCGATAAGCATCACAGAACAAACGGATAATCTGAGAGCCCCGGGTTTCCTTTGAGCCGCAACTGAAACTCGACGTTCTCCTGGTCCTGTGGATAGCCTGTGCTATGAAAACCTAGACCCCTACGAGCGCGACAAGTTGCTCACCAATCCCAAAAGTGAGGCAACCCCAATCATCAAAGTGAGTGGGCCACCCAGCACTTCAAGAAATCCGGTAACTTGAGCACCCTTCCGCGGGTCAACCTATACCCCCTACGAGCGCGGAGAATAACCTACCAATTCTAAAGTAAGGCCCTCTCCGTCTCAACGCCATAGGATGCAGGCCCGTTGCCCTCCAGAACCCGGCTATTCGTGCACTCCACCACGGGGTAATCCTAGTACAGAAAAGAAAAAAAATATATACAAGCATGACATCGACCTCAACCCGGTCGTGCCCCAAACAAATAATATACAAACTGGCAGTGACGACAGTCCACATGCCGGACGCTCACCCCGCAATATCAAATGTACAAATGAAACTAAACCGCACTACCATCGCACCCAAGGCTATCCCGATTGTGAGTGAATTTCCAGATGTCTTTCCTGACGAGCTGCCTGGTTTGCTACCTGAGCACGATATCGAGTTCTGCATTGACTTGATCCCTTGCATGAGGCTTATTTCTATACCGCCTTATCGGATGGCCCCGGCGGAGCTTAAAGAGCTAAAGGATCAGTTGCAAGATTTGCTGGATAAAAGGTTTATTCTTCCGAGTGTGTCACCTTGGGGAGCTCCTGTCATGTTCGTCAAGAAAGAAAATGGCAGTATGCGTTTGTGCATCGATTATCGTCAGTTGAATCGAGTTACTATGCGGAACAGATATCCCCTACCTCGTATTGACAATTTATTTGATCAGCTCCAGGGTGCGGGACATTTCTTGAAGATTGACTTGCGGTCAGATTATCATCAGTTGCGGGTTTGGAGGGATAATATTCCGAAACGACTGCTTTTTGCATGCGTTACGGGCATTATGAGTTCTTGGTGATGTCGTTCGGACTCACCAATGCCCCAGCAGTATTTATGGATTTGATGAACCATGTATTCAGGCCGTTTCTTGATCAGTTTATTATCGTGTTCGTTGATGACATCTTGGTATACTCCTGGAGTCAGGAGGAGCACGAGCAAGATTTGAGGATCACATTGTAGACTTTGACGGAGCATCAGCTGTTCGCTAAATTCTCCCAGTGTGCTTTTTGGCTTGACAGCGTCGATTTATTGGGTCACGTGGTTATGAGAGATGGCATACATGTGGACCCGAAGAAGATCAAGGTCGTTCAGCACTGGCCCAGACTTATATCAGTATAGAGGTTCGCATCTTTTTGGGTTTCGTCGGATACTATCGACGTTTTGTACAGGATTTTTCTCGTATAGCTGCACCGTTGAACGGGTTGACCCAGAAGGGGGTTCCTTTTCTTTGGACCGAGGCATGCAAGCAGAGCTTTCAGCAGTTGAAGACTCGTTTGATGACTGCACCAGTATTATCTTTGCCTTCAGGATCAGGCGGTTTTGTTGTTTATTGCGATGCTTCTCCAGTGGGGATAGGCTGTGTGTTGATGCAGCACGGCAGTGTCATCTTTTATGTTTCTCGGCAGTTGAAGAAGCACGAGCAGAACTATCCCATTCATGACTTAGAAATGGCTGCGGTGGTTTTTGCACTCAAGATCTGGAGAGACTACTTATACGGTGAGTCATGCCAGATATTCACGGACCACAAGAGCTTAAAGTACATCTTTCAGCAGTGAGATCTAAATTTGAGACAGTGTCGTTGGATGGAGCTAGTGAAAGACTATGACTGCGAGATTCGTTATCATCTAGGCAAGGCGAATGTAGTGGCAGATGCTTTCAGTCGGAGGCCCGGAGGGAACTTGTCTTGTTTGAGCGCAATTCAGAGACATTCGACTGCAGATTGGCAGATTCTATGTGACAGCTAAGTACAGTTCGAGTTTACTTCGACCGGGGGACAGCTTGCCCATGTCCGTGCACGTCCACAGTTACTTGACCGTATCTATGAGGCACAGTCCGGCGATACCCGTTTGTCAAAGATCATGGACCAGGTTTGACAGGGCAGAGATTCAGAGTTCGTGATCGATGATCAGGAAGTGCTAAGATTTAGGACTCGAATGTGTGTGCCAGATTCCGAGGGGCTGAGACGCGAGATTTTAGAGGAGGCGCATCAGTCAGCATATAGTGTTCATCTGGGTTCCACTAAGATGTACCATGACTTGAAAGATGTATACTGGTGGGAATGGATGAAGAGGGATGTCACAAATTTTGTTTCGAGGTGTTAGCTATGGTTCCCTCAAGTCAATTATTGGGTTGCAGGCACGCGATTGTGATGATTGAGGGAGGACCTATACCGGTAGAACAGTCTTACTCGAGATGATAGTATGTTATCTGGTTTGTCTTTATCATCATGTACATACAGATCACTATTACATGTTGATAGAGCCCATAGGATTCTTTCTTGACTACCAGCATTATGATGGCCATCGTATATGTGGGAGCTGGGGTCTATAAGCAAATCCTTAAATGTTCCTAGTCGTGGGAGTTTCGAGACTGGGCATCGATACTCCAGAGTAGACTAGTGTATACTGATCGAGACCCTGACGAGGGGCGGTGGTAAGGTCTCACAAGCCATTGGTGTTAGTTTGTTCACCTAAGATAGTATACAAGTGCTCATTACGTTATGAGTACACTAGACGAACTCGCTGGGAACCTGCTAGTTGGTATTATACCTATTGTCAGATAGCAGTTCTCAAGTGACATGTGTACAGGTTAGTCTGTCGACATGAGATCGTCATTTTTCTCGTGTGAGTTCCCACTGTGCTTTGATTACTATCCTACCATGACTCAATGGAGTAATGCAAACAGGTTTTAGTTGGGTACAGTCCCGAGCCACATGGAGGCAGTGAACGGATCGTCGGGGATTTGTCTCTCCCGGTATTGGGGGTTGATGTCGCGTTGTGCATGGGTGGCCGTCACCAGAAATCCTCGGCCGGGGTAGACAAGAATTACCGATCCAGGATCGATAGTTTCTCACGTGGTGATGGGTTTCATGCCAACACTAAATGTCATGTTGTTAGGGGTCTGACTTTATCCACCCCCCCTAGACTCGATATGCGATACTCTTAGACGAACAGACTGGACTGTATGGATATTGTCACTGTCAGGCTCAGTAGGGGTTTAGGATGAGTTTGCTCGTCGGCCTCCTTTTCGCTCAATACCTGGGATGCCGTTACGTACAGCTAGTGTCGCTGACGTGCTTGTGGTTAAACCCACTGCCAGCGTATTGAGGAGTTTTTAGAGTCCCACACAGAGGGTTTTCACGGTTCAGGCAATATGGTGTAGATGATGTATGTTGGTACATACATATGTCCGATTAAATATGTGTACAGGCTGCACAGACATCGGACGGTTGATAATACTAGAGGCTTAGGATTAAGCCTGATTATTAAATCAGGTTTTGATTTAATAATTTATATATGTATTTATATATATGTATTCTAGTATTACTGTTCACTATTCATTTTCTCTCTTGGCTATTCGTATTTTTGTACGAATACGCGTATATGTATTTCGATACATGTACCGGGTTGTATTCCGTATTTATACAGAATAGTTTCTAGAAGATGGCCACCTCATTAATTGATTTTCTTTTTAGAAAATCAATTTGGGAAATGAGGTGGAGGGTGAGTTTGCATGAGCATGGGCTTGAGCATGTAGAAAGGTATGGCATGGAATTGTTTATTGGTAAAAATGAGTTAGAGATATTTTTTGTTGGATGATTGCAAGAGGGGCTGCTATCATCTCTAGATGGCTTGCTCATTTCATTTTTTCCCTCACTAGCTTCATTCCCATTCTCACTTAGAGTTTTTAGCATTTTCTTTAGTTGCTCATGCCACTTGTTTTCCTTACCTCCTCTTAATCTTCTATGGTTGCTCTTGGAGCATTTTGATGAGAGAAAAATTATAGTGAGATAATCCTACACTTCCACTCTCCATTGCTAGCAACCTTGGAGCGTCGGTTGCCTCGCTTGGCGAGGCTAAAGCTTGCGTCGTTTCCCTTGGGTGGATCATCGTAGATGGAGGAAAACCGGCAACCAAACTCGATCCGCAACAACTAGGAGCTTGGGATAAAGGTTGAAGACCGAAGGACACGGATCAACTCGGTATAACCATTCCTAACTCTTTATATTGCTTGCAAGTATAGGGTTTAGGGTAGATCCGGGTATCGGGTCATGGTAGCGCCGGTTTAGAAAATTTCTGTTCCGCATTTTGCCACAATTTGATGGCCGGGGCGCTGCCGTAACCCAACACGAGGTGCCTGACTTGCTAGCAAGTCAAGGCCGAGCATCAGAGGCCAACAGGAGAATTGCAGTCGTTGCCCATTCCGGAGTGGAAGTGGGAGAAGATCTCTATAGATTTTATCATGGGTCTACCTAGGACCAGTCGAGGGTATGACTCTATTTGGGTAATCATAGATCGATTGACGAAAGCGGCTCACTTTCTACCAGTAAAGACCACTTTTGGATTTGCTCAGTACGCTCATATATATATCGATGAGATTGTGCGACCACACGGCGTTCCTACTTGCATCGTGTCTGACAGAGGCACTCGGTTCACCAGTCGCCTTTTGTCGAAACTTCAGGAGGCTTTGGGCACCCGATTGAGTTTCAGTACACCTTTCCATCCGCAGACCGACGGTCAGTCAGAGCGGACCATACAGGCTCTTAAGGACATGCTCCGAGCTTGCATTCTAGATTTCGGTGGCAGTTGGGATCGTCACTTGCCCTTGATAGAGTTCTCCTACAATAACAGCTTTTAGGAGACGATTCAAATGGAACCATTCGAGACATTATATGGGAGGAAATGTCGATCACCCGTTTGTTGGACATGGCTCAATGAGAGCAGTGTTTTAGGACCACAGCTTGTGCAGGAAACGACCGAGAAGATTTAATTGATTCGGGATAGGATGAGTGCGGCCCAAAGCAGGAAAAAATCTTATGCGGATAGACATCGACGCAGACTGGAATTTGCTGTAGGTGATCATGTTTTCCTGAGGGTTTTCTTCAACGAACGGCATGATGAGATTCTGAAGAAAGGGAAGCTTAGTCCCAGATATGTGGGTCCCTTCGAGATTCTTGAGCGTGTCGGCACAGTTGCTTATCTTTTTGCTCTTCCACCCAGCTTCCCAGATGTTCATCCCATGTTTCACGTATCAATGCTCCGCAAATACCTTCATGACCCCTCTCACGCGATTCAGTATCATACGATCCAGCTGGAGCGTGATCTTTCTTTCACTGAGCAGCCGATAGTCATTCTGGATCGGCAGGTGAAGAAACTGAGGTCTAAGGTCATACCGTCCGTAAAGGTTCTTTGGCGTGGCCCGAACAGAGAAGTGGTCACGTGGGAAGCCAAAGATAAGATGAGGAAGAAATATCCCCATCTCTTCGAAGGTACGCGTAGTTAGATTTTTAAATTCGGGGACCGAATTTCTTTAAGGGGGAAGATTGTAACGCTTTGAAAATTCGTTTAGGTTAATTATATTGTTAATTAGTGATAATGCGTGTTTTTCGTAAAACCTAGTTAATAATTATTTTTCCACATAAACATCAATATATCTATTTTAATTATGTAATTACATATATAATTGTGTTTTATTAGTTATTATTTAATTTATTGTTCACTTAATTATTTATTTTACTTATTTGTTAATTACTAAACTATTTTTTTTTAAAAACATGCACACACACATCTTTTGTTAACCCTAGGTTATACATGTCTTAAAACAACCATGAAAACTTATTTTTTGTAAAAATGCAACATGTTCTTCTTTCTTTTATCTCGAGGGTTCTAGAATTCTCTTTTAAAAGAAAATGAAAAGGAGGCATGGTGCATTTAATGCATCATATGGTTCTCTCTCTCTCTCTCTCTCCCCCACACTCTCTAGAATTTTCTCTCCCTCTCTTTGGCTGCCTCTCCCCCCTCACCTCCTTTCTCTCTTGCAGAAGAAATTGTAACCTATCTACCTCACATCAAACTTCACTAAGATCAACAGTAATTCTTCCAAAAATCATCCTAAAAATCTTATTTTTCTAAGCTAAGCAAGGGTTCTTGAAGCAAGTCTTCTTTTGGATGGCAAGTCTTCTCTTGTAGGATCTCTCTCTACTAATTCTTGAGGTATAAAACCAATCTTAACTTGTTTTACTAATCCTTGTCTCAATTTATCTTAATTTGGTTGTTTAAGTGGTAATTAGTGCAAGTTTTGAGATTTAAAAAGAAGATTAGGTTAAGTTAGGGTTTTTATTGCTTAATTAGGATAATTAAGAGTAGTTAGTGTTTAATAATAAAATTCATTCTACAAGTTTGCACCAAAATACCATAATGTCACTAATTAGTTTTTAAAAAACGGTTTTAATCAAGTTTATTATACATGTAATCTGCTATTACTGTGTTGGTTTTTAAGTTAAACAAAAATATAGAGTAGAGTATAATTATAGCGCTGACCTTACCCTTGAAACCCGGACCCTTTTCGCCTGACTTGGCCCGGTGAAAATGTCCAAATTTCCGGCCTGGCCAATCCCCAAGTTGAGATGAAAGTTGGGGTTTTGCAGGTAGTTGTATCTAGGTATTTTTTGATGTATGTTATTGCTTGTTTTTCCTATTTCCGCTCCAGATAAAATCTAGGACCTTTTACCGATATTTTTAGTGTTGTGTCTTGCGTGATACGTGTTAGTTATATGTATGCCCTAGAGGCCATTACTGTACATGAGATGTATATTGTATTGGATGCTGGGACATATATAGGTAGGACTTTCTTGCTCAACATGATAGTACGCTATCTGGTTGCTCTTTATCTTAACATATATACTTGCTGTCTCTCTATTACATGTTGATAAAGCCCTTAGGATGTGTACTCGACTTCCAGGACTATGATGTAGATCATACTAGTGGGTCCTGGGTAGCCAATAAGTGCATCCTTCATTATTCCTAGTCGTGGGAATATCGAGACAGGGTATCGATATTCCAGAGTAGGCTAGCGTATATCTTCTCGACCCATGTGATGGGCGATGGATGATCCCATATCCATTGGTGTTTGACATCAGAGACGGTATGCGGGTGCTCAGTGGAGACTGGGTACACTGAACAGACTCGCAGAGAACTCCCAGATGGTATTATACCTCACGTCAGATGGCAGTTCTCTGGTGACACTGGTACAGCTTAGTCTGTTGACCCGAGATCGTCATAGAGTCTTGTGTGTCTCCCACTGCGCTTTGATTTCCATGCTACCACGGATTTACTGAGTCGTGCAAACAGGTGGTTTTTGGGTACAGTCCCGATTCACATGGAGGCAATGAGCGATAGGAGGGGATTCGTCTCTCTCGGTATTGGGGGTTAATATTGCGCTATGCTCGACTGGCCATAACTGGAAATCCCTGGCAAGGGTTGTACTGATTTACTGGTAAGTGTTATCAGTAGTTTCATGCTTGTTATGGACCTTATATCGGCATGACTTATCAAGCTACTGGGGTCTGACGTTTACCACCCCTAGGAGAGATATGTGACATATCAGACGAACAGACCGGACTGTACGGTAATTGTTACTGATTGGATTCGCAGGAGTGTGAGCAGGCTTGCTCGTTGATCTTCTGATCGCTCAATACCCGGGTGGCCGTTACGTTTAGCAGACCGCTTGCGGCTTGTGGGTGATTGATATGATCACCACCTACTGCCGACGTATTAACGAGTCTTTAGAGTCCTACACAGAGATTTCCTGGCTCAAGCGAAACGAAATAGGAGCGCATATAAGATATGTGTGGGACCGAGAATAATACCAGTATATGATACTGTGTTCTATTCTCACGATTTGTATCATCGGACGGTTATATGAGATATAGCCGGGTTACCGAATCAAGTGTCGATTCGATATATTGATACACTTGATATTAGCCGGTTATATGCGATATGACCGGATCATTAAATCAAGTATCGATTTAATGATTTAATGTATAATTATATATTTGATATATTACTTTACATTAACTAGTATTTTTTCACTTATTATTGATTTTCTCACTTGATGTGCACAAATTGTATATATGATATATGTTTGTGCATTAGTTTGTATCATGATTGATGATACATCTAAACTTGGGTGTGTGTATGACTTACACCATGTTTAGGTTAATGGTTGGGTTTTATTTATTTTATTTATTTTGGCAAAAACAAAATGGTGGCTTTCTTTGTTTGTTGCTTGAAGCTTCATGAAGCTTTTAAGCATCTTTGACAAAGTCTAACCATTTTGTTTTGCATGAGATTTTCACTAACCTAACCATTAGCTCAAACTAGGGTTTAGTCTCTACAAAGGTTAACTCATCCATGGTTGCATTATGATATACTTCACTTGACTATTCATTTTAGTTAATTGATTATTCATTCATATACTTTTTTTCTTCTTCTTCTTCTTCAAGAAGAAGAAAGCTTGCTAGAAAAATTTCAAGTGAAGAAAAAGAGTGAGAAATCCAAAACCAATGTGAACCCACTTCCTATTTCTTCATCCTCTACCACTTGCCATGTAGTATAGGGTATTCTCTTCACAAAGTTCATGACCAAGTGAAGATGGAGCTTGAGTTTGAGTCTCCTCGACGTAGATCATCTTCGGCCTCGAAGTCAACGACCTAGCCCGCTCATTTCTCCGAAGAAACCATCGCTAGGGTCCGGGATCCCGATGATCGCAGCGAAGGGAAGTCAACACGGATCATTAGAAGTGAAGGACCGGATCTACAAAGGTTGTTATCCCTTTCACTTAGTAGCAAAGTAGTTTGCTTGCTTTTGGTTTCGCCTAATCTCTAGTATACGATCTTGCATAAGGTTGTTCGGCACATAAAATTTTGATTTTGGCATGGTAGATGCCTTGTGGAACCTCATGAGTGTACCTAGGAACCCTACAGTGGTATCAGAGCCTAGCTAGAGCTTTAGGCGAAGTGTAGACGAAGTTAGAAACCCGATCGAACCCCGAAACCCTAATCAAAACCCTTCTCTCTACATTTTTTTAAAATGTGGATTTTTCCTAATTAAAAATACTCAAAAAATTCAGCAGGGTTTTCTAGGAATTACTGTGCAGCACGTGACCCCAATTCGATCAAGGCGCCGCGGAACCGCGGCCGTACCCTAGGTTACGCGGCGGTTCCGCGGCCATACTGTGGCTTCTTACTTCACTGTTTGCACAGTAATATCTTTATTTAATTCCTGTATTTTCTTGGAATTTTTAATTTCTACTCAAGAGCTGGGTTTTCTGGGTTGTATTGGGAGTTCGTTGATTCAATCGGAAAGTTTAACTTTGTCTGTGTTTTTCCGGGTAATTTAGAAAGTGTCAAAAAGTTCGACCGGATATCAATAACTCACTTTTCCCCTGCCGGAAAATTTCCAGGTGTTGGATTTTTCCGTTGTTTAAGAACGTCTAAATCGTGCAAGTAACGCGATGGACCCTCTAGAAGAAAACAAACCTTAACTCGATTATGTGACTGTCTTGAACTGCCTTTTGAACCTTAGGGTTTGGGCCAGTACGGCGTGCCACATGTAAGGCGCTGGCTTGACCCTTCTACGGCTGGACCGTTGGTACTGTGGCATGAAATGGATGTTTTTAAACTCCCCTCAAGTGTTGAGCTATTTGGGAAAACTTGGGTGTTTGATTATTCGATCGAAAAGTTTAACATTGTCTATTTATCTGGAATGTGATACAATATTTGGAATCCACAAAAAGTTATGAGATAACTGATTTGAATATTATAAACATAGCACTTTAGTCTCATTTGATCGGTTGCCACGGAATTTTGATGTGATCAAAAGTCCGTTGTAATCACGTAGCGTACGCAGATACTCGCCGGGTAAACTTAATAGACAGCCATGCCCCATAGCCCCGACCAAGTGACTGTAGGAGAACCCTGTAGCCAAAAGCATTCGTTCGGGTGCTCGCGTTAGCGGTGTTCCGCCTTAGTGCACTTCGTCGACGGCATCGGGGGGTGCGGCCGTCTACTAAAGTTTGCGACGAGCATTCGATCAGGATGTCGGGAATCTTGTTGAATTGCCCGACTTGGTATTGAAAAGTGTTTTCGATTTTGAGACTAAAATGCGGGATTTGTAATTGCTAGGCATGCGATGTCTAAGGAATTCATTTGATTAGGCATGCGTTGTTTAAAGAAATTGCGGATTCCAACTGTTTTAGTTTTACACTTTCTTTTCTGCGACCGTAAGTGTAATATGTGATATCGCCGGTATCGTTGCTATATGTCAACGACAATTGGGATACGCATATTTACTTACGTTGATGACATGTGATGTTATGTGTTGCTGGATATGTTATATTGGATCGTCGTGTTTGAATAGACGGGGGTTTTTATGTGAGACGAGTGTTTTTCATTTTCATTCATGTAAAAACTTGTATGTAATATTCTTTTATTGGGGCACTTCCGGGTTGAGGATGATGTCACTATTGTATATTATTTACTTTTCCGCATTAGGATAGACCCAAGGAGGGGAGCATAAGTAACCGGGTTCTAGGGTCCAGTGGAAGACCATATCGAGGAGTCGAGTCCGGGTCTCCTAACTCTAGAATTGGTAGGGTTGCTTGCCGCTCTCGTAGGGGTCTAGGGGTGTGGGATTGGCTATTCATCACGACCGTGGAATCCGTGTTTTATACATGCTCAAAATAAAACACGGACATCCTAGTATATCCAATATTTCATATGATATTTTCTGCTGCGTTATCTGTGATGTGATCAAGTGATTTGTTTAGATAGATATTGTATATAGTATATATGATATATTATATAGACGTTGCTTATGTTTTACACCCGTGCTAGCCCTGCCCCGCTCTGCCGTTAGGTACCTAACCTAACGGTGCAGACGGGACATCGAGGCGAATGCAGATGGCATAAGCGTACGTTGTATTTATCTGTGATGTTTAGGTGGACTTAAAAGATGGGACATCCATTAATGAGATTAATGAAAGAAAATAAACCTAAAAGATGTTGTGGAATCGAATTTCAAAAATTAGGTAGCTCTAGTTGTTGCTTTGCATAGCGGTGTTCCTTGTAGAACATCCAGCACCTTATTCGATAAGGAAAGAGCCGACGATCACTTCACCGGGAGTGACCTCTTTAGCAATAATTAGCAAATGCTACAACCTTCAGTTTGTCTTTTGACTGCTTTTCTAGTTCTTGCTTTGCATAGTGGTATTGTGAATATCCTGCACCTCATTCGACGAGGAAAGAGCCGAGTTCCCTTCACCGGGAGTGACCACTTTAGCGAAACTAGCAAAAGCCTCAAAAACACTCCATTTAAAACCATTTGATTCCGCAACGAGATCAAGTTCAAAGCGTTAAAGGTTTTCTTAAAAACCATCCGCAACCCTCCGTCATTTTAGGAAGTAGAGTACTTAGTATTCATGCTGTGTTTGTTGACCATAGTCAAGGCACAGTGTACGGTAGCTAAGTGATGTCTTCCTACACCGCATATCATGCGATTAGTTAGGACAGTCGTGTGACTTTGTTGACCTTAGCCAAGGGTCATGTGGGTGGGTCTAATTAATCACGAAATGACGGGTAGAGCTTGACTAGTACTTATGATTTGTTGACCATAGCCAAGGTCATAGGTGCTAGGAGTAAAAACCATTATCGGGAGTTCCAGGTGTTGAAATTTGCAATGAGATTGCATACCTTCTATATGATAGTTGGATCCTGATACCCACTGCGAGTAATTGTTACTCCTGGGAGAGTTTTGAACTTTGCAATTAGCCGATCAAGTAGGTGTCTAGAAAGGTGTCAACGGGGTCACGTCCCTGGGAAAACGAGGTTTACTTTAATTAGGTCCGTGCGAAAGCACGGGGAACCTTCCTCAAAGTACCGGCACTGGCCTGGCTGAAAGATTGGCGAACTTTTAGAGTGTAATTAATCCCGGCTAGTCATTCCTTTTAGGGTTTTAAGGAAGATTTGATAGAAACAGTGGGAGCCATCCTGATTGGATAAAATATATAACCAATATAATCTTAGAAAAGCGCACGCAGAGTGTTTTCTTCTCTCTCTCTCCAGGTAGCGACTATGTCACACCTTAATCAAGATAATAATATGGATGTATTGACCGAACCCGCTTGTTTTACTGAGCTCAGAAATGAACGAATTTTTCTTGAGGCATTGTAGACTAGGTCATATCAATGCGACCCGACTAGCTAAGTTACATTTAGATGCATATTTAAATCAGTTTAAATTTACATCTTATGAAACTTGCCAGTCATGTCACAAAGATAAGATGACCATAGTTCCGTTTACTGGAAACAGAGAAAGAGTTAGTGAACTCTTGGGACTGATACATAGTGATGTGTGAAGGTCCCCAGTCTACATATGCCAGGACCGATTCTTTGTACTTCATTACATTCACTGATGATCTCTCTAGATTCAGACATATGTTCCTATTGAAACACAAGTCCGAAACTTTTGAGATAATCACCGAATATAAGTCAGAAGTAGAGAACCAAAAACGAGTATAAGTATTATGTCCTTTGATGTGATCAGGGAGGAGAATACTTAGGCATGGGATTCCTGGACTATTCTAAAGGAGAATAGGATTCTCTCTCAGCATTACTCCTCCGTATACACCACAGCACGTCGGTGTATCAGGGCGGAGCAACCACACCCTATATGATATGGTGCGCTCTATGATGAGTACTGCTGAGTTACCTGTTTCCTTTTGGGGGTTATGCACTCAAGAAGCTACATACTTATTGAATTAGGTTCGAATTAGATCACTGCCTACCACTCCATATGAGATATGGTATGGGAAGAGCCCATCTCTTAAGCAAGTTAAGATTTGGGGTTATCTGGCTTATGTCAAAAGCAAAATCCGGACAAGCTCGAGGTAAGGTTAGTTCTGTAGAACTGGAAGGATTTCCAGCTATACAAACTACAGCTGATGATTTGATAAAACCAAAGGATTAAATAGTCTCCGACGAACCCCAGCCTCTCCGCCGATCTAGTAGGGTTCCTCATACGCCTGAGAGATACTTTGGTTTCTCGATGACAGTGGGAGCGTGGATTGCATCATGAGATGATGACCCAACTAGTTTCGAGCAGGCCATCAAGAGTGGGGACTCTGTAAGAATGGCTGGATGCTAAGCGATCTGAGATGGAATCCATGTACACCAACAAAGTATGGACTTTGGATGCTATATCTGAAGGGTTAAATCCCCATCAGGAGCAAGAATATCTTGAGAAGATTACTTGGTATAGATGGAAAAGTTAAGACTTTCAAAGCTAGACTTGTTAAAGGTTTTCGTCATCGACCAGGTGTGGATAATGATGAATCCTTTTCCAGTGGCTGTGCTTAAGTCCATCCGGATCCTACTTGCCATTGCTATATACTATGATTACGATATCAGGTGGTTGGGTGTCATGACTGCTTTTCTAAATATAGATTTAGAAGAGAACGTCTATAAGTACACAGCCAAAGGGCTTCGTAAATAGTGGGAGCAGCGGAAACGTGTGCAAGTTGCTTTACAAGATAAAGTAGGCATTGCGTAGTTGGAACGTCTATTTTGATGTGGTAGTCAAAGAGTTTGACTTCATCAAAATAGTGGATGAACCTTGTATATACAAAAAGGTAGTAGAGAGTAAGGTGGTCATCCTCGTATTATACGTGGACTGTAGGGTTCCTAGGCACACAGTAGAGGTCTCACAAGGCATCAACCATGCCATTTTACAAAAAAATGGTGCCGAGAAACCCTAGACTACGGATCGTTGCTAGAAATCTAGGCGAAAAGTAAACTAGTTAACACTTAACTACAAGGATATGGAAATTACAACCTTTGTAGATCCGGATATCCACCTCCACGGCTCCGCAACGAAGTCTCCTCGCTGTCCAAGTCAAACTCCGGGCTCCAGCGTCGGCTTCATCGGAGAATGAACGGGCTTGGTCATCGACGACGATGCCGAAGATGATCTACGTCGAGGCATCGCTGGATCAAGCTCCCACTTCACAAAGTGATGAAACTTGTGAAGATAACACACTCTACTACTTGGCAAGAGGTAGAGAATGAAGAAATAGGAGGTGGGTTCTCTTTAGAATTGGATTTCTCACTCTCAAGCTCAAGTTGCCATTGATGGCCTTAAGGTTTCAAACTTGAAGATGAAGAAGAAGAAGAGCTAGAATTATGATGAGTATATTTAAAAAGAAAAGAAAAAGGAATACTTATCATAATTCCAACTAGGGTTAAGTGTAGAGAATAGACCATGGTTAATGGATGGGTTTGGGTTAAGCATGATGACAAGAATGGTTAAGAAGTCAAAGCTTCATGAAGCTTCAACTAAAAGACAAAGAAAGCCACCATTCTTATCATAATCATTTCCAAATAAATAAATAAACAAATAAATAAATAAATGGATATGCAAAACCCTAATTATCACATTAATCATGGTTTAATCCTATACACTTAACTAAATGATCAAGTATCATCAAACATGATACATATATATGCACAAAAGTATATCACATATACAGCTTGCACATCAAGTGAGAAAATCCGTATAAAGTGAACCAATACTAGTTAATGCAAAGTAATATATCAAATATATAATTATACATTAAATCATTAAATCAACATTTGATTCAATGATCCGGTCATGTCGCACATAACCGACTAGTATTCAATGTATCGATTTATCGAATCAATGATTCGATAACTAGGTCATATCGAATATAACCAATCGAAACATTTACCGCGAGAATGAAATGCGGTATCACATACACGCATTATTCTCGCTCCCGCACATATCTCATATGCGCTCCTATTTCGTTTCGCTTGAGCTAGGAAACCTCTGTGTAGGACTCTAAAGACTCGTCAATACGCCGGTAGCAGATGATGATCATATCAAGCACCCACAAGCCGCAAGCGGTCTGCTAAACGTAACGGCCACCCGGGTATTGAGCGATCAGAAGATCGACGAGCTAGCCCGCTCACACTTCTGTGAATCCGACCAGTAACACTTACCGTACAGTCCGGTCTCTTCGTCTGATATGTCGCATATCAAGTCTAGGGGTGGTAAACGTCAGACCCCAATAACCCGATAAGTCGTGCCGATGTGAGGCTCGTAACGGGTCGAGAAACTACTGGTAACACTTACCAGCAAATCTCTGATCAGCCCTGGCCAGGGACTTCCCTGCTACGGCCAATCGAGCACTGCGCAACATCAACCCCCAATACCGGGAGAGACGAAACCCCTCCTATCGCTCATTGCCTCCATGTGACTCGGGACTGTGCCCAAAGACCACCATTTTGCACGCCCTCATGGACGTGGTAAGGTGGAGATCAAAGCACAGTGGGAATCACACAAGACTCTATGACGATCTCGGGTCTACAGACTAACCTATACAAGTGTCACCTGAGAACTGCCATCTGACGTGAGGTATAATACCATCTGGGAGTTCTCGGCGAGTCCGTCCAGTGTACTCAGTCTCCACTGAGCACCCGTATAGCATCTCTGATGTCAAACACCAATGGATATGGGATCATCCATCGCCCATCACATGGGTCGAGAAGCGTATACGCTAGTCTACACTGGTATATCGATGCCCCATCTCGATACACCCACGACTAGGGACCTTGAAGGATGTACTTATGGACTACCATGTCCCCACTAGTATGATCTGCATCATAGTCCAGGTAGTCAAGTACAAATTCTAAGGGCTTTACCAACATGTAACTATAAGACAGTATGAAGAGACTAGTGTACATGTTAAGATAAAGAGCAACCAGATAGCATACTATCATGTCGAGCAAGAAAGTCATCTCTATATATGTCCAAGCATCCAATATAATATACATCATCTGTACAATACTGGCCTCCAGGGCATACATACAACTAACAATCTCCCACTTGCACTAGGGCCAGCTGCTGTAGTATCGCATACCGAGCATCCCGAAGAGTCTTTCAAACTGTATCTGGGGAATGGCCTTCGTGAGTGGATCCGCAGTGTTGTCCTTCGTGTCAACCCTCCTGACCTCGATCTCCCGGCGATCAACTATCTCCCGGATCAGGTGATACTGCCTCAGAATATGCCTGGATCGCTGATGGGACCTGGGTTCCTTGGCCAAAGCCACTGCTCCATTGTTATCGCAATACAAAGGTATTGGATGCTCAATGGATGGAACCACACCAAGTTCAGTAATGAACTTCTTGATCCAGACAGCTTCTTTAGCAGCATCATTGGCAGCGATGTATTCAGCCTCCATCGTCGAGTCTGCCACGGTTTCCTGCTTGGAACTCTTCCAGCTAACCGCCCCTCCGTAAAGGGTAAAGACAAAACCCGACAGCGACTTAGAGTCGTCCTTATCACTCTGGAAGCTCGAATCGGTAAAGGACTCCACTTGGAGCTCTCCGTTACCATACACCAAGAACATATCTCTAGTCCTTCGCAAGTACTTGAGAATGCTCTTCACAGCTGTCCAGTGACTCTCTCTAGGATTAGCTTGATACCTGCTCACTACACTTAGTGAGTATGCTACATCGGGTCTGGTACATAGCATCGCATACATGATAGAGCCTACTGCCGAAGCATAGGGTATCCCTTGCATGCGAGCTCTCTCTAAATCAGTCTTGGGAGACATCTCTTTGGAGAGAGTGACTCCAGAGATCGTGGGCAAGTTCCCATGCTTGGACTCTTCCATACTAAACCTCTTTAGTATGGTGTCAATGTACCTGGATTGGGACAATCCCAAAATCCGTTTGGATCTATCTCTATAGATCCTAATTCCCAATATGCAGGAGGCATCACCAAGATCTTTCATTGAGAATCTTTGTGATAAGAAGAGCTTGACCGATTGCAGCATAGGAATATCATTTCCTATCAAGAGTATGTCGTCCACGTACAATACGAGGAAGACAACCTTACTCTCTGCCACCTTCTTGTAGATACAAGGTTCATCTGGATTTTTGACGAAATCAAACTCTTTGATAACGACGTCAAAGCAGATGTTCCAACTCCGCGATGCTTCCTTTAATCCATAAATGGATTTAAGCAGCTTGCACACCTTCCCGCTGCTCCCACTGTCTACGAAGCCCTCTGGCTGAGTCATGTACACGCACTCTTCTAAATCACCGTTTAGAAAGGAGGTCTTAACATCCATTTGCCAGATTTCGTAATCATGGTAAGCAGCGATGGCAAGCATGATCCGGATGGATTTAAGCATAGCCACTGGAGAAAAGGTCTCGTCATAGTCCACACCTGGTCTTTGACGAAAACCCTTTGCTACAAGTCTAGCTTTGAAAGTCTCCACTTTCCCATCTACATCAAGTTTCTTCTTGAAGATCCACTTGCTCCCAATGGGTTTTACCCCTTCAGGAGCAACGTCCAAAGTCCATACTTTGTTGGTGTACATGGATTCCATCTCAGACCGCATAGCATCCAGCCATTTCACTGAGTCCCCACTCGTGATGGCCTGCTCGAAGCTAGTTGGGTCATCATCCTCCATGATGCAATCCTCGCTCCCACCATCAATGAGAAAACCGTAGTATCTCTCAGGTGGACGAGAAACCCTACTAGATCGGCGGAGTGGCTGGGGTTCATCGGGAACTACGGAATCCTCTGGTTCCACCAGATCTTCTGTTGTAGCTTCTGCAGCTGGAACTTCTTCCAGTTCTACCTCATGACCACTAATCTCTTTTTCAAGAAATTCCTTTTCTAAAAAGGTGGCATGCCGAGAAACAAACACTCTTTGTTCCTCAGGGTGGTAGAAGATATACCCTTGAGAATTCTTGGGATATCCTACAAATTTGCATAGAACAGACCGTGCCTCGAGTTTGTCCGGATTTTGTCGTTTGACATAGGCTGGACAACCCCATATCTTAACATAGTTAAGACATGGTCTCTTCCCTTTCCATATCTCATATGGAGTGGTAGGCACTGATTTGGTGGGGACCATATTCAGTAGATGTATGGCTGTCTCAAGCGCATACCCCCAGAAGGAAATAGGTAACTCAGCTGTGCTCTTCATAGAGCGCACCATATCTAATAGGGTGCGATTCCTCCGTTCTGATACACCGTTGTGCTGTGGTGTATATGGAGGAGTCAGCTGAGAGAGAATCCCATTCTCTTTTAGGAAGTCCAGGAATTCATTGCTCAAGTATTCACCTCCTCGATCAGATCGAAGGATTTTAATACTCTTTCCGGTTTGGTTTTCGACTTCTTGTTTGTATTCTCTAAATTTCTCAAAAGCTTCAGACTTGTGTCTTATTAAGTACACATGTCCGTATCTTGAGAGATCGTCAGTGAATGTAATGAAGTACGAAGAACCATCCCTGGCATGTGTAGACATGGGACCACATACATCACTATGTATCAGTCCCAAGAGTTCGGTAACTCTTTCTCCGTGTCCCGTAAACGGAGTTTTGGTTATCTTGCCTTTGAGACATGACTGGCAAGTGTCATAAGATGAAAATTCGAAAGGTTTCAAATATCCATCCTTATGCAACTTAGCCAGTCGTGTCACATTGATGTGACCCAGTCTACAATGCCACAAGAAGGATTCGTTGAGTTCAGAACTCTTCCTCTTGTGTGTGTTTATTATGCTCAGAACTGTTGATTGATTTAGAACATAAATGCCATTGCATAACGTGCCTGATCCAACCAACTTTTGGTTACGGAAAATGTTCATAACATTATCCTGTAATACAAAATTATATCCTTCTTTGCTTAATAAAGAAACCGATATACTGTTGCATATCAGGTTCGGCATGTAATAGCATTCGTTCAGAACCAATGTATTACCAGTTGGTAATACAAGGTGATATTCCCCGACAGTCTTAGCTGCAACAATTGCACCATTTCCAACTCTGATGTCTTTATCACCTTCCCCAAGTTCTCTACCTTTCCTGAGCCCATGTAACTGATTACATATATGGGATCCTGACCCGGTATCCAATACCCAGGACGTAGAGCAAATGGAGAAACAGTTCTCAGTAACGAACACACCCGAAGAAAATGCATCAACATGTACTTTCTTCAATCGGGTGGCATGGGAATCCTGGTATTCCCCTATTTCCTGTTCATTCCTATAACTCTTATAGGAAAGAACGGAACCAACGTTCCCCAGCACAGTATAAATGCGGGTTCGGTCAATACATCCATATTATTATCTTCATTAGGGCATGAAATGGTCGCTACCTGGAGAGAGAGAGAAGAAAACACTTTAGCGTATGCTCGTGCAAGATCAGATTGGTTATTATCTTATCTAATCAGGATGGCTCCCACTGCTTTTTATCAAATCTTCCTTCAAACCCTAAAAGGAAAGACTAGCCGGGATTAATTACACACTACAGGTTCGCCAATCTTTCAGCCAGGCCAGTGTCGGTACTTTGAGGGAGGTCCCCCGTGCTTTCGCACGAACCTAATTACTGTAAACCTCGTTTTCCCAGAGGCGTAACCTCGTTAACACCTTTCTAGACACCTACTTGATCGGCTAATTGTAATGTGTAAAACTCTCCCAGGAGTAAATCTTACTCGCAGTGGGTATCGGGATCCAACTATCTCATAGAAGGTATGCAATCTCATTGCAAATTTCAACACTTGAAATTCCCGATAATGCTTTTGCCCCTAGCGTGCTATGACCTTGACGAAAGCCAACAAACCACAGCCCGCTAGTCAAGTTCAACCCGTACATTTCTTGACTTAATTAAACCCACCCGCACGACCCTTGACGAAAGCCAACAAAGCCGTACGACTACCCTAATCCAGTCGCATCATATGCAGCAGATAAACAGCACATAGCTACCGCACACTACACCTTGACGAAAGCCAACAAATGTAGAACGAATACTATATGTAACCTATCTGAAATGACGGAGGGCTACGCAGGTTTTTCTGAAAACCTATTGCGTAATGAACTTGATATCGTTGTAGAATCAAATGAAGTTTTGAAATGGAGTGATTTTGAGGCTTTTCTAGTTTTGCTAAAGGAGTCACTCCCGGCGAAGGGATCTCGATCCTTTCCTCGTCGAATGAGGTGCGGGATATATCATATATATCGCTGTGCAAAGCAAAAACCCAAAAAGCAGTCAAAAGCAAACCGAGTGTGTAGCATCTGCCAGTTATTGCTAAAGGAGTCACTCCCGGTGAAGGGATCTCGGTCCTTTCCTCATCGAATAAGGTGCAGGGTATATCATATATACCACTGTGCAAAGCAAGAACTGTAGCTACCTTTTTATTTTAAAATTCGATTCCACAACATCTTAGGTTTCTTATCTTTCATTAATCACATTAATGAAGTCCCATCATTTAAATACCTAAACATCACAGATAGATATGACGTACACTTATGCCATCCGCATTCGCCTCGATGTCCCCTCGTGCACCGTTAGGTTAGGTAACTAACGACAGAGCAGGGCAGGGCTAGCGCGGGTGTAAAACATAAGTAACGTCTATATAATATATCACATATACTATATACTATATCCATCACAGAATCACAACACAGATATCGCAGCAGAAGAAACATATGAAATATTGGATATACTAAGACGTCCGTGTTTTCAATACGAGCCAGTATAAAACACGGATTCCACGGTCGTGATGAATAGCCAATCCCACACCCCTAGACCCCTACGAGAGCGGCAAGCAACCCTGCCAATTCTAGGGTTAGGAGACCCGGACTCGACTCCTAGAGTTGGTCTCCCACTGGACCCCAGAACCCGGTTACTTGTGCTCCCCTCCTTGGGTCTATCCTAATGCGGAAAAGTAAATAATATACAAAGGGTGACAACTTCCGCTACCTGGAAGTGCCCCAAATGAAAGAATATTACATACAAGTTTTTACATGAATGAAAATGAAAGACACTCATCTCACATAAAAACCCCTGGCTATTCGAATACGACGATCCAATATAACATATCCAGCAACACATAACATTACATGTCATCAACGTAAGTAAATATGCGCATCCCAATTGTCGTTGACATATAGCAACGAAACCGGCGATATCACATATTACACTTACGGTCACAGAAAAGAAAGTGTAAAACTACAACAATTGGAATCCGCAACCTCTTTAGACATCACATGCCTAACAGTTACAAACCCCGCATTTTAGTCTCATTATCGAAAACTCTTTTCAATATCATATGGGACTAAACTGCTAGATTTATAACATTCATCCAGTTATCTCATAACTGTTTGTGAATTCCAATTATTGTATCACATTCCAGATAAACAGAAAATGTTAAACTTTCCGATCGAACAGTCGAATACCCAAGTTTTCCGATACAGCTCAACACATGAAATAAGTCTAACAACATTCAGTTCGTGCCTCAGTACCGACGGTCCAGCCGTAGAAGGGTCAAGCCAACGCCTCACATGTGGCACGCCGTACTGCCCCAAACCCGAAGGTTCAAAGGGCAGTTCAAGACGGTCACATAATCGAGTTAAGGTTTGTTGTCTTCTAGAGGGTCCATCGCGTTACTTGCACTACTTAGAACATCGTTAAACTACGAAAAAATCAAACACTTGGAAATTTCCCGATAGGGAAAAAATTGGGTATTTATATCCGGTCGAACTTTTTAACATATTCTAAAAATTATCCGGAAAAACACAAAAGACGAAATTTGATAATCCGATCGAAATACCGAATCCCCAAAACAACCCTGGAAAATTCAACTCTTGAATAAACATTAAAAATTCCCAGGAAAACCACTACAGAAAAATGAGAATTACTGTGAAAATTAAAATGCACAAAACGACAAAGCCGCCGCGCATCTGCCGCACGAACCATGCTCGTGCCGCGGATCCGCGGCTCTTTGATGGAATTAGTCCATCGAAATTCACAGTAACTCTTAGATTAGCCTGCTGATTTTTCTGCATATTTTTAATGTGGAAAAATCCCCGATTTCAGAAAAAGGACAGAGAGCATTATAGATTTGATGTTTCGGGTTCGTTCGGACTTCAAATCGCGTCTAGACTTCGCCTAAGGCTCTAGCTAGGCTCTGATACCACTGTAGGATTCCTAGGCACACAGTAGAGGTCTCACAAGGCATCAACCATGCCATTTTACAAAAAAATGGTGCCGAGAAACCCTAGACTACGGATCGTTGCTAGAAATCTAGGCGAAAAGTAAACTAGTTAACACTTAACTACAAGGATATGGAAATTACAACCTTTGTAGATCCGGATATCCACCTCCACGGCTCCGCAACGAAGTCTCCTCGCTGTCCAAGTCGAACTCCGGGCTCCAGCGTCGGCTTCATCGGAGAATGAACGGGCTTGGTCATCGACGACGATGCCGAAGATGATCTACGTCGAGGCATCGCTAGATCAAGCTCCCACTTCACAAAGTGATGAAACTTGTGAAGATAACACACTCTACTACTTGGCAAGAGGTAGAGGATGAAGAAATAGGAGGTGGGTTCTCTTTAGAATTGGATTTCTCACTCTCAAGCTCAAGTTGCCATTGATGGCCTTAAGGTTTCAAACTTGAAGATGAAGAAGAAGAAGAGCTAGAATTATGATGAGTATATTTAAAAAGAAAAGAAAAAGGAATACTTATCATAATTCCAACTAGGGTTAAGTGTAGAGAATAGACCATGGTTAATGGATGGGTTAGGGTTAAGCATGATGACTAGAATGGTTAAGAAGTCAAAGCTTCATGAAGCTTCAACTAAAAGACAAAGAAAGCCACCATTCTTATCATAATCATTTCCAAATAAATAAATAAACAAATAAATAAATAAATGGATATGCAAAACCCTAATTATCACATTAATCATGGTTTAATCCTATACACTTAACTAAATGATCAGGTATCATCAAACATGATACATATATATGCACAAAAGTATATCACATATACAGCTTGCACATCAAGTGAGAAAATCCGTATAAACTGAACCAATACTAGTTAATGCAAAGTAATATATCAAATATATAATTATACATTAAATCATTAAATCAACATTTGATTCAATGATCCGGTCATGTCGCACATAACCGACTAGTATTCAATGTATCGATTTATCGAATCAATGATTCGATAACTAGGTCATATCGAATATAACCAATCGAAACATTTACCGCGAGAATGAAATACGGTATCACATACACGCATTATTCTCGCTCCCGCACATATCTCATATGCGCTCCTATTTCGTTACACTTGAGCTAGGAAACCTCTGTGTAGGACTCTAAAGACTCGTCAATACACCGGTAGCAGATGATGATCATATCAAGCACCCACAAGCCGCAAGCGGTCTGCTAAACGTAACGGCCACCCGGGTATTGAGCGATCAGAAGATCGACGAGCTAGCCCGCTCACACTTCTGTGAATCCGACCAGTAACACTTACCGTACAGTCCGGTCTCTTCGTCTGATATGTCGCATATCAAGTCTAGGGGTGGTAAACGTCAGACCCTAATAACCCGATAAGTCATGCCGATGTGAGGCTCGTAACGGGTCGAGAAACTACTGGTAACACTTACCAGCAAATCTCTGATCATCCCTGGCCAGGGACTTCCCTGCTACGGCCAATCGAGCACTGCGCAACATCAACCCCCAATACCGGGAGAGACGAAACCCCTCCTATCACTCATTTCCTCCATGTGACTCGGGACTGTGCCCAAAGACCACCGTTTTGCACGCCCTCATGGACGTGGTAAGGTGGAGATCAAAGCACAGTGGGAATCACACAAGACTCTATGACGATCTCGGGTCTACAGACTAGCCTGTACAAGTGTCACCTGAGAACTGCCATCTGACGTGAGGTATAATACCATCTGGGAGTTCTCGGCGAGTCCGTCCAGTGTACTCAGTCTCCACTGAGCACCCATATAGCATCTCTGATGTCAAACACCAATGGATATGGGATCATCCATCGCCCATCACATGGGTCGAGAAGCGTATACGCTAGTCTACACTGGTATATCGATGCCCCGTCTCGATACACCCACGACTAGGGACCTTGAAGGATGTACTTATGGACTACCATGTCCCCACTAGTATGATCTGCATCATAGTCCAGGTAGTCAAGTACAAATCCTAAGGGCTTTACCAACATGTAACTATAAGACAGTATGAAGAGACTAGTGTACATGTTAAGATAAAGAGCAACCAGATAGCATACTATCATGTCGAGCAAGAAAGTCATCTCTATATATGTCCAAGCATCCAATATAATATACATCATCTGTACAATACTGGCCTCTAGGGCATACATACAACTAACATGGACAACATACTCTTGATAGGAAAAGAGTTTCCTATGCTACGCCCGGTCAATCTCCTCTTATCACATGGATTCTCCATATAGGATCAAAGTGATACCTCCTAAATCCTGGGTTTTGGATCTATGAGATAGATCTAGTTGGATGTTAGGATTCTCACTAGTTATAGTAAGATGGTATCAGTTGATCCTGGGGAGAATCACTGGAAAAGTTCCAGGGTGATAATGACGACTGAATGTCAGTCGCAGGCACTGTCTTTACCCTCAGTGGAGGGACGGTATGTTGGAAGAGTTCCAAGCGAGATACCGTGGCAAACAAGACGATAAAGGCTAGTGACATCGCTATCAAAGATACTACCAAAGAGGCAGTTTGGGTGTATATTAGTTCATGAGATGAACTAGGTTCCTACCATTGTGTGACAATGGAAGTCTGGCTTTGGCCCAGGAACCCTGGTCCCATCAGCGACCCAGACATATTCTGAGGCAGCATCACCTGATCATGGAGATAGTTGATCTCCAGGGTGATCGAGGTTAGGAGAGTTGACTCAGAGGACAACACGGAGGATCCGCTCACAAAGGCCTTTTCCCAGAGAGAGACTATTATGGGATGGTTGAGTATGAGATACTACAACCACTGCTACAGATGGCCCTAGTGCAAGTGGGAGATTGTTAGTTATATGTATGCCCTAGAGGCCATTACTGTACATGAGATGTATATTGTATTGGATGCTGGGACATATATAGGTAGGACTTTCTTGCTCGACATGATAGTACGCTATCTGGTTGCTCTTTATCTTAACATGTATACTTGCTATCTCTCTATTACATGTTGATAAAGCCCTTAGGATGTGTACTCGACTTCCAGGACTATGATGTAGATCATACTAGTGGGGCCTGGGTAGTCAATGAGTACGTCCTTCATTGTTCCTAGTCGTCGGAATATCGAGACGGGGCATCGATATTCTAGAGTAGACTAGCGTATATCTTCTCGACCCATGTGATGGGCGATGGATGATCCCATATCCATTGGTGTTTGACATCAGAGACGGTATGCGGGTGCTCTGTGGAGACAGGGTACACTGAACGGACTCGCCGAGAACTCCCAGATGGTATTATACCTCACGTCATATGGCAGTTCTCTAGTGACACTGGTACAGCTTAGTCTGTTGACCAGAGATCGTCATAGAGTCTTGTGTGTCTCCCACTGTGCTTTGATTTCCACCCTACCACGGCTCTACTGAGTCGTGCAAACAGGAGGTTTTTGGGTACAGTCCCGATTCACATGGAGGCAATGAGCGATAGGAGGGGATTCGTCTCTCCCGGTATTGGGGGTTGATGTTGCGCTATGCTCGACTGGCCATAACTGGAAATCCCTGGCCAGGGTTGCACTGATTTACTGGTAAGTGTTATCAGTAGTTTCATGCTTGTTATGGACCTTACATCGGCATGACTCATCAAGCTACTGGGGTCTGACGTTTACCACCCCTAGGCGAGATATGCGACATATCAGACGAACAGACCGACTGTACGGTAAGTGTTACTGATTGGATTCGCAGGAGTGTGAGCAGGATTGCTCTTTGATCTTCTGATCGCTCAATACCTGGGTGGCCGTTACGTTTAGCAGACCGCTTGCGGCTTATGGGTGATTGATATGATCACCACCTACTGCCGGCGTATTAACGAGTCTTCAGAGTCCTACACAGAGGTTTCCTGGCTCAAGCGAAACGAAATAGGAGCGCATATGAGATATGTGCGGGACCAAGAATAATACCAGTATGTGATACTGTGTTCTATTCTCGCAATTTGTATCATCGGACGGTTATATGAGATATAGCCGGGTTACCGAATCAACTGTTGATTCGATATATTGATACACTTGATATTAGCCGGTTATATGCGATATGACCGGATCATTAAATCAAGTATCAATTTAATGATTTAATGTATTATTATATATTTAATATATTACTTTACATTAACTAGTATTTGTTCACTTATGATTGATTTTCTCACTTGATGTGCACAAATTGTATATATGATATATGTTTTTGCACTAGTTTGTATCATGATTGATGATACATGCAAACTTGGGTGTGTGTATGACTTACACCATGTTTAGGTAATGGTTGGGTTTTATTTATTTTATTTATTTTGGCAAAAACAAAATTGTGGCTTTCTTTGTTTGTTGTTTGAAGCTTCATGAAGCTTTTAAGCATCTTTGACAAAGTCTAACCATTTTGTTTTGCATGAGATTTTCACTAACCTAACCATTAGCTCAAACTAGGGTTTAGTCTCTACAAAGGTTAGCTCACCCATGGTTGCATTATGATATACTTCACTTGATTATTCATTTTAGTTCATTGATTATTCATTCATATCCTTTTCTTCTTCTTCTTCTTCAAGAAGAAGAAAGCTTGCTAGAAAAATTTCAAGTGAAGAAAAAGAGTGAGAAATCCAAATCCAAAGTGAACCCACTTCCTATTTCTTCATCCTCTACCACTTGTCATGTAGTATAGGGTGTTCTCTTCACAAAGTTCATGACCAAGTGAAGATGGAGCTTTGAGTCTCCTCGACGTAGATCATCTTCGGCCTCAAAGTCAACGACCTAGCCCGCTCATTTCTCCGAAGAAACCTTCGCTAGGGTCCGGGATCCCGATGGTCGCAGCGAAGGGACGTAAACACGGAGCATTAGAAGTGAAGGACCGGATCTACAAAGGTTGTTATCCCTTTTACTTAGTAGCAAAGTAGTTTGCTTGCTTTTGGTTTCGCCTAATCTCTAGTATACGATCTTGCATAAGGTTGTTCGGCACATAAAAATTTGGTTTTGGCATGGTAGATGCCTTGTGGAACCTCATGAGTGTGCCTAGGAACCCTACAATACGTACTATTCATGTCATGGTTTGGCGTATCTGTGAGAACAGCCAGATCGGGTTGGGTTGAGCGATGTTACGCACGTCTTGTGCACCAAGTACACACGTATTTTAACTCGTGTTGTTAATTATTTCGTATCATTTTATCTTTGCGTATTATCGAATGTTTAGCTTTCTATATATTGATATTTGTACGATTATAGGGTCGGTTGCGGAGACGTCGGACGCGGCACGGAAAGGAAAGGCTGTGATTGGATTAGATTAGTCGAGACATCCCGGTGAGTAGATGTACACATCTATGGGGGGATCGTCTGGATGACGCAAGGCGCCCGATAGTTAGGATTATTAGTAGTTCTTGTATCTATATGCATAGTCTCAAATCATTCATATCATGGCATTTCATCTTCTTACATATGATGTTATTACCCAGGACACTTGCGTCATTACCTTTGGTTCATGCCGCACGTGCACTATTTATGCGAACACACACGCCATTGGTAATTGCTATGTCATGAACACTATAGAACTTGCTTAAATCAGTATTTGAGCATTTGCATCATATATGATATGTAACTTGTAGTTGTATATTCATTTCATCTGGATGGATTGTAGGATTTCTAGTCATATATACTTCATTGCATCATCATTCATACATAGTTTTCTAGTCATACATCGCATTGCATATTATCGATATCATGGACATCCATCAATACCAACATGTTCATATATTGTGATTCTTCTTGGAGATTTCAGTATTTATGAGATTTCTGGATTTTGAGGAAAACCGCAAGAATTTTATAAACCTATTATCATTTTAAAAATGCAACTTGCGGTTTCCTCGTGATATGATGTATATAGTGTCCACCATGAGTTTTCCTGATTGAGTTGGTTTTCGAGACCCGATTCGAGGTGTAGGATGAACCGTCTCGGGTACATGGTGGACCCGGTAAGGTACCCCGGGGTGAGAGTGTTTTTGTGGGGATGACGATGAGCCTGGCAGGGAAGCACTACCTACTAGTGATATTTGGTGCGGTGGATATCTGGAGGATACAGACCCTAGTCGTGAGATTTGATGATATGGGCCGATCCGGATTGACGGAGCCCAGGATTTTATGGATATTGTGTCGATACTTGACACGGATTTTCCGTCGATTTTACTGATGATACTCCAGTTTATTATACAAAAGTTTTACAAAGATAAGAACACAGATTTTCTCATACCAGATATACCCAGATTTCTTGTTTGATTATTCATTCTTATCGCATTCATACTAGTGCATCGCATCATAATTGTATATGTAGGTTTTGACGCATTTGCGTGCATGCTTACGATAGCCTTATTAGATGTTACTTACTACTCACGAGTTGGCAACTCACCCCCCATTGTGCCACAGTATCTTGCAGGCCCGACCCATCAGCAGAGTAGTGGCGGGCGTACTTCCTCTTCTGCTCCCTTGACATCGATTTGCGGCTTGCTTGTAGGTGGGTTTGTGAGTATACTCTTGTGTTCCCACCTTGTGTATTTACTGTTGTATCTAGTACACTCCATCTACCCTATCTACCATTCCTACCATTTGTATATTTGACTTAGACTGTGAGCTTGTGATATTGGTATATGTATATTTTGATTTTGGTGTCGAGCTCGTGTGAGCCGGCTTTATATTTGGTTTCTATTTTCTTGCTTTTAAATGTTGATCTTATACTATGATGATATATCTTGTATGTGGTTGTGTTCCGCCGTTCGGCGAAGAGATAGTTCCCGCTTGGGGATGCCTTTATTCATCACTTATACATATTCTTGTGTTGTACCCTTTTGGGACCAGTTTTTACAAAGGAAACCCTGCCAAAATTTTTACAAAAACTTGAGCTTATTATAAAGATTTTCAAGCAACTTTTCTATGTTAACTTAACTTTAAAACAAGTTTTCTTCACTCTATTTCTTTACACGGTTTAGATTTCTGGGCTTTGGCTTACTTAGATTACGTTGCACCTCCAGACATTGCATAATTTAAGTGCCAGTCACGTTCCACATATTCAGGTTGTGACAGAATAAGTGTGTCCTAGTCTTTCCTCTAATGATGGGCTCAGGTGCGCATTGTTTTGGCGAGCGGCTTGTTTTGGGCCACTAGGCTGTTGTTACGTATTGGCAACGAAGGCCACTTTCCCTTTACCCTTAGCATTTCGGGGGTCCTTATTTGAGGATGAAAGCCCGTGGTCCATCTGGTCCATTTGGGCCAGTTTATCTATCAAAGCCTGGAGGGTTGTTGATTTGAAGAATGTCATGAACTGGGACACAGTCGTTTGAGGATCAAGGGTCCCGATGAGCATGCCCACGGCAGGAGATTCTTCAATGCGTTGTTCATATTTAGACCACAGGTTCCACCATTGGATCGCGTATTGGACCCAAGTTTCTCCCGGCTTTACCTTGGTATTGATTAATGTCGTGCGCTGGCGAAACGGTGTGTGAACATCAGTTCCATCTTTATGAATATTTTCATGGAGTCATTTGGGAGCTCCGAGTACCATTCGAAGGCCATTTCTGACAGGCTGCCAATGAACTGGCAAAGCAACAGTTTATCGTCACCTCCCGTATTGCCACAAAGAGCTCTGAACTGCATGACGTGCTGGTGAGGGTTGCCTGTCCTTTTGTATACATGGAACTTAGGAATCGTATATCACGGCGGGTATTTGATTTAATCATACCAGCCTGGATATGGTCGTCCAATTCTGACAACTTGGCCAGCGGCTTCACTAGCTTGATAAGCTCTTCTTTTTTGAGTAATGTAATCATCAAGGGCATCCTTGGAGATCGTTTCCTCCTTGGCTACCAATAAGGCCGGAGGAGGGTTTGATGTTTCCCTTTTTTCATTGTCAACGATTATCGACGAATCTTCGGCCGGGGGTTCTGACTGGATCATTATTCCAACCATGTCCTGGAACAAGAGAGCCATCTGCTTTATGTTGGTAACTTGCTCAGCGGCTTCTTTGTCTTTTCTCTCGAGCACGCTTCGTAGAAACTCTATATCGGACTCTTGCTCTTGGCGCTGTTCGGTCTCTTTGTCCAGACTTTCTTTCTGTCCGGTAAGCGCTGCCATTTTGGCCATCATTTTCTAGAGCTTTTGTTGTTGCTCCTAAGCCTTAGTCAGCGACCGAGTTTGCGGTCGGTGACTCACTGAAGCACGGCTCTCTTCTTTTCCTGAAGCCATATAGATCGTAGGTATTGTTATGCCCCTGGCTTTGGGGCGTTCAAGTCTATCACCTTTGTAATTTGCCGCGGGCAGTAGAGATTTCTCCAGCCTCATTCTTTTATGAGAGATTGGAGTTGAAGGAGCCGTTATGATAGGCACCTGCTTAGGAGAAGTCCTCCGTTGTATGGCGGAGGAGTAGTCCTTTTATTGTCAAGCCTTCGATTTCTTTGGTCGACGAGAGTAGTTCTGGTCAATCACAGAGTTGTGAACTTTTCGCCAGACCCTATGAATTTGCGAGGAGAGGCGCTGATGAGGCCGCTCCGGCTTTGCCTGCACAGGGACATCTACAGGCAAGGGTGATTTCTTTAGCACCGCTGTTAGAGAGTTATTGTGCACCCTCTTAAGCGGCTCAAAGCTGTTCTTAGTTGGAATAGCAGCGTCGAATTCCACCATTGGGGCTGGTGGGATGAGTCCAGAGGGGGAGTTGCCCCCAGCTTCTCTCACTCGGCGCGAGTGGCGACGTCGAGCATGCCTTGCTGAAGGGACCGTCTTAGTTTTGGAAGCGGCTTCATCATGCCCCTGATTTTGCTGAAGAGCTTCAATCGGTGTCATCCTGTTGAAGACTGACGTCCTTGTTAAAGTTTGAGGGGAAGCGACCAGTGTTTCGAAAACCGACCGTCTTGTGGGTGAAGCGCCTTTGGCGGCTTCGCCTGTAGGTGGAGTTGGGAGAGCTATCCGTTTTGGGGTAGCCCTTTCAGGTATCACGATCCTCTTTGCGGGCCCACTTGGATTCTTGCTCAGCCTGTTGAATACTGAGATGTCAGATTTGGACGACCCGTTGATGGGCACCATCGTGGTTGCCAGTTGATCAAAGACCGACCTTCCAGGAGATTATTCTTGCGGCGTTGAGGCACCGAAACTCATAGGTGGGAGCATGGTCTCGAAGAACAATTCGGTAGTTGCTTCTGTGACTTGCCCCATTGGCATTAAGAAAATAAAGACCGCGTTGGACCCATAGGTCACTCCTCCAGTTAGGGTGGAGCGAAAGTTGTTGTTGCATGCAGTATATTGAGAAGCCATTGATTTTCTGTTCAGAAGCAAGACACCAAGTTTTAGTATCTCAAATCTAAGGGAAACCATAGCGAACCGCGATTTTGTTCGCGAAACACGACACACGAAGTGTGCAGTAGAAAGAGGAAAAGGTCATAACGGGCATGCCAGAACCTATTCACCGCTAAAAGACAGAGACCGAGACGTTGGGACGTCTAGCCTGAATTTTAGGGGAAAATGCTATTTGGACTTCTCCATCCACCTCTCCGAAGATACCAAGTTGATTTATGGCACCATATATCTGAGGTTTGGACAGATGCGACCGTTGTAGCAGATTTTACGAGACCCCCTTATTTCTGAGGGATTTTTTATTGTGGGGACGCTCTTCCCTGCAGGCGCAAACCCTTGCAGTTAATTACGTTATCGCATTGCGATATCCACTTTCTCCTGCTCCGGCAGTTCACTTCGTGTCGTATGTATTTTTGTTTATTTTGGTTGCCTATGGATTGTACAAGGAGACTAGTTTATGTCGTCGCCCGTAGGGCGTGGATTAAACCAAATCTGTATATTTTAGATTTGGGAATTTGAACTTAAGTTATATTTTTCCTTTAGTTCAAAAATATTTTGTTTGGTTTAAAAATCGTTAATCTAGTTTGAGATTATGATCAACTTAAACATATGAGCGTTTGGGCCCAATTTATTATTAACTAAGAATACATTAGTCTTATTTGAGACTAAGATCAACTTAGCAATATTTTAAGGGTCCTTAAATTTTATTAAGGTCCAACAACAGAGCATTTGGGCTCAACTGCAAGAGACTTAGCCAATTTGGGCTTAGTCTGCTCTGTCTTTTTTTTTGTTCAAAAGTGCTAAGCACTTATTTGAGTTCTGTTTTTTCAGCCCCCGCATTTTTATGCAGAAGTGTTGAGCACTTGTTTGACATTCTGGCGTTCACATGAGTATCATGTGAAGCCTTCAGTTATGGGCGCTGCCCAATCAGTGCTAAGCACTCAATTATATATATAGTGCTAAGCATTTTTTTGGCGTCCACGTGAAGAGCACATGCGGCGCTGGGCGCTGCTCAATTAGTGCTAAGCAATCAGCCGTTTTGGCTGTATATGAAGTGCTAAGAACTTTTATGAGACGTCCACATGAGGAGCACGTGAGGCGCTGGGCGCTATCCAATTAGTGCTAAGCACTCAGCCGTTTTGGCTGTGTATGAAGTGCTAAGCACTTTTGTGTGACATCCACGTGAGGAGCACGTGAGGAGTTCGGCGCTGCCCAATTAGTGCTAAGCACTCAGCTGTTTTGGCTGCATATGAAGTGCTAAGCACTTTTATTCAGCGCTCACGTGTATTTCACGTGAGGCGCTGGCCTTCTGCTTTGGGTGCCCATGTGTTTTTCACGTGAGGCGCTGGGCGCTATTGGGAGGGCGCCCACGTAGGAAACACGTGAGGCGCTAATCTCTTTTCTTTTTTATAGATTAAATCTTTGTTAATGCCATTTTGGCCATTAATGATCATCAAGACCTCTATTTTGAAGACCTTGGATCATTTTTTCTTCATTGGAGGACTACGTTCTTCTTTTCTTTTTATAAGAACTAAGTTCTTTATGTAGGGTTAAACCCTAATTTCGGAGGAATTAAATTCCCAAGGCACATGTTCTTTTTCTATTTTCTTTCTTTTTAATCTAGTTCTTTTTCGAATCTTTGATTCTCAAGAACAAGATATTCCCGATGAGAATTAAATTCTCAACTTGTGGGAGACTTGTCTTGTGGATCTCTGATCCAGAGAATGAACTAAGTACTTTGAGAAGGGTTAAACCCTTAGATAAGTAAAAATAGATATTTTAATCTCTGTGTTTTTTTACCTAGGGTTTTGAAGAGGAAAGTCTTTTTCTTTTATTGAGAATTGAATTCTCTTTTGTTTTGAAAACTTTCTGTAATTTTTTGAGAAGTTTATGGGGGTTCCCTCTATATGAGACTTGAAGTCTCAGGTCCATTATATAGGAGGCAAATTATTAATTAGTTTTGAGAAAATCTTTCATTGAGAGATTCCAATTGATTTAATTGGTCTCAAAATTGATTTGGGGAATTTTACCCACCGTTGAATCTTTGATCCAAATGCTTCTGTTTTACAGAATATGTTTTCTTATTTTTAGCAATATTGTGAAAATATTTTCTAATGTATAGAATTTATTCTGTTAAACGGTGATTTTTAATCACCATTGGATTTTTAATCCAAGGGCTCTCTGCTTTACAGAGAACAATTTTTTTTGTTTGTAAAGATTGAGGAAAAATATTCCTCAGAATAGAATTTAATTCTATTGTTTGATGATTTTTCATCACCACTGGCTCTTTGATCCAACGGTTCTGTTTAACAGAGAGTATCCAAACTTTTTTTAGGGAAATATCATCATGTAGAATTTAGTTCTACAAGTATAAACTTAGGCGCCGACGCTCACATGTTGTGCACATGGGCGCCACATAAGTTTTAAATTCTTATTTATGATACGCGCTTCTATGCTTTGCACATTGGCGACCACGTGAGCTTTACGTGTGGTGCCGCAATAGGATTTAATCCTAAGGGGTTGGCGCCGGCGCCCTCGTGAGGGGCACGTGAGGAGCTGCCTTAACAAAATTTAACATAGCTTAGCTCTTTTTATATTGTTTAAATTTTGGGGGAACATTGCATTGCATAAATTTTGAAAATAAAAGTTAGAAACTGAAAAATACATATGAAAAAAAGGAAGATATTTAAGAAATGCAATAAAATTAGATGTTTTAGAACGAAGCTTGTAATACGTAGTCATGAGCTGTTGTCCCAAGAGTTAGTAAGATAAAGAAACTACTAATTTGCGAATAAAAATAAGTCTGAATAATAGTCCCTATTCTTGAGTCCAAACTTCTGAACGTTGATATCCTACTATTTGTACTGACACACATCTTGAAACTTGGGATAACAGAGGATACCTTGAAATACTCTTACCTGAAAACCTTAGTATGAAAAAAATCAACAAAATATAAATGACACATAAAATAAAATTTAAAAGAAAAATGAATACTGGTTTTGTAATTACTTAAGGCAGCATAAAAAAATATAACGAGTGTACCTTATCACTTAGTGCCTTAGACCAACTAGTTTGGGAGTCACTGCTAAGCCTTAAGTGTTACAAGACTAAGATATTGCTAATTACGTCTAAATAAGTGAGCAGATTCGGTAATCGGTTGGTGATCAGTCGAAAATATTGCATTTTTAACACATCAATTTCCCTACTATATGCAATCATCTAAAGGTGTTCGGTATGAATATAGCACATATTAGCAATTTGTCGGTAAAATACCAAATAACATGTGTTATACATTATAACCGGCATTTTGAGGGAATTTGAGTGTTTATTTTTGCACGCATGATTTTTGTATATCGCAACATTTGTCTCAAGATTGTGTGCAGGAAATTCCAGGTAAAAGAGCCGAAACTGCTAAAAGTGCTAATAAAAATACGCCAAGTCCAAGACTTGTGATCTGGCAATAAACAAGAAAGATTTATGAGATTCCAGACATCAGGAAATAGCCCTGAAGCCAACACAAATAAACCCTGGAAAAATCATGCAGCAAACCCATCATATGGCCGCGGAACCGCGGCCAAATTGGCATGTTGGCGGTGGATCCGCGGCCACGATAACTCGTCAGCGGCAGTTTGACTTCTCAGAGTTCTCCGTCCAAGATCAAAACTTCTTCAATACACTTTGGTGTCCAGATATCTCCAGAAGCTTCCTTCCTAACAGCCAAGCTTCTTGTACAAGCCTAATACCTACCAAGCTTCTTAAGCAAGCTAGCTAACTACCTTAACCTAGAAGCTTCTTCTCATAACAATCAAGCTTCTATTGTAAGCTACATAACTAACTCATTCTAGAAGCTTCTACTCAACTACCAAGCTTGCAAGAGATGTTAAACCTAGCTTAGCTTCTAAAGGAAGCTAGATCAAGCTTCTAGGGGAAGCTAAGGGAGAAGACTATAAAAGGGGACTCAAGGCTTCATAACAAAGGATGTTCAACAATTCACCCACAAGTTGAGTGACACAACTTGTGCATCCAAAACCTTGGCCCAAATACAATTCAAAATCCAAATCAAGATCACCGAGTACAAAATCAAGCAAGAAGCAATCAAGCCTTTTCGGAGCAACGCCGATCTTCATCTGAGCAAGTGATCCAAGACGATCCGCGACTTACGGAGACGATGCGAAGCTAGTTCGACGATCGAGTTCTCTCCTCAATTCTTGTAGTCTTTGAGTGAATTGTAACGAGATGTTGAATAATGAAAGGTGAAAATTCTTGATCTTGCTTTTCTTTACATTTGAGCATTATGATATCGCAGCCTGTGGTTAAACCCACTGCCAGCGTAGTGTCGAATATTTAGAGTCCCACACAGAAGGTTGTTCACCTTTGGGCAAAATAGAGTAGAGGTCATATGGTTTTACGACAGGGTTCGTTCACATACGCGCACTTGTGAACGTTTGGTGTCCGGGCAGTTATTACTAGTGGGCTTTGGATTAAGCCATATCCTAGTATTTGTTTTAGGATTGGTCTTGTCTCATTCTTGTTTCTTCGGAACGTGGATGCGGGTACGTACGTACGTACAGTTGACAGAGGCGGAGAGGGAGAAACCTCATTAGGGTTTTTGACCATTGACTTGATCAAAACCCTAATGAGAATGAGAAATATGATTAATAATATTAATTAAGGATAATTGTGTCATGGTTAGGGTTGGATTGACCATTTGACTTGTTGACTTTGTTGACCTTGATATTTTCTTTTTATTAAGCAAAAGATGCTACTTGAAGCTTGCTTAGCATTAAATGTGAAATGATAATGGTCAAATCAACTAACCATCAAAATTTCGTTAATGATTATTATTATTATCTTATATCTCTAATATGAGAACAAGATTCATTCTAGACTCTCATTCTCTCATGCTCTTTCTCTCTCATAGTTTGTTCCCCCCCTTCCTCTCTCTCAAAAGCTTAAGTGTTTCATGTGTTGAAAATCCAAGCTTTGAGACTAAACCATCAAAACACCTCTCTACTCACTATAGGGTTCTTAGTCTAGGAAGCCAAGCACTCTAGTTACTTCTTTGTTGAGGTAGGAGCTCAAGGTAGAGGCCTTCGGGTGGATCTTTTTTCGGTAAAGAGAAGACGAAGAGGAGGAGCCGTCTACACCACTCAAAGGAGCACACAAGAAAGGAAAGCAACACAAGAAGAGAAGGAGTTCAAAAACTAGGTATAACCATCTAACCTAGTAGTTAGAACTTGTAGATAGTTTGTTAGCTTTTGTTTGGCAAAGATCCTTCATGGTTAGTCTATGTTTCCTAGTGATAAAAATTCGATTTTTAATCTTTCCGCCTCCCCATAAGTGCTGGGGTGGGATACATAGACTTACAGTGGTATCAGAGCCTAGCTAAACAACAACTAACATGTTAGAAAGTATTTAGAACTTCGATCCGAAATAAATCGCAAAAAATCAAAAACTAGTGTTTTCTGCCGATTTTAAAAACAGGTCTAAAAATATTTCCAGAGACCTGAAAAATACGTGTAGGGTTTTTTAAGGACACCCAAGAAAAATGAGCTCGTGTCTCGGTCAGACCGCCGTGGAAGCACGGTGAAACCATGCGTTTCGCCACGGATCCGCGGCCGAGTCGACTCAGAGTCAACTCGTTTTTCCTGCAGTATGTCCAGCTTGATGTTTTGTGATTTTTCAGATGCTTTGTTTCTGCCCAGATTCTTCAGAGAACAGTGTTGTATTTGGGGTAGTTACAAATTGGAATATTGATTGAAATTCTATAAACTTTAGCTAATTGATTATATCTGCAATGTGATATATGTACTGAACGTTGACTAATAGCTATACGTCGATTAGTGGGGGTTGTACATATCTGTGATCTGTGATGTTGGTTTGTGTATATGAACTTGTTGGATTGTCGCGGATGAATAGACGGGGTTATGAGATGAGTGTTTATTTATCTTTCATTCAATGTAAAAATGGTAAATTGATGTAATATTATTTTATGGCCGCACATCCGGGTTGAGATTGTAGCCGCAATTGTATATTATTTCTTTTACTGTTTTTGCTCCTAGGATAGACCCAAGATGGGGTGCACAAACTACCGGGTACTTTGAAGTGCCGAGTGGCCTACTCACGTTGTTGGGGGAGGTTGCTTCACTTCGGGTACTTGGCGGGTAGTTTTCCGCACCCGTAGGGGTCTAGGGTGGGGTTTGGCTATTCATCGCGACCGTGTAATTCGTCTTTCGTTGCAGGCTCGAACGAAACGCGGATTCCTAGCATATCCAATGTGTTCATCTGTGATCTGGAATGACTATCATTGCGTCTGACGAATGTATATATCTATATATGATATCTAGTAGGCGTTACTTATGTTTTGCATCCGCGCTAGTACAGCCCCCGCTCTGTCGTTAGTTAAGTAACCTAACGGGTGATGATGAGGCCCGTGGCGAATACGGATGGCATAAGTGTACGTCATATTTTCGTTGTTTTCTGCAATGGTAGGATTAATTGATGGGACGCATTATTAATGCAAAGAAAATAAACCAAAGTTAAATCGTTGGAACAATTTCAAAACCACTCGGCTTTTTTTTTCAAAACAGAAAACTTTTAAAAAACGCGGATCTTAAACCACTCCTTTTAAAAGCTATCAGGTTCCTTCGATTATATCAAGTTCACTACGTTCACGGTTTTGCCAAAACCATTCGTAGCCCTCCGTCATTTCATATGGATAGTCAATAGTATTCAAGCTATGTTTGTTGGCCAAAGTCAAGGCATGGTGATTGGTAGCTATTGAATATTCATATGTAGCATAGATAGATGCGTTGGTTTGGGACAGTCGTACTGCCTTGTTGGCCAAAGTCAAGGGTAGGTACGGGTGGGTTCAAATTAACCTGGAAAATGACGGGTAGAACTTGACATGTGACTTATGATTTGTTGGCCAAAGTCAAGGTCATAAGAGCATGGGGGCAAAAATCCACGTCAGGAGTTTCTAAAGAAACTGAAACTTGCTAGTGTTGTATACCATTTGGAGTGTGATGATTTTGGTAGGATTCCTTCAGCTTTATCACACGATGATATTTGGATCCCGATCCTACTGTGAGTATATGCTACTCCTCGGGAAACTTTCTCACTTAACGATCAATGCTATAAACCAAGTAGGTATCTAGAAAGGTGTTAGCCGGGCTACGCCCACAGGGAAAAGAGGTTATTCAATTAAGGAACTTCACGAAAGCGTCGTAAAACCTCCCTCGAAGTACCGACACTGGCCTGGCTGAACGGTCAAGGAAGTATTGTACGGAGAGATTGATCCCGACTAATTCTTCTTTTAAGGTTTGAGGAAGGATTCGAGAAACAATGGGAGCCATCCTGTTTAGACAAACTAAAAACCACTCTAAACTTGCAAGAGCATCATGCTAAAGTGTTTCTTCTCTCTCTCCTAATTGCAGCGACCAAACATCATGACCGGCCTTAAGTTACTACTAGATAAAAATATACTGACAGGGCCAAACTACAAAGATTGGCTCAGGAATGTCAAAATGGCAATCACTTATGACAAGTTGGGGTATCTCCTTACCACTAAAGCCCTCGCCGTCCCAGGTCCAGAATCCAGTGTCGCAGATAAGGAAATCCGTAAGATCTGGGAGATTGACTGCGCGAAGGCCAAGTGCCTCGTGCTTGCCTCTATGGACAATGAACATCAGAGGAGGCACGAGAATATGGAAATCGAATCCATATTTCTCCATACTAAGGAACTATATGGAGAGCAATCCCATATCACCAGATACGAAACCTCGAAAAAGTTGTTTTCAGCGAGGTTGGCCGTCGGATCATTTGTAGCAGAACACGTGCTTAAGATGATTGGCTACATTGAGGAGCTCGCGGACCTCGGGACCACGTTAGAGAACGGGCTCTACACTGACTTGATTCTCCGGTCCCTTCCTTCCACTTACGCCCAGTTTATCCTGAACTTCAACATACAAGGAAAAGAAGTTGAACTTCCAGAACTCCTCAACATGTTGAGGAGTGCAGAGGGCACCCTATAGAAAGTTAGGGAAACACTCGCTTTGTCTGTTGGAGGAGCTTCCTCTTCTAGGTCCAATGCGAAAGACAAACGAAAGAAGAAGAAAGCCCCCACCAAACCAAGGGGCGGTGTTAGTAAGGTGGATTCTAAGGGAAAGGCAATGGTAGCAAAGGTAGCGGGACAGATTGTGGGGAAGGAAGAATGCTTTTATTGTCACAAGAAAGGACACTGGAAGAATTATTGCAGGGCTTGGAAGGCCAAGAACCAGGACCCGAAGCAAGTCGTGGCTTCGGCTTCAGGTGTGTATGTTATTGAAAACTGTCTGTCAATCAACTCTACTTCCTGGCTATTGGATACCGGATCGGGATCTCATATCTGTAATTCTTTGCAGGAACTAAGAAGGCGTAGAGCTTTGAAGGAAGGTGATGTGACCCTCAGAGTTGCAAATGGAGCAAGCATGGATGCTGAGTCCGTAGGGGACTATCACTTAGGGTTGACAGATGGACATGTTTTAGTTTTGCGCAACTGTTATTTTGTACCCAATGCGGCTTGTAATATCATATCTGTATCTTTAATGTCTAAAGAAGGTTATGATTTTGCATTTGTAAGCAATGTTGTAGACATTCACCTTAATCATGTTTTGATTGGGTCGGGTACATTAAGCAACGGTATATACGTATTAAACCAACCGTAGATTTTCAATATCCAGAATACACACAAAAGAAAGTCTCCAGAAATAAATCATGCTTTCTTATGGCATTGTAGACTGGGTCACATCAATGAGACAAAGTTAACTAAGTTGCATAAAGAAGGATTTTTGGATCCGTTCGAATATCAATCATATGCAACTTGTCAATCATGTCTCAAAGGAAAGATAACAAAGACTCTGGTCATTGGACACGGAGTAAGAGCGAGCGAGCTCTTGGGACTCGTACACAGCGATGTATGTGGTCCAATGTCTACATATGCGCGAAGTGGTTATTCTTACTTCATTACTTTTACGGATGATTTCTCAAGGTATGGACATGTCTTCTTAATGAAGCACAAATCTGAAACCTTTGAAAAATTCTAGGAATATAAGAATGAAATAGAAAAACAAACCGGCAAAATTATCAAGACACTGAGATATGATCGAGGTGGTGAATACCTAAGTGCCGAGTTCCTAGATTACCTAAAAGAGAATGGAATTCTCTCTCAGCTTACTCCTCTATACACTCCACAACATAACGGTGTATCGGAGAGACAGAACCGAACCCTATTGGATATGGTACGTTCCATGATGAGTAACGCTGAGTTACCGCGATCTTTTTGGGGATATGCACTAGAATCAGCTGCATATCTTTTAAACCGGGTTCCAACCAAGTCAGTGCCTACCACACCATATCAGATGTGGAGTGGGAAGAAACCCTATCTTAAACACATTAAGACATGGGGATGTCCAGCTTTTGTCAAAAAGCAGCATACGGACAAACTTGAGGCACGCTCAGTACAGTGCAAGTTTGTGGGATATCCAAAGAACTCCAAGGGATATTTCTTCTATTACGCAGAGGAACAAAAGGTATTTGTTTCTCGTCATGCCTGCTTCTTGGAAACTGAATTTTTGGAAAATCAGATAAGTGGGAGCGCAATAGAACTGGAAGAAATTCCAGAACCACGAGCTATTACTGAAAGCTTAGTAGAACCAGAAGGTTCGAAAGAACAGGACATTCCTGCGCCGCTCCGCAGGAGTAGTAGGCTTTCTCATCCACCTCAGAGATACTACGGTTTTCTCATAGACGGGGATAGAGAGGATTGCATCATTGATAATGATGAGCCCACTAGCTTCTAGCAGGCCATTCAGAGCACTGACTCGGTAAAATGGCTGGATGCAATGCGAACCGAGATGGAGTCCATGTACACCAACAAAGTATGGACTTTGGACGTTGCTCCAGAAGGGGTAAAACCCGTGGGCTGCAAATGGATCTTCAAAAGGAAGATTGGTGTAGATGGATAGGTTGAGACCTATAAGGCTAGACTTGTTGCAAAGGGTTTTCATCAAAGACCTGGTTTGGACTATGACGAAACCTTTTCTCCAATGGGTATGCTCAAATCCATTCGGATCCTTCTTGCCATTGCTGCCTTCCACGATTATGAGATTTGGCAGATGGACGTAAAAACCGCTTTTCTAAATAGTAATTTAGAGGAGTGTGTCTATATGGACCAGCCAGAGGGTTTCATTCAGAGTGGGAGCAGCGGGAAGGTGTGCAAGTTACTTAAGTCCATTTATGGACTGAAGCAGGCATCGCGGAGTTGGAACATCTGTTTTGATGAGACGGTCAAAGAATTTGGCTTTATCAAAAATCCAGATGAACTATGTATTTATAGTAAGATTGTAGCGCGAACTGTCGTATTCCTCGTTTTATACGTGGATGACATTCTCTTGATAGGAAATGACATTCCTATGCTACAATCTGTCAAAGGTTCTTGTCACACAGGTTCTCCATGAAAGACCTGGGTGATGCCTCTTACATTCTGGGGATCCGGATCCATCGTGATAGATCCAAGAGGATATTAGGACTTTCGCAGTCCAGGTACATCGACACCATACCGAAAAGATTCAGTATGGAAGATTCCAAGCGCGGTAATCTGCCGGCTTATCACGGGATCACCCTCTCCAAAGAGATGTCTCCCAAGACTGATTTAGAAAGGGATCGCATGTCTATTATACCCTACGCTTTTGCGGTAGGCTCTATAATGTATGCGATGTTGTGTACCAGACCGGATGTAGCTTATGCACTGAGTGTGGTAAGCCAGTATCAGTCAAACCCTGGGGAGAAACACTGGATAGCGGTAAAGAACATTCTCAAGTACCTGAGAAGGACTAAGGAGATATTCTTAGTGTATGGCGGAAAAGACCTCCAAATCGAGGCCTTTGCTGACTCCAGCTTCCAGAGTGACAAGGATGATTCCAAGTCCATGTTGGGTTTTGTCTTTACCCTCAATGGAGGGGCGGTGTGTTGGAAAAGTTCCAAACAGGAAACCGTTGCTGACTCGACAATGGAAGCGGAATATATCACTGCATCTGATGCCGCAAAAGAAGTCGTCTGGATAAGGAAGTTCTTGAAAGAACTTCGGGTGGTTCCGTCCATTGTTGATCCAATACCTCTGTATTGCGACAACAACGGGGCTATAGCTTTAGCGAAGGAACCCAGGTCCCATCAGAAATCCAGACACATCTTGAGGCGGTATCACCTGATCAGGGAGATCGTGGATCGCCAGGAGATCGAGGTTCGGAGGGTTGCTTCAGAAGATAACACTGCAGATCCATTCACAAAGGCCTTGCCCCAGACTCAGTTCGAGCGGCAGATCGAGATGATAGGTCTTCGATACGCCAGTTCATGGCCTTAGTGCAAGTGGGAGATTGTTAGTGTATATGCCCTAGAGGCCATTACTGTATCATACTAGTTTGTATATTACTTAATGGAAGCTTGGGATATTCACCATTGTATAGACAATCTTGCTCAAAATTGTAGTATGCTACTTGGTTTGTCTCTACTTCAATGTGTGTACATGTGTTTCTTTTAACATATCGCCTATACACATTAGTGGAGCCCTTAGGATCTTTTCTTGATTACCAGCGTTGTGATGGCAGTCACACTCGTGGGGGCTGGGTAATCCACAAGCACATCCTTATGTAGGTCCCTAGTCGTAGGACTATCGAGACAGGGCATCGATACTCCGGAGTAGACTAGCGTATGCGCTTCTCATCCCAGCAGGGGAGACAGTCTGTCCCACAGTCGTCAGTACGTCGTACTTGAGATAGTATGCGGGTGCTCGTTAGGTTACGAGTACACTGGACATGACTCGTCGGGAACTGTTGGTTGGTACTATACCTATCGTCAGTTATCAGTTCCCAAGTGACATGAGTACAGCTTAGTCCACTGACTTGACACTATCACTTCGCCTCGAGTGTGTTCCCACTGTACTTTGATTACTACCCTACCACGGCTCAAAGGAGTTGTGCAAACAGGTAGTAGTTGGGTGCAGTCCCGAAGCACTTGGAGGCAGTGACGGTTAGATAGGATTCGTCTTTCCCGGTATTGGGAGTTGATATTGCGCTGTGTCTAGGAGAGCCATTACACATAGTCGTCCCTGGCCAGGGCAAGCGAGATTCACTGGTAGGTTTCCAGTGTTGTCTCAGGGTGTTCTGGGCTATACACCGACACGACTTGTACCGCAGAATAAGCCGTCTGTATGAAGAAGTTCTTGACAGAACTTCAGGTGGTTCTGTCCATTGTTGATCCAATACCTCTGTATTGTGACAACAATGGGGCTATAGCTTTAGCAAAGGAACCCAGGTCCCATCAGAAGTCCAGACACATCTTGAGGCGGTATCACTTGATCAGGGAGATCGTGGATCGCCGGGAGATCGAGGTTCGCACGGTTGCTAAGGAAGATAACACTGCAGATCCATTCACAAAGGTCATTTCTCAGACGCAATTCGAGAGGCTATTCGAGATGATAGGTCTGTGATATGCCAGCACATGGCCTTAGTGCAAGTGGGAGATTGTTAGTGTGATATGCCCTAGAGGCCATTATTGTATAGTACTAGTTTATATATTACATTTTGGAGGCTTGGGATATATACACGGATTGACATTCTTGCTCAATATGGTAGTATGCTACTTGGTTTGTATCTATCTTAATATGTGTATGTGTTTCTTTTGACATGTTGCTAATACATATTGATAGCCCTTATGATCTTTTGCTTGACTACCAGCGTTGTGATGGCAGTCACACTACTGAGGGCTGGGTAGTCTATAAGCACATCCTTAAACAGGTCCCTGGTCGTAGGATTATCGAGACAGGGCATCGATACTCCAGAGTATACTAGTGTATACGCTTCTCGTCCCAAGAGGGGAGATGGTCTGTCCCACAGCCATCAGTACGTCGTACTGGAGATAGTATGCAGGTGCTATTTAGGTTACGAGTACACTGGACAGGACTCGCTGGGAACTGTTGGTTGGTATTATACCTATCATGAGTTATTAGTTCCCAGGTGACATGAGTACAGCTTAGTCCGTTGACTTGACACTGTCACTTCGCCTCAAGTGTGTTCCCACTGTTCTTAGATTACTACCCTACCGCGGCTCAAATGAGTCGTGCAAACAGGTAGTAGTTGGGTGCAGTCCCGAAGCACTAGGAGGCAGTGACGGTTAGACAGGATTCGTCTCTCCCGTTATTAGGAGTTGATATCGTGCTATGTCTAGGAGATCCATTACACAAAGTCCCTGGCCAGGGCAAGCGAGATTTGCTGGTAGTTTTTCCAGTATTTTCTCAGGGTGTTCTGGGCTACACTCTGACACGACTTGTACAGTTATTAGGGGTCTGACGTTTACCGCCCCTCTAGGCCCGATATGCGATACTCTATGACGAACAGACCGGACTGTACGGAGATTGTCACATTCAGGCTCAGTAGGAGTTCGGATGGGTTCACCTCATCGGTCTTCTTATCGGCATCTACTTGGGGACCGTTACGTACAGCTAGTAACGCTTGCGGTCTGTGGTTAAACCCACTGCCAGCATAGTGTCGAGTCTTTAGAGTCCCATACAGAAGGTTGTTCACCTTTGGGCAAAACAGAGTAGAGGTCGTATGGTTTTACGACGGGGTTCGTTCACATACGCGCACTTATGCAGGTTTGGTGTCCGGGCAGTTATTACTAGTGGGCTTTGGTTTAAGCCATATCCTAGTATTTGTTTTGGGATCGGTCTTGTCTCATCGTATTTGTGTTTCTTCGGAACGCGAATGCAGGTACGTACGTACGTACAGTTGACATAGTCGGAGAGGGAGAAACCTCATTAGGGGTTTTGACCATTGACTTGATCAAAACCCTAATGAGAATGAGAAATATGATTAACAATATTAATTAAGGATAATTGTGTTATGGTTAGGGTTGGATTGACCATTTGACTTGTTGACTTTGTTGACCTTGATATTTTCTTTTTATTAAGCAAAAAAATGCTTCTTGAAGCTTGCTTAGCATTAAATGTGAAATGATAATGGTCAAATAAACTAACCATCACAATTTTCTTAAAGATTATTATTATTATCTTATATCTCTAATATGAGAACAAGGTTCATTCTAGACTCTCATTCTCTCATGCTCTTTCTCTCTCATGGTTTGCTCTCCCTCTTCCTCTCTCTCAAAAGCTTAAGTGTTTCATGTGTTGAAAATCCAAGCTTTGAGACTAAACCATCAAAACACCTCTCTACTCACTCTAGGATTCTTAGTCTAGCAAGCCATGCACTCTAGTTACTTCTTTGTTGAGGTAGGAGCTCAAGGTAGAGGCCTTCGGGTGGATCTTTCTTCGGTAAAGAGAAGACGAAGAGGAGAAGCCGTCTACACCACTCAAAGGAGCACACAAGAAAGGAAAGCGACACAAGAAGAGAAGGAGTTCAAGAACTGGGTATAACCTTCTAACCTAGTAGTTAGAACTTGTAGATAGTTTGTTAGCTTTTGTTTGGCAATGATCCTTTATGGTTAGTCTATGTTTCCTAGTGATAAAAATTCGATTTTTAATCTTTCCGCCTCCCCGTAAGTGCCGGGGTGGGATACATAGACTTACATTTTCTTTGTCATGATGTTTGAGTGAAAACTCCGCTCGTGGAGTAATCGAGAAAATAGATAGATGATGATGATTAAATTCTTGAACGATTCTTAAGTCTTATGAGTTTTGTAAACCTTAGGAAATTGAATCATCGACAACCTAGTTTCGAGCGAGATGCTTTCTTAAATGTTTTCGCTCTTAATTTGAGATCAACGATCGATGATTGAATTTCCTAGAGGCTAGAATTTGAATGCTAATCAATAAAAGGACAAGGGATATGATGAAGAAACCCTAGTTTCTTCGACAGATCCCTAATTCTCGTTGATCGTCATCGATCTAGCAACAAATCATCGATAGATAAGAATTTGTAATCCTAATTCTTCATCATCACTATCGATTGGATCGATTCCTACGAGACTCATTACAAATCTTGATAACTCGTTCAATTTGGATGATTCTTGATTCTTGATCTTTATTTTCTCTTGATTCTTGAAACTAAAATTCATAAATCTTGAATCAAATTTTCTTTTCTCTTTTAATTTCAACTCAACTAAAACAATTACGATCAAATCTCACTTTCCCTGTGGACGATCCGCACTCGCTAATGAACCTACAATTGACACAGTTATTGATTACGGTTTACAAATTTCTTTGGTTGTGATCTTTACATTTTTCTACCTTCACAGGAAGAAAAGATCAATCAAATGGCGCCGTTGCCGGGGATAGTGTGCCAATTTGTTCGTTTTTGAAATTTGAGTTGAAAGATTTATTAATCCATCAGAATTTTAAGATCAAAATTCGCACAAACACTAAACAATTTGTTGTGATTTGTTGCAAGGAGATCTAGAATCGATGGAGCAAGAGGAAAAATTTTCTGAATATTCCAGAGAGCTCAGTGAGGCAACAGAACCATTTGCTAAAATTTTTGTGCAGGGAACTCTCTGAACCGCGGCGGAAGTGCAACACTTGGTAGCTCATCGCGGCAGATCCGCGGTGCAATTAGGGTTTCGCTGTACGAAACTTCGCTGGTATATTTCTGACCTTCTTATCTCCTCCCTGCTCTACTCCATTAACCAATTTCTGCAGGATTCTTTGCAAAAATTCGCAGCGCCGCAAAAACCAAAATTGTGCGTGTTGATCTTAGTTGTTTGCATTTTTAATACGGAAATTAAGGGGCAAAGACCAAATTCAGATTAGGTGGGGAGTTCATTACCCTTCCTAAGCCACAAAAATCACAAAACTGCATCCGCATTACCCTCATTAACTAAAAAATATCTAGATATGACTCTAAGGACCGTCGCGCTCACTTAGGACAGAAGGAGGTCATGGGTAATCTATTGCTTATCCGCATTTCTTTTGTGGTGTCTAAGGCAAGTGTGTCTAAGGCAAGTGGTTACTTAATTAGACCCACTACTTACGTAGTGGAGAACCTCCCACTTACCTGGCACTTACCTGGCCATAGGAGGGGCAAAGAGGCAGTAGAGGATTGATCTTGTGACTTTTCTTCTGGAAGTCTAGCAGCGGTCTAGAGAATTGACCTAGGTGACCATTAGATCTAGGGTTGCTTGTGTATTTTTGTGATTTGAATTTTTCAAAAATCCGTATTTTTCAAAACAAACACCAACTCATCTTTTCCTTAATTATCACTCAACGCTGCCACTTGTGCTAAACCATTTAGTGCATGCTCGGCTGGACACGGGATTCTAGTGCCCGTTTTGTCCGCATTCCCCCTATCGACTCCGAAGTCGGTATTTCTACGTCTACTACTTCTTTACCCACTACCACACCTACTTCGATGGACGGTTCTCCATTGAACTTCTTTAACACTACTCTGCCACCATCCGCAGGTGCGCGGAATCCGCCCCGCATCTCTCTCTAAGAGAGATGCTACCCTATGAGAGGTTCTCTTTCGACCTGTCTCACCATTCCACCAGCTAATGGGGACAATTTTGAAATCAAACCCTAATACATCAATCTTCTACCCAAATATCACGGTCTCGAGTCTGAAAACGCATATGTCTTTATTACCAAATTTGAAAATGTATGCGCTATGATGGGTACTTCACAGCTTTCTGTGGATGCTGCGACTATGTCTTCTCCAATTCACTTTGTGCGGATATAGCGGAGAAGTGGCTTTATAATACAGCCGCACGTTCTATTTCAAACTGGGATGAATTCGTCGCAGCTTTCCTTAAGAAATTCTACCCCAATCATAAGACAGCTCGAGTCCGTAGCGAAATAAATCAATTTACCCAGCCTCCAAATGAACCATTCTCGAAGTGTTTTGAACGCTTCAAGAATCTGTTAGTTCAATGTCCACATCACGGAATTCCTAGATGGGATCTGTGCAGAATCATATATGAGGGTATAAATCCTACAACAAAGCAGAACCTTGAATCCATGTGTCAAGGAACTTTCATGACTAAAGATGATGGTGAAGCCTGGAGATTCTTAGAAGATTTCGCTGAAAAATCTTTACAGTGGAAGAGTGTAAACCAGTCATCGTCTAGGTGTGGCATTCACCAAATTGATGTTTCCATAGGAGTTAGAGCTGAAATGGCAGCAATGCAAAAGAAGCTCGAAGCTATGGAACATAAATTTTTAGCAGCCTCCCTAAATCAGATGTCACTCCCCAAAACTGTATGTGGATGCTGTTCTGATCCATCACATCTTACGGAAGAATGTCCTTTAAATTCTCCATTTCAAGGTCAAGAGTATACCAATGCTGCTTTTAAACAAAGACCTAAAAACGATCCGTATTCTTCCACTTATAATCAGGGTTGGAGGAATCACCTTAACTTTGCTTGGAACCAACAACAAAATCAACACACGGTTCCAAATCAAAATAATTTCCAAAAGGCTCCTCCACCACAACAGCAACCACTTCAACTAACTCAGCACCCCTACCAGTCAAAAAATTTTAAAAACCAGGTCAACACACCTGCACCGTCTAGTTCTTTGCAGTTGACCGGTACTGATGAAACCTCTGCACTCGCACAAACCATGAATTTGCTTCTGACAAATTTCATGCAAGTTTCTGCTGAAATAAATACTTCTGTCGATAAAATCCAGAAAACTCTGAAGCCCATAGTGAGAGTATTAAATCGATGGAAGCAGAAATTGCACTATTAAAAGCCGGGAGGAGTGCGAGAGAAAAAGAGAAACTTCCGTCTCAACCCCTACAGAATCCTGGGCATTACAATGTGAATGCCATCACAATGTTGAGATCAGGAAGAGTGCTGAACAATCATGTTGGGGAAGAAATTGATGATCATGAAAAATTTATCAATAATACCCCGGCTGATACCTGTCCTTCCACGCACACTTCTACTTCTGATCTTTGTTCTTCTACCCCACCACTTTCTTGCGAGCCTATTCTTCATTTCCCCCAAGGCTCGACACCTCAGCAAACCTCTTCTAGTCCACCAAAGAAGATCCCCACTCCTATTCTGGGATCACGTCCACACACACCACCTTCTCCAATGATGGAACCATCTCTTATTGCTAAACCTCCTTATCCGAATCGGTTAAGGGGTAACAAATCGAGTCCACATATGGAGAAGATTATGGAATTGTTTAAACAGGTAAACATCAACATCCCTCTCCTAAATGCTATTCAACAAATTCCCGCTTATGCGAAAATTCTCAAAGACTTGTGCACTAGGAAGAGGAAGACTCAAGTGCCAAAGAAGGTCTTCATGACAAATAATGTTAGCACTTCTTTTATCCCACAGCTACCAAAGAAACGTAACCACCCAGGATGTCCTACAATCTCGATTTCTATTGGGGGTAAAAATATCAACCGTGCTTTACTTGACCTGGGTGCAAGTGTTAACCTGCTTCCATATTCTGTCTATGAGCAGTTAGGGATTGGAGAGTTAAAACCAGCTCATTGCACTCTCCAAATGGCAGACCGTTCAATCACCAAACCTAGAGGTGAACTGGAAGATGTGTTGATAAAAGTCGGGGAATTTGTATTCCCTGTGGACTTTATTGTTCTCGATACACAACCTGTAACAAACCCACGGAACCAAATTCCGGTGATCTTGGGTCGACCATTCCTTGCCACTTCCAATGTTGTCATTAACTGTCGAAACGGTTCAATGAACCTATCTTTTGGAAAAATGACAATTGAACTGAACATCTACAAAATTAGAAGTCAGTCATCTAAAACATCACCGACTAAAAAGTATTAAGGAATATGGAAAAAGGGTATGATAGCTTGAATTGAATTCTCCATGTGTAGGGATAATTTTTACACACACATTGGGGTATATGATCAATGTTTGGAGGAGAGGTAGGAAGGAAAACTAAAGACGATATTTTATTGAGAGAGGATGCGATTTCTAACATCTTTTCAAGACCATTAAGATAGGGCTCATGACAATTAAAAAGCTAATGTAGTTTGAAATTCTAATTTTCAAGTTTTTCTTTTATATGTTCTTTTCTTTTCATGCAGTTTTTGTCTTCTTCCTTTTACTTTGGGATTTTGTAGGTGTAATCCGCTGAAAACCCTTAGGAGACAACACTTCTCCTACTAGGGACACCTAGAGATTTAACGGCTTGTTGCACGAGCTAAGTGCAATCGTGTTACCTTTGAAAGTGTGCTAAGTTTTTTTTCATTTTGAAAATAAAATAGTTTGCTCGGGATGATCAAAGAGAAGTTTGGGAGAATTTGATCAGTCATATTTATTGCACATTTGTACGGTCATTTTCCCTAGCGTTATTAATTACAAAAAGGTGTTAATTGTAAATTAAGAATATATGTGGGTTTATCTGTAAAAAGATTATTGTCATATGTTTCTTAATTTATAATTAATATAATTGGGGAATATATGCATATCATATTTAAATAAAATATGCATGAGATTATTAGTTATTAAAATATGCATATTATATCATATCAAATATTCTTAACCAATATTAAGATATCATATCATTTAATTGGTTGGAATATTATCTCAAATAAAACAAATGCTACTAATAATTTGATTTGAGATATTGTGCATGTATTATAATAAATCAGCTTATGTCTGAAATATAAGTAGGAGATCCACATTAAATCAATTTACCAAACCAAATCTGCCGAATGTTAGAAGCAAATTAAAGAATCTCACAACGGCAGAGAAAAAGAGATATTTTCAGAATATTTTTATCAGAAGGATCTCCAATATCGAGAGAGGAAGGCATGAGAAATCTGAAAACGCAAACCCATCAGAAGGCGTCAGAACCGCTGCCATATGGGGTAAAGGGCAGCGGTTCCGCAGTTCATTGGTGGCCGTCGGATGTGAAAATTCAGGGGCTTGATCATCTTTGCACACACTTCAAGATAACGTCTAGGGTTTTAAGTTCTAGAGCCTATAAAAGGACCGAGAGCAATTATTACCGATCTAACTATCGACCTATCTATTGATTAAGCAATCTAGATATCTCGAGAAAATTAGGGTTGTAATTGACCTTTTCAGCGAGCAACTTCTGTAATGCAACAGTTCATTCAATAAAAGGTAGATTATTTTATTTTAATTTCTGCATTTACTTTCCGCAATTTTAATTTTTGTTATTTCTTATGGGTTCATTCATCTTCAATCTTTCCTCGTTTACATCGTCTATCCTAATGAGCGAGTAAATTCTCGCTTGCTAGGATTTGTAGGATAAGCTAGTATAATGGATGAACAAAATCATTAATTTCTTTTTAAATTTTAATTTTTATAAAGTTTAGAAAAATGAATATTAACCCTTTTATCGAGCGTGCTATCAATTCATGATAGTCACGACTACGATTTGAGATTCGTTAATACTTACTTTGTTGAGAGCTTGAGATAAATAGAGGTCAATGGAAGGATAAGGGTTTATAGAGGGAAACCCTAATTCCCTTTAAGGAACATAATCCACATTCATCGCTATTTCTTTAGTATTAAATAATTAAAATATAAAAAGATTTATTTTTAAAACTCTATCCATTAACTACTAAATCTTATAAACCCAACAAGCTCTTCTCTTATAAACTTTTCAACCTTCCAAGTATAAAATGATAAAAATCCCATCTTTTTTCTATTAACTCGTCTAAAACAAGAAAAGTAGTTCACCATTTTCCTATAGACGACTCGTACTCACTAGCGGCTAGCTATTGCGACACCATTTTGATTGCCGTAATTAGAACACACAAAGACTCAACTTTTTCGAATCAATCAATGTGCATATCATATCAAATATCCTTAAATTTCTTAACCATTAAGTAATTAATTGTGAATGAATTGTTGGAATAATATCTCAAATAAAATAAATGCTACTAATGATTTGATTTGAGATATTGTGCAGGTATTAAAATAACAAATAAGTTCAAGACTACAAATAGGATTTAAGAGATCAAATCAAATCAAGTTAACAAACCAAATATGCCAAATTTAGGAGCAAATTGAAGATTCTCGCAACTGCACAGAGAAAGAAATATTTTCAGAATATATTCATCGGAAAAATTTCCTAAAATCACGAGAAGAAAGCACAAAAATTCTGGAGACGCATTCTCACCAATAGGTGGCGGTCCAGCTGCTGAAGAGGGCATTTGGTGGCGGTTCCGCGGTCAATTAGTGGTCGTTCGATGAACTTTTTCATTGGCATGATCGTCTTTTAACATACATCGAGATGGTGTCCGGACTTTCAAGTTCCAGAGCTTATATAAAGAACTGAGCAGCAATGAAGAAAAATCAATCTAGGGTTTTCTATCTAGAGTTTTTAGCACTTTTAGCTAATTAAATTTTGTAATGCAAATTTTTCTTAATAAAAGGTAGAGTAATTTTTATTTCTTTTCTCCTTAAATTTTTGCAATTTATTTCTTCTCATTTAATTTTAGTAGTTAAATTGAATTGTTTTTTTTAATGAATTTCATTTTCTTCCTCGTTATTTCTTATCGATTTTAAAGCGATGATGCTAACAAAAGAAACTCCTTATTTTTCGTAAGGGATCTTAAAAGCTAGCTTTAAAATATATTTCTCAAATCCTTTTCAATTAACTCGTCTAAATAAGATTAATAGTTTACCATTTCCCTATGGACGAGCCGTTCTCACTATCGACTAGCTATTTGCGACACCGTTATTGATTGCGGTAATTAGGAAACAATAAGTCTCAATTTTTCATATCAAGCAAATGGCGCTATTGCCAGAGACATCGCAATAAAAGCCAAAATGGCTGCGATGCAAAAGAAACTCGAAGCTATTGAGAGCAAATTCTATTCAACCTCCCCAAACCAAGTTTCTCTCCCCAAAACCATGTGTGGTTGTTATTATGACCCATCACATTTAACTGAAGAATATCCTTTGAATCCTCCGTCTCAAGGTCAAGAACAAACTAATGCTGCTTTTCAGCAATGACCTAGAAACGATCCTTATTCATCCACATATAACCCGGAATGGAGGAATCATCCTAATTTTTCTTGGAATTAAAACCAAACTCAAAACTAAAATCAAAATCAGTTCCAAAGTCAAAACAGCTACCAACGGCTTCCTCCACAGCAACAACAACCACCATAACAACTTCAGCAGTCCTTTCAACCGCATTCATTCCGAAATCCGGCCAACAACTTTTCCCTTTATAACAATTCTTTCCAATCACAAAATAATGTTCCTCCTGCCGGCACCGACAAAGTCTCTGCACTCGAGAGAAGCTTAGAAGCTTTTATTAAACAATCCGTGCAAATATCGTCTAGTTTAACATCTTTTATCCAATCGTTAGTACAACACACCGCGTCCCACGGTGAAAGCATCAAATCTACCGAATCACAAATTGCACAGTTAAACGCGGCGATGAGTGAAAGAGAGAAAGGAAAACATCCATCTCAATCTATACGAAATCCCGCCACCCACAAAACGCTAAAGCTATTCTTAACCAACAAAATCATAATGTGAGTGTCATAACTACGCTGAGATTGGGAAGAATGTTGAACAACCATGTTGGAGAATAAGTTGATGACTTCGATGACACTTTGGCTACTACTTCTACTTCTTCTAATCATTCATCTTCTTCGAGCCCATTCTCCGTTCACCACTGGGCTCGAACTCTCCATCAACTTCCTTGAATGGATTACCCTCTCAGGCTACCCCAACTCCAATTTTGGGATCCATTCCATCTCCACAAACTTCTCCTCAAGTGTGAGACCCAACCCCTTTTAATAAAGCTCATTTTCCAAACAGATTGAGATCCAACAAACCAAGTCCACAAATGGAGAAGGTTTTGGAAATGTTTAAGCAAGTTAACATTAATATTCCTCTCTTAGATGCTATCTAACAAGTTCAATCGTATGCAAAAATTCTTAAGGTCTTGTGTACTAAGAAAAGAAAAACTCAAGTACCTAAAAAAAATTTCTTAGCGAGTAATGTGAGTGATGCTCTTACCCAAAAAACATATGGACCTCGGTTGTCCTATAATTTCTATAACTATTGGGGGTAAAAACATCAATCGTGTTCTTCTCGATCTTGGTGCCAGTGTTAACTTACTCCCTTTTTCTATTTATGAGAAATTAGGCATATGAGAGTTGAAACCCACGTACTGTACTCTTCAAATGGCCGATCGATCTATCACCTATCTTAGGGGTGAGCTGGAGGACGTGTTGATTAAAGTCAGGGAATTCATATTCCCTGTGGATTTTATAGTTTTAGATACACAGCTATCCACGGAATCAAATCTCGGTGATTCTTTGTCGACCATTTCTTGCAACCTTAAATGCGTTATCAATTGTCATAATGGTTCTATGAACCTATTCTTTGGGAAGATAACAATTGAACTTAACATTTTCAGGGTAGAAAGTCAACCCTCCAAACCTTTTGCTCATATGATAGATATATGTTCCGTCTACGAGATAGCTCCCGACAATTGTGAATTTGAGGAGTTTTTGTTCTACGACAATGATCTCAACACCACTAGTGCGTTAATGTTTGATCCCGCCGCTTCTTACACGAATAAGGAATACGAAGGGTTCACTTTCCTTGACGCTCTTGATTCACGAGACCCTTCTGTCAATGAGTCACCCCCAAGTTCGAATCCTTCAACTTTTTGGACGAGTTAGTCGAGCTATCCGAGTCAATCTTTTATGGTAGCTATGAACCTCTCATGGAGTATGTTGATTTCGAGCATCGATCCCTTACGCAACCTTCTATCGTCTCTCCGCCGACACTTGAACTCAAGCTACTACCATCTCGTCTTAAGTATGCATATTTAGGTGAGAATGAGTCTTTGCCCGTCATCATCTCGGCTTCTTTAGCCTTAGAGAAAGAGAAAGCCCTTCCATCTGTCTTGAAATTAAATCGGCAAGTTTTTGGTTGGACAATGACGAACATCAAAGGGATTAACCCCTTGATTGTTGAATATCATATACATATGATGGATGAGGCCAAACCAGACCGTGACCCACAAATACGGTTGAATCCCATCATGAAAGAGGAGGTGAAGAAGGAAATTGTCAAATACTTAGATAGTGGTATTATTTACCCAATATCTAATAGCCAGCGGGTGAGTCCTATTCACGTTGTCCTAAAAATGTTTGGCATCACGGTCATAACTAATGAGGCAAATGAGTTGATTCCAACTCGCACCAAAAACGGGTGGTGGGTGTGTATTGATTATAAAAAACTCAATGCCGCGACGAGGAAATATCACTTCCCTATACCTTTCATTGACCAGATGTTGGAACGCTTAGCTGAGCATGAGTTTTACTATTTCCTGGACAGTTACTCAGTCTACAAACATATTCCTATCGCCTATAAGGATCAAAATAAAACAATTTTATTTGTCCTTTCGGCACTTTCGCTTATAGACGCATGCCCTTTGGGATATGCAATGCTCCCGCTAAATTTCAGCGGTGTATGATAGGGATATTCTTTGACATGGTCGAGAATTTTCTGGAAATATTCATGGATGATTTCTCCATCTTTGGGGATTTGAGGAATGCTTACGTCATCTTGACGCTGTTCTTATCCGCTGTAAGGAAAAGAATCTAACTTTTAATTGCGAAAAATGTCATTTCATGGTTCAAGAAGGTATTGTCTTTAGGGCATACCATCTCACGAAATGGCATTCAATTTGACAAAGCTAAAATAGATGTCATTTCCATCCTTCCTCCTCCTAAATGCATCAAAGATATACGATCCTTTCTTAGCCATGCCGGTTTTATAAACGGTTCATCAAGGACTTTGGCAAGATTGCTAGACCCTTAACTCTTTTCTTGGCCAAGGATTCAACTTTTCACTTCGATTCAGATTTCTTAGTTGCTTTTGAATCGCTTAAACGTTCCCTCACTACCGCCCTCGTTCTATCATCTCCGGACTGGAATCACCATTTTTAGTTTATGTGTGATGCATCCGACTTTGCTATTGGTGCAGTCTTAGGACAACACATCGATAAGATGCCGCATGTCATTTATTATGCGAGTAGGACCTTGAATGATGCCTAAATAAACTATACAACCACAGAGAAAGAACTCTGACAGTTGTCTTTGCATTAGAAAAATTCAGGCCCTACCTAATTGGCTCACCGGTCATAGTTTACACCGATCATTCCGCCTTAAGGCATATTTTCTTAAAGAAGGATGCTAAACCCAGGCTAATACATTGGATCCTCTTATTGCAAGAATTTGACCTTGTCATAAGAGAGAAAAGTGGATGTGAAAACGTCGTAGCCGACCATCTTTCATGACTTTTTTCTTCACCAACGTTGACCTTGCCAATAAACGACTCTTTTCCTAACGAACATCTGTTGACCTTATCTTGCGAACCTTGGTTCGCTGATATCGTGAACTATTTAGCAACAGGACTTCTACCAAGCGAATGGTCAAATCAAGATAATCACAGATTTTTATCCCAGGTAAAACACTTTTACCGGGACGAACCTTATTTGTTCAAGTATTGTCCCAATCAGATCATTCGCCAATGTGTCCCTAATAATGAGTTCAGGATTATGTTGTCCTTCTGCCATGATCAAGCATGTGATGGTCACTTTGGCCTAAGAAAAACTGTGAAAAAAGTTTTGCAATGAGGCTTTTATTAGCCAACGTCATTCAAAGATGCACATGATTATTGCAAAACTTGTTTACGGTGTCAGCACATGAGTCGGATTGTACGAAGGAATGAGATGCCGCTCCAACCAATCTTGGTTGTTGAGATATTTGATGTGTGGGGAATTGATTTCATGGGCCCGTTTCCCAACACTTTTAAGAACTTATACATTCTCATAGCGGTTGATTATGTCTTTAAATGGATTGAAGCAATACCAAGCCGTACTAATGACAACAAGGTTGTCATTAAGTTCCTTAATGAAACTATCTTTTCTCAGTTTGGACACCATCGTGCTATCATTAGAAACAATGGTATGTATTTATCCAATCGGTCTTTCATGCCTTTGATGCGGAAATATTCAATCAACTACAAGCTTTCTATGCCCTATCATCCCGAAACGATCGGGCAAACCGAGATCTCCAATCGACAGATCAAGTAAATTTTGGATAAAACGGTTTCTAAAAACCGTAAAGATTATTCTTCTAAACTGAATGAAACTCTTTGGGCATTTTGTACTGCATATAAGACTGATCTTGGCATGTCTCTTTATCGGCTTATGTTTAGGAAGGTTTTCTACCTCCCTGTCGAGATCGAACATAAGGCGATGTGGGCAATTAAAGAGCTTAATTTTGATTTTGACCAAGCGGGCAACTATCAGAAGATGCAATTAAATGACCTGAGCGAGCTTCGTCATGAAGCCTACGATAACACGGTTATAGTAAAGAACCGGACAAAAGTATTTCACGACAAACACCTTTTGCGAAAGACATTCACACCGGGACAACAAGTCCTTCTTTACGATACACGTCTCCATCTTCATCTGGGTAAGCTGAGATCTCGTTGGATGGGACCTTTTGTGATGCGGTATGTGTACCCAAACGGCGGAGTGGATGTAGAAAATCTTAAAGACGGTTCCTTTTTCAAAGTAATAGGCATAGATTAAAACTGTACTTTTTCGCTGACCCATCAAAGAGTTCCTATTTTTGCAGGAGCCATTTTTTCACGACTAACTTTCCTCCGCCTATCCTCCATACTTCGGTTTTCTAGCCATAAACAGTGGCAACACTGTTTCAACTAAGAATGGAGGTGTATATATTAGTAATCCATGAAAAATATATGTATTCTAAGAACAAGTTTAGTGGAGGCTTTCCATTTGACTAACTATTGACCCTATCATTCTTCACCCAATTCTACAGTTTTTTTAGCTCGAACAACAGTATCAGTAGGAACACTACTCTAAAAAGGTTTGGGGGAAGGTTTGTATTTATTCACGTATCATTTTGTAGTAATTTTAAAAAAAAAGTTAGAAAGTGAAAAATACATATGAATGAGAAGAAGAGACTTAATAAATGGAAGAAAATTTGATGTTTTAGAACGAAACTACTAACACGTGGTCATGATATGTTGTCCGAAGGGTTAGTAAGATAAAGAAATCACTAATCTGCGGATAGAAATAAGTCGGAATGATAGTCTCTATTCTTCAGTCCAAACTTCTGAACATTGATACCCTGCTTATGCACGTATACAAATCTTAAAACTTGGGATATTAGAGGATACCTTGAAATACTCTTGCCTTAAAACCTTAGTATGAAAAAAATCATCAACAAAATATAAATGAAACATAAAATAAAATTTTAAAGAAAAATGAACAATGTTTTGTAATTACTTAAGGCAGCATATAAAAAAATACAGCGAGGCTGCCTTATCACCTAGTGCCGTAGACCAATTAGTTTGGGGGTCACTGCTAAGCCTTAGGAATTGCAATATTGGGATATTGCTAATTACGCCTTAATAAGTGAGCGCATTCTGTAATCGGTTGGTTAGTGCCTCAAGAAGCATTAACGGTCGCATGAAAAATATGTGATCAAATCCATCTGAAACATTTGCCAACTAAAAAATATTAAGAAATGTGGACAAAGGGTATGATAGCTTTAATTGAATTCTCCAAATGTAGGGATGAGTTTTACACACATGTAGGGATATATGATAGATATTTGGAGGAGAGGTAGGGAGGAAGATTAAAGACGATATTTTATTGAGGAGAGGTATGATTTCCGATATCTTTTCAAGACCATTAAAATAGGGCTCATGACAACTAAAAAATTATTGTAGTTTGAAACTCTTATTTTCAAGTTTTTCTTTTATATGTTCTTATCTTTGCATATAATTTTCATTTTCTTTCCTTTATTTTCTAAATTTTGGGGGTGTAATCCACTAAAAACCGTCAGGAGACAACACTCCTCCTACTAGAGACAACTAGAGCTTTAACGGCTTGTTGCACGAGCTAAGTGCAATCGTGTTACCTACGAAAGTGTGCTAGGTTTTTCTTTTTCATTTAAAATAAAACAGTTTGTTCAGGACGTTCAAAAGATAAGTTTAGGGGTATTTGATCAGTCATATTTATTGCACATTTTTACGGTCATTTTCTCTATTTTTATTAATTACTAAATGTGTTATTTATAATTTAAGAAGATATGTGGGTTTATGTGTAAAAAGATTCTGTCATATGTTTCTTAACTTATAATTAATATAATTGGGTGTAATATATGCATATCATATTTAAATAAAATATCCATATGATTCTTAATCATTATTATTAAGATGTGCATATCACATCATATCAAATATCCTTGAATTTCTTAACCATTAAGTAATTTAATTGTGAGTAAAATTGTTTGGAATATTTTCTCAGATAAAATAAATGCTACTAATAATTTGATTTGAGATTTTGTATAGCTTTAAAGGTAGCAAATTAGTTCAAGACTGTAAATAGGATTTAAGAGATCAAATCAAATCAAATTCAACAATCAAACCTGCCAAATTTAGGAGCAGATTGAAGATTCTCACAACTGCAGAGAGAAATAAATATTTTCAAAATATATTCATCAGAAAAATATTCTAAAATCATGAGAAGAAAGCACAAAAAATTGGAGAAATAATTCCACCAAAAGGCGGCGGAACCGCGGTGGAATAAGGCAAGTGGTGGCGAATCAGCTGCCGAATCGTGGTCGTTCGATATGAAACTTCAGGGTCATGATCGTCATTACACGTACATCAATATTAGGGTTAGGGTTTTGTAATCCAAGTCCTATATAAAGGACCGATCAATAATGAAGAAAGATCATATAGGGTTTTCATTTTAGGGTTTTAAAATTCTTGTATCTTTTTTTTGTAGGGTTCCTAGGCACCCTAGTGAGGTCTCTGTTGGAGATAGTGCCCTCAGAGTCAATTATTAGGTCACAGGTACGTGATTGTAATGATTGAGGGAGGACCTATCCCGGTAGGACAGTCTTACTCGAGATGATAGTATGCTATCTGGTTTACCTTTATCATCGTGTACTGCTTTAGGTGACCTGACACGTCGCTATTACACGTTGATAGAGCCCCTAGGATTCTTGCTTGACCACCAGCAGTATGAGGGCGATCATATAAGTGGGAGCTGGGGGTCTACAAGCATATCCTTAAAAGGTCCCTAGTCGTGGGAGTTTCGAGACCGGGCATCGATACTCCATTAGTAGACTAGTGTATACAGTCGAGACCCCGACGAGGGGCGGTGGCCGGTCTCACAAGCCACTGGTGTCAGTTGGATCACCTAAGATGTATACAGGTGCTCATTGGGTTATGAGTACACCGGACAGGACTCGCCGGGAACATGCTAGTTGGTCATATACCAGACGTCAGATGGCAGTTCCCTGGTGACATGTGTGCAGGTTAGTTCATCGACCTGGGGATCGTCATTTGTCTCGTGTGAGTTCCCACTGTACTTTGATTACTACCCTACCACGGCTCAAAGGAGTCGTGCAAACAGGTTTTAGTTGGGTACAGTCCCGAGCCACATGGAGGCAGTGAGCGTATCTTCAGGGGTTCGTCTCTCCCGGTATTGGGGGTGAGGTCGTGCTGTGTCTAGGAGAGCCATTACACAAAGTCCTTGGCCAAGGCAAGGAGATTTACTGGTAGGTATTCCAGTAGTATCTCAGGGTGTTCTGGGCTACACTCCGACACGACTTGTACCGCTTTTGGGGGTCTGACTTTTACCAACCCCCTAGGCCCGCCATGCGATGCTCATAGACGAACGGACCGGACTGCACGGATATTGTCACTGACAGGCTCAGTAGGGTGTCAGGATGAGTTCGCTCATCGACGTCCCTTTTAGTCAATAGCTGGTGGCCCGTTACGTATTGGCTTATACCTCTGACGGGCTAGTGGTTAAATCCACAGTCATTGTATTGACGAGTCTTTAGAGTCCCCCACACTTTCAGTTACTCAGCTTTCGGGCGAAACGCTGTAGAGGCCGTATGGAGATATGGCAGGGTTCGATCAGATACGTGCGGTATTGCACGGATCGTGATCGGACGGTTTTTACTAGCCGGCTTTGGTTTAAGCCGGATCTTAGTATTAGATAATGTAGTTTTGTCTTTTTGCATTTGTATCCGGACGGAATACAGATGCGGGTGTGTATGCACAGTATCGGGGTTTTCCTGTAATTTATTACGGGACCAGTTTTCTGGGGTTGCCAGTTTGCATTCCGTTCCGGCCGGTTTTCTCTTTTTCCTTCCCGGTCGGACTTTTCGTTGGGGGTGTTAATTGCAAATTCGCAATTAACATTTTGTTGAGGGGGTTTATTGCAAAAGGATTGATATGATTGCATCTTTTCTTTTGGACCATTCTTGCATTAATTGAGACTTGATGGAGTATGGGTTTGTGATGGATGATGGTTGGCCGGCCACTGTTTAGGCATGGGGTGAGGATTAATTTTTGGGTGGAATTTTTCCTTGATTAATTAATGGGAATGGATGATAAATGTGTTTGCTGGAATTGTGTAGAATAATTTCCCTTGTTGATTTTTCGTGGGCCCCACTTCTATGTGTGTGTGTGTGCAGTGGAGTTTTTTTTTTGCATGGTTTTTAATTAATGCAACTCCACACACATATTTCATGAGAGAGCCACAACATTTCCAGTGAGCACAGAAGGCTTTTTTTGGCCGAGCTCATCATTTTCATTGCAAGCTCCAATTTCTCCATTATTCCCTCTAGCATCCATGAAATTTCTTGTGCTCAAAATTCCTCCTTCTTGGCAACCTCCTTAACCCCAAAGAGACAACGATTCTACATTATTCTACAGCAAATCTTGGACGCGTCGGCTAGCCTACTTCGCGTCCGAGTTGCCTCGGTATAGAGGCGGGAGCCCGTAAAAGATACAGGCGATGTGGTGCCCTTCCGGCAAGGAGGCGACGACCGGAGGATCCGCGGGAGATCGGGACGACGACGAGAAGACCGGAGGACTCGGATCAGTCGGTACATCTCTAACCCATCTTCTGGTTAGCTTAGACTAGTTAATGGTTCGATCGGAGTTTAGTGCGCGGTGGTGCCGGTTTGCAAAGTCCGCAAAATTTAAAGTTTTTCACCGCTTCCGCATTCCGGCGTCGGATTGACGGCCGGGGCGCCGCCGTGCACTTACAGTGGTATCAGAGCCTCCCCATTAACTTAGTCTAGCTTTGTGTAATGTGTTTTTAAGTTCCGATCGATCGAAATGTTCAAAAACCCGTATTTGCTCACATCAGTTTTCTGTCAAATTTTTTCGAGTCCAAAAATTTTTCAGGGTGTATAAAAGTACTTTACTATATTTTCTAAGACCTCTGGGAAATTTCGATACACTGTTGCCTTCATTTAAGCGCGGAACCGCGGCACTATCCTACCTTGGGCCGCGGTTCCGCCGCCGATTGGGTTGATCATTGTGTGAAAATTATCCAGTGGGCTTTTGGGTGTAAATCTGGGTTTTTGGAATATTAAAATTGGGCCCATAGTTTCTGTAACTGCTACAGTATTGTTTTGGGGCCCACTTGTTGTAATTTGATCGGTCGGATATTTTAAACACATTTTTCACAGTATTTACATTATATCTGCGACCGTGAATGTCACTTGTTCGGTAAATCCAGTCTAACTGCTATAGCCCGGTTAGACGGATTTGCGAACGTGACTTTCACGTTGATGTTTTTGTATTTGCTGTGTTGTTGCGGATCGGTCGTGGGGATAGCCTGGATGCAATGCTAGTACAGTTGTGGTTGTATTATGTACATTTGATATTGCGGGGCGAGCGTCCGACATGTGGACTGCCGTCACTGCCTGTTTGTATTATTATTTTGGGGCACGACCTGGTTGCGGTCGATGTACCTGTTGTATGTATATTTTACTTTCTGTACTAGGATTACCCCGCGGAGGGGTGCACGGATGGCCGGGTTCTAGAGGGCAACAAGCCCGCATCTCATGGCATTGAGACGGAGGGGGCTTCACTCTGGGATTGGCGGGCTATTCGCCGCACTCGTAGGGGGTACAGGTTGACCCAGGAGGGGTGCCCAAGTTACCGGATTCCGTGAAGTGCTGGGTGGTCCATTCACGGCGCTGAAGGGGGCTGCCTCGCTTCAGGTTTTGACGGGTGACTTGCCGCGCCTGTAGGGGTCTAGGATTTCGTTGCACAGGCTATCCACACGACCAGGGGAACGTCGGGTTTCAGTAGTGGCTCTGTGAAACCCGGGGAACCCAGATATCTGTATTGTTCTGTGATGCTATACATTTCTGTGATGTTGCATTTCTTTTCACGCCTTGAGCGAAATATATATTGGTATATATATTAGTAGATGTTGTATATGTTTTTCATCCGCGCTAGTCCAGTCCCCGCTCTGCCGTTAGTTAGCTAAACTAACGGGTGATGACGGGACCCAGTGGCGAATGCAGATGGCATATACGTACGTCAGTATATTTTCGTTCTTTGTGGTGTGATCAATTGATGGGACTGCGTTGATTCGGATCAATGCAAGTTAAACAAACCTATTCTGATGTTGTTGGAACACTTTTCAAAAGGCTGTTATTGCAAGGATGTTCACTTTTGTTTTGCATCGTGGTATTCATTTGGAATATCCTGCTCCTCAGTCGACGAGGCAAGGGCCGAGATCCCTTCACCGGGAGTGACCCCTTGGACAGAAGTTTGCGTCAGGGCATTAACTTCATTATAGCCGATTACTTTTGCTTTGCACAGTGATATTCGGTTATGAATATCCTGCACCCCATTCTACGGGGAAAGAGCCGAGATCCCTTCACCGGGAGTGACCTCTTTAGTAAAGGTTTTCGTCACTATATTTTCTAAAAAGCTATCCGTTCCTTCAACGATATCAAGTTCACTACGTTAAAGGTTTTCGCCAGAAACCATTCGTAGCCCTCCGTCGTTTCATATGGGTAGTCAATAGTATTCAAGCTGTGTTTGTTGGCCTTAGTCAAGGCACAGTGTTTGGTAGCTATTGGGTATTCATATGCTGCATAGATAGATGCGTTGGTTTGGGACAGTCGTATAGCCTTGTTGGCCTTAGTCAAGGGCTTATACGGGTGGGTTCAAATCAACCTGGACAATGACGGGTAGAACTTGACATGTGACTTATGATTTGTTGGCCTTAGTCAAGGTCATAAGAGCATGGGGCAGAAATCACATCGGGAGTTTCAAAAGTACTGAAACTTGCCAGATATGCGCATACCTTCTGGAGTGTGATACCGTGAGCGGATTCCGTCACGTTGTCATGCGATGAGAGTTGGATCCCGATTCCCACTGTTGAGTTGGTTTACTCCTCGGGTGACCCCGACTAATTCTTCTTTCAGGTTTGGAGGAGAATTTGAGGTACAGTGGGAGGTTTCCAGATTAGATAAATTGGCAACCATTCTGATCTAGGATAGAGTGCACGCTGAGTGTTTCTTCTCTCTCTCTCTCTGGCAGCGACCATTGACCCGACCCTAAGACTATGACTCAGTGACCAAGTTGACCGAACCTTCTTTACACTGGCTTTTGGATTGTCAGAGTTGCAGACCTCATTGCCACTCCTACTTTTACCCTTTTCTCCAGGACACCCCGTTTTACTACGAACGTCCACTTCCATTGGACAAAACCATCGTATGGTTAGATACGAACTCGAAAGAATTTATTCGAGGATGGTTTCCGGTTCTGGAGAAAACGGATAGGATTATTCAGTTGTCTTTTCCTTTTACCCTCTCTCAGGTTACGAGTACTCCTTGGTTTAGGGGTAGTACACCTATTACGCAAATTGGATTGTCTTCTTCCAAACCTTAGGCTGGTGCCGACCGGTAGGGAATGAAGAAAACCAATTAGCATAACGATGGTGTGCAGAAGGTATTAAGTTCAGACAAAGCAAGGGATTAGTAAGAGGGCAAAGTAAATTGCAACAGATATTCACGACCAAACCAAATATTTCGTTACCACTCCCACATCACCTTTGTATTTCTCCAGGACACTCCGTATCACTACGAAGATCCACAGTTTATTTGGATACTCCATCGTATGGTTATATACGAACTCGAATGGAACTTGTTCCAGTTCGGGGATGGATTCTGGTTCAGGAGAAATAGGAATAAGGTTTATTCGGTTGTCTTTTATCTTCACCCTCTCTCATTGCGAGTGTTCCTAGGATTGGGACAGTACACCCATTATGCTTATTGGATAGTCTTCTTCCAAACCATAGGCTAGTGCCGAACGGTAGGGAAGGAAGAAAACCATTTGGCCTAAAAGGGTGTGCAGAAGGTAAAGACTAAAGACATATGAAGGGATTTGGAGAGGTGGCAAAGAACTATACGGTTACAGTCGTGAATCTGGAAGAGGCATTACTAGGAATACCAGAATACCCCATCGGAACATTTCAATGTTTCAGTTTCACTGTGTAATGTTAAAGGAAAACTGATTTCCCGATTAGATAGTTACTCCAGGGTATGTATTTACCAGGTACGATTCTCACATCTGTATGGTTTTACAGATGATGAGTGGGAGTAAGTTATTGGGAATTGGGTGATTATCCTCATTATATCGGGATTCGTTGTAATCGGTGATATTTGAGGAAATCACCTGGGCTGTTTGCCGGTCGGCAAATATTTGGTTTTGAATATCCGCTGTTATGCACCAATTTCAAATTGATATATCTGTACGTCTATTTTCATAGAGTGAGATATACCTTTCTGAAATTATGTCTACGACATTTACCTATATCAGTGGATGGTTAGGTAAGGAGAATTAAACAGCGGTGTAATTCTTCTTAACCATAAGTACAGTTTTCAACCTACGACACACAGTGAATGAGTTATCAGACTCAAGGGACTTATGCAGAGTATTGTATGTTGTCCAGGGTCCATCAGGACAGAGGGGTTGGTCCTCATACTATATTCGGTTTACTTATGACTTCTCTAGTTTTTAGACAGGTGTTTCGTAGGAAACACAGGGTCCGAATTTTGAGAAGTTATAGGTATTTGAATGGAGTAGAGAACCAGGTGTAGCAAGTATCGGGATTCTTCAAAGTGATCGAAGATGTAGATACTTGTATTTGGTATTCAGTTGATAGTAATGATTAAGAGATCTTGCTTCTCTTTCAGGTTACTCATTATTGGAAGTATTCCTAAGTTGAGTAACGCTGATCCGCCTCCTTCCATTTAGTAGACATGCACTGGAGACAGTTGCATGATTTGGATCTGGTTCAATTAAATCAGTGCCTCTGTTTCTATATTGGATATAGAACAGTTCATATCTTAACGATGTTAAGGTACGGGGAGTTGTCCGGTTTATGATTAAAACCAGACACTAGACAACTCAAGGCACGTTTCTGTAATGGCTGTTTGTGGGTTGACCCAGGCTATGACGAGGGTTGACTTTCTACCATCTGGATGAACAATAGCGATATTGTTCTAGACTCGCCACAGTTTTATTAAAAATGGATTTTTTCAGAAAACAGTAGTGGGAGTATGGTAGAACTGGAAGTAATTCCAGAACCATAAACGATTACTGAAGATTTGATAAGGAACCTAAAGATTCAATCTGGATTGACATTCCATTGGCCACTCCGCAGATAAGGTGGGTAACTTCAGGCACCCGAGAGGCACTACGGTGGCCTCAAGGACGGTGACAGGGAAGTTCTTGTTTACCCACAATTGCCATTGCTGTTGTTCCAGGTTACGAGACCCGGCGGGAGGATGAGTATAGCGTCGTTCTAAAACTAGTTTTAGAAGTGTACGTGTATATGACTCTGCCAGAGGGTTGTCGTAGTCAGTGGGAGCAGCGGAAGCATTGGTGGACAGGTAGCTTATGTCTATTTATAGACTAAAGCAGATGTAGCGGAGATAGATCATCTATTTCTGACGTGACAGTCATAGGTTTGACTTCATCAGAATAGGAGATGGATCTGTTGAGAAGGTAGTAGGATGTGATGTCATGGTATTTGGATGACATACACAAAGTAGGAAAAGAAACTCCTATACTACGATCGGTTATACTTTGGTCGTCACACAGTGGTTTCTCCACAAAGGAAATGGATTTTATATCTGACATACTGGTTACTGGATCTATGGTTTTAGATCTAGATTTGGGTGGTTTCCCAATCAGGGTACTTGACAGCATTCTATGAGTATTTAGGATGGACGACTCCTGGCACGGTAGTGTACCTGCAGATAATGGAGTCACCCTCTCCAAAGGTGTCTTACAGACTAAAAGGGAGAGGGACGGGCATGATTGGCAGATCACTTGCTCAGGCAATTGAGTCAATCGTGAGATGTCAAGTACCACACCAGATGTTGTTCTTGCACAAGATGCAATAAGTTGACATTAATCCAATCCTGGAAAAACAGTCGGAAGCAGTTTTAGAACATAAGTGGATGTTCTAGGGATATGATAACGACAGCCTCATTCAGGAGACAGTTATCATTCCAGGCTTCCAAGGTGACATGGACGACAAGGAGGTTGTCAGAGTTATAGTTTTCCTTCTGATGAGGGGCAGTATTTTGGACAGGTGGTCCAAGGCAATACTGAGGGAGGCATGGCGCGCAGGATACTGATTAAGTTCAGTTGACGATACAGTCTAAGAAGTTTGGATTTGGAGTTCATTTATGAGCTAGGTCCCATCAGACATCCAGACATATTCTGAGACTGGTATTACTCTTTTCGGGAGATGGTTTTCTCCGCGAACTTGAGATATAGAGAGACATAGAAAGAAACAACTAAGCGGATCCACTCACTGAGGCTATTCCTCGAACGCAATAGTTTCACAAACGAGCTTTGTAAGACTGACTAGTAGAGGAGTTGGATGTTCGGTATCACACGGGCTGTGAGTATGCGACATCGCAATAATTAGCCTTGAGTGCAAGTGGGAGATTGTTGGAGATAGTGCCCTCAGAGTCAATTATTAGGTCACAGGTACGTGATTGTAATGATTGAGGGAGGACCTATCCCGGTAGGACAGTCTTACTCGAGATGATAGTATGCTATCTGGTTTACCTTTATCATCGTGTACTGCTTTAGGTGACCTGACACGTCGCTATTACACGTTGATAGAGCCCCTAGGATTCTTGCTTGACCACCAGCAGTATGAGGGCGATCATATAAGTGGGAGCTGGGGGTCTACAAGCATATCCTTAAAAGGTCCCTAGTCGTGGGAGTTTCGAGACCGGGCATCGATACTCCATTAGTAGACTAGTGTATACAGTCGAGACCCCGACGAGGGGCGGTGGCCGGTCTCACAAGCCACTGGTGTCAGTTGGATCACCTAAGATGTATACAGGTGCTCATTGGGTTATGAGTACACCGGACAGGACTCGCCGGGAACATGCTAGTTGGTCATATACCAGACGTCAGATGGCAGTTCCCTGGTGACATGTGTGCAGGTTAGTTCATCGACCTGGGGATCGTCATTTGTCTCGTGTGAGTTCCCACTGTACTTTGATTACTACCCTACCACGGCTCAAAGGAGTCGTGCAAACAGGTTTTAGTTGGGTACAGTCCCGAGCCACATGGAGGCAGTGAGCGTATCTTCAGGGGTTCGTCTCTCCCGGTATTGGGGGTGAGGTCGTGCTGTGTCTAGGAGAGCCATTACACAAAGTCCTTGGCCAAGGCAAGGAGATTTACTGGTAGGTATTCCAGTAGTATCTCAGGGTGTTCTGGGCTACACTCCGACACGACTTGTACCGCTTTTGGGGGTCTGACTTTTACCAACCCCCTAGGCCCGCCATGCGATGCTCATAGACGAACGGACCGGACTGCACGGATATTGTCACTGACAGGCTCAGTAGGGTGTCAGGATGAGTTCGCTCATCGACGTCCCTTTTAGTCAATAGCTGGTGGCCCGTTACGTATTGGCTTATACCTCTGACGGGCTAGTGGTTAAATCCACAGCCATTGTATTGACGAGTCTTTAGAGTCCCCCACACTTTCAGTTACTCAGCTTTCGGGCGAAACGCTGTAGAGGCCGTATGGAGATATGGCAGGGTTCGATCAGATACGTGCGGTATTGCATGGATCGTGATCGGACGGTTTTTACTAGCCGGCTTTGGTTTAAGCCGGATCTTAGTATTAGATAATGTAGTTTTGTCTTTTTGCATTTGTATCCGGACGGAATACAGATGCGGGTGTGTATGCACAGTATCGGGGTTTTCCTGTAATTTATTACGGGACCAGTTTTTTGGGGTTGCCAGTTTGCATTCCGTTCCGGCCGGTTTTCTCTTTTTCCTTCCCGGTCGGACTTTTCGTTGGGGGTGTTAATTGCAAATTCGCAATTAACATTTTGTTGAGGGGGTTTATTGCAAAAGGATTGATATGATTGCATCTTTTCTTTTGGACCATTCTTGCATTAATTGAGACTTGATGGAGTATGGGTTTGTGATGGATGATGGTTGGCCGGCCACTGTTTAGGCATGGGGTGAGGATTAATTTTTGGGTGGAATTTTTCCTTGATTAATTAATGGGAATGGATGATAAATGTGTTTGCTGGAATTGTGTTGAATAATTTCCCTTGTTGATTTTTCGTGGGCCCCTCTTCTATGTGTGTGTGTGTGCAGTGGAGTTTTTTTTTTGCATGGTTTTTAATTAATGCAACTCCACACACATATTTCATGAGAGAGCCACAACATTTCCAGTGAGCACAGAAGGCTTTTTTTGGCCGAGCTCATCATTTTCATTGCAAGCTCCAATTTCTCCATTATTCCCTCTAGCATCCATGAAATTTCTTGTGCTCAAAATTCCTCCTTCTTGGCAACCTCCTTAACCCCAAAGAGACAACGATTCTACATTATTCTACAGCAAATCTTGGACGCGTCGGCTAGCCTACTTCGCGTCCGAGTTGCCTCGGTATAGAGGCGGGAGCCCGTAAAAGATACAGGCGATGTGGTGCCCTTCCGGCAAGGAGGCGACGACCGGAGGATCCGCGGGAGATCGGGACGACGACGAGAAGACCGGAGGACTCGGATCAGTCGGTACATCTCTAACCCATCTTCTGGTTAGCTTAGACTAGTTAATGGTTCGATCGGAGTTTAGTGCGCGGTGGTGCCGGTTTGCAAAGTCCGCAAAATTTAAAGTTTTTCACCGTTTCCGCATTCCGGCGTCGGATTGACGGCCGGGGCGCCGCCGTGCACTTACAGTCTCACAAGGCATCGAACATGCCAATTTAAAAAAAATGGTGCCGAGAAACCCTAGACTACGGATCTTAGACTAGCTGTTTAGGAGAAACTAAAAACTAGTTAACTACTTAACTAGAAGTTAGATGCTACAACCTTTGTAGATCCGGATTTCCACCTCCTTAGCTCCACGTGGTCATGCCCTCGCTGTCCATCATGAATCCTCGACTCATTCGTCGGCTTCATCGGAAAACGGGCGAGCAAGGTCGTCGGCTTCGTGTCAAAGACGATCTACGTCGAGGTTGCACTTGTTCAAGCTCCGACTTCACCAAGTAGTGAAACTTGTGAAGAAAACACCCAAAACCACTTGGCAAGAGGTAGAGGATGAAGAAATAGGAGGTGGATTCACTTTAGATTTGGATTTCTCTCACTAAAACTCAAGTTGCCATTGATGTAGCAAGCTTGAAGAAGAAGAAGAAGATGAGCTAGTTATGATAAGTCTTGTGTTAAATGAATTATCAATTCAATACTTATCATAACTTGACTAAGGTTAAGTGTAGAGAATAAACCATGGTGAATTAAGTGGGTTAGGGTTAAGTAAGATGACAAGAATGGTTGCAAAAGTCAAGGGTTCAAGAAGCTTCAACATAAAACAAGAATTGCCACCATTCTCATCTTGAATTTATCCACATAAATAAACAAATAAATGAATAAATAAATATGCAAAACCCTAATTACAAAATAACCATGGTTTAATTCTATTCATTTAACCATATGATCAAGTATCATCAAACATGATACAAAAAGGTGCACAAAAATATATCACATATACAATGTGCAAACCAAGTGAGAAAAATCCGTTTAAAGTGAACCAATACTAGTTAATGCAAATTAATATATCAAATATATAATTATACATTAAATCATTAAATCAACACTTGATTCAATGATCCGGTCATGTCGCACATGACCGACTAGTATTCAATGTATCGGCTTATCGAATCGATCTTCGATTCGATAACTAGGTTATATCGAATATAACCATTCGATACATATATCGTGAGAATGGAATACGGTATCACATACACGCATTATTCTCGGTCCTGCACATATCTCATATGCGCTCCTATTTCGTTTCGCTTGAGCCAGGAAACCTCTGTGTAGGACTCTAAAGACTCGTCAATACGCCGGTAGCAGATGATGATCATATCAAACACCCACAAGCCGCAAGCAGTCTGCTAAACGTAACGGCCACCCGGATATTGAGCGATCAGAAGATCGACGAGCTTGCCCGCACACACTCCTGCGAGTCCGACCAGTAACACTTACCGTACAGTCCGGTCTCTTCGTCTGATATGTCGCATATCAAGTCTAGGGGTGGTAAACGTCAGACCCCAATAACCCGATAAGTCATGCCGATGTGAGGCTCATAACGGGTCGAGAAACTACTGGTAACACTTACTAGCAAATCTCTGATCAGCCTTGGCCAGGGACTTCCCTGCTACGGCCAATCGAGCACTGCGCAACATCAACCCCCAATACCGGGAGAGACGAAACCCCTCCTATCGCTCATTGCCTCCATGTGACTCGGGACTGTGCCCAAAGACCACCGTTTTGCACGCCCTCATGGACGTGGTAAGGTGGAGATCAAAGCACAGTGGGAATCACACAAGACTCTATGACGATCTCGGGTCTACAGACTAACCTGTACAAGTGTCACCTGAGAACTGCCATCTGACGTGAGGTATAATACCATCTGGGAGTTCTCGGCGAGTCCGTCCAGTGTACCCAGTCTCCACTGAGCACCCGTACACCATCTCTGATGTCAAACACCAATGGATATGGGATCATCCATCGCCCATCACATGGGTCGAGAAGTGTATACGCTAGTCTACACTGGTATATCGATGCCCCGTCTCGATACACCCACGACTAGGGATCTTGAAGGATGTACTTATGGACTACCATGTCCCCACTAGTATGATCCGCATCATAGTCCAGGTAGTCAAGTACACATCCTAAGGGCTTTACCAACATGTAACTATAAGACAGTATAAAGAGACTAGTGTACATGTTAAGATAAAGAGTAACCAGATAGCATACTATCATATCGAGCAAGAAAGTCATCTCTATATATGTCCAAGAATCCAATATAATATACAACATCTGTACAATACTGGCCTCTAGGTCATACATACAACTAACAATCTCCCACTTGCACTAGGGCCAGCTGCTGTAGTATCGCATACCGAGCATCCCGAAGAGTCTCTCAAACTGTGTCTGGGGAATGGCCTTCGTGAGTGGATCCGCCGTGTTATTCTTCGTGTCAACTCTCCTGACCTCGATCTCCCGGCGATCAACTATCTCCCGGATCAGGTGATACCGCCTCTGAATATGCCTGGACCGCTGATGGGACCTGGGTTCCTTGGCCAAAGCCACCGCTCCATTGTTATCGCAATACAAAGGTATTGGACGCTCAATGGATGGAACCACTCCAAGTTCAGTAATGAACTTCTTGATCCAGACAGCCTCTTTGGCAGCATCGTTGGCAGCGATGTATTCAGCCTCCATCGTCGAGTCTGCCACGGTTTCCTGCTTGGAACTCTTCCAGCTAACCGCCCCTCCGTAAAGGGTAAAGACAAAGCCCGACTGCGACTTAGAGTCGTCCTTATCACTCTGGAAGCTCGAATCGGTAAAGGACTCCACTTGGAGTTCTCCGTTACCATACACCAAGAACATATCTCTAGTCCTTCGCAAGTACTTGAGAATGCTCTTCACAGCTGTCCAGTGACTCTCTCCAGGATCAGCTTGATACCTGCTCAATACACTTAGTGAGTATGCTACATCGGGTCTGGTACATAGCATCGCATACATGATAGAGCCTACTGCCGAAGCATAGGGTATCCCTTGCATGCGAGCTCTCTCCAAATCAGTCTTGGGAGACATCTCTTTGGAGAGAGTGACTCCAGAGATCGTGGGCAAGTTCCCACGCTTGGACTCTTCCATACTAAACCTCTTTAGTATGGTGTCAATGTACCTGGATTGGGACAATCCCAAAATCCGTTTGGATCTATCTCTATAGATCCTAATTCCCAATATGCAGGAGGCATCACCAAGATCTTTCATTGAGAATCTTTGTGATAAGAAGAGCTTGACCGATTGCAGCATAGGAATATCATTTCCTATCAAGAGTATGTCGTCCACGTACAATACGAGGAAGACAACCTTACTCTCTGCCACCTTCTTGTAGATACAAGGTTCATCTGGATTTTTGACGAAATCAAACTCTTTGATAACGACGTCAAAGCAGATGTTCCAACTCCATGATGCTTTCTTTAATCCATAAATGGATTTAAGCAGCTTGCACACCTTCCCGCTGCTCCCACTGTCTACGAAGCCCTCTGGCTGAGTCATGTACACGCACTCTTCTAAATCACCGTTTAGAAAGGCGGTCTTAACATCCATTTGCCAGATTTTGTAATCATGGTAAGCAGCGATGGCAAGCATGATCCGGATGGATTTAAGCATAGCCACTGGAGAAAATGTCTCGTCATAGTCCACACCTGGTCTTTGACGAAAACCCTTTGCTACAAGTCTAGCTTTGAAAGTCTCCACTTTCCCATCTACACCAAGTTTCTTCTTGAAGATCCACTTGCTCCCAATGGGTTTTACCCCTTCAGGAGCAACGTCCAAAGTCCATACTTTGTTGGTGTACATGGATTCCATCTCAGACCGCATAGCATCCAGCCATTTCACTGAGTCCCCACTCGTGATGGCCTGCTCGAAGCTAGTTGGGTCATCATCCTCCATGATGCAATCCTCGCTCCCACCATCCATGAGAAAACCGTAGTATCTCTCAGGTGGGCGAGGAACCCTACTAGATCGGCGGAGAGGCTGGGGTTCATCGGGAACTACGGAATCCTCTGGTTCAACCAAATCTTCTGTTGTAGTCTGTATTGCTGGAACCTCTTCCAGTTCTACCTCAATGCCACCTATCTGTTTCATAAGAAAACCTTTTTCTAAGAAAGTGGCATGCCGAGAAACAAACACTTTTTGTTCCTCGGAGTGGTAGAAGATATACCCTCGCGAATGTTTGGGATATCCAACAAACTTACATAGAACAGACCTTGCCTCGAGCTTGTCCGGATTTTGTATTTTAACATAGGCCGGACAACCCCATATCTGAATAAAATTAAGACATGGTCTCTTGCCATTCCATATCTCATATGGAGTGGTAGGCACTGATTTGGTTGGAACTCTATTCAGTAGGTATGCAGCAGTCTCCAGTGTATATCCCCAGAAGGAGATAGGTAACTCAGCTGTACTCATCATAGAGCGCACCATATCTAATAGGGTGCGATTTCTCCGCTCCGATACACCGTTGTGCTGTGGTGTATATGGAGGAGTCAGCTGAGAGAGAATCCCATTCTCTTTTAGGAAGTCCCGGAATTCATTGCTCAAGTATTCACCTCCTCGATCAGATCGTAGGATTTTAATACTTTTTCCGGTTTGGTTCTCAACTTCTTGTTTATATTCCCTAAATTTCTCAAAAGCTTCTGATTTGTGTTTCATCAGGAACACATACCCGAACCTAGAGAGATCGTTAGTGAATGTAATGAAATATGAAGAACCATCCCTGGCATGTGTAGACATGGGACCGCATACATCACTATGTATCAGTCCCAAGAGTTCGGTAACTCTTTCTCCGTGTCCCGTAAACGGAGTTTTGGTCATCTTGCCTTTGAGACATGACTGGCAAGTGTCATAAGATGAAAATTCGAAAGGTTTCAAATATCCATCCTTATGCAATTTAGCCAGTCGTGTCACATTGATGTGACCCAGTCTACAATGCCACAAGAAGGATTCGTTGAGTTCAGAACTCTTCCTCTTGTGTGTGTTTGTTATGCTCAGAACTGTTGATTGATTCAGAACATAAATGCCATTGCATAACGTGCCTGATCCAACCAACTTTTGGTCACGGAAAATGTTCATAACATTGTCCTGCAATACAAAATTATATCCCTCTTTACTCAATAAAGAAACCGATATAATGTTGCATATCAGGTTCGGCATGTAATAGCATTCGTTCAGAACCAATGTAACACCAGTTGGTAATACAAGGTGATATTCCCCGATAGTCTTAGCTGCAACAATTGCACCATTTCCAACTCTAATGTCTTTATCACCTTCTCCAAGTTCTCTACCTTTCTTAATCCCATGTAACTGATTACATATATGGGATCCTGACCCGGTATCCAATACCCAGGACGTAGAGCAAATGGAGAAACAGTTCTCAGTAACGAACACACCCGAAGAAAATGCATCAGCATGTACTTTCTTCATTCGGGTGGCATGGGAATCCTGGTATTCCCCTATATCCTGTTCATTCCTATAACTCTTATAGGAAAGAACGGAACCAACGTTCCCCAGCACAGTATAACATGCGGGTTCGGTCAATACATCCATATTATTATCTTCATTAGGGCATGAAATGGTCGCTACCTGGAGAGAGAGAGAAGAAAACACTTTAGCGTATGCTCGTGCAAGATCAGATTGGTTATTATCTTATCTAATCAGGATGGCTCCCACTGCTTTTTTATCAAATCTTCCTTCAAACCCTAAAAGGAAAGACTAGCCGGGATTAATTACACACTACAAGTTCGCCAATCTTTCAGCCAGGCCAGTGTCGGTACTTTGAGGGAGGTCCCCCGTGCTTTCGCACGAACCTAATTAATGTAAACCTCGTTTTCCCAGAGGCGTAACCCCGTTGACACCTTTCTAGACACCTACTTGATCGGCTAATTGCAATGTGCAAAACTCTCCCAGGAGTAACTCTTACTCGCAGTGGGTATCGGGATCCAACTATCTCATAGAAGGTATGCAATCTCATTGCAAATTTCAACACTTGAAATTCCCGATAATGTTTTGCCCCTAGCGTCCTATGACCTTGACGGAGGCCAAACAACCCATAGTCCGCTAGTCAAGTTCAACCCATCATTTCCTGATTGAATTAAACCCACCCGCACGACCCTTGACGGAGGCCAAACAACGCCGTACGAATACCCTAATCCAATCGCATCATATGCTAGCAGATAAGCACTAGTTAGCTACCGTACACTGCGCCTTGACGGAGGCCAAACTACCGCAGCACGAATACTAACTAATACTTATCTGAAATGACGGAGGGCTACGCAGGTTTTTCATAAAAACCATGAGCGTAATGAACTTGATATCGTTGTAGAATCAAATGAAGTTTTGAAATGGAGTGATTTTGAGGCTTTTCTAGTTTTGCTAAAGGAGTCACTCCCGGCGAAGGGATCTCGGTCCTTTCCTCGTCGAATGAGGTGCGGGATATATCATATATATCGCTGTGCAAAGCAAAAATCCAAAAGCAGTCAAAAGCAAACCGAGTGTGCAGCATCTGCCAGTTATTGCTAAAGGAGTCACTCCCGGTGAAGGGATCTCGGTCCTTTCCTCATCGAATAAGCTGCAGGGTATATCATATATACCGCTATGCAAAGCAAGAACTGTAGCTACCTGTTTTGTTTAAAATCTGATTCTACAACATCTTAGGTTTCTTTTCTTTCATTAATCACATTAATGAAGTCCCATCATTTAAATACCTAAACATCACAGATAGATATGACGTACACTTATACCATCCGCATTCGCCTCGATGTCCCCTCGTGCACCGTTAGGTTAGGTAACTAACGATAGAGCAGGGCAGGGCTAGCGCGGGTGTAAAACATAAGTAACGTCTATATAATATATCATATATACTATATACTATATCCATCACAGAATCACAACACAGATATCGCAGCAGAATAAACATATGAAATATTGGATATACTAGGACGTCCGTGTTTTCAATACGAGCCAGTATAAAACACGGATTCCACGGTCGTGATGAATAGCCAATCCCACACCCCTAGGCCCCTACGAGAGCGGCAAGCAACCCTGCCAATTCTAAGGTTAGGAGACCCGGACTCGACTCCTCGAGTTGGTCTCCCACTGGACCCCAGAACCCGGTTACTTATGCTCCCCTCCTTGGGTCTATCCTAATGCGGAAAAGTAAATAATATACAAAGGGTGACAACTTCCGCTACCTGGAAGTGCCCCAAATAAAAGAATATTACATACAAGTTTTTACATGAATGAAAATGAAAACCCCCCATCTCACATAAAAACCCCCGGCTATTCAAACACGACGATCCAATATAACATATCCAGCAACACATAACATCACATGTCATCAACGTAAGTAAGTATGCATACCCCAATTGTCGTTGACGTATAGCAACGAAACCGGCGATATGAACATACTACACTTACGGTCACAGAAAAGAAAGTGTAAAACTACAACAGTTGGAATCCGCAACCTCTTTAGACATCACATGCCTAACAGTTACAAACCCCGCATTTTAGTCTCATTATCGAAAACTCTTTTCAATATCATATGGGACTAAACTGCTAGATTTATAACATTCATCCAGTTATCTCATAACTGTTTGTGAATTCCAATTATTGTATCACATTCCAGATAAACAGAAAATGTTAAACTTTCCGATCGAACAGTCGAATACCCAAGTTTTCCCGATACAGCTCAACACATGAAATAAGTCTAACAACATTCAGTTCGTGCCTCAGTACCAACGGTCCAGCCGTAGAAGGGTCAAGCCAACGCCTCACATGTGGCACGCCGTACTGCCCCAAACCCGAAGGTTCAAAGGGCAGTTCAAGACGGTCACATAATCGAGTTAAGGTTTGTTGTCTTCTAGAGGGTCCATCGCGTTACTTGCACTACTTAGAACGTCGTTAAACTACGGAAAAATCCAACACTTGGAAATTTCCCGACAGGGGAAAAATTGGGTATTTATATCCGGTCGAACTTTTTAACATATTCTGAAAATTATCCGGAAATATACAAAAGTCAAAATTTGATAATCCGATCGAATATACGAAGTCCCAACACTACCCCAGAAAACTCAACTGTAGAGTAAATTCTAAAAATTTCCAGAAGACTCAGCACTATAGGACATGAATTACTGTGCACGCCACGTGGTGTAACTCAACACAGTGGCCGCGGAACCGCCGCTAATCCCATGGTGGGGCCGCGGTTCCGCGCCTCTGTAGTCGAGTTACCATCACGTGCTTCACAGTAACTCATGAAATTCCCTGCTGAATTTTTTAGCAATTTTTAATTCACAAAAATCCAGATATTTCAAAAATGTCCAGAGAGCATTCTCGGGTGTGGGTTTCGGGTTCGTTCGGGTTTCAAATTCCGTCTGGACTTCGCCTAAGGCTCTAGCTAGGCTCTGATACCACTGTAGGGTTCCTAGGCACCCTAGTGAGGTCTCACAAGGCATCGAACATGCCAATTTAAAAAAAATGGTGCCGAGAAACCCTAGACTACGGATCTTAGACTAGATGTTTAGGCGAAACTAAAAACTAGTTAACTACTTAACTAGAAGTCAGATGCTACAACCTTTGTAGATCCGGATTTCCACCTCCTTAGCTCCACGTGGTCATGCCCTCGCTGTCCATCATGAATCCTCGACTCATTCGTCGGCTTCATCGGAAAACGGGCGAGCAAGGTCGTCGGCTTCGTGTCAAAGACGATCTACGTCGAGGTTGCACTTGTTCAAGCTCCGACTTCACCAAGTAGTGAAACTTATGAAGAAAACACCCAAAACCACTTGGCAAGAGGTAGAGGATGACGAAATAGGAGGTGGGTTCACTTTAGATTTGGATTTCTCTCACTAAAACTCAAGTTGCCATTGATGTAGCAAGCTTGAAGAAGAAGAAGAAGATGAGCTAGTTATGATAAGTCTTGTGTTAAATGAATAATCAATTCAATACTTATCATAACTTGACTAAGGTTAAGTATAGAGAATAAACCATGGTGAATTAAGTAGGTTAGGGTTAAGTAAGATGACAAGAATGGTTGCAAAAGTCAAGGGTTCAAGAAGCTTCAACATAAAACAAGAATTGCCACCATTCTCATCTTGAATTTATCCACATAAATAAACAAATAAATGAATAAATAAATATGCAAAACCCTAATTACAAAATAACCATGGTTTAATTCTATTCATTTAACCATATGATCAAGTATCATCAAACATGATACAAAAAGGTGCACAAAAATATATCACATATACAATGTGCAAACCAAGTGAGAAAAATCCGTTTAAAGTGAACCAATACTAGTTAATGCAAAGTAATATATCAAATATATAATTATACATTAAATCATTAAATCAACACTTGATTCAATGATCCGGTCATGTCGCACATGACCGACTAGTATTCAATGTATCGGCTTATCGAATCGATCTTCGATTCGATAACTAGGTTATATCGAATATAACCATTCGATACATATATCGCGAGAATGGAATACGGTATCACATACACGCATTATTCTCGGTCCTGCACATATCTCATATGCGCTCCTATTTCGTTTCGCTTGAGCCAGGAAACCTCTGTGTAGGACTCTAAAGACTCGTCAATACGCCGGTAGCAGATGATGATCATATCAAACACCCACAAGCCGCAAGCGGTCTGCTAAACGTAATGGCCACCCGGATATTGAGCGATCAGAAGATCGACGAGCTTGCCCGCTCACACTCCTGCGAATCCGACCAGTAACACTTACCGTACAGTCCGGTCTCTTCGTCTGATATGTCGCATATCAAGTCTAGGGGTGGTAAACGTCAGACCCCAATAACCCGATAAGTCGTGCCGATGTGAGGCTCATAATGGGTCGAGAAACTACTGGTAACACTTACCAGCAAATCTCTGATCAGCCCTGGCCAGGGACTTCCCTGCTACGGCCAATCGAGCACTGCGCAACATCAACCCCCAATACCGGGAGAGACGAAACCCCTCCTATCGCTCATTGCCTCCATGTGACTCGGGACTGTGCCCAAAGACCACCGTTTTGCACGCCCTCATGGACGTGGTAAGGTGGAGATCAAAGCACAGTGGGAATCATACAAGACTCTATGACGATCTCGGGTCTACAGACTAACCTGTACAAGTGTCACCTGAGAACTGCCATCTGACGTGAGGTATAATACCATCTGGGAGTTCTCGGCGAGTCCGTCCAGTGTACCCAGTCTCCACTGAGCACCCGTACACCATCTCTGATGTCAAACACCAATGGATATGGGATCATCCATCGCCCATCACATGGGTCGAGAAGCGTATACGCTAGTCTACACTGGTATATCGATGCCCCGTCTCGATACACCCACGACTAGGGACCTTGAAGGATGTACTTATGGACTACCATGTCCCCACTAGTATGATCCGCATCATAGTCCAGGTAGTCAAGTACACATCCTAAGGGCTTTACCAACATGTAACTATAAGACAGTATAAAGAGAATAGTGTACATGTTAAGATAAAGAGTAACCAGATAGCATACTATCATATCGAGCAAGAAAGTCATCTCTATATATGTCCAAGCATCCAATATAATATACAACATCTGTACAATACTGGCCTCTAGGGCATACATACAACTAACAATTTTAACTATTAAATATTGAAGTTCATCAATAAAAAGTAGTGTTCAATTTTATTTCTTGTCTTTTCTTTTCGCATCTTAAATTTTTGCACTTTAATTGTTGCGCTTTTATTTTATTAATCGTAGATGTTTTTATCCTTTTATGAATCCTTCTTTTTTCTTCTTCTTTCTTAATCTTTTATAAACTGTGATTTCATGAGTAAAATAAGACTACCTGAGATTAAAGAAACTTTGAACAGAATGAGTTTAAGAAAAGCGGTTGGCGCTGACGGGATTCCTATCGAGATTTGAAGATGCTTAGGAGAAATAGGCGTTAAATGGCTGACAAATCTGTTTAATAAGATTTGGCAGACGAAAAAGATGCCAAATGAATGGAGGAAAAGTATCCTTGTACCTATCTACAAAAACAAGGGTGGCATTCAAAGTTGCTCAAACTACCGTGCAATAAAACTTATGTGTCACACCATGAAACTTTGGGAGAGAGTGATTGAATACAGGCTAAGTAAGGATATTAAGATAACAGATAACCAGTCTGGGTTCATGCCTGGACGATCGACGACAGAGGCTATTCATTTGCTTCGTCAACTTGTCGAGCGTTTTTAAGAGAGGAGAAGAGATTTGCATATGATATTTATTGATTTAGAAAAAACGTACGACAAGGTACCTAAAGAGGTATTATAGGGGAAAATGATGAAGAAGGGGGACCCCATCAAGTATATTGACATAATCAAGGATATGTACGATGGAGTAGTGGGAAATGTCAGAATTTGCGGTGACTTAACGCGTGATTTTCTGATTACAATTGGTTTACATCAAGGATCTGCATTAAGTCCATTCCTGTTTACCATCATGATGGATGAGTTTACTAGAACTATCCAAGATGAGATACCTTGGTGTATGCTATTCGCTGATGATATTGTTCTAGTAAATGAGACGAAAGCAGGGGTTAATGCCAAATTGGAATTATGGAGGAAAACATTGGAATCTCGGGGATTCAGATTGAGCAGGTCCAACACAAATATATGCATTGCAAATTTAGTAACCAGAGAAGTCAAAACCATATTGGTATAACATTGGAAGGGCAAGAGATATCACCAGTTTAGATATCTAGGTTCCATCATCCAAAAGAATGGGGAGATCGATAGTGATGTTAATCAAAGGATCCAAGCTGGTTGGTTGAAATGGAGGAGTGCAACAGGGATTTTGTGTGATCGTAACTTTCCCTTAAAATTGAAAGGGAAGTTTTATCGGAGCGCTATTTGGCCTGGCTTATTATATGGTACAGAATGCTGGGATCCTAAGAAGCATCATACACAGAAGATGCGCATAGCGGAGATGCGCATGCTTCATTGGATGTGCGGTAACACTAGAAAATATAAGGTGCGAAATGAGGATATTCGTGCAAAAGTTGGTGTAGCACCTGTAGAGGAGAAGATGCGGGAAAACCGGTTAAGATGGTTTAGTCAAATGCGACTGTAACACTTTGAAATTTCGTTAGAATGTTTTTCGTGATAATTAGTAATTGTGCGTGTTATTATATATGTGTAACTTTAGGGTTTACTAATTATATTTAATCGTGTTAACAAATTGGAAAATTTCCCTTTGTAGTGTACACTTGCACACTTAGCCAATTTTGTGACTTAGGACTTTTACTGTAGCATGTTAACCATTTCTTGTGTTGCATGGTTGTATTTAATCCCCCACCCTTTTTAAAACAAGTCAAAATCCCTTTTAAAATTCCAAATTCCAATTAAACAATGAAGGCATGGTGTTAGGTGAGAAAGTTTGACCTTGGCTTGACCATTTCCTTCTCTCTTCTCTCTCTTTTCTCTCATTCTGAAAATTTCTGCAGAAAAACAGCAGCTCCAGCAGCAGCAACACAATATATTCATCATCTTCTCATTTCTCTTTTGAATCCATACAAAATCCCCAACTAAACCACTCATTTCTTCACTCAAAACCATGGAAAAGTGAGCTTCTTGAGGTGTTTGGAGGCAAATCTGCACACTTGATGTAAGGGATGGAATTTTTGGTGTTTTATAAGGTATTTTGAAGGTATTAACTCATGTTAGCACTCCTTTTCCATAAATTTGTAGTATTCTTTAGCAAAAGTCTCATTTTGTGCATTTTTAGTGATATTAAAGGATATTTGTGATGCTTATATTAGATTGGGGTTTTGTTGGCTTGGTTAACTCTATTTTGTGCTATTAGAGCTATTTAGGCCAGGTTTTGGGTTCTGTTTGCACAGAAATACCATAAGGTTTCATTTTAGTGCAAAAAGTGGGTTTTTAACTAGAAATAAGGCTCTGTAGGATCTGCTACTACCCGAGATGTTTCAGAGTGAAATTAGAATTACTGTAGCATACACAGGGGGTATAGAGTGCACACACAAAACCTGGGAGTCCTTCCCCCTACCCAGGCCGCCGAAATAAGCATTCTGGCCACAATTTGAGGCCAGATGGGGGTGTTTTGGGTTGGGGTTTGGGCCACTGGAGTCTGCTGCTATTTGTAGTATTTTGGTATATAGATATTTGTAATATCTGTTCTGTATCAAAATCTGGAGTAGAATACACTGTTTCCCGTATTTTTAATCTTTCGTGACACGCGTGATGCGTGTGTATGGGTTTGGGGTTTATGCGTATCGCGACGCGTCGGAGCGACTTCAGGCGTGTAATCACATGTCTTAGCGTATCGCGCACACGCGCGTTTGGTTCGCAACACGGGTTTCTAGTTTAACGTTAACATTGCGTTTTTATGGATTTGAGCTTATGTGTGATAAATTGTGTAATTCTAGGTTCGCAAGCGAGTATGATGGAGGCCGCGCAGAAGGGGAAACAAGTCGTCGGCTATACCTAGCGAGAGACTACGGTAAGTAGATTTAACATCTACGGGGATATCGCCTGGATGGCGTTCTACGTCAGGGCTGATAGGACATCATAGCTACATTACATACATTGACTGTTCATGGCTACTAATTAGTGCATACTGCATTCTCTGCTATAGGTATATAAACTAGCTATGACATGAACCGCACCATTACTAACGGTTCATGTTGCACGAGCACTATCCTGCATGTTATACACACACACCGTTAGTAATTGCCATGACACTCACACTGTAGAATCTCCATGATCATTTTGCTGTAACTCATCTTTTATGTGACTTGATATGATATTCATACTTGATGCACATATCACATCACATTGACTTGCATATTGATTTGGATTACATGTGATTTCTGGATTTGGGAACCGTGACTATTTCAAATATGTAATCATTTAAAAACCCGGTTCCCTTGATATGATATTTCGATGCGTCCACCATGTGTTTTCTCAGTGCTAGAGTGATATATGTGAACCCGAATCGAGGAGCTGGATGAGACCGATTACGGGTACATGGTGGACCCGGTATGGTACCCCGGGGCGAGAACGGTTTCGCTGTGTAGTAGACGGTGAGCCTGCCAGAGGGACTACTACCTACCGGTGATTGGTTGGACCTGGAAGTTATCCGAAGGATACTGATCAGAGTCGATTGATGGATGCGGGATGATCCGTACTGCTGGGGCCAAGGGCCGATACCGCAGACGGAGCCCGTGGGCTGACCCGGATTGACGGGGCCCGATGGATGAGGATTTCCGTGTCGATGCTGGACACGAGTACTTATGATATTTGGGTGCCGATGTTGGGCACTCGTGATTCTCAGTGATTTACAGGATTAGAGGGCCGATGAGAGTGCCGGTGCTTGAGCTAATTGAGGGATCTGGGTGCATTGATGGACACCGATTATATATTCCACGTTGACATTCCATGTAGATGTTATATTGCCCATGCTTAGCATTTATTATTGTACCCCATCCTGTAGTTATATTACCTGATAGAGCACTTGCATGATTATTGCACATACTGCTTATCACGCATTGATATCATCTGTTGGCATATGAAAGAGTAGCGCAGTACGTGAATGCTCGTGATTACCTTTATATGTTATCTATATTCACGAGTTGGCCACTCACCCCCGTTGTGCCACAGTGTTTGCAGGTTGCCCTTCAGAGTAGTCGCGGCAGGCTGCGTTTTGCATCTTTTGACACAGATACCCCCATAGTTGGTGTACTAGCTCTTTTGCTTATAGGTGGGTTTGTGCGGTATCTGTTTATCTTTCAGTTATGTATATTGTTGTATCTAGTATTTTCCATCTACCATGTATGTATTTGACTTAGAGACAGTGTGAGGACGATGATGTATATTATTTGTTTTCTGGTGTCGTGCTTGTTGTGAGCCTACTGTACTTTGCAGTTTATTCTATCTGTGATGTTCCACTAGTGGATCTTGATCTTCGCTACGGCGTCGTATATTGCTATCTTGGTGATTATTTACTTAAGAATTCTTGTCACTTTAATAAATACTTCCATTTAAAACTTAAAACACTCTATACTTTTACTGGTTTGGTTTCTGGGTTTTTAGTTCACTTAATTGCGTTACGCCTGTAGACGTTACGTGGTTAAGTGTCGGTAACGGGCCAAACTTCGGGTCATGACAAAGTTGGTATCAGAGCGTAGGTTTTACCTTTCGGAGTGTTCCTAGGATGACCCTGGTATGATGGAGTAGGTAGCTGAAGCAGAGTAGCGTAGCGTATGTATGTTCCGCGGCATACTCACGACACGGTACTCCGCCAAGGCGACCTTAGGACTTGTTGATTTAAATTCTTTCTTGAGTATATACATTCTTGCGATTCGATTTCCGTATCCTTATCGAATCATATTCTTCCTTTCAGCCATTATGCCGCCAAAGACTACGAGGGTGCAGAGAGCGTCCGCAAGGGCCGAGATTCGAGTTGACTCGTCCGAGACAAGGACTGATCCGGGTAGTACACCGGTTGTGCCCGAGCAGGCTGTTCCTGCTGTGACAGATCAGATTGCCATGTTAGGGGCTGGTGTGCAGGAGATGCGCCATACGATAGGATCCGGTATGCAGGAGATGTGCCAGATGATGGGATCTCTAGTTGAGACACTTCGAGCGCAGCGATCAGAGGTAGTTCCACTTGTTGCAGAGACCGCAGTGGTACCCACAGTACAGGCAGATGCACCTGCAGCTACAGTGGTTATCACAGTATCGTTGTCAGAGTTTATGAGGCTAAAGCCTCCGGTCTTCACAGGCACCGATGCGGCTGAGGACCCACAGTCTTTCATTGATAGGATGGCATGGATATATCGTTCACTTAGATGCGCAGATGCGAGATGGGTTGAGTTCGCGAGCTTTCGCTTGGAAGGTCTCGCGCAGAAATGGTGCGAATCAGTCGAGAAGGGTAGAGCAGCAGGTCTTCCTCCTATGACCTGGACAGAGTTCGTGGCGCTATTCCTTGCCCGTTTTCTTCCACTGAGTGTCAGAGATGCTAGAGCACGCAGGTTCGAGTCCTTACGTCAGACTCCGGAGATGTCAGTGGCAGAGTATGTTGTCCTGTTCACCGAGTTATCAGTTGCTCCGTACCTAGTGGCTACCGAAGAGATGCGAGTTAAGAGATTTGTTCGAGGCTTGCTCACACCACTGTTCCTTGCAATTAGCGCGCAGCACTACGAGACATATGCAGCAGCTGTAGATGCAGCCTTATTGGTAGAGGAGCGCCTTGCTGAGACTTCGGCGGTCCCAGAGCCGAAGAGAGTTTGTGCGGATACATCAGTGCAGAGACAGCCTTTTCGGCGTCGTGACAGGCACCTTGCAGGTGGCAGAGATTCGGGACGAGGCAGGTTGTTCAGCTCCTATCCCCAGGAGGGTCAGCGACCATCATCGGGATGTTACCGTTGCGGGAGTTCTTATTATCGTGTGCGAGATTGCCCTGAGATACTACGGAGGGAGGCGGCAGCACCGCATGTCACATTACCACGTTCACCATCCCAGAAGGCGTTGCCTATTGTACCTACTGTTACTCAGCGTCAGACTCATGCACCGAGAGGTCGTGGACGCGGAGGATTTGTTCATAGAGGACGAGGCGATCGAGGCAGAGGACAGCCAGCTGCCGGCAGGGGACAGTCAGTCGCAGGTGGAGGACAGGCGCGAGTTTTTGCTTTAATGCATCAGGACACGCAGGCGTCCAATGCGGTGGTCTCAGGTATCCTTCCTGTGTGTTCTATTGATCCACACGTATTATTCGATCCCGGATCCACGCACTCGTACGTATCCACTCACTCGTACGTATCCACACACTTTGTGCCGAGTTTGGGTAGAGAGTCCGGTTTGCTTGATCAGCCTCTTGTTGTGACTACTCCTGTGGGAGAGTCGTTTGTCGCTAGTCACGTGTTCCAATCCTGTACTGTCCGTATTGGCGAAAGAGAGTTGCCGGTCGATTTGATCCTTCTTGAGATGTTGGACTTCGACGTTCTTTTGGGCATAGAATGGTTAGCCACGTGCTATGCTTCTGTTGACTGCCGCGAGAAAACAGTTAGATTTTGTTTTCCCGGCGAGTCGGTTTTTGTTGTGTTGGGGGACCGTGGTGCCACCCCTCACAGTGTGATTTCTTCTTTTCGCGCTGGACAGCTTTTGAGGAAGGGATGTCAGGGATTTCTCGCCTATGTTTGCGATACTAAAGCTTCAGAGGTTCCGATGGATCAGGTTCCGGTTGTTAGCGGGTTCCCTGATGTGTTCCCTGTCGAGCTTCCTGGCTTACCGCCCGAGCGTGATATTTCTTTCTGTATTGATTTGGTTCCTGGCACGGGGCCTATTTCTGTACCGCCTTATCGGATGGCCCCGGCGGAACTTAGAGATTTGAAGGGTCAGTTGCAAGATTTGCTGGATAAGGGACTTATTTGACCCAGTGTGTTCTCCTTGGGGTGCTCCAGTCCTGTTTGTTAAGAAGAAGGACGGCAGTATGCGTTTGTGTATCGACTACCACCAGCTGAATAGGGTTACAGTGCGGAACAGGTATCCTTTGCCACGCATCGACGATTTGTTCGACCAGCTTCAGGGGGCAGGATACTTTTCGAGGATCGATTTGCGATCAGGCTACCATCAGCTGCGGGTTCGATAAGAGGACATTCCTAGGACAGCTTTCCGCACGCGCTACGGCCATTATGAGTTTTTGGTGATGTCGTTCGGACTCACCAACGCGCCAGCAGCATTCATGGACTTGATGAACCGTATTTTCCGGCCGTATCTTGATCTGTTCATCATAGTATTCATTGACGATATCTTGGTGTATTCTCGGAGTAGAGAGGAGCACGAGTAGCACCTGCGGATTACACTGCAGACCTTGAGGGAGCATCAGCTTTTCGCCAAATTCTCAAAGCTTGCTTTCTGGCTAGACGGCGTAGACTTCTTGGGGCATGTGATTACACGAGATGGTATATGTGTAGACCCGAGGAAGATTGAGGCCGTTCGGAGTTGGCCTAGACCCACGTCAGTGACGGAGGTTCGCAGCTTTCTAGGGCTGGCAGGCTATTACAGGTAATTCGTGCAGGACTTCTCTCGTATTGCTACACCTTTGACCGGGTTGACCCGGAAGGGAGTTCGTTTCGATTGGACGGAGGAGTGTGAGCACAGTTTCCAGCAGCTTCGGGCTCTACTGACTACGACACCAGTGCTATCATTGCCTTCAGGATCAGGCGGATTTATGGTCTACTGTGATGCTTCACGAGTGGGGCTAGGGTGCGTTTTAATGCAGCATGACAGGGTGATCGCGTATGCTTCGCGGCAATTAAAGAAACATGAACAGAATTACCCCACTCATGATTTGGAGATGGCTGCAGTGGTCTTTGCACTTAAGATCTGGCGACATTACCTGTATCGAGAGTCGTGCCAGATATTCACTGATCACAAGAGCTTAAAGTATATATTCCAGCAGAGAGACCTGAACCTTAGACAGCGCCGATGGATGGAGTTAGTGAAAGACTACGATTGTGAGATCTTGTATCACCCGGCCAGGGCGAATGTAGTGGCGGATGCTTTAAGCAGGAGGCCCGGTGGTAGTCTATCTTGTTTGAGCGCAGTACAGAGGCAGTTATCGGCAGATTGGCAGATTTTATGGGACAACCGGGTACAGTTCGAGTTCACGCCGATCGGAGGACAGATTGCGCATGTTCGTGCACGCCCACAGTTCTTTGACCGTATACATGAGGCACAGCACAGTGATGACCGATGTTCAGAGATCAGGACATAGATGGGACAGGACAGATTTTCCGAGTTCGTGATCGATGATCAGGGGATACTACGATTTAGGGCTTGACTGTGCGTACCAGATGCTGAGAGATTGCGGCGCGAGATTCTTGAGGAGGCACATCGATCGGTATACAGTGTTCATCCCGGTTCCACCAAGATGTACCATAACATGAGAGGTGTTTACTGGTGGGACGGAATGAAGAGAGACATCGCGGATTTTGTGTCGAGATGCCTGACTTGTCGGCAAGTCAAGGCTGAGCACCAGAGGCCCGCGGGAGAGCTACAGCTGTTACCCATTCCGGAGTGGAAATTGGAGCAGATTTCTATGGACTTCATTGTAGGTCTACCCAGGACTAGTCGAGGGTATAACTCCATCTGAGTGATCGTGGATCGTTTGACGAAAGCGGCTCACTTCCTACCGGTGAAGACGACTTTCGGATTTGCTCAGTATGCCCAGATTTACATTGACGAGATTGTACGACTGCACGGAGTTCCGACATGTATCGTGTCCGACAGAGGCACCCAGTTTACCAGCCGACTATGGCAGAGGCTTCAGGAGGATTTGGGCACTCGCTTGAGTTTCAGCACAGCATTTCATCCGCAGACCGACGGACAGTCAGAGCGGACTATTCAGACTCTCGAGGACATGCTCAGAGCGTGCGTATTAGACTTCGGAGGTAGCTGGGATAATCATTTACCGTTAGTAGAGTTCTCCTACAACAACAGCTACCAGGAGACCATTCAGATGGCAGCGTTTGAGGCTCTTTGTGGGAGGAGATGCAGATTGCCCACCTATTGGACAGAGCTTAGTGAGAGCAGTATCTTAGGGCCGCAGATTGTGGAGGAGATGACCGCGAAGATCCAGTTGATTCGCGATAGGATGAGAGCAGCCCAGAGTAGGCAGAGATCTTATGCGGACCGTCATCGGCGCAGACTTGAGTTTTCTGTCGGTGATCATGTTTTCTTGAGGGTCTCCCCAATGAAAGGTGTGATGAGATTTGGGAAGAAGGGGAAGCTTAGTCCTAGATTTGTAGGCCCCTTCGAGATCCTCGAACGTGTTGGCGCAGTTGCGTATCGGTTAGCCCTTCCGCCCAGTTTTCCAAACGTGCACCCCGTATTTCACGTTTCGATGCTCCGCAGATATCGTCATGATCCTTCGCATGCGATTCAGCACCCGACGATCCAACTTCAGCATGAGCTTTCCTATGCAGAGCAACTGGTGATGATCTTGGATCGACAAGTGAAGCAATTGAGGTCGAAAGAGATACCGTCCGTCAAGGTACTTTGGCGTGGCCAGAGCGGTGAGGAGGTCACTTGGGAGACCGAGAGCGAGATGAGGAAGAGGTATCCCCATCTTTTTGAAGGTGCGTATAGTTAGATTTTTAAATTCGGGGACCGAATTTCTTTAAGGGGGGTAGATTGTAACACTTTGAAATTTCGTTAGAATGTTTTTCGTGATAATTAGTAATTGTGCGTGTTATTATATATGTGTAACTTTAGGGTTTACTAATTATATTTAGTCGTGTTAACAAATTGGAAAATTTTCCTTTGTAGTGTACACTTGCACACTTAGCCAATTTTGTGACTTAGGACTTTTAGTATAGCATGTTAACCATTTCTTGTGTTGCATGGTTGTATTTAATCCCCCACCCTTTTTAAAACAAGTCAAAATACCTTTTAAAATTCCAAATTCCAATTAAACAATGAAGGCATGGTGTTAGGTGAGAAAGTTTGACCTTGGCTTGACCATTTCCTTCTCTCTTCTCTCTCTTTTCTCTCATTCTGAAAATTTCTGCAGAAAAACAGCAGCTCCAGCAGCAGCAACACAATATATTCATCATCTTCTCATTTCTCTTTTGAATCCATACAAAATCCCCCACTAAACCACTCATTTCTTCACTCAAAACCATGGAAAAGTGAGCTTTTTGAGGTGTTTGGAGGCAAATCTACACACTTGATGCAAGGGCTGGAATTTTTGGTGTTTTATAAGGTCTTTTGAAGGTATTAACTCATGTTAGCACTCCTTTTCAATAAATTTGTAGTATTCTTTAGCAAAAATCTCATTTTTGTGCATTTTTAGTGATATTAAAGGATATTTGTGATGCTTATGTTAGATTGGGATTTTGTTGGCTTGGTTAACTCTATTTTGTGCTATCAGAGCTATTTAGGCCAGGTTTTGGGTTTAGTTTGCACAGAAATACCATAAGGTTTCATTTTGGTGCAAAAAGTGGGTTTTTAACTAGAAATAAGGCTCTGTAGGATCTGCTACTACCCGAGATGTTTCAGAGTGAAATTAGAATTACTGTAGCATACATATGGGGTATAGAGTGCACACACAAAACCTGGGAGTCCCTCCCCCTACCCAGGCCGCCGAAATAAGCATTCTGGCCGCAATTTGCGGCCAGATGGGGGTGTTTTGGGTTGAGGTTTGGGCCACTGGAGTCTGCTGCTATTTGTAGTATTTTGGTATATATATATATATATTTGTAATATCTGTTCTGTATCAAAATCTAGAGTAGAATACCCTATTTCCCGTATTTTTAATCTTTCGCGACACGCGTGATGCGTGTGTGTGGGTTTGGGGTTTCTGCGTATCGCGATGCGTCGGAGCGACTTCAGGCGCGTAATTACACGTCTTAGCGTATCGCGCACACGCGCATTTGGTTCGCAACACAGGTTTCTAGTTTGACGTTAACATTGAGTTTTTATGTATTTGAGCTTATGTGTGATAAATTGTGTAATTCTAGGTTCGCAGGCGAGTACGACGGAGGCCGCGCAGAAGGGGAAACAAGTCGTCGGCTATACCTAGCGAGAGACTACGGTGAGTATATTTAACATCTACGAGGATATCGCCCGCATGGAGTTCTACGTCAGGGCTGATAGGACCTCATAGCTACATTTACATACATTGACTATTCATGGCTACTAATTAGTGCATACTGCATTCCCTTCTATAGGTATATAAACTAGAATTGATAGAACACCGCACCATTACTAACGGTTCATGTTGCACGAGCACTATCCTGCATGTTATACACACACACCGTTAGTAATTGCCATGACACTCACACTGTAGAATCTCCATGATCATTATGCTGTAACTCATCTTTTATGTGACTTGACATGATATTCATACTTGATGCACATATCACATCACATTGACTTGCATATTGGTTTGGATTATATGTGATTTCTAGATTTGGGAACCGTGACTATTTCAAATATGTAATCATTTAAAAACCCGGTTCCCTTGATATGATATTTCGGTGCGTCCACCATGTGTTTCTCGGTGCTAGACTGATATATGTGAATCCGAATCGAGGAGCTGGATGAGGCCGATTACGGGTACATGGTGGACCCGGTATGGTACCCCAGGGCGAGAACGGTTTCGCTGTGTAGTAGACGGTGAGCCTGGCAGAAGCACTACTACCTACCGGTGATTGGTTGGACCTGGCAGTTATCCGGAGGATACTGATCAGAGTCGATAGATGGATGCGGGATGATCCGTACTGCCGGGGCCGAGGGCCGATACCGCAGACGGAGCCCGTGGGCTGACCCGGATTAACGGGGCCCGATGGATGAGGATTTACGTGTCGATACTGGACACGAGTACTTATGATATTTGGGTGCCGATGTTGGGCACTCGTGATTCTCAGAGATTTACAGGATCAGAGGGCCGATGAGAGTGCCGGCGCTTGAGCTTTTTGGGGGATCTGGGTGCATTGATGGACACCGATTATATATTCCACGTTGACATTCCGTGTAGATGTTATATTGCCCATGCTCAGCATTTATTATTGTACCTCATCCTGTAGTTATATTACCTGATAGAGCACTTGCATGATTATTGCACATACTGCTTATCACGCATTGATATCATCTGTTGGCATATGATAGAGTAGCGCAGTACGTGCATGCTCGCGATTACCTTTATATGTTATCTCTATTCACGAGTTGGCAACTCACCCCCGTTGTGCCACAGTGTTTGCAGGTTGCCCTTCGTAGTGGTCGCGGCAGGCTGCGATTTGCATCTTTTGACACAGATACCCCCATAGTTGGTGTACTAGCTCTTTTGCTGATAGTTGGGTTTGTGCGGTATCTGCTTATCTTTAAGTTATGTATATTTTTGTATCTAGTATTCTCCATCTACCATGTATGTATTTGACTTAGAGACAGTGTGAGGACAATGATGTATATTATTTGTTTTCTGGTGTCGTGCTTGTTGTGAGCCGACTGTACTTTGCAGTTTATTCTATCTGTGATGTTCCACTAGTGGATCTTGATCTTCGCTACGGCGTCGTATATTGCTATCTTAGTGATTTTTTACTTAAGAATTCTTGTCACTTTAATAAATACTTCCATTTAAAACTTAAAACACTCTATAATTTTACTGGTTTGGTTTCTGGGTTTTCGGTTCGCTTAATTGAGTTACGCCTGTAGACGTTACGCAGTTAAGTGCCGGTCACGGGCCAAACTTCGGGTCGTGACAGCAACGTAGACCTATGGAAACACCGATTCGACGAATAGATACTCTCGATATAGGAAGTGGCAAAAGGGCAAAAGGGAGACCGAAAAAAACATGGATGGAGGTGATACGAAACGATATGGTTGCAAAAGGACTCAATGAAAGTATATTGTTCGATAGGAGTGAGTGGAGGCGGATGATTCATGTGCTGGACCCGGCATGATTCTCATGTTGGTTCATGTAGGCTACCCCATATGCTTGGGATAAAAGGCTCAGTTGTTGTTGTTGTTTTCTTAATCTTTTATAAAGCGATGACACTCAAAGGTTGCTCCTTGCATTCGTGAGAGTCCTAGAAGTTAGTTTTAGATCATTATTTTTAATTTGTTTTTCTCCTTTTTTTGTTTTATTTTGAGTTAATGGGTGTGTAATTTTCTCGCTCGTTAGGGTTTAGAAAAAGGGAGTTTAAGGGATGGAAAAATCCGTTACACTTTCCCTTTACCCAACATATGAATCTAAAACTTTTCAATGATAAACCACATCTCTTTTCTTTTGGGCACTCTATCCTTCCATGATAGTTGCGACTCAATTTTTGAGACAAATTGTGGGAACTTTGCTAAAGGCTTAAGATAATAGTAATTAATGGAAGGATAAGGGTCAATGAAGAGAATCTCTAGTACCCCTATAAACCATAATCCCTATTGTTTGCTATTATTCTCGCATCAATTCAACAAGTGGTTAAAGGTGAAGAATCTTTAATACATCCTTTAAACAACCCAATCCGAAAACCCTAGTGAGTTCTTCTAACATTAATATTTTTAAATCCTTTTAGAATAAAAACGACAAATCCAAACCTTCCTCTATTAACTCGTCTAAAACAAGAATAGTAATTTACTATCTCCCTGTGGACGACCCGTACTCACTATCAGCTAGCTATTTGCAACACCGTTATTGATTGCGGTATTTAGGACACATAAAAACTCAAATTTTCACAACAATTAGCCACCTTGTTCTACACATAGAATAATCTACACGTATAAAATTTTAATCACTTTGACACCATCTATGTCTTCAATCAAGTGTCTCCAATATATGACATATTCATTGTGTTTAACAACCATCAATTTTTTACATGCTTGATCCATCGCTTGTAATGCATCATATTGATCAAAATTCTACACACATAGATTACTACATGTGTGTGATAAGGTCGTCTGAGCGGATCGTCGATTTGACAGTCGGATTGGGTAGTCCAATAAGCTAGCCAATTAGCACATTTATTGCACATTTTTTACTTGTCTTTCCTTATATTTTTTTAATTAATAAATTCCATTCATTATAATTTAAGAACATTTATGGATTTATCTGTTAAAAACACATTTATATGTATCTTAAATAATAAATAGATAATTGTGAGTTAAAATGTCTAAATATTTTCCTAAATAAATAGATGCTAATAAATATTTGGCTGAGATATTTTGCAGATATAAATAAAGCCAAATCAAGAAGCAAAATCAAATTAAGAGACTAATCAGTCATATTTATTGTATATTTTTACAGCCATTTTCCCTATTTTTATTAATTACTATATGTGTTATTTATAATTTAAGATCATATGTGAGTTTATGTGTAAAAAGATTTTGTCATATGTTTCTTAAGATATAATTAATATAATTGGGTGTAATATATGCATATCATATTTAAATAAAATATCTATATGATTCTTAACCATTATTATTATGTTATGCATAACATATCATATCAAATATCCTTAAATTTCTTAACCATTAAGTAATTTAATTATGAGTAAAATTGGTTGAAATATTATCTCTAATAAGATAAATACTACTAAAGTTTTGATTTGAGATATTGTACGGGTATTAAAATAACAAATCAGTTCATGGTTATAAACTTGAGTAGGAGATCGAAATCAAATCAAGTTAGCAAATCAAATCTGTCAAGTTTAGGAGCAAATTGAAGATTCTCGCAACTACAAAAATAAAAAAAATATTTTCAGAATTTTATCGTCGAAAAGATCTCCTAAAATCGAGAGAAGAAGGTGGAAAAAATCTGGAGATGCAATCTCACCACTAGGCGGCGGTTTAGCGGCCGAAGAGGGCATTAGGTGGCAATTTCGTGGTCAATTAGTGGCCGTTCGATGTGAAATTTCAGAAGCATGATAGTCTTTTCACATACATCGAGATAAAATCTAGGGTTTCAAGTTCCAGAGCCTATATAAAGGACCTAGCAGCAATGAAGAAAAATCAATGTTTAAGTTTTTAGCACTTTTAGCCAATTAAATTTTGTAATGCAAATTTTTATTAATAAAATGTAGTGTAATTTTTATTTCTTGTCTCTTTACTTTTCTGCAATTTATTTATTCGCATTTAATTTTAGTAGTTGAATTGAATTGTTGTTCTTAATGAATTTTATGTTCTTCCTTCTTGTTTGTTATAGATTTTGAAGCGATGATGCTAACAAAAGAAACTCCTTGCTTTTCGTAACGGATATTAAAAGCTAGATTTATAATTTATTTCTCAAATACTTTTGAATTAACTTATCTAAAATAAGATTAATATTTTACCATTTCCCTGTGGACGACTCGTTCTCACTATCGGCTAGCTATTTGTGACACCATTATTGATTGCGGTAACTAAGAAGCAATAAGACACAATTTTTCACATCAATCAAATGGCGCCATTGCCGGGGAAACGGTAGTAATATTTTTCTTGTTATTCGGATTGATTTTTTTAATAAATAAAAAAGCAATTTTTTTAATAAAAATAAAAACTGCATCTTCTATTTTTAACGATTCTTATGCAAGTTTTGCAAAAAATCTGAAGCACTTGGAGCGAACCAACAGAGATTCAGAGACTATCAAATAGGAACAGAGAATCATTGGAGTTTACTGCCAAAATTTGGAGACGAGATCTCACCATACGGCGATGGAACCGCGGCGGATTAGAGGATTTGGCGGCAGAACAGCGGCCAAATAGTGGATTCAGGCCCCCAATTTTTCTGGTATCTCCCTCTCTTCTTCCTTTCCACTCTGAAGCTCCAATAAACTGTTTCTACTTGTAGGATTCTTTCCAAATAGCGACGCAAATAAAAAAGAAATCTTTCCGCGTGTGTTAGATTTTGGATTGTGGTGCATATTTAAAACGGATATTAAGGGGCAAGAAATCTAAATTCAGATTAGGTGGGGAGTTCATTATCCTACCTAAGCCCTAAAAATCACAAACAAACATACGCATCATCCTAAATTAATAAAAAAAAATTTAATCTAGACCAAGCCTCTAAGAACAATCGCGCTCAATTAGGACAGAGAAGGGTCATGGGTAATCTGTTACTTATCCGCATCTTTCTTGTAATGTCTATGGTAAGTGTGTCTAAGACAAGTGGTTTACTTAATTAGGCCCGCTATTTCGGTGATTCGTATAGCGGATACCTTCCACTTACATGGCTGCAAGAAAGATAAGGAGGTGACAAAGGATTTATCGTACATCTTGTCCTTTGGAAGTTTAAAAGCAGTCTAATGATTTGACTTAGGTGACCCTAATTCTAGGTATTGTTTGTGCACATTTGTGATTGGTTGGGTCGAGTCACTCTTTTCAAGAAAAACAATTTCAAAAGTCTAAAAAAGGATTTAAAAATTACCATTTCACCCTCTTTTCTTTTCATTTCAAACTATTTTCACTCTCTTATGATGGGTAACCCAAACCGACCAACTCTTGGTAAGTTTTGCTACACACAACCAGATATTTTTTATATCATTATTACTTTGGTAGAACTTCCAACCCCACCATTTCATTGAGGGGTATGACAGAGCGCTCTAGAAATAACAGTTGGACATCTCACTCAAATTTCTATCAACCGTGTCCAAATTCTTATCAACCGTGTTAAAATTCAGCGCCTTCTTATGTTAATAATCCTTTTAAGGCTAGTAAGGAAACTTTTAAACCCATATCCATTGCTGAGCATATTGCGAAAGACCGTAACCAAAGTTTCATATCTTTCACTACTCCAAAACCCTTAGGACAACAATTACAATTATTTCTATATGAAAATGTTGATACTCCTTTTGAGGAGAATATGGTAACCTTTAAACTCATGACCATTACTGAGAAAATTGCAAAACCTAGTCGCCAACAATTCAACCAATCTCAATCTTCTTCATATCAAAATGTTGATCCCAATCCTATTTATGAAAATTGGATACAACCATCTAACTCTTATCAACAGTACCAAACTTTTACACCTTCTCATATTGATACTTCTCTTGAGGCTAATATGGCAATTCATAAACCCATTTTTATTGCGGAACACATTAAACTTGCCTGTAGCCAATAATTAAACACATTCCAACTATACTCAACATTTACATCTTATCTAGACATTGCTTTTAAACATCAATTAGGAAGTTCCATGGAAAGAGAATCCTTCATTGAAACTTCTTCACAAACTATGTCTAGTCTTGAAGTAATGTTGGAATTGAATAGTGAGAAAGAACTAGGGATCCCTTCAAGTCAAAGCAGAACCAATTCTTTTGATACCAACACCTTCCATCCTGAACCCCAACCGAATGTATTTGATGATCAACCGCTTAATAATCTAATTGATGAGGTTCCCGAGAATAACATGTTTGACTTTCCCAATCATGAGTGTGAAAAAGAGCCTTACATCATTCCAAATCAAACTGGTCCTTATCCGACTAAACTTGACATTTCAAACCTTTCAATTCTATCAAGTGAACCTAGTGATCCATCGACTGATGATAATATAATTGATGAATTTTTAAGGAACTATTCATTTGATTTGACTAACGGTGCTAGTGAGATTAGTGTTGAGAATATCTTTGAAGATGAACTCGCTATGTTGGATGAGTTGGATTCCCCGACTCATCATGTCCCTTCTATTGAATGTGAACATCTTCCTATACTTTTAACCGATCTCATTCTTACAACCAACCTATCCGCTATGCGAAACGATTTTCAGCCTTCATCTCCCTTATCTTGTTCAACAATGCTCGTTACTTAAGTTCGTTTACCCATTTCATTACACACTTTTTTGGTTCTTCTTCTCATCTTCTTTCACTTCCACCGAGATTTGATGAACCATACCCCAATATCTCTAGTTCTATGATTCTTGACGTACAACAGTCCGAGTTATATTCTTTTAAGGATAAGGTAGACAAGCTTTTTGAGTCTCCTACCTCCATAATTCCTGACAACTCAAGTGCTTTGAATACTCGTGCGCAACACATTGACCTTGAAACTTTCAACTTTTCTAGTGAATCTGACTATTCCATTGATATAGATATCGATTCCTTTCTTTCCAATGAGATCATCATTAGGAACATCGATGAAAGTTTTAAAGGTATTTTCGCCGAAGAATTCGTGTTCCTTGAAGACTTGGATGCTGTGATGAATCAACCTCCACCGGAAATTTCTGCGCTCCCTTTAAGGCCAAAAAACTTGAACCGCCACCCTTTCTTCTTATCACATACGAGAGTGCGACTATTCCACCCATTCCTTATGTTTCACATTCTCGTTTTCATTCACATTCATTTTTTCGTCTTCACCAACTGAGACGTAAAACCTTTTGATTACACATCTTATCTTCCCCTGTCGTTACTCTCATTTCTGTTTCTTATACTCGAGACATGATACAACCTCCATTCTTATACAGTCTCGAGTTTTTTTCATGTCTATCCGTTACACTATTTTTCACCAACCATGGTGTTACCTTGATAAAATATTTGAATGGTTGATGTTAATTTTTGGGCTTTGTAAAGCCTTGTATATACTAATGCGATTTTCTCCTCTCTTATTTTGAACTTCAAATGCTTAAATAGTGGAAACAGCGTTTTAATTAAATTTGGGGGAGCATTTTTTTTGTATATATTTTGTCTTCTTACAAAAGAAAATAAAAAAAACTCTCCGAAAATTTTGAAAACTCAAGTTTGGGGGGCAAAAAAATATTTTTAAAATGCCTCTTAAAAGAAAGGAAATTTTCGCACGATTGTGAGCCAAGGATAAGTTTGGGAGAGGATTTCACTGTCATTCACTCTTATCCCCTTCTTTATACCATCTTTTTTAACTGTTACTCTTAATTTTTAGGTTTCGAGCTTACAGGATGACATCAGCGAGGACACTGCTGCAAACAAGTTTGGAGAGAAGGTTCGTATGGATAGTTTGTATGTCCACGCATCATATGTAAATTTTGCATTGCATAAAAAAACTAGAAGATTTTGAAAATAAAAGCTAGAAAGTGAAAAATACATATGAAAGAAAGGAAGAGACTTAAGAAATGCAAGAAAATTAGATATTTTAGAACGAAACTAGTAATACGTGGTCATGAGCTGTTGTCCCAAAGATTAGTAAGATGAAAGAATCACTAATATACGGATAGAAATAAGTCGGAATGATGGCCCCTATTTTTGAGTCCAAACTTCTGAACGTTGATACCCTACCTGTGTACGTATATAAATCTTGAAACGTGGGATAGTAAAGGTTACCTTGAAATACTCTTTCCTGGAAACCTTAGTATGAAAAAAAAGAATAATCAATAGAATACAAATGACGAATACATTAAAAAAAAATGAACACTGGTTTTGTAATTACTTAAGGCAACATATAAAAAAATACAGCGAGGGTGCCTTAGACCAACTGGTTTGGGGTCACTGCTAAAGCCTTTGGCGTTGCAAGATTAGGATATTTCTAATTACGCCATAATAAGTGAGCACATTCGGTAATCGGTTTGTTAGTGCCTCAAGAAGAGTTAACGGTCGCATGAAGAATCTGTGAGCAAATCCATCTAAAACATCACCGACTAAAAAGAATATGGACAAAGGGTATGATAACTTGAATTGAATTCTCCTAGTGTAAGGATGACTTTTACACACATGTAGGGATATATGATCGATATTTGAAGGAGAGGTAGGGAGGAAGACTAAAGACGATGTTTTATTGAGAGAGTAGATGATTTCTGATATCTTTTCAAGACCATTAAGATAGGGCTCATAACAACTAAAAAGCTAGTGTAGTTTGAAACTCTTATTTTCAAGTTTTTCTTTTATATGTTCTTATCTTTGCATGTAATTTTCGTTTTCTTTCTTTTATTTTCTAAATTTTGGGATTTTGTGGGTGTAATCCGCTGAAACCCTCAGGAGACAACACTAATCCTACCAGGGACACCTAGAGGTTTAAAGGCTTGTTGCACAAGCTAAGTGCAATCATATTGCCTACGAAAGTGTGCTAGGTTTTTCTTTTTCTTTTAAAATAAAACAGTTTGCTCGGGACGATCAAAAGATAAGTGTAGGGATAATTGATCAGTCATATTTATTGCACATTTTTACAGTCATTTTTCCTATTTTTATTAATTACTAAATGTGTTATTTATAATTTAAGAATATATGTGGGTTTATGTGTAAAAATATTTTGTCATATGTTACTTAAGTTATAATTAATATAATTGGGTGTAATATATGCATATGATTCTTAACCATTATTATTAAGTTGTGCATATCATATCATATCAAATAGCCTTAAATTTTTTAACCATTAAGTAATTTAATTGTGAGTAAAATTGGTTGAAATATTATCTCAAATAAGATAAATGCTACTAATGATTTGATTTGAGATATTGTGCAGGTATTAAAATAACAAATCAGTTTAGGGCTACAAACATGTGTAGGAGATTCAAATCAAATCAAGTTAGCAAACAAAATTTGCCAAATTTAGGACTAAATTAAAGATTCTCGCAACTACAAAAATAAAATAATATTTTCAGGATTTTATCATCGAAAAGATCTCCTAAAATCAAGAGAAGAAAGTGAAAAAAATCTGGAGATGCAATCTGACCACTAGATGGCGGTTCAGCGGCCGAAGAAGGCATCAGGCGGCAGTTCCGCAGTCGATTAGTGGTCGTTCGATGTGAAATTTCAGGAGCATGATAGTCTTTTCACATACATCGAGATGAAGTCTATGGTTTCAAGTTCCAAAGCCTATATAAAGAGCAGAACGACAATAAAGAAAAATCAATCTAGGGTTTTAGTTTTTTAGCACTTTTAGCCAATTAAATTCTGTATTACAAATTTTTATTAATAAAAGGTAAAGTAATTTTTATTTCTTGTCTCATTACTTTTCTGCATTTTATTTCTTCGCATTTAATTTTAGTAGTTGAATTGAATTGTTTTTCTTAATGAATTTTATCTCCTTCCTTCTTGTTTCTTATCGATTTTGAAGCGATGATGCTAACAAAAGAAACTCCTTACTTTTCGTAAGGGATCTTAAAAACTGGTTTTATAATATATTTCTCAAATCCTTTTCAATTAACTGGTCTAAAACAAGATTAATAGTTTACCATTTTCCTATGGAAGACCCGTTCTCACTATCGGCTAACTATTTGTGACACCGTTATTCATTAGGTAATTAGGAAACTCTAAGACTCAATTTTTCACATCATCAGAGACAAAAATCAAATAAAGATCAGCAATCATATCAGCCTAATTTGATAACAGATTGAGAATCCACGCAACTGCAGAGAGACGGAAAGATACTCGAGATTTTATGTGATCAAAACTACCCAAATCAAACCAGAAGATCTCCAAAAAAAATTGAAAGAATATAAAGAAAATTTCATCGCGGTTTATCGGCCATAACACAATAAACCACCGAGATTTAGTAGCCAAAAATCAAGATCTGCCGTCGAAATTTAATGTCTAGCTTCTATTTGTTTAGATTTAGGGTTTTTTGTTGCAACTCTATAAATATAAGTGTTTCTCCCAATCAGAGCAAAGCTCTGTTTTGAATTTTAAAATTCAAAAATCGAAGAAACGCTTCAAATCCTATGCGCTGCGCGCTGCGCGCCACGTGTCAAAAGCAGACACACCAGCGCCAGGAGCGCTGCGCTCTAGGCAGCGCACCCCAATCGGAGTAAAGCTCTGTTTCAAAATTTAAATTTTAAAAGTTGAAGCAGCGCTTCAGATCCAGCGCTCTGCGCTGCATGCCATGTGTCAAAAACAGGCGCGCTAGCGCAGTTGCGCTGCGCTCTGCGCTGCGCGCCACGTGTCAAACACAGGCGCGCTAGCGCAGTTGCGCTGCGCTGCGCGCCACGTGTCAAACGCAGGTGCGCTGGCGCCAAGTGCGCCAGCGCTGGAATTAAAAGAATTCCCCACCGTTAAATCAAAAGATCTAATAATAATAAATTATTAATTAATCAGAATTAAAATTCTGTTCTGGAAAGATCTTTCAAATCTTGTTGAAAACAAGAAGATTGCTTTCTGTAAAACAGAAGCCCTAGGATCAAAGATCCAACGGTGGAGAAACATCCCCAAATCAATCAGAGAAAGATCTCTTTAACTAATTTAACAAATCAATTGGCCCTATATAAAGGCCCCAGGACTTCAAGTCTCAAAAGAAAAAAACTCTCTGCAAACTTTGAGAAAAAAAACTCAAAGAGAAAGAAAGGCAAGCCTTTGAAGAAAGAAGATCGTTTCTTCATCTTTAAAGGTAAAGAATTAATTCTTGAACAACAGAGATGAAATCATCTCGTAAAAAGAAGAGACATCTTCTAAAAAGATCTTAGATCTATAAAAAAAAAGACTAAGATCTTTGATTAAACATAAAAGATTAAAGATCTATTCATAAAAATATAAAAAAAAAGAAGTATTTTACTTCATTCACAGATCTTTTGATTTATAAAGGCAGAGCCTTTTGATAAAAACAAGAACTTTGGTTCTTGAGGCAAGGCCTCCTTTGAAGAACATAAACTTGTTCTTTGATCTTAAATTTGATCTGATGCGCTTTGCGCTACCGGAAAGTGCTTTGCACTCTTGAACTGTGCCTTTGGGCTCCTTGGACCGGCGTTCAGCGCCAAAACATGACACGTGTCAACCACAGACACGATCTGCGCTTTGCGCTCCTGAAAACAGAGTACTGTGCTCTTGGGTTGGCGCTCAGCGCCAAGCGCGCGACGTGTCATTCACTGGCGCACCAATAAACTGGCGCAGCGCGCTCATAAATTAAAAGCGCATTGCGCTAACAAACTAGCGCTAAGCGACACGTGTCACCTTCATGTGCGCTAGCGCAATGCGCTCTTTAATTAGCGCAAAGCGCCTGATGTGCCACATGGCGCACTATCAGGACACCACTTTGTTCCTGATAAATGCTATGCATTATTAAAAAGGCAGAGCCCAAACAAAGGCCTAACAAGCAGAACAAAAAATAAAATGTTCTTTAACTGGACTTAGCCCAATTCTGGCCATAAGTTCTCAATTTAAATTGAACTGAGCACACCTGCTCTTCCAATCAATTTACATCCGGTTCGAGGGTACATCTCTTTACTCCTCTGATATCTGTCGTTGTAATCTCTCAACGTCGTCAGAGAGGTAACGGGTCCCGACAACCACACATTACTACGGACTGTGGGGTCCTTAAACTTATGGACTATGATGTCCTTAACCTTGACCGGGATGTCTTAAAACTAACGACGGACTGTGGAGTCCTTAAACCCACAGACTATGATGTCCTTAAACTTGATCGGGATGTGTTAAAACTAACGTCGGACTGTGGAGTCCTTAAATCCACGGACTATGATGTCCTTAACCTCGATCGTGAAGTCTTAAAACTAACATCGGACTGTGGAATCCTTGAATCCATGGACTATGATGTCCTTAATCTCGACCGTGATGTCTTAAAACTAACACCGGACTGTGAGGTCCTTAAACTCACGGACTATGATGTCCTTAATCTCGACCGCGATATCTTAAAACTAACATTGGACCGTAATGTCCTTAAACTAATTATCGACCGCAATGTCATTAAACTAAACAATAGAGCCCAATTGCTCTCTTATCGGATCTAAACGATCCCGTTAAGTTGATCTTTGTCTAAAATTAGACCAACGTGTCCTTAACAAACGTTTAAGTTGATCTTAGCCTCAAATAAGGCTAACGTATCCTTAAACACAAACCCCCCAAACCCAAATCTAAGAAAGATACGGATTTGGATTAGTCCACGCCCTACGGGCGACAACATAACTTAGTCTCCGTATACAATCCACGGGCAACCGCACACAAAACAAACACCCACGACACGAAGTGACCATCTGGAGAAGGAGAAAGTTGTTACCGCGATGCGGTGGCGTAATTAACTGCAGGGGCTTGCGCCTGCAGGGAAGAGCATCCCCACAATCAAAAACCCCTCAAACGAGGGGGAATCTGATGAAGTCTGCTACATCGGCCGCATCCGTTTAAACCTTCGATACATGGTGCCATAAATCAACTTGGTATATTCGGAGAGGTGGACGGATAGCACCAATTAGCATTTGCCCCCAGATTCAGGCAAGACGTCCAGTCTTCCCGGCTTCCGGCGGTGAACAATAAGGTATCTGAAAATAACAAAGTTATATTCTACCTTAGCTTTAGTTTTTATGCACCAAAAGAAATATAATTCTCTTCTTTTCATGCATGGTGGAATAGAATATCAAGTCCTCAAGTTTGTATTTTTATTTTAATGTTTTTTGCAATTTATTCTTTCTTATTTTTCTTTTACTTACTTTTGTTTTTAATCATATTTCCTGCTTTTAATTTATGCAATTCTTATATAGTTAATTATAGTATGAGTAGCTAAATACTAACATGCTTAGGGTAGGATGAATGTAGACTAGTAGAAAAGTTAATCGTATAAATTATTATTCTAAAGATGCACTTAAAGGATAAATGTTGGATGAACTTAGATTGATTTTTCTAGATCAGTTTGATAGGTTATTTAGCAATACTCATAGCCTATACTTAGGATGGGTAAGATTATATTTAGGTTTAATTTGTATTAGAATATTAAAAATCATGTTTTTATAAACTTACGAAGAAGATATCTTGATAGCTTATATAGGATCAAAGTCCATATAGTCTATACTTTCAAATTAGATCGTAGATTGTAAAAATAAGAATTTTAAGACTATGATTTATGCAGATTTCTTTTATAACTGGTCTAAGAGATTCAACACCCAAGGTATACCTTTTATCATTAAATTTAATTAATCTTATTTGCTATTTTAATTTTAAAGTGGTAAAAATTATCTTTAAATTTTAAGTATAAAAACTAGATTTTTATTTTTAATCCGATTGAGTAAATAATTAACTAATAGTCTTACCTGTAGGATCGACCCGTACATGCGTGTTTGCTACAAACAAGTCGTGCACTTGCCGTATTATAATTTATTAACAAGTTTTTGGCACCATTTCCGGAAAGATGATTTTAGTTTTATCTGTTCTTCGGATTAACAGTTATTTGCAGTTTTAGTTTGATTTTTTTTTTAGATTTTTGGTTTTCAAGAAACAGTAAGGAACTAGGGAGCTCGGCGCAAAAATTTGGAACCAGACGCCACAATTCAACCATGAAAACATGGTCAATAACACGGTCAACGCCGCGAAACCGCGATCCAATTACGGTTTCTTACACTCATTTTTTGTGAGTACTCTCTGCCTATTTTCTTTTCTCAATCTTTATATTTATCATCTCTGTTTCATACAGAATTTCTTTGAGCCGTTTTTTTTAAAGAAGAAGAATTTTTATAAAAAATTTGAATATTTCTTCTGATTAGATTTGATTGGATTTGATTGTTGCACTCATAATTAAAATGTCTTAAGGGCAAGTCATAAAACCTAAAAGATAAGGTGGGGATTTCATCACCTTTTCTTGGCCCACAAATCACCTTCCATATTGCATGAAACTTGTAGGGTTCCTAGGCATGCTAATGAAGTCTTACAAGGCATCAACCATGCCAATTTCAAAATTTTACGGGTGCTGAGAAACCCTAATACAGATCGTTGACTAGAAATTTAGGCGATATACGAATCTAGTTAACAACTTAACTAAAGATAAGAAGCTACAACCTTTGTAGATCCGGATATCCACTTCCTTGGCTCCACGTAGGCGTCCTCTCGCTGTCCATCTCGAATTCCGGACTCAATCGTCGGCTTGATCGGAGAAATGGGCGGACTGGTTCGTCGGCTTCGTGCCGAAGATGATCTACGTCGAGGCATCACAAGTTCAAGCTCCGACTTCACAAATTTGTGAAACTTGTGAAGAAAACACCCAAAACAACTTGGCAAGAGGTAGAGGGTGAAGAAATAGGAGGTGCGTTCACTTTAGAATTGGATTTCTCACTTTAGAACTCAAGTTGCCATTGATGGCATCAAGCTTTCTTTCTTGAAGAAGAAGATCAAGAAGAAGGAAATATTATGATAAGTTAATCAAAAATAAAAAAGAAATGAATACTTATCATAATAGGAACCATGGTTAGGTGTAGAGAATTGACCAAGGTTAGAAGAGTGGTTAGGGTTAAGCATGAAGACAAATTGGTCACTTTGGTCAAAGCTTCATGAAGCTTCACAAAGGTTCAAGAATGAAAGAAACCATTTTGTATTCTTATCCCATTCTTTTTCCAAAATCAATAAATAAAAGAATGGATAATTAAAACCCTAATCACTTTCTTAACCTTGGTTTAATTCTTTACACTTAATCAAATGAGCAAGCATCATCAAACATGATACAAAGATGTGCACAAAAGTATATCACATATACAACTTGCACATCAAGTGAGAACATCCATTTAAAGTGAACCAATACTAGTTAATGCAAAATAATATATCAAATATATAATTATACATTAAATCATTAAATCAACACTTGATTCAATGATCCGGTCATGTCGCACATAACCGCCTAGTATACAATGTATCGATTTATCGAATCAATGATTCGATAACTAGGTTATATCGAATATAACCAATCGATATATTCATCGCGAGAATGGAATACGGTATCGCATACATGCATTGTTCTCGGTCCTGCACATATCTTATATGCGCTCATATTTCGTTTCGCTTGAGCCAGGAAACCTCTGTGTAGGACTCTAAAGACTCGTCAATACGCCGGTAGCAGATGATGATCATATCAAGCACCCACAAGCCGCAAGCGGTCTGCTAAACGTAACGGCCATCCGGGTATTGAGCAATCAGAAGATCGACGAGCTAGCCCGCTCACACTCCTGTGAATCCAACCAGTAACACTTACCGTACAGTCCGGTCTGTTCGTCTGATATGTCGCATATCAAGTCTAGGGGTGGTAAACGTCAGACCCCAATAACCGATAAGTCGTGCCGATGTGAGGTTCATAATGGGTCGAGAAACTACTGGTAACACTTATCAGCAAATCTCTGATCAGCCCTGGCCAGGGACTTTCCTGTTACGGCCAATCGAGCGCAGCGCAACATCAACCCCCAATACCGGGAGAGACGAAACCCCTCCTATCGCTCATTGTCTCCATGTGACTCGGGACTGTACCCAAAGACCACCGTTTTGCACGCCCTCATGGACGTGGTAAGGTGGAGATCAAAGCACTGTGGGAATCACACAAGACTCTATGACGATCTCGGGTCTACAGACTAACCTGCACAAGTGTCACCTGAGAACTGCCATCTGACGTGAGGCATAATACCATCTGGGAGTTCTCGGCGAGTCCGTCCAGTGTACCCAGTCTCCATTGAGCACCCGTATACCATCTCTGATGTCAAACACCAATGGATATGGGATCATCCATCGCCCATCTCATGGGTCGAGAAGCGTATATGCTAGTCTACACTGGTATATCGATGCCCCGTCTCGATACACCCACGACTAGGGACCTTGAAGGATGTACCTGTGGACTACCATGCCCCCACTAGTATGATCTGTATCATAGTCCAGGTAGTCAAGTACACATCCTAAGGGCTTTATCAACATGTAACTATAAGACAGTTTAAAGAGACTAGTATACATGTTAAGATAAAGAGTAACCAGATAGCATACTATCATATCGAGCAAGAAAGTCATCTCTATATATATATGTCCAAGCATCCAATATAATATACATCATCTGTACAATACTGGCCTCTAGGGCATACATACAACTAACAATCTCCCACTTGCACTAGGGCCGGCTACTGTAGTATCGCATACCGAGCATCCCGAAGAGTCTCTCAAACTGTATCTGGGGAATGGCCTTCGTGAGTGGATCCGCCGTGTTGTTCTTCGTGTCAACCCTCCTGACCTCGATCTCCCGGCGATCAACTATCTCCCGGATCAGGTGATACCGCCTCAGAATATGCCTGGATCGCTGATGGGACCTGGGTTCCTTGGCCAAAGCCACCGCTCCATTGTTATCGCAATACAAGGGTATTGGATGCTCAATGGATGGAACCACTCCAAGTTCAGTAATGAACTTCTTGATCCAGACAGCCTCTTTAGCAGCATCGTTGGCAGCGATGTATTCAGCCTCCATCGTCGAGTCTGCCACGGTTTCCTGCTTGGAACTCTTCCAGCTAACCGCCCCTCCGTAAAGGGTAAAGACAAATCCCGACTGCGACTTAGAGTCGTCCTTATCACTCTGGAAGCTCGAATCGGTAAAAGACTCCACTTGGAGTTCTCCGTTACCATACACCAAGAGCATCTCTTTAGTCCTTCGCAAGTACTTGAGAATGCTCTTCACAGATGTCCAGTGACTCTCTCCAGGATCAGCTTTATACCTGCTCACTACACTTAGTGAGTATGCAACATCGGGTCTGGTACATAGCATCGCGTACATGATAGAGCCTACAGCCGAAGCATAGGGTATCCCTTGCATGCGAGCTCTCTCCAAATCAGTCTTGGGAGACATCTCTTTGGAGAGAGTGACTCCAGAGATCGTGGGTAAGTTCCCACGCTTGGATTCTTCCATACTAAACCTCTTTAGTATGGTGTCAATGTACCTGGATTGGGACAATCCCAATATCCGTTTGGTTCTATCTCTATAGATCCTGATTCCCAATATGCAGGAGGCATCACCAAGATCTTTCATTGAGAATCTTTGTGATAAGAAGAGCTTGACCGATTGCAGCATAGGAATATCATTTCCTATCAAGAGTATGTCGTCCACGTACAATACGAGGAAGACTATCTTACTCTCTGCCACCTTCTTGTAGATACAAGGTTCATCTGGATTTTTGACGAAATCAAACTCTTTGATAACGACGTCAAAGCAGATGTTCCAACTCCGCGATGCTTGCTTTAATCCATAAATGGATTTAAGCAGCTTGCATACCTTCCCGCTGCTCCCACTGTCTACGAAGCCCTCTGGCTGAGTCATGTACACACACTCTTCTAAATTACCATTTAGAAAGGCGGTCTTAACATCCATTTGCCAGATTTCGTAATCATGATATGCAGCGATGGCAAGCATGATCCGGATGGATTTAAGCATAGCCACTGGAGAAAAGGTTTCGTCATAGTCCACACCTGGTCTTTGGCGAAAACCTTTTGCAACAAGTCTAGCTTTGAAAGCCTCCACTTTCCCATCTACACCAAGTTTCTTCTTGAAGATCCACTTGCTCCCAATGGGTTTTACCCCTTCAGGAGCAACTTCCAAAGTCCATACTTTGTTGGTGTACATGGATTCCATCTCGGACCGCATAGCATCCAGCCATTTCACTGAGTCCCTACTCGTGATGGCCTGCTCGAAGCTAGTTGGGTCATCATCCTCCATGATGCAATCCTCGCTCCCTCCATCCATGAGAAAACCGTAGTATCTCTCAGGTTGGCGAGGAACCCTACTAGATCGGCGGAGTGGCTGGGGTTCATCGGGAACTACGGAATCCTCTGGTTCTACCAGATCTTCTGTTGTAGCTTCTGCAGCTGGAACCTCTTCCAGTTCTACCTCATGACCACTAATCTCTTTTTCAAGAAATTCCTTTTCTAAAAAGGTGGCATGCCGAGAAACAAACACTCTTTGTTCCTCAGGGTGGTAGAAGATATACCCTTGAGAATTTTTGGGATATCCTACAAATTTGCATAGAACAGACCGTGCCTCGAGTTTGTCCGGATTTTGTCGTTTGACATAGGCTGGACAACCCCATATCTTAACATAGTTAAGACTTGGTCTCTTTCCTTTCCATATCTCATATGGAGTGGTAGGCACAGATTTGGTTGGGACCATATTCAATAGATGTATGGCTGTCTCAAGCGCATACCCCCAAAAGGAAATAGGTAACTCAGCTGTGCTCATCATAGAGCGCACCATATCTAATAGGGTGCGGTTCCTCCGTTCTGATACACCATTGTGCTGTGGTGTATATGGAGGAGTCAGCTGAGAGAGAATCCCATTCTCTTTCAGGAAGTCCAGGAATTCATTGCTCAAGTATTCACCTCCTCGATCAGATCGAAGGATTTTAATACTTTTTCCGGTTTGGTTCTCGACTTCTTGTTTATATTCTCTAAATTTCTCAAAAGCTTCAGACTTGTGTCTTATTAAGTACACATGTCCGTATCTTGAGAGATCGTCAGTGAATGTAATGAAGTACGAAGAACCATCCCTGGCATATGTAGACATTGGACCGCATACATCACTATGTACTAGTCCCAAGAGTTCCGTAACTGTTTCCCCATGTCCCGTAAACGGAGTTTTGGTCATCTTGCCTTTGAGACATGACTGGCAAGTGTCATAAGATGAAAATTCGAATGGTTTCAAATATCCATCCTTATGCAACTTAGCTAGTCGTGTCGCATTGATGTGACCCAGTCTACAATGCCATAAGAAGAATTCGTTGAGTTCAGAACTCTTCCTCTTGTGTGTGTTAGTTATGCTCGGAACTGTTGATTGATTTAGAACATAAATGCCATTGCACAACGTGCCTGATCCAACCAACTTTTGGTTATGGAAAATGTTCATAACATTATCCTGTAATACAAAATTATATCCCTCTTTACTCAATAAAGAAACCGATATAATGTTGCATATCAGGTTCGGCATGTAATAACATTCGTTCAGAACCAATGTATTACCTGTTGGTAACACAAGGTGATATTCCCCGACAGTCTTAGCTGCAACAATTGCACCATTTCCAACTCTAATGTCTTTATCACCTTCTCCAAGTTCTCTACCTTTCCTAAGCCCATGTAACTGATTACATATATGGGATCCTGACCCGGTATCCAATACCCAGGACGTAGAGCAAATGGAGAAACAGTTCTCAGTAACGAACACACCCGAAAAAAATGCATCAATATGTACTTTCTTCAATCGGGTGGCATGGGAATCCTGGTATTCCCCTATATCCTGTTCAGTCCTATAACTCTTATAGGAAAGAACGGAACCAACGTTCCCCAGCACAGTATAACATGCGGGTTCGGTCAATACATCCATATTATTATCTTGATTAAGGCATGAAATGGTCGCTACCTGGAGAGAGAGAGAAGAAAACACTTTAGCGTATGCTCGTGCAAGATCAGATTGGTTATTATCTTATCTAATTAGGATGGCTCCCACTGGTTTTTTATCAAATCTTCCTTCAAACCCTAAAAGGAATGACTAGCCGGGATTAATTACACCCTACAACTTCGTCGATCTTTCAGCCAGGCCAGTGTCGGTACTTTGAGGGAGGTTCCCCGTGCTTTCGCACGGACCTAATTAGAGTAAACCTCGTTTTCCCAGAGGCGTAACCTCGTTAACACCTTTCTAGACACCTACTTGATCGGCTAATTGTAATGTGTAAAACTCTCCCAGGAGTAACTCTTACTCGCAGTGGGTATCGGGATCCAACTATCTCATAAAAGGTATGCAATCTTATTGCAAATTTCAACACTTGAAATTCCCGATAATGCTTTTGCCCATAGCATGCTTTGACCTTGACGAAAGCCAACAAACCACAGCCCGCTAGTCAAGTTCAACCCGTACATTTCTTGACTGAATTAAACCCACCCGCACGACCCTTGACGAAAGCCAACAAAGCCGTACGACTACCCTAATCCAGTCGCATCATATGCAGCAGATAAACAGCACATAGCTACCGCACACTACACCTTGACGAAAGCCAACAAATGTAGCACGAATACTATATGTAACTTATCTGAAATGACGGAGGGCTACGACAGGTTTTTCTGAAAACCTATTGCGTAATGAACTTGATATCGTTGTAGAATCAAATAAAGTTTTGAAATAGAGTGATTTTGAGGCTTTTCTAGTTTTGCTAAAGGGGTCACTCCCGGTGAAGGGATCGTCGGCCCTTTCCTCGTCGAATGAGGTGCGGGATATATCATATATATCGCTGTGCAAAGCAAAACTCAAAAACAATCAAAAGCAAACCGAGTGTGTAGCATCTGCCAGTTATTGCTAAAGGAGTCACTCCCGGTGAAGGGATCTCGGTCCTTTCCTCATCGAATAAGGTGCAGGGTATATCATATATACCGCTATGCAAAGCAAGAACTGTAGCTACCTGTTTTATTTAAAATTTGATTCTACAACATCATTTGGTTTCTTTTCTTTCATTAATAACATTAATGAAGTCCCATCATTTAAATACCTAAACATCACAGATAGATATGACGTACACTTATGCCATCCGCATTAGCCTCGATGTCCCCTCGTGCACCGTTAGGTTAGGTAACTAACGACAGAGCAGGGCAGGGCTAGTGCGGGTGCAAAACATAAGTAACGTCTATATAATATATCATATATACTATATACTGTATCTATCACAGAACATCACATGATCACATCACAGATATCGCAGCAGAAGAAACATATGAAACATTGGATATACTAGGACGTCCGTGTTTTCAATACGAGCCAGTATAAAACACGGATTCCACGGTCATGATGAATAGCCAATCCCACACCCCTAGACCCCTACGAGAGCGGCAAGCAACACTACCAATTCTAGGGTTAGGAGACCCGGACTCGACTCCTCGAGTTGGTCTCCCACTGGACCCCAGAACCCAGTTACTTGTGCTCCCCTCCTTGGGTCTATCCTAATGCGGAAAAGTAAATAATATACAAAGGGTGACAGCTTCCGCAACCTGGAAGTGCCCCAATAAAAGAATATTACATACAAGTTTTTAGATGAATGAAAATGAAAAACACTCATCTTACATAAAAACCCCCGGCTATTCGAACACGACGATCCAATATAACATATCCAGCAACACATAACATCACATGTCATCAACGTAAGTAAATATGCGCATCCCAATTGTCGTTGACATATAGCAACGAAACCGGAGATATCACATATTACACTTACGGTCACAGAAAAGAAAGTGTAAAACTACAACAGTTGGAATCCGCAACCCTTTTAGACATCACATGCCTAATCAAATGAAATACTTAGACATCGCATGCCTAACAGTTATAAACCCCGCATTTTAGTCTCATTATCGAAAACTCTTTTCAATATTAAGTGAAACTAAACTGCTAGATTTATAACATTCATTCAGTTATCTCATAACTGTTTGTGAATTCCAATTATTGTATCCCATTCCGGATAAATAGAAAATATTAAACTTTCCGATCGAACATTCGAACACCCAAGTTTTCCCGAAACCGATCAACACATGAAATAAGTTCAAAGACATTCACTTCATGCCTCAGTACCAACGGTCCAGCCGTAGAAGGGTCAAGCCAACGCCTCACATGTAGCACGCCGTACTGCCCCAAACCCGAAGGTTCAAAGGGCAGTTCAAGACGGTCACATAATTGAGTTAAGCTTTGTTGTCTTCTAGAGGGACCATCGCGTTACTTGCACTACTCAAAACGTCATTAAACTACGGAAAAGTCCAACAATTGGAAATTTCCGGGCAGGGGAAAGATTGGGTATTTACATCCGGTCGAACTTTTTAACATATTCTAAAATTATCCGGAAAAAACACATAAACAAAGTTTGATAATCCGATCGAATCTGCGATTCCCAAAGCAACCCCAGAATACTCAACTCTTGAGTCAAATTAAAAATTCCCAGAAAACTCAGCATCCAGAAATAGGAATTACTGTGCAAAAAGGGGAGGATGACATCATCATCTGGCCGCGGAACCGCCGCAGAAGCAAGGCTTCTGCCGTGGTTCCGCCGCCGTTGGTACTGTTCATAAGTTAAATTTTGCATCGTAATTCTTATAATTCCTTGCTGAATTTTTTAAGCATTTTTAATATGGAAAAATCCCAGATTTTAGAAAAAGTCCAGAGAGCATGAAAAAGTTAGGGTTTCGGGTTCGATCGGGTTTCAAACATCGTCTAAGCATCGCTTAAGGCTCTAGCTAGGCTCTGATACCACTGTAGGGTTCCTAGGCACGCTAATGAAGTCTCACAAGGCATCAACCATGCCAATTTCAAAATTTTACGGGTGCCGAGAAACCCTAATACGGATCGTTGACTAGAAGTTTAGGCGATATACGAATCTAGTTAACAACTTAACTAAAGATAAGAAGCTACAAACTTTGTAGATCCGGATATCCACTTCCTTGGCTCCACGTAGGCATCCTCTCGCTGTCCATCTTGAATCTCGGAATCAATCGTCGGCTTGATCGGAGAAATGGGCGGACTAGGTCGTCGGCTTCGTGCCGAAGATGATCTACGTCGAGGCATCACAAGTTCAAGCTCCGACTTCACAAATTTGTGAAACTTGTGAAGAAAACACCCAAAACAACTTGGCAAGAGGTAGAGGGTGAAGAAATAGGAGGTGGGTTCACTTTAGAATTGGATTTCTCACTTTAGAACTCAAGTTGCCATTGATGGCATCAAGCTTTCTTTCTTGAAGAAGATCAAGAAGAAGGAAATATTATGATAAGTTAATCAAAAATGAAAAAGAAATGAATACTTATCATAATAGGAACCATGGTTAGGTGTAGAGAATTGACCAAGGTTAGAAGAGTGGTTAGGGTTAAGCATGAAGACAAATTGGTCACTTTGGTCAAAGCTTCATGAAGCTTCACAAAGGTTCAAGAATGAAAGCAACCATTTTGTATTCTTATCCCATTCTTTTTCCAAAATCAATAAATAAAAGAATGGATAATTAAAACCCTAATTACTTTCTTAACCTAGGTTTAATTCTTTACACTTAACCAAATGAGCAAGCATCATCAAACATGATACAAAGATGTGCACAAAAGTATATCACATATACAACTTGCACATCAAGTGAGAAAATCCATTTAAAGTGAACCAATACTAGTTAATGCAAAATAATATATCAAATATATAATTATACATTAAATCATTAAATCAACACTTGATTCAATGATCCGGTCATGTCGCACATAACCGCCTAGTATACAGTGTATCGATTTATCGAATCAATGATTCGATAACTAGGTTATATCGAATATAACCAATCGATATATTCATCGCGAGAATGGAATACGGTATCACATACACGCATTATTCTCGATCCTGCACATATCTCATATGCGCTCCTATTTCGTTTCGCTTGAGCCAGGAAACCTCTGTGTAGGACTCTAAAGACTCATCAATACGCCGGTAGCAGATGATGATCATATCAAGCACCCACAAGCCGCAAGCGGTCTGCTAAACGTAACGGCCATCCGGGTATTGAGCGATCAGAAGATCGACGAGCTAGCCCGCTCACACTCCTGTGAATCCAACCAGTAACACTTACCGTACAGTCCGGTCTGTTCGTCTGATATGTCGCATATCAAGTCTAGGGGTGGTAAATGTCAGACCCCAATAACCGATAAGTCGTGCCGATGTGAGGCTCATAACGGGTCGAGAAACTACTGGTAACACTTACCAGCAAATCTCTGATCAGCCCTGGCCAGGGACTTCCCTGTTACGGCCAATCGAGCGCAGCGCAACATCAACCCCCAATACCGGGAGAGAAGAAACCCCTCCTATCGCTCATTGTCTCCATATGACTCGGGACTGTACCCAATGACCACCGTTTTGCACGCCCTCATGGACGTGGTAAGGTGGAGATCAAAGCACAGTGGGAATCACACAAGACTCTATGACGATCTCGGGTCTACAGACTAACCTGCACAAGTGTCACCTGAGAACTGCCATCTGACGTGAGGTATAATACTATCTGGGAGTTCTTGGCGAGTCCGTCCAGTGTACCCAGTCTCCACTGAGCACCCGTATACCATCTCTGATTTCAAACACCAATGGATATGGGATCATCCATCGCCCATCTCATGGGTCGAGAAGTGTATACGCTAGTCTACACTGGTATATCGATGCCCCGTCTCGATACACCCATGACTAGGGACCTTGAAGGATGTACCTGTGGACTACCATGCCCCCACTAGTATGATCTGCATCATAGTCCAGGTAGTTAAGTACACATCCTAAGGGCTTTATCAACATGTAACTATAAGACAGTTTAAAGAGACTAGTGTACATGTTAAGATAAAGAGTAACCAGATAGCATACTATCATATCGAGCAAGAAAGTCATCTCTATATATATATTATCAACATGTAACTATAAGACAGTTTAAAGAGACTAGTGTACATGTTAAGATAAAGAGTAACCAGATAGCATACTATCATATCGAGCAAGAAAGTCATCTCTATATATATATGTCCAAGCATCCAATATAATATACATCATCTGTACAATACTGGCCTCTAGGGCATACATACAACTAACAAACCTAAGTCTCTAATTAAAATCGATTAGATGTCAAACCCTAAGGACTCACATAGCTCATTAGGAAAAAATGACTTTTAGGCTAACTAATATTTCGAGGGGTTTAGTCAATTGGTGTCTACGCAAGTGTGACAAAGGCAAGTGGTTATTTAATTAGGTTCTCTTTTTCGGTGATTCGTATATCAGATACCTTCCACTTATCTGGCACTTAGCTGGATGACTGGTTAGTTTACTTTGAATTTAGCCAGCCTAACAGTTACCTTAGGGGCTGTCTAGGTCTAGCTTCATCCTAATTGATTAGGATTTGATTACTTGGTGTGTTTAGTTAGGATTATAAATAAATATATATAAAAGACAAAAAAAATTATTTTTCTTGGAACAACCCACCTTCCAATATAAATTTCCCATCTAATAACGACAATTATTGTAATATCAATCCTCATTACATGAATATGCCTCCCAATTTTACTGGTCCCTTAGGTTGTAATCAAGAAAATGTAACATATTATTGGTCTAGGAATGATGATTATGCTCCAACTTACGATCCAAATTATCCTAATTTTTCTTCGAACCAAAACGTTCCTAACCTTACGTATAACAATCAATCTCAACCGTACCAAAACTATACAGCGGGACCATATTCTCATCTTAATCAACCAAATCCAATATGCAATCTACTAGATTTTGTTGATGAGAGTAATAGGCAGTTATCCAGTTTATAATTAGCATTGGAAGAGTTTGTAAGGGTAACCAATCAAAATATGTTAAACCTAACCAATTTCATGGAACTCGCTGGTCAACTCAATCAACCGAACCCTATTTTCACCCTACTAGATTTTTATGATGAGAATGATAAGCAACATTACACTTCAGAAGATAGCTTATAAACTTTTGTTCAGTTCTCCATTCAAGTTGATCCCAACACGACTAATATAGATGAGAGAGTGACCAATTTAGAGAAAAATTTGGAAATGTTTTTGGAAACTTGTGCACAAAATGTTCAAGTTTTTGCTAGGTTAGAAATTCAAATGGATCAGTTAATTGCATAAATTAGTGAAAAGGAAGAGGAGAATTTTCCTAATCAACCTAATCAAAACCCTATGGATTAATAGGCTAGTTCGAGTCCAACAAACATATTTCAAGAGGACCCAATTAATTTTGCTAATTCCCTAATAACTTTCAGATCCAGCTTGAAAGTGGATACACAAGTTGACAGATCTAACAATTCGATCAAGCCACATTCTCAAACACATTCTTCTGAGTCTAGATATCATGTTGATTTTGATTCTATGGATAATTGGAGTGAAACAAATGAACACAAATTTTTTGAAGAAATATCTGAGGAGAAAATTAATTTTGAGGAGTATAGTATTGAAGAACCACCAAGGTTAGAGCCTAAATTCTTGATCACAATTTTGCCAATCTAGGAAATCAATATACCTACTCTTTTGACCATATTCCTAATGTGAATGCTTTTAACGAACCCAAATTTATAAATGAGTTAGATAACTTTGATTCTCAAGTTTCAAATATTCCTTGGGAACCTAATTTTGAACCCTTACTCATACAAATCAATGAAATTGATGAAGAGTCTACAAGAAATATTTTCTTTTGATGATTCCTTAGAAGAAATTTATAAAGAAAAATTTATGCTTCTAGAAGAGTTGGAGGATAACGCATTTAACTTTGATTTGGGAGAATTTTTCAAAGAAGAGTACTTTTGAAAGAATTACATCAAACCATATCTTCAAGATTACAAAATAAGTTTGAGAATTATTATTTAGAGGAGCCTTTTAAAGAGAAATTTATTCTGTTAAATAAATTATATTATTCAACCCCTCTGGCTTCGCAATCAGAACCTCATCTTGAACTCATTATTAAAGAAGATCATGTGATTCCACCATTTATTGTTACACCTTCTAATAAGTCACTACACTATTATTCTTCTCTTGTCGACAACTCCTCATCATTTCAAAACCCGATTGAATCTCCTTGTATCCATATTCCTTATTTTCTGCGGAATCCATCGGAATTTGATTTTATAAGTCGACATCGAGATGTTTTAGTGTGGAAAAGAGCTGAAAAAGCTGATCTTCGTCTTCTTGATTTTGCACTATATATCCACAACACTCAATTATTGTATACATCACATTAGTTGCGGCTATAAACATTCGTACTTACAGGAGAATAAATTTTTTGAATGGTTAATACTTATAACAAATATTGATAAATATGACTAGTTAATTTTTTATAATGATGTAATTTTTGAGTGGTTGATTCTGTCGTTTCAGCAAGTCCGGTCTGATTATGATCCGCTTATAATTTTGGATACAATAGATCACCCCAATTTTCAACCATTTTCCTTTCTTATGAAAACTTGTGATTTAGTGAATGACTTTTTTGAAATTTTTTTTAAAGAAGAACTTATACTTTTAGAAGAGTTAGATCACCACATTTCTCAAATTTCACACATTCAAATGGAATCTCATGTTGCATATTTCATTACTCAGAATCAATTACTTTTATATATTGAGAAATAATTCATGTCGGCGCTTAAACCATTGATGAATTCATGGAAGGAGAGGCTCTTGAAGTATCTTCGGGGTAAGTTTTTCATTTTAATAACTTATGTTTACTCATCTTTAAATACGTACTTATATTAAATAATGAAAATTATTTGATACTGAATTGGAAAAAACGGAAAAAATGGTTAGGACATGATGACACTTGGAACAGTGTCTAACTTGGGTGTGGAGGTGGGTTTGTATATTATTTGGTTCTCTAGATTTTCTTTTCTATGTTTTATTGTTAATTTTTTTTTTAAAAACATAATTTAAAGGTAAAGAAAAGAAAAGATAAAGGAAGAATTTTCTTAAAATTAAGTTAGTTTGTTTAAAAATGAGCAATTTTGTGTCTAGTTTTTTAGTGAAGTTAATATGAAGGAAACTTATTAAATCTGAGGATAGAACTAAAATCTGAAAAATAATTTCTTATCTTGAAATCAAACTTGTGATTATACACCATACAAATTATACGAACACAAATCTTGAAGTTTAAGTTAGTAGAGAATACCTAAAAATATCTTTTCCTTAATATCTAAGTAAAAAAAGTAAGGAAAAAAGTATAAATATAATAAGTTTGGTTTTGTCATTACTTAAGGCGAGTGAATCTTCATTCTTAGGGATGCTTCATCATTTAGTGCCTTAAACCAACTGGTTTGGGAGTCACTACTGAAGGTCCGAGATAGCTGCAAGATTAAGCATAATTAAATTCACACATTGAGTAATCTGTTGGTTGGTGGCTCATAAAGCATTAACGGCCGTATTGAAAGATGTGTGAGCATATCTATATATAGTTATATTACATAAAATACGAGAATATGAGACATCGATACTATAACTTGATTTGAATTCTTATGTCTAGGGATATTTTACACACACGTAGGGTGTATATGATCGATATTTGAAGGAAAGATGTGAGTAAATATTAGGATTAAATTCTATTGAGAGAGAACAAAATTTCTAGATTATAGACTAAATTTTAGAATGAAAACTCAAGAAATTTTAGGACTTTACAAGCTTGCAAGATATTTTTGAAGTTTTTCCTAATCTTCATTTTCTAGTTTTTTTCCTTCTCTTTACGAATTATGTGGGTGTAATTCACCGAAAACCCTCAAGAGACAACACTTCTTCTACCAGGGATACCCAGAGGTTAAACGGCTTGTTCCATGTGCTAAGTGCAATCGTGATGCATGCAAAAGTGAGCCAGGATTTATGTAGATTTTCTTTTTCTTTTAGGACTTTATTATTATTGATCAGCACATTTATTGCACATTTTTTATTAGCTTTTATCTATATTTTGTTAATTAATAAATTCCATTAATTATAATTTAAGAACGTTTATGGATTTATCTGTTAAAAACATATTTACATGTATCTTAAATAATAAATGGATAATTGTAAGTTAAAATGTCTAAATATTTTCCTAAATAAATAGATGCTATTAAATATTTGTTTGAGATATTTTGCAGATTTAAATACAGAAAAATCAAGAAGCAAAATCAAATTAAGCGACCAAAATCAAATAAAGATCAGTAATCATATCGGCCTAATTTAATATCAATTTGAGGATCCACGAAACCGCAGAGAGACGGAAAAATACTCGAGATTTTATGTGATCAAAACTACATAAATCAAATCAGAAGATCTCATAAAAAAAATTGAAGGAAAATAGAGGAAATTTCATCGTGGTTTAGCGGCCATAATAGAATAAACCCCCAAGATTTAGCGGCCAAAATTTAAGATCTGACGTCGAAATTTAATGTGTTTTCTATTTGTTTAGATTTAGGGTTTTTTGATGTAACTCTATAAATATAAGATCTCTGAAAATAACAGAGCCATCTTCTATCTTAGGTTTAGTTTTTAGCCACAAAAAAAAATGAATTCTTTTCTTTTCATGTATGGTGAAGTAGAAGATCAAGTTCTCAAGTTTATATTTTTATTTTAACGTTTTTGGCAATTTATTCTTTCTTGTTTTTTTTACTTGCTTTTATTTTTAATCATATTTCCTCCTTTTAATTTATGCAATTCTTATATTGTTAATTTTAGTTTGAAAGCTAAATATTAACATGCCTAGGGTAGGATGAACCTAGACTAGTAGAAAGGTTAATCGTATAAATTATTATTCTAAAAAGATGCACTTAAAGGATAAATGATGGATGGATATAGAGTGATTTTTCTAGATCATTTTGATAGGTTATTTAGCAATACTCATAGCCTATACATAGGACGGATAAGATCATATTTAGTTTTAATTTGCATTAGAATATTAAAAATCATGTTTTTATTAACTTACGAAGCAGATAGCTTGATAGGTTATATAGGATCAAAGACCATATAGTCTATACTTTCAAATTAGATCATAGGTTGTAAAAACACGAACTTTAAGATTATGATTTATGCAGATTTTCATTATAACTGGTCTACGGGATTCAACACCTTAGGTATACCCTTTTATCATTAAATTTAATTAATGTTATTTGCAATTTTAATTTTAAAGCGGTAAAAATCATTTTTTTAATTTATAATTATAAAAACTAGATTTTTATTTTTAATCTGATTGAGCAAATAATTAACTAACAGTTTTCCCTGTGGGATCGAGCCGTACTTGCGTGCTTGCCACAAACGAGCCGTGCACTTTCAGTATTATAATTTTATCAACACTTGCTGACGGTTTAATATCTGCTTGCTAGATGATAATTCGTTTCCTCTTAGCAATATCATCTAATAATATACTTAATAGCACTATGGTTTTTCGCTAACAATGCATACTTCAAAGTCGGTTTTTCGCTAACTGAAAAACCGCTAGGTGGTTTTGGGTAACTACCCTTTTTTTATTAAAAGGTCTCTCAAATCTTGGCTAATTACTGAAACACCCCAAATACTTGATAATTACTATTTACTCTCCAAAAACTTTAAATAATTTCGAAAAGGTTCCCCTACCTGCTAAAATGATTCTTTTTCATTCATTTCGTTTGGTATATATCCAACGGAGGGATGTCAGGACTAGGGTTTTAAACCCCCAAACCCTTCTCTTACATTTAAAATCCCCAAGTACTGCCCTAAATCAAAATTAAGGTTAGAAATTTACTCTATCAAAACTCAATTCGCCATGTAAACATGATTTTCTTATTCAACCTTCTTTTCAAATGCACTAGTAGAATGTGAATATAGTCAGATTTGCAAGCTCAGGATAAATGAAAAACTAAATCTATGGAAGAGAAATCGAGTAAATTTGGGAATGTTTTGAAATAGAAAAAAGATAGATTCTCGAATGAAATTAAGTGTAATTGACGATTTATTTGTTCGCAGCGTAGGCTACGTTCTTATCTTATGAAATTTGTGGAATGGCGACATTATCTTAGGATGGATGTGGGGGTGGGGGTGGGGGTGGGGAGGAGGGGAGAGGGGGGTAAAGTAACAACTTAGAGGTTTTGGAGAAGTAGATAGTAATTATCAAGTATCGGGGGAGTTTTTAGTAATTACCCAAGTATTGCGGGACCATTTACTAAAAAAAAAACCTTCTTTTTTTCCAATATAATGTAGTTACCCAATAATTTGGTTTTTAGCATATTTGGCTGAGATTAAATGGCCGGTTAAGTGCTTAATCTAACCCCTAGCCATACAATTTCTTTTTCATTGTATACTTGGTATATTCTACGTTCGAAGTTTCGTGTTAATATCTTGGAAAAGAACAAATATTTTACTGGGTGTTCAATATTTGCTTTGACCGAGTTTAACTTTTTTGTCCTTTTCTATTCTTTATTCAACTTTACTGTTACCTATTAATTGCTAATTTAAAAGCAAGATTAATAGATAGTATGAGTAATTAGCTCATCATTGTCCACAAGAGGGGCATGCGTTTGTGAGTTGTAGTTTTATGTAGTTTTTTGGGTGACATGTCTCGGCCGATCTGAATCTGTCCAATTAATTGGAAAGTTGGAACACATCCCCTAACAAGACCAAGCCTAAATGGGACTCAACATGGCTTGTGCCCCAGCACCATTGGATGTGGGTGTTAGTGGATGTTGCACACCCTCACAACACTTGTGAGGAGGCTGAAGTGGAAGACGAAAACTTTCTTGCACGCAACACCCACATAAAACCAAGATCATGTGCTTAAATCTTAACTAGCAAACCCTATCTAGAGTTCTTGACTACTATGAAAGGGTTATACCCAATGAACCGGTCCTTCGGGTCTTCTTTTGAATGCAACTCCTAGGCTCTTTGGATGCTTGCGATGTTCTCGATCTCCGGCCACCTCAAGATGTAGATGATCCACCCGAGGGCTATAGAACAAGCTTCAAACTCTTCTAAAGAGTTAACTAAGAGATCAAGTGTGCTAGAAATGATCACTTAGATGATGTAGAGATCATGTAGTGGATTAATATGTCTCTTGAGCTTTTGATTCACAACACATGTGAAGGATAAAATTAAGAGGAGGAAGAAGGAGAAAATGAGGAGAGAGAAGATGAGAGCGATGAATGAAAAAATAAAGCAGGGAAAAATTATATGGCTCAAATGAAAATAATTAAAGTATGCAATAAAATAATGCACCATGCTTCAATAGTAATGCCAAATGAATAAAAAAGATATAATCCATTTCTTCATCCATGCTTTGACTCTCTCTAAATTCCACCTCATAATTTCCATTTGCACAAAATGAAAACCATTTATAAGGTGTCCCCTTTTAAAATGTATTCTTGTACAATTACAAGAATACCCCTTCACCGTATACCGTATAAGTATATCCGTATCCGAATTTCGAAAAATACGAATACAAATAATCCAATATTATAATACTGGTTTCCGGCTTAAACCAAAGCCAACCAGTATTATCTTTCCGATCATTATTCCTGTAACCATTACATGAACATGATCGAAACCCTGCAGTAACAACTTACGACCTCTACATCTTTTGCCTGAACCAGGGAACCCTCTGTGTGGGACTCTAAAGACTCGACAGTACACTGGCAGTGGTTTTAACCAAAAGCACGTCATCGGCACTAGCTGTGCGTAACGGCTACCCAGGTACATGACGAAAAGGTGGCCGACGAGCGAACTCATCACAACCTTAACGAGCCTGTAAGCAACACTTACCGTACAGTCCGGTCTCTTCGTCTGATACGTCGCATATGAAGTATAGGGGTGGTAAATGTCAGACCCCAGTAACTATATAAGTTATGCTGATTTATGGCCCATAATGATTCTAGAAACTACTGATAACTCTTAGCTGTAAATCTCGACAACCCTGGCCAGGGATTTGCTGTTATGGCCGATCAAGCATAGAGCGACATCAACTCCCTATACCGGGAGAAACGAAACCCCTCCTATTGCTCACTGCCTCCATGTGATTCGGGACTGTACCCAAAATCCACCAGTTTGCATAACTCAGTAGAGCCGTGGTAGGGAGGAAATCAAAGAACAGTGGGAATCACACAAGACACTATGACGATCTCGGGTCTACAGACTAACCTGTATAAGTGTCACCAGAGAACTGCTATCTAAAAATAGGTATATATACCATCTAGGAGTTCTCGGCGAGTCCTGCTCGGTGTACCCATTCTCCAATGAGCTCCTATTTACAATCTTTGATGTCAAACACCAATGGTTGTGGGATCAACCATCGCCCTCGGTGTCAAGAAACATACACACTAGTCTACTTTGGTAATATCGATGCCCTGTATATACCCTCGACTAGGAACTATTAAAGGATATGCTTATAGACTGTCCATTCCTCACCAGTATGATTTACATCATAATCCTGGCAGTCAAGCATAATCCTAAGGGCTTCATCAACATGTATATAAAGATATGAAATACAACACATCACACGTTAAGATGAAAATAAACCAGATAGCATACTATCATTTCGAGCAAAGATTGTTTCTGTACATATACATGCCTAGCATCCAATACAATACAGGTCTCTAGGGCATACATATCTAATAATCTCCTACTTACACTAAGGCTTGTAGTTGGTGCAATAAGTACCCACTGTCTACACTAGAACCAGTTGCCGGCGTACCGCATGACTAACAGTTCGAACAGTTTCTCAAACTGGACTTGAGGGATGGCCTTGGTGAATAGATCTGCTGTGTTGTCTTTCATGTGTACTCTCCGTACCTCGATGTCCTGGCGATCCACTATCTCCCTGATGAGGTGATACCGCCTCAAGATATGTCTGGATTTCTGATGGGACTGCGGTTCCTTTGCCAAAGCCATGACTCCATTGTTATCGCAATACAGAGGTATTGGATTAGCAATGGATGGAACCACCTGAAGTTCAGAAATGAACTTTCTCATCCAGGCTGCCTCTTTTACGGCATCATTAGCAGCAATATACTCAGCTTCCATTGTGGAGTCAGCGACGGTATCTTGCTTGGAACTCTTCCAACATACCGTCTTTCCATTTAGGGTAAATATAAACCCTGAGATGGACTTACTATCATCCTTGTCGCTCTGGAAGCTGGAGTCGATAAAGCCTTCCATTTGGAGATTTCCGTTACCATACACCAAGAACATTTCCTTAGTCCTTCGCAAGTATTTCAGAATGTTCTTCACAGTAGTCCAGTGTTTCTCCCCTGAATTTGATTGATACCTGCTTACTGTACTCAGTGCATAAGCTACATCTCGGAGAGTACACAACATTGTATACATTATAGATCCTACCGCCGAAGCGTAGGGTATAATGCTCATGCGAGCCCTCTCCTCATCAGTCTTTAGAGACATCTTTTTCGAGAGGGTGATCCCGTGACTAGTAGGTAAATTACCCCGCTTGGAATCTTCCATACTAAATATCTTTAGTATGATGTCAATGTATCTCGATTGGGACAATCCCAATAATTTCTTAGATCTATCTCTATAGATCTTAATTCCCAGAATGCAGTATGCATCACCCAGGTCTTTCATGGAGAACCTCTGTGATAAGAATAGTTTGACCGATTGTAGCATAGGAACATCATTTCCTATCAAGAGGATATCGTCCACGTACAATACGGGGAATGTAACAGTACTCTCTACAATCCTTTTATAAATACATGGATCATTTACAATTTTGATAAAACCAAACTATTTGATTGCATCATCAAAGCAGATGTTCCAACTTCGTGATGCCTGCTTTAATCCATAGATGGATTTAAGCAACCTGCATGTTTTTCCGCTGATCCCACTATCAATGAAGCCTTCTGGCTGATCCATAAAAATACATTCTTATAAATTACCATTTAGAAATGTCGTTTTAATATCCATCTGCCAGATTTCATAGTCATAGTGAGCAGCTATAGCAAGCAGGATCTGAATGGATTTGAGCATCGCGACTGGTGAAAAGGTTTCATCATAGTCCAAGCCTGGTCTTTGACGAAATCCATTTGCGACTAGCCTAACTTTATAGGTCTCAACCTGACCATCCACACCAATCATTCTCTTAAAGATCCACTTGCACCCTATGGGTTTTACTCCAGAAGGTGCAACCTCCAAAGTCCATACTTTGTTGGTGTACATGGATTCCATTTCGGATCTCATGGCATCCATCCACTTCATTGAGTCACCACTCGTGATAGCTTGCTGAAAACTAGTAGGATCATCATCATCTATGATGCAATCTTCTCTATCACCATCAATTAGAAAACTGTAGTATCTATCAGGAGGGCGAGAAGTCCTACTAGATCTACGGAGTGGCTGAGGCTCGTCAGGTCCTATTGAAACCTCAGGTTCAACCAAATCATCAGTAATTATTGATGGATTTGGAATTTCTTCCAGTTCTACCGCATTGCCAACAGTATCATTTGTAAAAAATTCATTTTCTAAAAGTGTGGCATATTGAGAAACAAACACCCTTTCTTCCTCCTTGTGGTAGAAAAGATATCCATACTAGTGTTTTGGATATCCCATAAATTTACACAAAACCGATCGTGTCTCGAGTTTGTCCGGATTTTGCTTTTTCACATAAGCCGGACAACCCCATATCCTAACTCATTTAAGAGATGGTCTCTTCCCATACCATATCTCATATGGAGTGGTAGACACGGTTTTGGTTGGAACCCTATTCAATAGATATATCGCAGTCTCCAATGCGTGTCCCCATAATGAAAGTGGTAACTCAATATCACCCATCATTGATCATACCATATCTAATAGGGTACGATTCCTCCATTCCGACACACCATTGTGCTATGGTGTGTACGGAGGAGTGAGCTGAGAGAGAATCCCATTCTCTTTTACAAAATCTAGAAACACTGAGCTTAAATACTCACCTCCTCGATCCGATCGAAATTTCTTGATACTCAAGCCTGTTTGTTTTTCCACTTCAGATTTATACTCCTTGAACTTTTCAAAGGTTTTGGACTTATATTTCAACAAGAACACGTGTCCGAATCTCGAGAAATCATCAGTAAAAGTTATGAAGTACGAAAAACCACCTCTCGCATGTGTAGACATTGGTCCACATACATCACTATGTATGAGGCCTAAGAGTTCAGTAGCTCTCTCTCCGTGTCCCCTAAACGGAGTTTTGGTCATTTTACCTTTGATATAAGACTGGCAAGTAGCATAAGATTTATATTCAAACGAGTTTAAATATCCATCTTTATGTAGCTTGGTTAGTCTTGTTTCATTAATATGACCAAGTCTAAAATGCCAAATGAAAGCTTCATTTATGTCTGGAATCTTCCTTTTGTTTGTGTGTTGTATATTGAAAACTACATGTTGATTTATGACGTATATCCCATTATTTAATGTACCAGACCCAATCAACTTTTGATTAAGGTTAATGTTCAAAACATTAGATTGTAACACAAAATTATTGTTGGATGTATATGCCCTAGAGGCCAGTATTGTATATGTATACATATAGGATACTAGGGATATGTATGTATAGAACATTCTTGCTCAGTTTTATAGTATATTATTTGACTTGTCTTTATCGGGATATGTGTATTTATCTGTATTGTTGTTTTATCTGGTTTGCACATATTGATAAAGACTCGATACGGTAGTATACTATTGTGGTTTGTCCTTATCTTAACATGGCATATGTCATACTCGTTATTACATATTGCTGTTACATGTTGATAAAGCCCCTAGGATCTTGCTTGACTACCTGGGTTGTGATGGCGATCATAATTGTGGGAGAAGGATAGTCCATAAGCACATCTTTAAATGGTCCCTAGTCGCGTGAGTATCGAGACCGGGCACTGATACTCCAGAGTAGACCGGTGTGTACGTTTCTAGCCCTGTTGGGGGATGGTTGGTCCCGCAGCCATTGGTCTGATGCACCTAAGATCGTATACAGGTGCTCACTGGGTGTGAGTACACTGGAAGGACTCGCCGAGAACTTCCAGATGGTACTTACCTATCGTCAGATGGAAGTTCTCAGGTGACATGTGTACAGGTTATTCTTTGGATCCGAGATCGGCATTTGTCTCGTGTGAGTTCCCACTGAACTTTGATCACTATCCTACCATGGCTCTACTGAGTCGTGCAAACAGGTTTTGGTTGGGTTCAGTCTCGAGCCACATGGAGGCAGTGAGCGATTGTCGGGGATTCGTCTCTCCCGGTATAGGGAGTCGATATCGTACTATGATTCGATTGGTCAGGACTATAAGACCTTGGCCAAGTCAGATGGAATTTACTGATATGTTGATCAGTAGTTTTCCGGATTGGTCCTGAGCCACATCGGTACGACTTATCAGGTTATTAGGGTCTGACGTTTACCATCCCCTAGACCCGGTATGCGATACTTTTGACGAAGAGACCGGACTGTACAGATATTGTCATGAATAGGCTCAGTAGGAGATCCGGATGAGTTTGCTCATCGTCCTTCTTTTCGACAGGTACCTGGATAGCCGTTATGTACAGCTAGTGCCGCAGACGTGCTTATGGTTAAACCCACTGCCAGAGTACTGTCGAGTCTTTAGAGTCCCACACAGAGGGTTTCCTTGATTCAGGCGAAATGATGTAGTAACCGTATTGGATACGTATAGGGTTCGATCGATCGATGTAATTTGTACTCGGAATTTCGATCGGACATTTGGTAATACTAGCCGGCTCGGGTTTGAGCCAGATTATTAAATCAGGTATTGATTTAATAATTTACGTATATGTATTTCGATATATATATATTCTAGTATTACGTTCTTCGTGTTATTCTATCTCTTTCGACGTTCAGATTTTTATCTGATTGCCGGTATATATGTACTGTAGACTGAAATCCGTATTTATTACAGATTTCCTTCTAGAAGGTGGCCACCTCATTTTGGATTTTCCATTTATTTGATAAATGAAAATGAGGAGTAAATTGAGAGGTGAGGGAGGTATGGAGTTGACCATGCTTCAATAGTTTACAAATGAATTTATAATTCATTTTGTGTTTACTATTGAAGCATGGTTGCTATTGTTTAATGAAAGAAATGAAAATACAAAACTCTTGTGTGTGAATTTCTCTCTCATGCTTGATAATTTTTTTCTTAAGCTCCATTTTCTCTCCAAGCTCCTCCCTCCTCTTGCTTTCCTCCATCTTCATCTTCTTTCTCTTCTCTAACATTTTCATGTGTTGAGAAAAAAGTGAAGAGGTTAGAAAAGAGATAGCAAACACTTAGACATCCAAACTACATCCTAGATTACTTGGACTAGCCTCCCAAGTTCTCTAGTTGCTCTTTTGACATTTAGCAAAGAGCTAGAGCCAAGGATCATATTCCCCGGGTGGATCATCAAGGACCAATGAAGGCCGGAGAACAAGCTCGATCCCGGAGGACCGACGGAGCAAGGAAAGAAGATCAAGCAAGTTTAAGGTGGCTAGAAGGAGCTAAGGATGAAGAATGAAGACCGAAGGACTTGGTTCGTTTGGTAAGAATTCCTCATCATAGTAGATAGCTCTCCTAGTGTAGCTAGTCAGTTTTATGGAAAGATCCAGGTTTAGAGTTAAACTAGTGCCAAGGTTTTGTTCGTTAGAAAATTTTTGTTCCGCATTTGGCCACGGAAGTTGGCCGGGGCACTAGGGTAACCCTTCATGTGTTAGTTGTATGTATGCCCCAGAGGCCAGTATTGTACAGATGATGTATATTATATTGGATGCTTGGACATATATAGAGAGGACTTTCTTGCTCGATATGATAGTATGCTATCTGGTTGCTCTTTACTTTAACATGTATACATGTCTCTTTATACTGTCTTATAGTTACATGTTGGTAAAGCCCTTAGGATGTGTACTTGACTACCTGGACTATGATGCGGATCATACTAGTGGGGACATGGTAGTCCATAAGTACATCCTTCAAGGTCCCTAGTCGTGGGTGTATCGAGACGGGGCATCGATATACCAGAGTAGACTAGCGTATACGCTTCTCGACCCATGAGATGGGCGATGGATGATCCAATATCCATTGGTGTTTGACATCAGAGATGGTATACGGATGCTCAGTGGAGACTGGGTACACTGGACGGACTCGCCGAGAACTCCCATATGGTATTATACCTCACGTCAGATGGCAGTTCTCTGGTGACACTTATGCAGGTTAGTCTGTAGACCCGAGATCGTCATAGAGTCTTGTGTGATTCCCACTGTGCTTTGATTTCTTCCTTACCACGTCCATGAGGGCGTGCAAAACGGTGGTTTTTGGGTACAGTCCGGAGTCACATGGAGGCAATGAGCGATAGGAGGGGTTTTGTCTCTCCCGTTATGAGCCTCACATCGGCACGACTTATCGGTTATTGGGGTCTGACGTTTACCACCCCTAGACATGATATGCGACATATCAGACGAGGAGACCGGACTGTACGGGAAGTGTTACCGGCAGGCTTTTACAGGAGTTGGAGCGGGCCTGCTTGCTGATCTTCTGATCGCTCAATACCCGGGTAGCCGTTACGTCCAGCTAGTACCGCTGACGGCTTGTGGGTGTGTGATGTGATCATCACCTACTGCCGGCGTATTGACGAGTCTTTAGAGTCCTACATAGAGGTTTTTTTGGCTCAGGCAAAACGAAATAGGAGCACGCATGTAATATGTGCGAGACCGAGAATAAATGCGTCTATGTGATACCGTATGCTATTCTCGCGACTTTTTTTTATCGGTCGGTCATATATGACATAGCCGGGTTATCGAGTCAAGTGTTGATTCAATATGTCGAAACAATGATTGTTAGCCGGTTATATGAGATATGACCGGATTATTAAGTCAAGTGTTGATTTAGTAATTAAGTGTATAATTGTATATTGGATATACTAATTTACATTTACTAACACATGTTCACTTTAGGGTTTTTCTCACTTTCACACATCTTTACTATATATATATGATATATATATTAAAATGTGTTATATATTTGTATCATGGTTGTTGATACAATAGACATGTGTGTATGAGACATACACCATTCTAAGAATTATGGTGGGTTATGTTTATTTAAGATAATTACAAAATTAGTAGAGTTTTGGAATAAGCATGAAGCTTGTAGAAGCTTACTTTGCTTTGACAAAGTCTACTAGCTTTGTCTTTACCTTAGATTCCTTTTAATCCAACCATAATCAAATTAGCTATAGTTATGGCTCTACAAGGGTTAGTATATGATACTCACTCACCATGGTTACTTTTCTCACTTAATCATTATCCTCATTTTCTTTTCATCATCTTCTTCTTCATTGAGCAAGAGAAAAGCTTGCTAGGGTTTGATCTAAAGTGAGAAAGAAAGTGAGAAACAAAATTCTAAAGAGAACCCACTTCCTATTTCTCCATCCTCTACTAGATTAGCACTTTAGTATAGGGTGTTTGCTTCACTAATTCTCAAGTTAGTGATGTGGAAGCTTGAGTCGGAATTCCCTCGACGTAGATCATCTTCGGCTTCGGAGACTTCAAGCAAGGTCGCATCCTTCGCGTGGTGAAGCCATGCAAGAGCCCGGGAGAACCTTGATCGCAGCGAAGGGACTTCAATAAGGAGCAAATGAAGTGGAGGACCGATCTACAAAGGTTGTATATCGCGTTCCCTGTAGTGTAAAGTCGTTTACTTGCCATTAGTTTCGCCTAAACTCTAGTTAACGATCCTGCTTAGGGTTGTGCGGCACATAAAATTTTAATTTTGGCATGGTCGATGCCTTGTAGAGCCTTGTTAGTGTGCCTAGTAACCCTACAGTGGTATCAGAGCCTAGCTAGAGGATTAGACGATGCGTTAACGAAGTTAAAACTCCGAACGAACCCGAATACGACAAAACGACCCCCTCTCTGGACAATTTTTAAAATCTGGGAATTTTGTGAATTAAAAATATCTAAAAAAATCAGCAGGGTTTTATAAGAATTATTGTGCAAAACGAGGACATGAATCGTACAGTTGACCGCGGTTCCGCGGCAGATCCCTGATTGCGCCGCGGAACCGCGGCCGTATGGTGGCCTTTGGATCCTCTGTTTGCACAGTAATTCTAGATTTTATGATTATTATTTTCTGGGTATTTTTAATTTGACTCAAGTGTTGAGTATTCAGGGGTTCATTTTGTAATCGTCGATTCGATCAGAGAATTTAATTTTGTTTTAGTATTCCAAATAATTTAGAAAGTATTAAAATGTTCGAACGGATATCATTAACTCAATTTTTTCCTGGCATGAAAAACATTCAAGTGTTGAATTTTTATCGGGTTTTAAATCTTTCGGAAAAACGTGCATGTGATGTGACGGACCCTCTAGAAGACAACAAACCTTAACTCGATTATGTGACCATCTTGAACTGCCCTTTGAACCTTAGGGTTTGGGGCAGTACGGCGTGCCACATGTGAGGCGTTGGCTTGACCCTTCTACGGCTGGACCGTTGCTACTCTGACGTATTCTGGAATTTTTTGAACTCCGCTCAAGTGTTGAGCTATTGAGGAAATCTTGGGTATTTGATTATTCGATCGGAAAGTTTAATACTGTCTATTTATCTGGAATGTGATACAATATGTGGAATTCATACAGTTAGGCATGAAATGCGGAATATGTGATATTTCGGATTTACGATGTCTAAAGAGATTGTGGATTCCAAATGTTGTAGTTTTACACTTTCTTTTCTGTGACCGTAAGTGTAATATGTGATATCGCCGGTTTCGTTGCTATATGTCAACGACAATTGGGATGCGCATATTTACTTACGTTGATGACATGTGATGTTATGTGTTGCTGGATATATTATATTGGATCATCACGTTCTGAATAGCCGGGGGTTTTATGTGAGATGGGAGTTTTTATTTTCATTCATGTAAAATAAATTGTATGTAATATTCTTTTATTGGGGCACTTCCGGGATGAGGTTGCTGTCACCATTTGTATATTATTTACTTTTCCACACTAGGATAGACCCAAGGAGGAGAGCACAAGTAACCGGGTTCTGGAGTCCAGTGGGAGACCGACTCGAGGAGTCGAGTCCGGGTCTCCTAACTCCAGAATTGGTAGGGTTGCTTGCCGCTCTCGTAGGGGTCTAGGGGTGTGGGTTTGGCTATTCGTCATGACCGTGGAATCCATGTTTTATAGAGGCTCAAAATAAAACACGGACGTCCTAGTATATCCAATGTTTCATATGTTTCTTCTGCTGCGATATCTGCGATGTGATCATTTGATGTTCTGTGATAAATACTGTATATAGTATTTATGATATATTATATAGGCGTTACTTATGTTTTACACCCGCGCTGGCCGTGCCCTGCTCTGCCGTTAGTTACCTAACCTAACGGTGTACGAGGGGACATCGAGGCGAATGCGGATGGCATAAGTGTACGTCGTATTTATCTGTGATCTTTAGGTGACTTAAATGATGGGACTTCATTAATGTGATTAATGAAAGAAAAGAAACCTAAAAGATGTTGTAGAATCAAATTTTAATAAAAAAGGATAGCTACAGTTTTGCTTTGCATAGCGGTATATATGATATACCCTGCACCTTATTCGATGAGGAAAGAGCCGAGATTCCTTCACCGGGAGTGACCTCTTTAGCAAAACTGGCAGATGCTACAACACTCGGTTTGACTTTTGACTGCTTTTGGAGTTAGCTTTGCATAATGATGTATATGATATATCCTGCACCTTATTCCATAAGGAAAGAGCCGAGATCCCTTCACCGGGAGTGACCTCTTTAGCAAAACTAATAAAAGTCTCAAAATCACTCCATTTCAAAATTCACATGATTCTACGACGATATCAAGTTCATTACGCAATAGGTTTTCAGAAAAACCTGTCGTAGCCCTCCGTCATTTCAGATAAGAACTGTTTAGTATTCGTGCTGCGTTTGTTGGCCTTTGTCAAGGCGTAGTGTACAGTAGCTAAATGGTGCTTATCTGCTTATGCATATGATGCAGATTGTTTTGGGGTAGTCGTACAACCTTGTTGGCCTTTGTGAAGGGTCGTGCGGGTGGGTTTGATTCAATCAAGAAATGATGGGTTGAACTTGACCAACATCCTATGATTTGTTGGCCTTTGTCAAGGTCATAGGGGTTAGGGGCAAAATATTATCGGGAATTTCAAGTGTTGAGATTTGCAATGAGATTCCATACCTTTTATGAGATAGTTGGATCCCGATACCCACTGCGAGTAATTGTTACTCTCGGGAGAGTTTTACACAGGACAATTAGCCGATCAAGTAGGTGTCTAGAAAGGTGTCAACGGGGTTACGCCTCTGGGAAAACGAGGTTTACTTTAATTAGGTCCGTGCGAAAGCACGGGGAACCTCCCTCAAAGTACCGACACTGGCCTGGCTGAAAGATTGGCGAAGTTGTAGGGTGTAATTAATCCCGGCTAGTCTTTCCTTTTAGGGTTTGAAGGAAGATTTGATAAAAAACTGTGGAAGCCATCCTGATTAGATAAGATAATAACCAATCTGATCTTGCAAGAGCATACGCTAAAGTCTTTTCTTCTCTCTCTCTCCAAGTAGCGACCATATCATGCCTTAATAAAGATAATAATATGGATGTATTGACCGAACCCGCATGTTATACTGTGCTGGGGAACGTTGGTTCCGTTCTTTCTTATAAGAGTTATAAGACTGATCAGGATATAGGGGAATACCAGGATTCTCATGCCACCCGTATGAAGAAAGTACATGTTGATGCATTTTCTTCGGGTGTGTTCGTTATAGAGAACTGTTTCTCCATTTCCTCTACGTCCTGGGTATTAGATACCGGGTCAGGATCCCATATATATAATCAGTTACATGGGCTTAGGAAAGGTAGAGAACTTGGAGAAGGTGATAAAGACATAAGGGTTGGAAATGGTGCAATTGTTGCAGCTAAAACCATCGGGGAATATCACCTTGTATTGCCAACAGGTAATACATTGATTCTGAACGAATGTTATTACATGCCGAACCTGATATGCAACATTATATCGGTTTCTTTGTTGAGTAAAGAGGGATATAATTTTGTATTACAGGATAATGTTATGAACATTTTCCTAAACCAAAAGTTGGTCGGATCAGGCACGATGTGCAATGGCATTTATGTTCTAAATCAATCAACGGTTCTGAGTATAACAAACACACTCAAGAAGAAGAGTTCAGAAATGAACGAAGTTGCATAAAGATGGATATTTGAATCCGTTTGAATTTTCATCTTACGACACTTGCCAGTCATGTCTCAAAGGCAAGATGACCAAAACTCCGTTTACGGGACACGGAGAGAGAGTTACGGAACTCTTGGGACTGGTACATAGTGATGTATGCGGCCCCATGTCTACACATGCCAGGAATGGTTCTGCGTACTTCATTACATTCACTAACGATCTCTCTAGATTCGGATATGTGTTCCTGATGAAACACAAATCAGAAGCTTTTGAGAAATTTAGAGAATATAAACAAGAAGTCGAGAACCAAACAGGGAAAAGTATTAAAATCCTTCAATCTGATCGAGGAGGTGAATACTTGAGCAATGAATTCCTGGACTTCCTAAAAGAGAATGGGATTCTCTCTCAGCTGACTCCTCCATATACACCACAGCACAACGGTGTATCTGAACGGAGGAACCGCACCCTATTAGATATGATGCGCTCTATGATGAGCACATCTGAGTTACCTATTTCCTTCTTGGGGTATGCGCTGGAAACTGCGGCATACCTATTGAATCAAGTTTTATCTAAATCTGTACCTACCACACCATATGAGATATGGAGTGGGAAGAGACCATGTCTTAAACGTGTTAAGATATGGGGTTGTCCGGCCTATGTTAAAACGCAAAATTCGGACAAACTCGAGGCACGGTCAGTTCTATGCAAGTTTGTGGGATATCCCTGTTCCCCTCCGAAAGACGGCGCGACACCGCGTCTTGCCTGAGATTCGGGGAAGATGCTAATTGGTGCTATCCGTCCACCTCTTCGAAGATGCCAAGTTGATTTATGGCACCACGTATCGAAGGTTTAGACGGATGCGTCCGATGTAGCAGACTTCGTCAGATTCCCCCTCGTTTGAGGGGTTTTTGATTGTGGGGACGCTCTTCCCTGCAGGCGCAAGCCCCTGCAGTTAATTACGCTACCGCATTGCGGTAACAACTTTCTCCTTCTCCAGATGGTCACTTCGTGTCGTGGGTGTCTGTTTTGTATTTTGTTGCCCGTGGATTGTTTACGGAGACTGAGTTATGTCGTCGCCCGTAGGGCGTGGACTAGTCCAAATCCGTATTATCTTAGATTTGGGTTTGGGGGGGTTTGGTTTGAGGATACGTCAGCCATACTTGAGGCTAAGATCAACTCAAACGTTTGTTAAGGATACGTTAGTCTAAATTTGTGACTAAGATCAACTTAACGGGATCGTTTAGATCCGACAAAAGAGCGTTTGGGCTCTAATGTTCCAGTTTAAGGACATAGTGGTCCATGAATGTATGGCCGTCGGGACCCGTCACCTCTCTGACGACGTTGAAGAATTACAACGACGGATGTCAGAGGAGTTCAGGGATGTACCCTCGAGCCAGAGTTAATTGGGGGGATTTATAGTCCACTCTGTTTGAAGGTTTAAGGATACGTTAGCCATCTTTGAGGCTAAGATCAACTTAAACGGGACCGTTTAGATCCGACAAAAGAGCATGCGGGGCTCTATTGTTCTAGTTTAAGGACATTACGGTCCATGGGTAGTTTAAGGACATTGCGGTCCGTGGATAGTTTAAGGACATTGCGGTCCATGGGTAGTTTAAGGACATTGCGGTCCATTGTTAGTTTTAAGACATCTCGGTCAAGGTTAAGGACGTCGTAGTCCATGGGTTTGAGGACCCCACAGTCCATTGTTAGTTTTAAGACATCTCGGTCAAGGTTAAGGACGTCGTAGTCCATGGGTTTAAGGACTCCACAGTCCGCTGTGCTCTGGATGCTTCACACGGGTTCACTGCCGTGCTTGGCGAGGACCAGGCTCCGCTCTGGACGTTTTCCACGGGGTCAAAGAGTGACATTATCCGCGTTCCACGTAACCAGGAATTTGCATTAGACATGAGTTTAAGGACCCCACAGTCCATATCAATGTGTGGTCGTCGGGACCCGTTACCTCTTTGAAGACATTGAGGGATTACAATGCCAAGTATCAAAGGAGTGACGAGATGTACCCTAGAACCGGAGTGGATTAAATAGTCCTTGGCCCAATTTGGGGTCAAGACGAATTAATTATGTTATGAGTCCATTGGACCAGTTAATCACCAATTGAGGACTTATGGCCATCTTGGGCTAAGTCCAATCAGGAGAGGCTTTGCCTCTATCCGTTTAGGCCAATTGGGCCAAAGCATAGTGTTAAACACTACAGAGCAGTCAGTGTTGAACACTGGGAATGGGGTTGACAAGTTAGTGTTTAACACTAAGAGATAATTGGTGTTAAACACCAGCAACAAGGCTTTTCAAATTAGTGTTAAACACTAAAACAGATCAGTGTTGAACACTGCAGATGAAGCTTTTTATTTAGTGTTGAACACTAAGGCCCAACAGTATTTTAACACTGGGTTCGAGAGTTTTAATTTAGTGTTAAACACTAAGGCAAGAGGGGTCACGTGGCAGCACGTGAGAGCGCCCTCCCTTTATTTATTATGAGATTATCGTGTCTTTCAGAGCATCACGTGCCATCACGTGATGAGCATTCAAATGCCTATGTGTTAGAGCTTCTGCCGAGGGTCACGTGGGTCACGTGGGGTGCTGCCTCAAAGAGGCTTTCTGTAGATCTCTTGGGGGTCACGTGATGACACGTGACCCTGCCTCCATGTATTTTGTTTAGAGGCTTTGTTAATCTTTTTTCAGGAATTAAATTCCTCGAACTGTAAATTTCAGAGGAATTAAATTCCTACTTCCTTTCGAAGACTTTGTTTTCTGGAATAGAGTTTAACTCTGAATTTTCTGTAGGAATTAAATTCCTCATATACGTGAAGGGCTGAATAGGGTTAAACCCTAATAAAAGTTTTTAAGGAGTTTAAACTTCCATCCTCTGTTAAATTATGATTAAGGGAATTAAATTCCCGCTGTTTCAACAGAACTAGGTTCTTAATTAGGGTTAAACCCTGTTTCTTTTTTGTTCTGAAGGAATTAAATTCCCATGATATATGGTCAAGCCCTTACTTTTATTTTAAAGGAATTAAATTCCTATAGTTCTGTGAGAATTAAATTCTCGTGCTTGTATTCCTTCTCCATGTTTTGGATCTGCATGGCAGGATCTCAACCCATTGAGAATTAAATTCTCAACCTTAAGGGGAGATGTGCACTTTGCAGATCCTCTATCAAAGAGAGAAGAAATATGTTCTTCTGTTTTTACATTATCAGAGTTAAACTCTGTTGAGAATTAAATTCTCTTTCTTTCAAAAGGCCTTCCCTTTCTTACCTAGGGTTTTTTGCAGAAGATCCGAGTCTTTTCAAAGTATCAAAGCTCTCCTCCTTTTCTTTTCCTTTTCTGCGTATCTCTTTTTTCTCTGTGTCTCTTGGCTCCTATTTATAGGAGAAGCAGCCAAATCAATCAGTTTTTGACGAATCTTCATTAAGAGATTTGATTTACATCCATTATTCGTTTTGGACCTTCGGATTGTTAGGTGAATTTTATTCACCATTGGATTTTAAATCCAGAGATTCTCCTTTGTTATTTTGGTTAGATTTAAAGGGGAAATCTTTCCAAACCCGAGATTTTCCCATAGATAGATGATATTTCATCACCTCTGAATCTTTAATTTGATTGGTTCCAGATAGTTGCTTTCCTTTGGAAAGATTTGAATTTCCTTCAGAATTTAATTCTGTTAACACAATGGGCTTTGAAAGCCGGTCACGTGTGACCACGTGACCCATGGTCACGTGTGGGCACGTGACCCCCTTTGGAATGAGCCTTTTCCTTTCTTTTGCGCTCTGTCTTCTGATCGTTGCTTAAGCGTCACGTGCCACCACGTGACTCCTGGTCACGTGTGAGCACGTGACCCTTGTTTGAACTCTCTTTCCTTGGTTCGTCTGGAGAATGAGTTTGCTGTCTTGAACGTCACGTGCCAACACGTGACCCTGGTCACGTGGGGACACGTGACCTCTTCTGAAGCCTTTTCTTGACTTGATCAGAGAACTTGCGTGCCTTTGACGCTTGCATTTAAATGTCACGTGTCGCCATGTGACCCTGGTCACGTGGGAGCACGTGACTCTTTATGAAGCCCATTTTCTTCAGCGTAGTCAGGAAACTGAACTTGACTTGATGATGCCTTTTAGGTGTCACGTGCCAGCACGTGACCCCTTTTTGAAGCTTTTCCCAGAAGCTTTCCTGATTTTAAATCAGGAAACAAATGCCCCCACAGCGTTGTTCTCACGTGTCTGCACGTGAGTGCAACGCTGTCACCTCTTGTGACCGTTGGATTCCTCTAGGGATCTGGGGAGACGAAGCGTTTTCATTGTCTTCTATAAATACCTTTGTCTCTTCATAAGAGCCTTCACTTTGTTCATCTTCTTCTTCTGAGAACTTTTTCTGAGAATTTAATTCTCTTCTTCCAGAGCTTAGTTCTCTGTTTTGAAACAATCTTCAGAGTTTAACTCTGTTCAAAAGGAATCCTTTTTCCTCAGGTAATGGTAATCGAAGCACCTTCGTTTTGACAAAACTCTCTGGATTTTAAATCCAGATCGAGGGTTTCACAAAGAAACCATTTTTCTTCAAGTACTTTAACCAAAATATGAGACCACCTGACTTCCCGCAGTAGATCACTTAGGGTTCAGATGATCCCTTAGGGAGATGATGATGGCGGTTCAAACCCATGGAATTTAATTCCATCAAAAAATGTTTTTGGGAATTTAATTCCCTTTTCTTAATAAGGAATTTAATTCCAACGAAGAACTCGATTTCTTCACACAGAGGCTTCCTGGGGTCTCTTGGCCCGAGGTTGTTCTTCCTGCAATTAATGCAATGGGGGCTTTGTAATGATGTCTTTTTGTGTGAATTCACTTCCTTTGATTTTATTGGATCCACTGTAGAGCCCGAGACAGATCCTGTTGGGGGAATGTGCATGGCCATCATTTTTTATTAAATGAGGATATTCCCTTTTGTTTTATTGTAACTGTTTGGTCTCATTATTAATGAGCCGTCATCCGGATTCTGTGGGGCCCATGTGTTTTATAGCCAATGGTCCCAGGAAACTTTGCTATTGCTTTCTCCCACTAGTCTTCATGTTCATGCATGAATAAATATCGCTGACTTTCCTTTTAACGGTTTTCTTTTATTGGATTTCAGGTGCGATGGCTTCTGCTCCACGCTTTCCCTTTTCTCGCTCGGAGGCGGCTTTTCCTCAGTCACCGTCTGATGAGGAAGCGATGGCGATGATTCGGGCTCATGACCCGAACTGCACCAACCTTCTTCAGTGGGGGTCTTGGTATAGTCAGATTATTCAGGGTCGTCGGAGTTTTCTCTGCGCGGTGCCAACGGAGCCTACTTTCCCCTTTTTACCGATGGATCCTCCAAGGACAGCTTTTGCTGTGGAAATGCCCAACTGGACTCCAACGGGGAGGATTGAGCCTTCGACGACCGGTATCCCGAACCATCCGATTCCAGCCATAGACATCCTGGGGCGGCGTATCTGCCAGGGTGAGGCCCACCCGTAGGGGCAAATTTATAAGATAGGGCTCACTCCTAGGCATCCTACGGGCTACCTTCTCTGGGCTCGTTACATCCTTTCTGCTCATCGGGCGCGGTTGCAGAAGGTCGGGCTTTATCAGGCCATATACGCGTCACTCTTTCATTATAAGTCCCCGCATGCCTGGTGGGTTAAGGCATTCTTAAACCAATGGAATCTTCCTACCAACACTTTCATCTTAGGAGATCATGAGGTCTCGATCTCTCTTGCAGAGTTCTATGAAATCTCAGGATTGCCAATCAGGGGCGCACTGTATGAGGAGTTGTTGCCTCCTGACGAGTATGTCTTCGAGCCCGAGTCTGCACCGGTTGACGGCTTGTCTGTTGAGAACGCCGTTCGCCACAAGCGCCCTAGTTTAATTAAGGCCCTAGGCATCTTCGACCGATTATTCACCGAGTCCGAGGAGCAGGGTGTCACTTTCAAGAGCTTCATTTCCTGCTTCCTTCGTGAGGATATCATATCGAAGACTGCTCCGAAGTTTGCTAACATCAGAGACCCCTTTGGATTTGGTCCGAAGAAGCTACCGACTGCTGAATCGGACCTGCCACAATATTATATTCCCATCGTGTCGCCGCTGTCCTTTGAGTCCGTTGCAGCACCCGGTATGGATGAGGAAACATTCTTTGTGGGATTTGTCAGTGTTTGGCTTAGCTGGTTTGATATCCCGATGCATCGCCGCTTCATGAGAGCCTCGGTCATCTACCCGGCTCATCGTATTGCTGAGGGGACACGGTTGGCCATCGGTATCCCGGCCTTGGCGCACCTCTATAATGGATTGGGCACCGCAGCTAATACCTCTACGCCTGGCGTGGACGTGGTAAACTTTTCGCTTCATTATTTCACGTCCTGGATCGAAATGCATGTATTGGGGGCTTTCGCCATGCATCAGAGGCCCTCATTTTACGATGCCTACCCCTTTCCACGACTTATGCGGCTAGTGGATGCTTCTGCCGCCGACCCGACTCAATTCGGGGCTATTCGGGTGCTAATTTCTCCTCATGCCACCGCTGGCGGGTTGGTTTTTACTGATCGAGTCTTGTCTACTCCTTCGGGTCCCGTCCAACAACTCTGGGACCAGTCGAAAGACAACGCACCTTCTCTGAAGCCCCGGGAGGCCACGCATTTGTATGCAATCAGACCGGGTTACTTGGTGTTTCGCCAGGACAATGCGGCTCTTTTCATGCGGTACAATCCGCATCGATTTGCCCGGCAGCTCGGATACGACCAGGGTGTTCCTTTCGAGGCTTTTATGGTCGCCCCGATCCCTTCGCTTGATGCTGTTCGCGATGCCGCTCATCATTTCATGAGGCTGAATACCGGCTCTTATTTTATGGTCCCTGAAGCCGAGTACATGCCTCGATGCGTGGGCGCGTTTACGGGTTGGTATCTTCATCGGGTCAACCCAATCATTCTCGAGGAAAGGAGGGTGCTTCTTGGCCACGATGCCCCTCCTCTGGCTCCTGGGGCTGAGTTACGACCGAGGGTTCCAGTCCGCTTTCCTTTGAGGGAGATTGGCACCGCGCTCATTCCAGGGGAGTCCGGGGTAGACCTTACTCCGATAGCTGGTATGCCTTTGGGTTCTCGCTCACGGGGTAAACGGGCTCCGGTGGTAGCACCCCTGCCGGTGGCGGCGCCGCCCCCCGTGGTGTCGACAATGGCGATATCGTCCTCGGTTGTGGCACCGAGCGATAGTAACAAGGATGAGGGCGCTGAGGGCGACGTGGGCCAGCGCCGCCATAAGGCTTCGCGAGGGAGGAAGCGGTCATCCTCAGCGACCGGCTCCGGGTCTAAACGGCGGAAGAAAGCGGCTACTGCCCCGCTTGATTCTGTAGTGGAGTCTGAGCCTATCCTTGAAGACGAACCATTGGCCCTGCAAGGGTCAGACGCGGGACTTCTCTTCCCGAGTTCAGCTGACGAGGAGGCTGCATAGTTGGCCGAGGCCATACGGCGCTCAAAAGACGCGTCTCATAACGCCAAGGTTCCGAAGAAGTCTTACCCCGCTGTAATTTTCTACGAAGACCCTTCGTGGATTCGGCGGCGATTTATCGGCCCTTTGGAGGAATGGGGGGAAAGGGCTTTGAAGCAGGCCGTTTCGGAAGACGTAGCTGATGCACTCTCTTTGTGGACTGGCGGTCATGAGTCTACGCTTGAACCCCGGCGAGCCCACCTCCTTGAGAAGGAGCAGCGGCTTGAAGAAGCCATATTGAGGGCTTCTTTGCGTATAGGTACGTTGTGCTTCCTTTGTAGTCTCTCCGATTATTTATGCCTGTGCATATACATCATTATTCTTATTTGGATCATGCAGAATCTTCGACGCTGGGGGAGCTTCCTACGGGCCTATTAAAGCTAAAGCCCGCCGAAACTCCCAATGAAGCCTTGCTGGATGTGGAGGGGGCTGACGAGGCTGCCCCTCTTATGGTGGAACTTCCAGCGGCGGTTCTTGGCCAGGGCGTGCTTGCCCCTTTGGAGGAGGCTCCTTTGGAGGCCGACGCCCCAATGACTCCTACTGCGAGCGGCCCAAAGGCTGGGAGCGAGGTAGTCGGGATTACTCTCCCTTTGTTGGAGCCTGAGGTCATGGCGGAGAACGTTGAAGCTGCTATCCCCCCGGCTCAGAATGGGAGGACTGTTGAAGGTATTCCTCTGTGTTTTAATTTAGCAACCCCTTCATAGTCTGAACTCTTTTATCTTTCTCAGAATTGCGCGGTTTGGCGGCCATGATCGCGGATCTGTCGCCTCGACAGTCATTTCAGCGTTTATTGGAGATGGCAGCTCTGCAGGCGATCTCCCCTCAGCGCATTGTCCTTTCGTCTGGGCAAGGTTGGTGTCGTCCACCCCTTCTCATAGCATCATCGTTATTTTTTGTACTGACATTGACGTTTTCTGTAGTTCTGGAAGCCGATGACGAGGTCGAGATTCTCGAAGGGCCAGGGGAGCCTTCAGCTCCTACTTGCACGACTGTCGGTGAGTGACATTTCATCGCACTCTCACTCGTTCCTTGCTTAAGCATTTTGTTGATGTCTTTTAAATTTGAACAGCTCTGCCAGTCTCCACGGCGTTTGAGTCGCGCATCATGATGCCACCCGGCCCTTATGCCTTGCGGGCTTCAGAACGCTTGGCCCAATTAAGCCTCGTCTCCTTGTCGTCTCTGATCGAGGAGCTTCGTGCTGGCAGCACGACCACGGCTGAAGCATTCGCTGCCGAGGCTAACGGTTCTCTTCCTTTTCTTGCCACCTACCACGGTGAAGAGGTGGTGCGAGTCTGGGTGGAGTTCTGCCGGCGCGTGGAGGCTTGCCTGCACACTCTCGAGTGTTCTCGCCTTTCCTCGGAGACCGTGGCTGCAAAGGCGGAGTTACGAGGGTTGATAGCACGGTGCGCGGCCAATATGACGTCATGTGAGAAGAGGCTCGGTCGCAAGTTCTCGGAAAGGGAGTTAGCCTCCAAGGCGCTGAGCGAGCTTCAAGCCAATCTCACAGCCAGGGCCAACAAAGCGTATGAACTCTGGCGGGTGCTTCAGGAGTCCATCAAAGAGGTGGTGGCTCTCGACAAAGCTGCCACGTTCACTCGTGAGAGGGTTGAGGCTCATAAGGCCACTGAGAAAGAGCTTGAAGCCCGGCTTGCTTCATATCAGGCCCAGCAAGCTCAAGCGGAGGCTCGTCTTTTAGAGATCTTGCGTCATGAAGCCGTGGCTCAGCAAAAGCAGGATGAGCTGGCCAAGCTGCTGAATCGCCCGCCGGCTTGAGACATTTGTATCTTTTCCTTCCTTTTTGTACATACTCATGGATGAGAGTATTTTCTTTTTGTTTCTTCCATAAATTGTACTTTATACCCGTTTTGGTTTATGAATAAAAGATACATTTTTCTTCTAAATGGTGTGTCTCCTTTTCATTGAATGTATTCTGCGGATATTCTATCTTGATCTCCTTGCAGGACAGCAATGGCTCAGGACTCAGGGTTAAGATCTGCTCCCTAAGACTTTTGCTTTTTACGAGCCACAAGGGTCTCATGAGGAGTTTTTCTCCCTACAGGTCGTGAGGATCCCATAGGTGTGAGTTCTTCTTAAAGATCGTGAGGATCCTTAAGCGGGTTTTCCCTTGAGGGTCGTAAGGATCTCACAAGAGAGTTTTTTCTTCCTTACAGGTCGGGAGGGCCTGCAAGTGCCGGATGTGATCACCCTTATCCGTATTTCACGGAGTCAGGGATCTCTCAAGGTATCGTAGTTTAAAGACGTCACGGTCAAGGTTAAGGACCTCATAGTCCGTTGGTTTAGGGACTCCACAGTCCGGTGTTTGGTTGCAGGGACCCGTCACCTCTTTGAAGACGTTGAGGAATTACAACGCCAGGCATCAAAGGAGTGAAGAGATGTACCCTTAAACCAAGGCAAAATCTGTAGGGAATCGGGGTGGTTGATCGTTAGTTTTACGACATCACGGTCGAGGTTAAGGACGTCATAGTCCGTGGATTTTAAGGACTCCATAGTCCTGTATTTGCTCTGGATGCTTCACACGGGTTCACTGCCGTGCTTGGCGAGGACCAGGCTCCGCTCTGGACGTTTTCCACGGGGTCAAAGAGTGACATTATCCGCGTTCCACGTAACCAGGAATTTTGCACTAGATGCTTCACACGGGTTCACTGCCGCGTTAGGCGAGGACTAGGCTCCGCTCTGGATGCTTCGCACGGGTTCACTACCATGCTCTGCGAGGACCAGGATCCGCTCTGGACGTTTTCCACGGGGTCAAAGAGTGACATTATCCGCGTTCCACGTAACCAGGAATTTTGCACTAGATGCTTCACACGGGTTCACTGCCGCGTTAGGCGAGGACTAGGCTCCGCTCTGGAAGCTTCACACGGGCTTACTGCCGTGTTCTGCGAGGACCAGGATCCGCTCTGGACGTTTTCCACGGGGTCAAAGAGTGACATTATCCGCGTTCCACGTGACCAGGAATTTTGCACTAGATGCTTCACACGGGTTCACTGCCGCGTTAGGCGAGGACTAGGCTCCGCTCTGGATGCTTCGCACGGGTTCACTGCCATGCTCTGCGAGGACCAGGATCCGCTCTGGACGTTTTCCACGGGGTCAAAGAGTGACATTATCCACGTTCCACATGACCAGGAATTTTGCACTAGATGCTTCACACGGGTTCACTGCCGCGTTAGGCGAGGACTAGGCTCCGCTCTGGATGCTTCGCATGGGTTCACTGCCATGCTCTGCGAGGACCAGGATCCGCTCTGGACGTTTTCCACGGGGTCAAAGAGTGACATTATCCGCGTTCCACGTGACCAGGAATTTTGCACTAGATGCTTCACACGGGTTCACTGCCGCGTTAGGCGAGGACTAGGCTCCGCTCTTGATGCTTCGCATGGGTTCACTGCCATGCTCTGCGAGGACCAGGATCCGCTCTGGACGCTTTCCACGGGGTCAAAGAGTGACATTATCCGCGTTCCACGTGACCAGGAATTTTGCTGATTGTATCCGTATTTCACGGGATGAAGGTTTGACTGTTGGCGATATGTATACCACCGAGCCATGGAACTGGGAGTTGCCGCTGTTCCGCTTAGCTTGAAGTTGTGCCCGTTGTTACGAGACGAGTATTGGGATGATCTTTAGGCTATCTGTGAACCGTTGAGATTTGGCTTCTTGTTATGATGAAACCTGGGGGAGGAGTATGATCCCTTCTTTGTTTGCGCCCCTGGATTGTATACAGGGATTGTTGTAGCATCACCTGTAGGGCAAAAAGGTTTCATTTTTCCATCATTTCTTTTATTCTTTCCGCGATGCTCTATCATTTCAGCTTTTTATATCGCGAAGGTCGCGATTGCCCAATCATTTCGGCTATTTTTCGCGGTGCCCAATCATTTCGGCTATTTGTTTTATTTTTACTCGCTGCTTTTTTATTGCGAGTTGCCCCATCATTTCGGCTATTTTTCATGCATACATTTTTACTTGCTGCTTTTTATTGCAAGTTGCCCCATCATTTCGGCTATTTCGTAGGCATGTGTGGCTTGCTAGCTTTTTCGCCGCAAGCTCGGATTTTGGACACCGATTTCGGCCTCAGCATCGTTGCAATTGGGATGTTGCCAGGAGCGAATCATCATTTGCCTCTGTCGATGTTGAACAAAGGTGGCTTAGCAAACGGGGTTAAGGTCCTGTCGACTAAGGCTTTTGACTTCATGAGCCGTAAGGGTCTCACAAAGGTATTTCTCCCTACAAGTCGTGAGGATCTTGCAGGTGTATTTTCTCCTTAGGGATCGTGAGGATTCCTAAGTGTATGTTCCTCTGTAAGTCGTAAGGATCCTACAAGAGGGTTTTCTCCTTATGGGTCGAGAGGACCTACAAGGGTTGGACTTTGCTGGGGAAATGTTTATTCGTGCCCGTGGATTGTATACAAGGGTCAGTATTGAGCCTCTTGTAGGGCAATATCGGAGGTTGTGGAGGATTTGCTTAAGAACAGGTTCAGGTTTCTGTAACTTAAGACTTTCAAATCTCATGAGCCGTGAGGGTCCCATAAGAGAATTCTCCTTATGAGTCGTGAGGATCTCGTAAGTGTATTTTCTCCTTAGGAATCGTGAGGATCCCTAAGTGTGCTGCTCCTTTGTGAGTCGTAAGGATCTCACGCAGGTGGTTTCTCCTTACAAGGTCGAGAGGACTCTGTAAGTGTCCTTTAACGAGGTTGCGCCCTTTCGGGTTTTCACAAACACTCGCCGGTAGTCCTGCTGTTTTTACTCACGGAGCCCTTTCGGGTTTTCATCCGTGCCCGTTTTGCTTATAGACATACCGTTTTTTTTTTATTTATATCATTTTTACTCTTCTCTTTTTTTTTACAAGGTCGCGCCCTTTCGGGTTTTCACGAACACTTGCCGGCAGCCCTGCTGTTTTTACTCACGGAGCCCTTTTCGGGTTTTCATCCGTGCCCATTTTGCTTATGGACATACCGTTTTTTTTTTTTTATCATTTTTTTTATCTCCTTTTTTTTTATCCATCTCGTCAGCCTAAGGATGCTGCGGTAGTAGTTTTAGGGACGTTTCGGTCCGTCGTTAGTTTAAGGACGTTTCGGTCCGTCGTTAGTTTAAGGACGTTTCGGTCCGTTGATAGTTTAAGGACGTTTCGGTCCGTCGATAGTTTAAGGACGTTTCGGTCCGTCGTTATAGGAAGGCCGGCTGCTGCTTGTAAAGTCTGAGCCTAGGAAAATAGTGAGCGGACATAGTCGTCGTCATCCATCATTGACCTAGGCTGCAGCTTATTAAGCGTGGTATTTCTTCAAGAAGCGGCCGTTTATTGGCCTGAAAGGCCTTTCACCGTGCATGTCCATGAGTAGGTAGGCTCCACCCTGGTAGACCTTGTCTATGATGTACGGGCCTTCATAGTTTGGCTCAAATTTTCCCCGCTTGGCACGATTGGGGATCATAGGTCTTTTGACCACTAGTACGAGTTCGCCTTGGCGGAATGTCCTCGGCCTGGTCAATCTTTCGTACGAGCGCGTCATCTTTGCTTTGTAGGCTTCTAGATGTTGTTGCGCTATGAGCCGGGTTTCATCGAGGGCATCAAGCTCCTCAAGCCGAAGGTGAGCATTTTCTTCGTTTGTCAGCTCGTGGTGGACTGCTACTCGTAGGGAGGGTAACTCTATCTCGAGGGGGAGCACTGCTTCTGTCCCAAATACCAACGCGTACGGCGTTGTGTTTGTGGCCGTCTTGAATGTAGTTCAATAAGCCCAAAGGGCTTCTTGCAGCCTTTCGTGCCAGTCTCTCTTATTCCTGGAGACGGTCTTTTTTATGATCTTCGTCAAGGTCTTATTGAAAGCCTCGGCCAGACCGTTAGCTCGTGGATTGTAAACTGAAGAATATCTCCAGTCTATATTGTGCTGCTGTGCGAAGCGGCTAATCTTATGGCTTCGGTAGGCCGGCCCGTTATCGGAGATAATCCGCCGTGGAGTTCCGAACCGATAGATGACGTGCGTCTTGAAGAAATGGAGGATATTCTCCGTCTTCACTTCCCTCAGTGGTACTGCTTCTGCCCATTTGGAGAAGTAATCAGTTGTCGCCAGAATAAAACGGTGTCCCCGGGATGATGCTGGCTCAATGGGGCCGACTATGTCAGTCCCCCATATTTCGAATGGCCAACTAGCCAGCGTCGGGTGCAGTGGATTCGGATGTTGGTGGATGAAGTCTCCATGGATCTGGCATGAGTGGCATTGCTTCGCATACTCGAGGCAGTCCTGGATCATCGTGGGCCAGTAATAACCCATCCGTTTAATTTTTAACTTCATCTTTGGGCCTGCTTGGTGAGAACCGCAAAGTCCATCATGAACTTCCTGAATGACTCTTTCTGCCTCGTCAGGTCCTAAGCATCTCAGCCATAGAGAATCAAATGATCTCTTGTATAGAATGTCGTTGACAAAAGCGAAAGATAAAGCTCGTTTCATGAGCTGATGCCTTGAGGACGCTTCTTCGAGCATTCGGCGGGATTTAAAGTAGTCTATGAAGACTTCCCTCCAGTCCTCGGCCTTCTCATGGTCTTTTATTTGTAGGGTCATCTGCTCAGTCGTTCCTTTTTTTCCGCATGATTCCGGAGATATTTCTGCCGGGGCGAGCACTCGGCGGCTTTGTACCACGATTCTGACGTCGTCGAGGTTCTCGTCAGCCAGTTCTTTAGCAAGTTTAGCCAACGTGTCTGCTTTGCTGTTTTCCGCGCGCGGTATGTTCTCCAAAGTATAGGAGGGAATTTAGGTCAATAGTTGCTGCACCCTTTCGCCGTACTTTACCAACTCCGGCTTGCACGTTTGGTAGTCACCGTTTACTTGACTGACGACCAGCTGAGAATCCCCGTATATGAGGAGGTCCTCAATTCCCATGTCGATGGCGATCTCGAGGCCTGCTATCAGGGCTTCGTATTCGGCTTCATTGTTTGTCCTCGGCTCTGTTAAGGAGAAGGCGAAGCGCATTATCCCTCCTTGTGGAGTTGCAAAGATGAGGCCTATCCCTGATTTGATCATTGGGATACCTTGTTTCTGTTTCTTTATGGAGGACGCTCCATCGAAATAGAGTTCCCATCGGGTGCTTCCGCCGCTAATCGCATCAAATGCATGCTCGTCCGGCAAATCGCAATTCAGAGGAGAATTGGCCGGTATCGGGTGCTCGGCGAGGAAGTCGGCAATGGCCTGGCCTTTCACTGCCTTGAGAGGTTGATATGTTATCGAGAACTCCATCAAGAGCAGGGCCCACTTAGCGAGTCGTCCCGTCAATATGGCTTTCGACATCAAATATTTGAGAGGGTCCACCTTCGAAATAAGACGGACTTCATGTGCTAATGCGTAATGTCTAAGCTTTGTTATTGCGAAGATCAATGTCAAGCAGTGCTTTTCAATGGGGGAATAGTTGCTTTCTGCCCCCAGTAGAACTCGACTTAAGTAGTAGAGTGCTCTTTCTTTCCCCTGGTCGTTCTCTTGTGCCCATAATGCGCCCAAAGAACCTTCGAGGGCGGTCGTATAAAGAATGAGAGGCTTTCCCTTCACCGGCGCGGCCAACACCGGAGGGCTCTGCAGGTATTGCTTGATCTCGTCTAGTGCACCTTGACATTTGTGATCCCAAACGAATGGGGTTCCCTTTTTCATCAGGTGGCTGTAAGGACGGTATTTGCCCGAAAGATTAGCGATAAACCCCCGGATGTATGCGAGCTTCCCTTGGAGAGACCGCAGCTGCTTGAGCGTTCTTGGCGGAGGCATTTCCATGATCGCTTTAATCTTTGACGGATCTATTTCAATACCTCGGTGTCGAATGATGAATCCCAGAAATTTGCCCGAGGAGACTCCAAACGCGCATTTGAGGGCATTCATTTTCAAATTATATTGCCGAAGGCGTTGAAATACAGTCTCCAGATGCTTTAAATGCTCCTCGTACGACATGCTCTTTACAACGAGGTCATCGATATAGCACTCGACGATGTCATGTATGAGATCGTCAAAGATCTTTGTCATGGCCCTTTGATAGGTAGCGCCAGCGTTCTTTAGGCCAAAGGGCATAACCCTGTAGCAAAATATACCCAAAGGGGTGCGGAAAGCGGTATGCTTCTGGTCTTCGGGATGCATCTTTATCTGATTGTATCCTGATGAACCGTCCATAAAGGAGAAAACCTCGTGAGTGGACATGTTATCTATCATTAGCTCGGTTACCGGCACCGGGAAATCATCCTTTGGACAGGCTTTATTGAGATCCCTGAAATCCACGCATATGCGTACCGTCCCATTCTTCTTCATTACCGGGACGATATTGGCAATCCAGTCGGGATATTGGACTTCTTGGATAAATCCAGAATCGATCAACTTCTTGACTTCGGCGTTGATGCTCATTTCAAGCTCGAGTCGCATCCTCCTTGGCGCCTGCTTGACTGGCTTGATATCTGGGGATATTGCTAATCTATGCACAGCAATCTCCGGATCCAATCCTGGCATCTCGGAGTAGTTCCACGCGAAGCAGTCTTTATGCCGTAGAAGCACGTTCTTTAACGCAGCCACCTTTTCTTCGGATAATAGCTCGCTGACAAATGTCGGTCGCGGGTCGTCTGCCGATCCCAACTCAATCTTCTTGAGGTTATCTGCAGTAGTATGTATACCATCTTCCAGTTCTTTTGGAGCGGGCGAAAATTCCGAGATCACCTCATCATCGCTGTTCTCAAAGCACCGGTAAAGGTCATCTACGTTCTCGGGCTCTTCCCCTAATATCGTAATCGTATAACAAGAGCGAACCCGCTCCGTGGACTGAGGTGGACCCGGTTCTGCTCTTGCGGCCTTGGGCTCATGCTTTCGCGGCGGCGTTACCTTCCAGCCGTCGGATAAAGCGAATCTACCCCGTCGGTACTGGTCCTCGACCCAGTTCTTGAAGGTGAAGCAGTCTTCGGTAGGATGTCCTATGGTTCGGTGATAAGAGCAATAACTCGGATGAGAGACCTTGCTAGCTTGCTCAGGATGTCTAGACTCTGGAAGCGTGATCATTTGATGTTTTATAGCGAGGTTGAGTAATCTCTCCGTCTTGTCTCGGGGGAAGGAATACGCTCGACTCATCTTCTTCACGAGGGACAAACCTGAGCCGCTTTTTGATTTATTTTCGTCTCTGCGTCGGGCCTTTCGTACAACGGATTGACGAAGATAAGCGTCTTTGTCTTTTGCAGCACGTTGAGATAGACGTTGCGTCCTGGCCTTCTTGTAGATGGCCATCTCGCGGTTGTGGTCTTCCTGAGCTCTCCGACCCATTTTCCTGATAGGCTTGTTCGTTCGTTCTTCAAACGACGGACTCGGTGCTTCGATCGCGGGGTCTAGTTTTAATGAAGGGTTGGCATCTCCTGACAGGGCGTCCTCTTCTTCATCAAAGGTATATATAGGGTAGCTGCTGTGAGTCCGTTCCCGTTTTCCAGCTCTTGCGTATCCAAGCCCGGGTGTTTCCATCTTCCCGTTGGGCAACTTGCGTTGAGTCCCGGGGACATCCCAAATCTTGTTGTAGAACCGAGCCTGCCGAACAGCCTGTTTTAAGGGTACTCCTTGGCGCTTCAATAGCTTCTTTAATCCATCCGTATAGTATCTGGGCAGACGGATGGGTTGGAGCCTGTCGAGCGTAGTATCTGCGCCATGCCAGATCTCTTTCTCTATTTTCGACTCTGAGGATCGGTAAAATAGGATCACCTTCTCGCCCCTTCGCCTGGGAGGGACGTAAAATGTTTGCAGGTCCTGCACATCGTGAGCCTGAAGCGCGTCGAGATCCTTGTAGTTTTCTCGCGGTACCATGGTGATTTGCAAACTATGGTCATCGCCAGGGGGTGCTTGTATTGACAACCGATTGGAGAACACAGCATTAACTTCATCTTCTGAATCACTTCCGAAGACCAACACGGGGGCGGGTGTCCCCAGGTTGTTGCGTTGAGATGGCCCTGCATAAACTATCTCTTCCTCTTCTTCGGTATCGCTCCCGAAAATAGGGATGGTGGCGGCGGTTTTGTTTTCCGGATTGCGACACCTTTCTGTATCCTCGAAATCTGGCAAAAAGTATTTCGCATCTTCGTATTTACGGACTTCGTTCACGGAAAATGGGTTTAACTCACCTGTTACGGTATACTCGAAACCATCCTTGAAGTACTTCATACACTGATGTTGTGTAGAAGGGATGATATTGTACTCGTGTAGCCAAGGACGGCCGAGCAAGGCGTTGTAGCAGGTCTTGGCGTCGATGACATGGAATTTGATGTCTGTGACGAGAAGTCCGAAGCGTAATGTTAGTATCACGGATCCGAGAGTCCGTGACGATTGTGAATCGAAACCGGAGATAGTAATTTTGTCACGAGCGAGGTGTTGCACACTCATGCAGATTTCCTTCAACACCCGAACATTAAGGAGATTGACGGAGGATCCATTATCCACCAGGATCTTGCCTATCTTGACATCATGGCAGTATCCGGAGACATATAGGGGACGGTTGTGGTCGCACGTCCCGAGAAGGAGGTCTTCATCACCGAAAGTGACGTCGGCCGTATGCACTTCCTCCAGTTCATCCTTCATCTTTTCAGTGGCGAGGAAGGCTTGGAATTGCTCGGGTTCTTGTAACGCCTTAATTAGTGAGTCTCGCGCTTCTTTCGATAATAGGAGGGCATCGAGAATGCTAAGCTGAGAAGGTAGCTTCCTTAGGTGCGCGAGGATGTTATAGTCCACTTTACTCTTCCTAGGAGGGTCTTTGGTAGCCAGCTCTTTCGTGACTTGGTCATCTAAAGTGATATCTTCAGTGACCTTTTCCTTTCCCTTATCCTTTCTATTCCCGGGCCCGAGATTCTTTTCTGGGAGTATGCGATTGCGCAGCTGAATGTTCTCGCAGATCTCCGATTCGTCCTCTTTCCCCAAAACAGATTCTTTAAAGAGAGGGCCCAGAGCCATTTCTTCATCAGAGTCGCTCCCAAAGGTGAGAACTTGTGACCCCCTGGCGTTAACCATGCAACAGTTGCCAGTCGTTCTGTTGTGCCCATCGACAGTACTTCTTTGCTCCCGACGGATTTTGCGTTTCATGCGCTTAACATGTTGCCGACGAGCGACATATCCTTGCCACCATATCTTAAAGGCGTCGCACTCCTCCGTGGGGTGTGAGACTTTCCGGTGATATGCGCAATAGTCAGGGTGCCTCTCCACCCCATCGTGTGTGTTTCCTTCCGAGGGTGGTAGCTTCATCCCCATTGACATGGCTTTGGCAAACCTTTTTCTCGTCTTGAATATCTTCTTGTCTACTTCGGATACCTCTCGCTCTGGCGGAGGTAGTTCAACTCTTCCGTTCGGTCGCCCGCATTTGGCTCTTTCCGACGTGGTCATCTCACGCTCCTGGTCCGCTTTACATTTTAGACGAATCTCGTCTAGAAAAGCGTCGATCATTTCATCTGTTGGCCATGCGCGTTCTGGTACAGGCTCTGCCTCTAGTTTCCTAATGCCAGGAGTTTTCCCATCATCGGTAAACGAGTGGGAGATTACATTACAACTCGCCACATATCCTTCGGATTCATCCGACGAGCTTTCTCCATCATCTTCCTCTTGAAAGATGTGGTTGAGGAACTCTTGCAGTGTGACAGGAGTTCGCGCCTTTTGATTGTATTCTTCCAGCGCGTCGATTTGCTTCTGCAAGTTCGTGTGCTCGTTTTCAAGCTTCACGGGCTTCTTGGATTTCCTCTTCTTTTTCTTCGAGGATTTCGACGGTTGGGCGTGAGTATTTGGGCCCTTATCGCGAATCTTCGTAATTGGGCGGGGCTTCAACATTCCTTTGATAATTTGAGGTTCAAGAGGGTCCTTCCATTCGATCGCAGGGCACGCATGAAGGTCTCTCAGCATTCTTTTGGTTTTAGTTGATAGCACGACCTCCCATGGAGCTTCTTCAATAAAAGAACATGTTGCCCCCGGTGTATCCGCTTTCCTAGGAGCATGCGGCTGTGGTGGGTTCACCTTCCACTTTTCGGACAGTACAAACTTCCCCTGGAGGTACTGGTCTTCAATCCATCCTTTGAAGATGAAGCAATCTTCAATCGGATGGCCTACCGTCTGATGGTAAGGGCAATAGTTAGGGTTATTCACCTCGGTGGGTTGCGGCGGTCGCCTTGGATTTGGCAGGTTTATAAGTCTGTTGCGTATTGCCAGCTCGAATAGCCGTTTCGTCTTGTCCCGTGGGAACGAGTAGGGACGCTTCATCTTCTCATTATAATACCGACGCCTTTCCTCCAGTTGGTCTGCCGGTTTCGGGGCGTTAGGTTGCTGTTGGGCGTTCGCAACAAAGGTTGCCCTTCCTTTACCCTTGTCATTCCGAGGTTCCGACTTCGGTGTAGGTGGTCTATGACCCATCTGGTCCATCTGAGCCAACTTGTCGATCAGAGCCTGGAATGTGGTTGGCTTAAAGAACATCATAAACTGGGAGATAGTTGCGTGAGGGTCTAGAGTTCCCACGAACATGCCCACCGCAGGTGCTTCCTCAATGCGTTGCTCACATCTCGACCACAAGTTCCGCCAGCGTATAGCGTACTGGACCCAGGTTTCGCCCGGTTTTACCCTGGCGTTAATAAGTGCAGTTATTGGAGTGCGTTCGCTGGCACATGCGAATCGCTGAGTAAATAACAACTCCATTTCAGCGAACGTTTTGATAGAATCGTTTGGGAGTTCCGAATACCATTCGAACGCTGTTTCTGATAAGCTGCCCACGAACTGGCGGAGCAACAATTTATCATCACCGCCGGTGTTACCGCAGAGGGCCCGAAACTAGGCGACATGTTGATGGGGATTGCCGGTCCCCTTGTACACGTGGAATTTTGGTATCGTGTAGCCTTGCGGGTATTTGATTTGGTCATACCAGCTCGGATACGGCCGCCCCGTTTTCACGACTTGACCAGCTGCCTCAGTCGCGTGGTGAACCCGGATTTGCTGGGCTATGTAGTCAGCCAAGTCAGCCTTAGAGATTGCCTCCTCCTTGGCCGTTGAGAGGGCTGGTGGTGGATTTGACGTTTCTCCTCGGTCGTCTTCAAGAACGATCGGGGGATCCTCGGCGGGTAAGTCCTGCTGGATCATCATTCCTATCACATCTTGGAAGAGAAGGCCCATCCGTTGTATGTTGGCCGCTTGTTCAGCAGCCTCTTTGTCCCTTTTCTCCAGTGTCCGGCGAAGGAATTCAGCATCGGTTTCTTCCTCCCGGCGTGCGTCTGAGGACGTTTCTGGGTTTTCTTTTGGCCCGGTGAGCGCGGCCATAGCATTCATCATTTCTTGCAGCTTTTGTTGCTGTTCCTGGGCTTTCGTCACGGATCGGGTTAGCGGTCGGTGGCCCGTAGAAGTGCGGCTTTCCTCTTTTCCAGAGGCCATGTAAACAGTGTGCACCACCATGCCCCCAGACTTAGGGCGTCTGGGCTCAGTGCTTTTAGCCGTCGCTGCATGCTGTGGGGTCTTCTCTGGCCTCCTCCTTTTATGAGCCATGGAGGTTGAGGGGGCCGTTGAGGTGGGCGTCCAGACAGCCTTTTGGGGTTTAGCCTGGTGACACGCTTCCGGTTGGATTTTCGGCTTCTTGTGCTGGCGGGAGAAGTTTGGATCGATGATCGAGTCCCGGGCCCGCCGCCAAACCTTATAGATTTTGGAAGACAGCCGTTGAGGAGATCGGGGCTGTTCTGATTTTATTTCCGCAACCTTTTTTAATGGGGGAGGAGACCTCTTCAGCACTGCAGTAGGAGAATTCCTTCGCACCTTGTTTAGCATTTCGAAGCTGTTCCCAGTTGGAACAGCAGCATTAACTTCTTCCACCGGGGCCGATGGAGTAAACCCGGAGGGGGAGTTGCCCCCAGCCTTCCTTACTCGGCGCCAATGGCGACGTCGAGCGTGTCGAGCGGACGGTGTAGGGTCAGCGGTAAGAATGGTTTCGTCTTTCCCCCTGTCTGGGTGGGGGGTCGCAGTTGGTATTAGCCTGTCAAAGACCGATGTCCTTTGGGCAGTAGGAGCGGGAGCGGGAGCCGTCAATCTTGTAAAGACCGACCTTTTGGCCGGAGAAGCCGCCTTGACGATTTCGGGAACAGGAGCAGTCACCTTCTTAGAAGCAGCCTTCTCTGAGATTGTAGGTCCCATGATGGGTTCGAAGGATTTCTGGCCCAATCTAGAGAAGACCGAGGCGTTGACGTTGGGCGACTCGTTGAGAGGAGCCGCGGCAGGGGTAAGACGATCAAAGACCGACTTCTTAAGAGCTTCCGTTGTCAGCACTGGAGCGGTGAAGTTTGTCGGCGGGAGCATGGTCCCAAAGAACAATCCTGTGGTGGCGCGAGTGACCTGTTCCACGGGCATTGTGAATAGCGAGGCAGCTTGGGGTCCGTAGGCTATACCTCCTGGCGAGGCAGAGCGTTGGTTGCGATTGCAGTCTGAGCAGTTGGAGAATTTCACGGAAGTAGAAGCCATCGATCCTTTGCTTTCTGCAATAAGCAAGACGCTAATTCTTAGTATCTTGAAACCCAAGGGCAACCGTTGGTGAATCGCGATTGGTTCGCGAGTCACGACACACGAAGTGTGGAGTGGAAAGAGGAAAAGGTCCCACCGGGCGTGCCAGAATCTGTTCCCCTCCGAAAGACGGCGCGACACCGCGTCTTGCCGGAGATTCGGGGCAGATGCTAATTGGTGCTATCCCTCCACCTCTTCGAAGATGCCAAGTTGATTTATGGCACCACGTATCGAAGGTTTAGACGGATGCGTCCGATGTAGCAGACTTCGTCAGATTCCCCCTCGTTTGAGGGGTTTTTGATTGTGGGGACGCTCTTCCTTGCAGGCGCAAGCCCCTGCAGTTAATTACGCTACCGCATTGCGGTAACAACTTTCTCCTTCTCCAGATGGTCACTTCGTGTCGTGGGTGTCTGTTTTGTATTTTGTTGCCCGTGGATTGTTTACGGAGACTGAGTTATGTCGTCGCCCGTAGGGCGTGGACTAGTCCAAATCCGTATTATCTTAGATTTGGGTTTGGGGGGGGTTTGGTTTGAGGATACGTCAGCCATACTTGAGGCTAAGATCAACTCAAACGTTTGTTAAGGATACGTTAGTCTAACTTTGTGACTAAGATCAACTTAACGGGATCGTTTAGATCCGACAAAAGAGCGTTTGGGCTATAATGTTCCAGTTTAGGGACATAGTGGTCCATGAATGTATGGCCGTCGGGACCCGTCACCTCTCTGACGACGTTGAAAGATTACAACGACGGATGTCAGAGGAGTTCAGGGATGTACCCTCGAGCCAGAGTTAATTGGGGGGATTTATAGTCCACTCTGTTTGAAGGTTTAAGGATACGTTAGCCATCTTTGAGGCTAAGATCAACTTAAACGGGACCGTTTAGATCCGACAAAAGAGCATGCGGGACTCTATTGTTCTAGTTTAAGGACATTACGGTCCATGGGTAGTTTAAGGACATTGCGGTCCGTGGGTAGTTTAAGGACATTGCGGTCCGTTGTTAGTTTTAAGACATCTCGGTCAAGGTTAAGGACGTCGTAGTCCATGGGTTTGAGGACCCCACAGTCCATTGTTAGTTTTAAGACATCTCGGTCAAGGTTAAGGACGTCGTAGTCTATGGGTTTAAGGACTCCACAGTCCGCTGTGCTCTGGATGCTTCACACGGGTTCACTGCCGTGCTTGGCGAGGACCAGGCTCCGCTCTGGACGTTTTCCACGGGGTCAAAGAGTGACATTATCCGCGTTCCACGTAACCAGGAATTTGCATTAGACATGAGTTTAAGGACCCCACAGTCCATATCAATGTGTGGTCGTCGGGACCCGTTACCTCTTTGAAGACATTGAGGGATTACAATGCCAAGTATCAAAGGAGTGACGAGATGTACCCTAGAACCGGAGTGGATTAAATAGTCCTTGGCCCAATTTGGGGTCAAGACGAATTAATTATGTTATGAGTCCATTGGACCAGTTAATCACCAATTGAGGACTTATGGCCATCTTGGGCTAAGTCCAATCAGGAGAGGCTTTGCCTCTATCCGTTTAGGCCAATTGGGCCAAAGCATAGTGTTAAACACTACAGAGCAGTCAGTGTTGAACACTGGGAATGGGGTTGACAAGTTAGTGTTTAACACTAAGAGATAATTGGTGTTAAACACCAGCAACAAGGCTTTTCAAATTAGTGTTAAACACTAAAACAGATCAGTGTTGAACACTGCAGATGAAGCTTTTTATTTAGTGTTGAACACTAAGGCCCAACAGTATTTTAACACTGGGTTCGAGAGTTTTAATTTAGTGTTAAACACTAAGGCAAGAGGGGTCACGTGGCAGCACGTGAGAGCGCCCTCCCTTTATTTATTCTGAGATTATCGTGTCTTTCAGAGCATCACGTGCCATCACGTGATGGGCATTCAAATGCCTATGTGTTAGAGCTTCTGCCGAGGGTCACGTGGGTCACGTGGGGTGCTGCCTCAAAGGGGCTTTCTGTAGATCTCTTGGGGGGTCACGTGATGACACGTGACCCTGCCTCCATGTATTTTGTTTAGAGGCTTTGTTAATCTTTTTTCAGGAATTAAATTCCTCGAACTGTAAATTTCAGAGGAATTAAATTCCTACTTCCTTTCGAAGACTTTGTTTTCTGGAATAGAGTTTAACTCTGAATTTTCTGTAGGAATTAAATTCCTCATATACGTGAAGGGCTGAATAGGGTTAAACCCTAATAAAAGTTTTTAAGGAGTTTAAACTTCCATCCTCTGTTAAATTATGATTAAGGGAATTAAATTCCCGCTGTTTCAACAGAACTAGGTTCTTAATTAGGGTTAAACCCTGTTTCTTTTTTGTTCTGAAGGAATTAAATTCCCATGATATAGGGTCAAGCCCTTACTTTTATTTTAAAGGAATTAAATTCCTATAGTTCTGTGAGAATTAAATTCTCGTGCTTGTATTCCTTCTCCTTGTTTTGGATCTGCATGGCAGGATCTCAACCCATTGAGAATTAAATTCTCAACCTTAAGGGGAGATGTGCACTTTGCAGATCCTCTATCAAAGAGAGAAGAAATATGTTCTTCTGTTTTTACATTATCAGAGTTAAACTCTGTTGAGAATTAAATTCTCTTTCTTTCAAAAGGCCTTCCCTTTCTTACTTAGGGTTTTTTGCAGAAGATCCGAGTCTTTTCAAAGTATCAAAGCTCTCCTCCTTTTCTTTTCCTTTTCTGCGTATCTTTTTTTTCTCTGTGTCTCTTGGCACCTATTTATAGGAGAAGCAGCCAAATCAATCAGTTTTTGACGAATCTTCATTAAGAGATTTGATTTACATCCATTATTCGTTTTGGACCTTCGGATTGTTAGGTGAATTTTATTCACCATTGGATTTTAAATCCAGAGATTCTCCTTTGTTATTTTGGTTAGATTTAAAGGGGAAATCTTTCCAAACCCGAGATTTTCCCATAGATAGATGATATTTCATCACCTCTGAATCTTTAATTTGATTGGTTCCAGATAGTTGCTTTCCTTTGGAAAGATTTGAATTTCCTTCAGAATTTAATTCTGTTAACACAATGGGCTTTGAAAGCCGTTCACGTGTGACCACGTGACCCATGGTCACGTGTGGGCACGTGACCCCCTTTGGAATGAGCCTTTTCCTTTCTTTTGCGCTCTGTCTTCTGATCGTTGCTTAAGCGTCACGTGCCACCACGTGACTCCTGGTCACGTGTGAGCACGTGACCCTTTTTTGAACTCTCTTTCCTTGGTTCGTCTGGAGAACGAGTCTGCCGTCTTGAACGTCACGTGCCAACACGTGACCCTGGTCACGTGGGGACACGTGACCTCTTTTGAAGCCTTTTCTTGACTTGATCAGAGAACTTGCGTGCCTTTGACGCTTGCATTTAAATGTCACGTGTCGCCACGTGACCCTGGTCACGTGGGAGCACGTGACTCTTTCTGAAGCCCATTTTCTTCAGCGTAGTCAGGAAACTGAACTTGACTTGATGATGCCTTTTAGGTGTCACGTGCCAGCACGTGACCCCTTTTTGAAGCTTTTCCCAGAAGCTTTCCTGATTTTAAATCAGGAAACAATCCCAAACATTCACATGGATATCTTTTCTGCCATACTGAGGGGTAAAAAGTGTTTGTTTCTCGACATGCCACCTTTTTAGAAAAGGAATTTCTTACAAAAGAAATTAGTGGCGACCAGGTAGAACTGGAAGAAATTCCGGCTACACAAACTCAAACTGAAGATTTAGTGGAACCAGAGGATTCGGTAGTTCCCAACGAACCTCAGCCACTCCGCCGATCTAGTAGGGTTCCTCACCCACCCGAGAGATACTACGGTTTTCTCATGGATGGTGGGAGCGAGGATTGCATCATGGTTGATGATGACCTAACTAGCTTCGAGTAGGCCATCACGAGTGGGGACTCAGTGAAATGGCTGGATGCAATGCGGTCCGAGATGGAATCCATGTACACCAACAAAGTATGGACTTTGGAAGTTGCTCCTGAAGGGGTAAAACCCATTGGGAGCAAGTGGATCTTCAAGAAAAAACTTGGTGTAGATGAGAAAGTGGAGACTTTCAAAGCTAGGCTTGTTGCAAAAGGTTTTCGTCAAAGACCAGGTGTAGACTATGACGAAACCTTTTCTCCAGTAGCTATGCTTAAATCCATCCGGATCATGCTTGACATCGCTGCATATCATGACTACGAAATCTGGCAAATGGATGTTAAGACCGCCTTTCTAAACGGTGATTTAGAAGTGTGCGTGTACATGACTCAGCCAGAGGGCTTCGTAGATAGTGGGAGCAGCAGGAAGGTTTGCAAGCTGCTTAAATCCATTTATGGATTGAATCAAGCATTGCGGAGTTGGAAAATCTGCTTTGACGTCGTTATCAAAGAGTTTGATTTTGTCAAAAACGTAGATGAACCTTGTATCTACAAGAAGGTGGCAGAGAGTAAGGTTGTCTTCCTCGTATTGTACGTGGACGACATACTCTTGATAGGAAATGACATTCCTATGCTGCAATCGGTGAAGCTCTTTCTATCACAAAGATTCTCAACGAAAGATCTTGGTGATGCCTCCTGCATATTGGGAATTATGATCTATAGAGATAGATCTAAAAGGAAATTGGGATTGTCCCAATCCAGGTACATTGACACTATACTAAAGAGGTTTAGTACGGAAGAGTCCAAACGTGGGTTTTTACCCACGATCTCAGGGCTCACTCTCTCCAAAGAGATGTCTCCCAAGACTGATTTGGAGAGAGCTCGCATGCAAGGGATACCCTATGCTTCGGCAGTAGCCTCTAACATGTACGCGATGCTATGTACCAGACCCGATGTTGCATACACACTAAGTGTAGTGAGTAGGTATCAAGCTGATCCTGGAGAGAGTCACTGGACAGCTGTGAAGAGCATTCTCAAGTACTTACGAAGGACTTAAGAGATGCTCTTGGTGTATGGTAACGGAGAACCCCAAGTGGAGTCCTTTACCGATTCGAGCTTCCATAGTGATAAGGACGACTCTAAGTCGCAGTCGGGTTTTGTCTTTACCCTTTACGGAGGGGCGGTTAGCTGGAAAAGTTCCAAGCAGGAAATCGTGGCAGACTCGACAATGGAGACTGAATATATCGCTGCCAACGATGTTGCCAAAGAGGCTGTCTGGATCAAGAAGTTCATCACTGAACTTGGAGTGGTTCCATCCATTGAGCATCCAATACCTTTGTATTGCGATAACAATGGAGCGGTGGCTTTGGCCAAGGAACCCAGGTCCCATCAGCGATCCAGGCATATTCTGAGGCGGTATCACCCGATCCGGGAGATAGTTGATCGCCGGGAGATCGACGTCAGGAGGGTTGACACGAAGAACAACACTGCGGATCCACTCACGAAGGCCATTCCCCAGATACAGTTTGAGAGACTCTTCGGGATGCTCGGTATGCGATACTATAGCACCTGGCCCTAGTGCAAGTGGGAGATTGTTAGTTGTATGTATGCCCTAGAGGCCAGTATTGTATAGATGATGTATATTATATTGGATGCTTGGACATATATAGAGAGGACTTTCTTGCTCGATATGATAGTATGCTATCTGGTTGCTCTTTACTTTAACATGTATACATGTCTCTTTATACTTTCTTATAGTTACATGTTGGTAAAGCCCTTACGATGTGTACTTGACTACCTGGACTATGATGCAGATCATAGTAGTGGGGACATGGTAGTCCATAAGTACAACCTTCAAGGTCCCTAGTCATGGGTGTATCGAGACGGGGCATCGATATACCAGAGTAGACTAGCGTATACGCTTCTCGACCCATGAGATGGGCGATGGATGATCCCATATCCATTGGTGTTTGACATCAGAGATGGTATACGGGTGCTAAGTGGAGACTGGGTATACTGGACGGACTCGCCGAGAACTCCCAGATGGTATTATACCTCACGTCAGATGGCAATTCTCTGGTGACACTTGTGCAGGTTAGTCTGTAGACCCGAGATCGTCATAGAGTCTTGTGTGATTCCCACTGTGCTTTGATTTCCTCCTTACCACGTCCATGAGGGCGTGCAAAACGGTGGTTTTTGGGTACAGTCCGGAGTCACATGGAGGCAATGAGCGATAGGAGGGGTTTTGTCTCTCCCGGTATTGGGGGTTGATGTTGCGCTATGCTCGATTGGTCGTAACAGGGAAGTCCCTGGCCAGGGCTGATTCAGAGATTTACTGGTAAGTGTTACCAGTAGTTTCTCGACCCGTTATGAGCCTCACATCGGCACGACTTATCGGTTATTGGGGTCTGACGTTTACTACCCCTAGACATGATATGCGACATATCAGACGAGGAGACCGGACTGTACGGGAAGTGTTACCGGCAGGGTTTTACAGGAGTTGGAGCGGGATTGCTTGCTGATCTTCTGATCGCTCAATACCCGGGTAGCCGTTACGTCCAGCTAGTACCGCTGACGGCTTGTGGGTGTGTGATGTGATCATCACCTACTGCCGGCGTATTGACGAGTCTTTAGAGTCCTACATAGAGATTTTTCTGGCTCAGGCAAAACGAAATAGGAGCACGTATGTGATATGTGCGAGACCGAGAATAAATGCGTGTATGTGATACCGTATGCTATTCTCGTGACTTTTTTGTATCGGTAGGTTATATATGATATAGCCGGGTTATCGAATCAAGTGTTGATTCGATAAGTCGATACAATGATTGTTAGCCGGTTATATGAGATATGACCGGATTATTAAGTCAAGTGTTGATTTAGTAATTAAGTGTATAATTGTATATTGGATATACTAATTACATTTACTAACACATGTTCACTTTAGGGTTTTTCTCAATTTCACACATCTTTACTATATATATATATGATATATATATTAAAATGTATTATATATTTGTATCATGGTTGTTGATACACTAGACATGTGTGTATGAGATATACACTATTCTAAGAATTATGGTAGGTTATGTTTATTTAAGATAATTACAAAATTAGTAGAGTTTTGGAATAAGCATGAAGCTTGTAGAAGCTTACTTTGCTTTGACAAAGTCTACTAGCTTTGTCTTTACTTTAGATTCCTTTTAACCCAACCATAATCAAATTAGCTATGGTTATGGCTCTACAAGGGTTAGTATATGATACTCACTCACCATGGTTACCTTTCTCACTTAATCATTATCCTCATTTTCTTTTCATCATCTTCTTCTTCATTGAGCAAGAGAAAAGCTTGCTAGGGTTTGATCTAAAGTGAGAAATAAAGTGAGAAACAAAATTCTAAAGAGAACCCACTTCCTATTTCTCCATCCTCTACTAGATTAGCACTTTAGTATAGGGTGTTTGCTTCACTAATTCTCAAGTTAGTGAAGTGGAAGCTTGAGTCGGAATTCTCTCGACGTGGATCATCTTCGGCCTAGAAGACTTCAAGCAAGGTCGCATCCTTCGCGTCATGAAGCCATGCAAGAGCCCGGGAGAACCTTGATCGCAGCGAAGGGACTTCAACAAGGAGCAAATGAAGTGGAGGACAGATCTACAATGGTTGTATATCGCGTTCTCTTTAGTGTAAAGTTGTTTACTTGCCATTAGTTTCGCCTAAACTCTAGTTAACGATCTTGCTTAGGGTTGTGCGGCACATAAAATTTTAATTTGGGCATGGTCGATGCCTTATAGAGCCTTGTTAGTGTGCCTAGTAACCCTACATCATGGTATCAGAGCCACCCATAAAACTTACACTAGCTAGTTCTAACATGTTTAAAATAACGATCGACCAGATTTTTCAAAAACCGCATTTCAATTCATGGGTTTTCTGTCGATTTTTAAAAGTGCTCGAAAAATCATTTTTATGCTCTCAGAAAATCATGCAGGATTTTTTAAGACGACAGAAGAAAACTGATCACGTGATCCCTCTAAACCACCGCGGAACTGCCGCAAAAACCCCCTATCGGCGGCGGTTCCGCGGCCGTTTTTTGGCCCACGTGAACAAAATTTCTTCCGGGCATCTTATTTTTGTAATTGTGGTTTCTGGCATAATTATTTTTGGGCCCAGTTTTGTTACAGTGTTGGTTTAATCCTTGGGGCCTACTTGTAAAGTTTAGTCGATCCTAATTTTAAAATACGTATTTAGTTATCAGTACTTAGTTTAGATTCTGCGACTGTGAATATCATTTGATTGGTAAATCCGTCTATTTGCTATATGTTCTTTTAGACGGATTTACGAACGTGACATTCGCGTTGATGTTTCCGTGGTTGTGCTGATATTGTGGTTGGATTGTTGTGGTGGATAGCATATGGTACAATATTAGAAATACAGTTTATAATTCATTTGTACATTTGTTATTGCGGGGCGAGCATCCGAGATGTGGACTGCCGTCTTTGCCGGGTTGTATATTATTTTGGGGCACGACCGGGTTGAGGTCAATGTCACCACTTGTATATATTATTTTCATTTTCTGTATTAAGATTACCCTACGGTGGGGTGCACGAATAGCCGGGTTCTAAAAGGCAACAAGTCCGCATCTCATGACGCTGAGACGGAGGGGGCTTCATTCTAGAATTGGCGGGCTATTCGCCGCACTGATAGGGGGAACAGGTTTTCATTGCACAGGCTATCCACACGACCAGGAACGTCGGGTTTTATTTGCGGCTCAAATGAAACCCGGGGCTCCAAGAATATCGACCATTCTGTAATGTGGACTGCGATTCTGTAATGTTGTTTAATATCATGCCTGAGACGAATGTTGTATATACTTATATATATATACTAGTAGATATTGTATATGTTTTGCACCCGCGCTAGTCCAGCCCCCGCTCTGTCGTTAGTTAAGTAACCTAACGGGTGATGACGGGGCCCCATGGCGAATGCGGATGGCATATACGTACATCATATTTTCGTTCTTTTCTGGTGTGATAGGTTACAAATTGATGGGGCCGCATTAATTTTGATTAATGCAAGATAATAAACCTAAAAGATGTTGTTGGAACCAAGCTTTAAAAACTGACATTACAAACGTTCTCTTTTGCTTTGCACAGTGGTATTCAGTTAGGAATATCCAGCACATCATTCGACGAGGCAAGGGCCGAGATCCCTTTACCGGGAGTGACCCCTTGAGTAAAAGTTTGCGTCAACGTAATAACTTCAATATAATCGATTATTTTTTCTTTGCATCGTGGTATTCTATTAGGAATATCTTGCACCTCATTCGACGAGGAAAGAGCCGAGATCCCTTCACAGGGAGTGACCTCTTTAGCAAAGATTTTCGCCACTATATATATTTAAAAATTACTTAGGTTCCTTCAACAATATCAAGTTCATTACGTTAACGAGTTTTTCGCTAAAAACCTAGCCGTAGCCTTCCGTCATTTCGGATAAAAACACATAGTATTCATGCGGTGTTTGTTGGCCAAAGTCAAGGCATCGTGTATGGTAGCTGTATGTTTCTTATCTGTAGCATAGATAAAATGCATTGGATTAGGACATTCGTACCATCTTGTTGGCCAAAGTCAAGGGTGCGTGTGGGTGGGTCTAAATCAATCAGGACAATGACGGGTAGAACTTGACTTGCCCGTTATGATTTGTTCGCCAAAGTCAAGGTCATAAGCGCTTGGGGCAAAAACCACATCGGGAGTTTCAAATATACAAAAAACTTGCAGATTTAGCATACCTTCTGGAGTGTGGTGACTAGAGTGGATTCCATCTAGTGCATCACACAATGATAGTTGGATCCCGATCCCACTGATGAGTAAGATTACTCTCGGGAGATTATCATACTTAACAATCAATGCTATAAACCAAGTATGTGTCTAGAAAGGTGTTAGTGGGGCCACGGCTCCAGGGAAAAGAGGTTATGTAATTAAGGAACTTCGCGAAAGCGTTAGAAAACCTCCCTCGAAGTACCAACACCGGCCTGGCTTAAAGGTTAAGCAAGTATTGTGACGTGCGATTAATCCTGACTAGTTCTTCTTTTAGTGTTTGAAGAAGAATTTGAGGAAACAGAGGGAGCCATCCGGATTATATAAATTTATAACCAATCTAATCTTGCAAGAGCACACGCTGAGTGTTTTCCCTCTCTCTCTCTAGGTATCAACCATTTCACGCCCTAATCAAGATAATAAAATGTATCGCTTGACCGATCCGAATTCTTATTTGGGGCTGGGGAACGTCGGTTCGGCTCTAACTTACGACAACAGTCATAAGTATGTGCATGGGAAAGAGGAAAGTTTGAATTCCTTGATAAACCTATCGAAGAAGAAACATACTGTTGCGTCTTCTTCAGGTGTTCTTGTTATTGAAAACTGTTTTTCGGTCAGTCCTACCTCCTGGGTACTCGATACCGGATCAGGATCTCATATCTGTAATTTATTGCAGGGACTGAGAAAAAGTAGGATGGTTGGACCTGGTGATATGTCCCTCAGAGTAGGGAACGGAGCACAAGTTAATGCTGCGGCCGTCGGTGAATATCACCTTGTGTTGCCAAATGGCAATACTATGATTTTGAACAATTGCTACTATGTACCTTCCATGTTATGCAACATAATATCAGTTTCTTTACTTGATAAAGATGGATATAACTTTGTTCTTGATAGAAATATCATGAACATCTACCTTCATAAGGTATTGGTTACAGAAGGTACACTGTGTAATGGTATCTATGTTCTAAATCAGAATACAGTTCTCAATGTACAAAACACACGCAAGAGGAAAAGTTCAGATACGAACCAATCCTACTTGTGGCATTGTAGACTTGGTCATATCGGAGAGAAAAGACTGAGTAAGTTATATAAAGATGGATATTTGAACACATCGGAATTATCATCTTATGAAACTTGTCAATCCTGTCTCAAAGGAAAGATGACCGAATCTCCCTTCACCGGACACGGAGAAAGAGCAAGAGAGCTCTTGGGACTCATACACAGTGATGTGTGTGGTCCAATGTCTACACATGCGTGGGGTGGGTTCTCGTACTTCATCACATTCACCGACGATCTCTCTAGGTTCGGATATGTGTATCTCATGAAACACAAATCAGAAGATTTTGAGAAATTCAAAGAATTTAGAAGCGAAGTAGAGAACCAGATTGGCAAAAGTATAAGGATCCTCCGATCTGATAGAGGGGGAGAGTACTTAAGTACGGCATTTAGGGATTATCTAAAAGGGAATGGCATTTTCCCTCAGCTTACTCCTCCGTATACACCACAGCACAATTGTGTGTCGGAGCGGAGGAACCGTACCCTATTGCATATGGTTCGCTCCATGATGAGTAATGCCGAGTTACCTCTTTCTTTCTGGGGGTTTGCTCTTGAATCAGCATCATTCATATTGAATAGAGCGCCATCCAAATCAGTGCCTACCACTCCATATGAAGTATGGACTGGGAAGAGACCATGTCTTGATTACATTAAGATATGGGGGTGTCCTGCTTTTGTTAAGAAGCAGAATCCAGATAAACTCGAGACAAGATCTATATTGTGCAAGTTTGTGGGATACCCTAAGCATTCCAAAGGATATCTGTTATACCACACTGAGGAACAGAAGGTGTTAGTATCTCGCCACACTACCTTTTTAGAAAGGGAATTTCTTGCAAAAGAAATTAGTGGGTGTACGGTAGAACTAGAAGAAATTCAGGAACCACAAACTATAGCAGAAGATTTGGAAGAACCCTTAGATTCAGTTATACTCGACGAACCTCAGCCACTCCGCGGATCCAGTAGGATTTCTCATCCGCCCGAGAGATACTACGGTTTTCTCATAGATGGGGATTGAGAGGATTGCATCTTGGAAGAAGATGATCCTACTAGTTTCAAGCAGGCCTTTATTAGTAGGGACTCTGATAAGTGGCCGGATGCTATGCAATCTGAAATGGAGTCCATGTACACCAATAAATTTTGGACCCTAGAAGTTGCTCCACCAGGGGTAAAACCCGTTGGATGCAAATGGATCTACAAGAAGAAACTTGGTGTGGATGGGAAGGTGGAAACCTATAAGGCTAGACTCGTTGCAAAAGGTTTTCGTCAAAGACCAGGAGTGGACTATGACGAAACCTTTTCTCCAGTGGCTATGCTCAAATCCATTAGGATCCTGCTTGCCATTGCTGCCTTCCATGACTATGAGATCTGGCAGATGGACGTAAAAAAGACTTTTTTAAACGGAAGTTTAGAAGAGTGCGTTTATATGGATCAGCTGGAAGGTTTTGTTGACAGTGGGAGCAGCGGAAAGGTGTGCAAGTTGCTCAAATCCATTTATGGATTGAAACAAGTATCGCGGAGCTGGAACATCTGTTTTGATAAGACATTCAAGGACTTTGACTTCATCAAGAACGAATATGAGCCTTGTATTTATAAGAAGATTGTAGGACGAACTGTCGTGTTCCTAGTCTTGTACACGGACGGCATTCTTTTGATAGGAAATGACATTCCTATGCTACAATCGGTCAAGCTATTCTTATCACAAAGGTTCTCTATGAAAGACCTAGGTGATGCCTTGTAGATTTTGGGGATCAAGATCTACAGAGATAGATCCAAGAGACTATTGGGACTTTCATAGTCCAGGTACATAGAGACCGTACTAAAGAGATTTAGTATGAAAGATTCCAAGCGCGGTAACATACCCGCATTGCACGGAATCACCCTCTCCAAGGAGATGTCTCCCAAGACTGACGAGGAGAGGGTTCGCATGAGCACTATACCTTACGCTTCGGCGGTAGGATCTATAATGTAAGCGATGCTATGTACGAAACTAGATGTAGCTTATGCGCTAAGAGTGGTGAGCTGGTATCAGTAAGACCAAGGTGAGAACCACTGGATAGCAGTAAAGGACATTCTCAAGTACCTGAGAAGGACTAAGGAGATGTTCCTGGTTTACGGTAATGGAGACCTCAGGGTCGAGTCCTTTACCGACTCAAGCTTTCAGAGTGACAAGGATGACAGCAAGTCTGTCTCGGGTTTTGTGTTTACCCTCAACGGAGGGGCGGTATGTTGGAAGAGTTCCAAACAGGATACCGTCACAGACTCGACGATGGAGGCTGAATACATTGCGGCAAGCGATGCCGCAAAAGAAGCGGTCTGGATAAAGAAGTTCATAGCTGAACTTCAGGTAGTTCCTTCCATTGTTGATCTGATACCAGTGTATTGTGATAACAATGGGGCTATAGCTTTAGCGAAGGAACCACGGTCCCATCAGAAATCTAGGCACATCTTAAGGCGGTATCACCTGATCAGGGAGATCGTATATCACCAGGAGATCGAGGTCCGGAGAGTTGATATGAAAGACAACACGGCGGATCCATTCACAAAGGCCCTCCCTTATGCATAGTTCGAGTGACTTTTTGGGATGTTGGGTATGCAGTATGCCAGTAGCTGGCCTTAGAGCAGACGTTGGGTATTCGGTACGCCAATCACTGGCCTTTAGTGCAAGTGGGAGATTGTTGGATGTATATGCCCTAGAGGCCAGTATTGTATATGTATACATATAGGATACTAGGGATAGGTATGTACAGAACAATCTTGCTCAGTTTTATAGTATATTATTTGACTTGTCTTTATCGGGATATGTGTATTTATCTGTATTGTTGTTTTATCTGGTTTGCACATATTGATAAAGACTCGATACAGTAGTATACCATTGTGGTTTGTCTTTATCTTAACATGGCATATGTCATACTCGTTATTACATATTGCGGTTACATGTTGATAAAGCCTCTAGGATCTTGCTTGACTACCTGCGTTATGATGGCGATCATACTTGTGGGAGAAGGGTATTCCATAAGAACATCCTTAAATGGTCCCTAGTCGCGTGAGTATCGAGACTGGGCACTGATACTCCAGAGTAGACTGTTGTGTACGTTTCTATCCCCGTCGGGGGATGGTTGGTCCTCCAGCCATTGGTCTGATGCACCTAAGATCGTATACAGGTGCTCACTGGGTGTGAGTACACTGGACGGACTCGCCGAGAACTTCCATATGGTACTATACTTATCGTCAGATGGAAGTTCTCAGATGACATGTGTACAAGTTAGTCTTTGGATCCGAGATCGGCATTTGTCTCGTGTGAGTGTTAGTGTATATACCCTAGAGGCCATTACTGTATCATACTATTATGTATATTACTTGATGGAAGCTTGGGATATTCACAGTTGTACAGACAATCTTGCTCATTATAGTAGTATGCTACTTGGTTTGTCTCTGCTTTAATGTGTACATGTGTGTTTCATCATTATATCACCTATACGCATTAGTAGAGCCCTTAGGATCTTTGCTTGATTATCGGCGTTGTGATGGCGATCACACTCGTGGGGGCTGGGTAATCCACAAGCACATCCTTATACACGTCCCTAGTCGTGGGATTATCGAGATAGGACATCGATACTCCGGAGTAGACTAGCGTATGCGCTTCTCATCCCAGCACGGGAGACGGTCTGTCCCACAGCCGTCAGTACGTCGTACTTGAGATAGTATGCGGGTGCTCGTTAGGTTACGAGTACACTGGACAGGACTCGTCGGGAACTGATGGTTGGTATTATACCTATCGTCAGTTATCAGTTCCCAGGTGACATGAGTACAGCTTAGTATGCTGACTTGACACTGTCACTTCGCCTCGAGTGTGTTCCCACTGTTCTTTGATTACTACCCTACCATGGCTCTACTGAGTCGTGCAAACAGGTAGTAGTTGGGTGCAGTCCCGAAGCACTTGGAGGAAGTGACGGTTAGACAGGATTCGTCTCTCCCGGTATTGGGGGTTGACATCGCGCTGTGTCTAGGAGAGCCATTACACGAGTAGTCCCTGGCCAGGGCAAGCGAGATATACTGATAGGTTTCCAGTGTTATCTAAGGGTGTTCTGGGCTTCACTCTGACACGACTTGTACCGCTATTAGGGGACTGGCGTTTACCGCCCCCTAGGCCCGCCATGCGATGTATCAGACGAACAGACCGGACTGTTCGGAGATTGTCACATACAGACTCTGTAGGAGTTCGGATGGGTTCACCTCATCAGTCTTCTTATCGGCATCTACCTGGGGACCGTTACGTACAGCTAGTGCCGCTTGCGGTCTGTGGTTAAACCCACTGCCAGCGTAGTGTCGAGTCTTCAGAGTCCCACATAGAGGGTTACTCTCCTTTGGGCAAAACTGAGTAGAGGTCGCATGGTTTTGCGACAGGGTTCGTTCACGTCCGCGCACTTGTGCACGTTTGGTGTCCGGACAGTCATTACTAGCGGGCTCTGGTTTGAGCCGATCCTGGTATATGCTTTGGGGTTAGTTTTATCTCATTGTGTTCATGTTCCTCGGAACATGAATGCGGGTGTGTATGCACAGTTGATTGAGGCGGAGGAAGAGTTTGTTCATTAGGGTTTTGGAACGGGTGTGTATGCACAGTTGACAGTCGTCTTTTTCCAAACCCTAATGATCTTGTGATTTATCAATTAATAATATTAATTAAATAGAATTGTGTCATGGATGGGTTTGTTGACTTGCTGACCATGGTTGACTAGTTGACTAGGTTCGAAACATTGACCATCATCATTACCCTTTTTAGATGCTCTTTGATCTTTGCAAAATTCATTCATTGTGATATGATAATGGTCTCTTCAATCCATCCATCACCTTTTTCATTTTGAATTAATATTATTATTAGAAAATCACATATATGTTACGGTTGTAAAAAATACCATATCATTCTATCATTTGGTTTCTCTCTCTTCACTTCATCTTCTTCCTCCTCTAGTTCAAGGAGAGCAAATCTCATGTGTTGAGAATCATCTCCTTGAAGATATAACACCCCAAAGCACACTCTACTCACTTTAAGGCAGAAGGTCTAGCAAACCGGATACCTTAGTTCTCTCAAGATCGAGAAAGGAGCCCAAGGATGAAGCCCTCAGGTGGATCTATCTTCGGTAAAGAGGAGACGAGGAGGGGAAGCCATTCAAACTACTACAAAGAGCAAGCAAGAAGAAGAACAACAAGAAGAGAAGGAGTTCAAGTTGAGGTATAACCCCTAACCGAGTAGATAAACCTCTAGTTAGGATGCTAGTGTGTAGTTTAGCAAAGATCCGGCTTTTACGGTCCATGTTACCAAGTCTAGAAATTTTTTTGTTTTACCGTTTCCGCAACCCCGAAAGTACCGGGAGAGGTAACGTGGACCTAACAGTGGTATCATAACCTAACTAAACACACCCTAGCATGTTAGCAAAGTTTTTAGAATTTCGACCGGACAAAAAACCGCAAAACACCCCGGATATTTCAAGTTTCTGCCTATTTTTTTTCTGTTCAAAAAGTAATAAATCATACACTAAAAATCGGCTTAGGCTTTTGTTAGAGAACTGGAGAAATTTGATCCCCCAACTCGACTAAAGTGCCGCGGATCCACGGCATAAGCTTGCTTATGCCGAGGAACCGCGGCCGAGTTAGCTCAGTTGTGGAATCTGTTTCCTGCAGTTTTCTTGTATGGGTATTTTGGGATTTTTACAATATGACTTTTCTGCCCAGATTTTCTAGAAAGCAAAATTTGTTTTTGGGGCTCAAAAATCCGTATTTTTTGGTCGATGTTCTGTAGACTTTGGCTAATGGTTATATTTGTAATGTTATATGTGTATTGAACGTCTACTAATCGCTATACATCGATTAGTGGGGGTTATACATATCTGTGATCTGTGTTGTTGATAGTTTGTGTATATGAACTCGTTGGATTGTCGCGGATGAATAGCCGGGGTGGATGTGAGATGAGAGTTTCTTTTTCTTTCATTCATGTAATAAATTTGTAAATTGATGTAATATTATTTGTATGGCCGCACAATCGGGTCGGGGTTGTAGCCGTCATTGTATAATTCTTTTTACTGTTTTTGCTCCTAGGATAGACCCATGGAGGGGGTGCACAAACTACCGGGTATCTCGAAGTGCCGAGTGGCCTACTCATGGCGTTGAGGGAGGTTGCTTCGCTTCGGGTACTTGGCGGGTAGTTTGTCGCACCCGTAGGGGTCTTGGGTGGGGTATTGGCTATTCATCGCGACCGTGTAATCCGCTTTTCGTTGCAGGCTCGAACGAATCGCGGGTTCCTAGTATATCCAAAGTGTTCATCTGTGATCTGGATTGGCTATCATTGTTATATATCTATATATAATAACTATTTAGGCGTTGCTTATGTTTTACAGCCGTGCTAGCCCAGCCCCCGCTCTGTCGTTAGTTAAGTAACCTAACGGGTGATGATGAGGCCCCATGGCGAATGCGAATGGCATAAGCGTACGTCATATTTTGGTTGTTTTCCGCAATGGTAGGATTTAAATGATGGGACGCATTAAAAGAACTAATGCAAGAAAATAAACCTAAAAGACGTTGTTGGAACAAGTTTTTCAAAAAAGCTGTTATTACAAGGACGTTCAATTTTTGTTTTGCATCGCGGTATTCGGTTATGAATGCCCAGCACCTCATTCGACGAGGCAAGGGCCGAGATCCCCTCATCGGGAGTGACCCTTTGGACAAAAAGTTTGCGTCAGGGTAATAACTTCACCATAGTCGATTATTCTTGCTTTGCAAAAAGGTATTCATCTTACGAATGCCCAGCACCTCACTCGACGAGGAAAGAGCCGAGATCCCTTCACAGGGAGTGACCTCTTTAGCAAAGTTTTCGTCACTATGTTTTTCAAAAGGTCTATCATGTTCCTTCAACTACATCAAGTTCATTACGTTAACGGGTTTTTTGCCAAAAACCCAGCCGTAGCCCTCCGTCGTTTCAGATAATTAATACTTAGTATTCGTGCTGCGTTTGTTGATTATTCGTCAAGACACAGTGAACGGTAGCTGAGTAATAATTCTTTGTTGCACTGATAGATGTGATTGGTTAGGACGGTCGCATGATTTTGTTGATTATTCGTCAAGGATGATGCGGGCGGGTCTAATGCAATCCTGGATAACGATGGGTTGAACTTGACTAGGACCTTTTGATTTGTTGATTATTCGTCAAGGTCACTTGGGTCCTAGGGGCAAAAACCACATCGGGAGTTTCAAAAGTACTGAAACTTGCAGATTTAGCATACCTTCTGGAGTGTGGTGACTAGAGTGGATTCCATCTAGTTTATCACACAATGACAGTTGGATCCCGATCCCACTGATGAGTTGGATTACTCTCGGAAGATTATTTCACTTAACGATCAATGTTATAAACCTAGTAGGTGTCTAGAAAGGTGTTAGCGGGGCTACGCCCCCAGGGAAAAGAGGTTCTTAAATTAAGGAACTTCGCGAAAGCGTTGGAAAACCTCCCTCGAAGTACCGACACTAGCCTGGCTGAAAGGTTAAGCAAGTATTGTGACGTGAATTAAAATCCCGACTAGTTCCTCTTTTAAAAGGTTTTAAGAAGAATTTGAGGAAACAGTAGGAGACATCCTGGTTAGATAAACTAATAAACCAATCTAATCTTGCAAGAGCGCACGCTGAGTGTTTCTTTTCTCTCTCTCCAGGTAGCAACATTTTCACGCCCTAATCAAGATAATAAAATGTATCGCTTGACCGATCCGAATTCTTATTCGGGGCTGGGGAACGTTGGTTCAGCTCTAACTTGTGACAACAGTCATAAGTATGAGCAAGGGAAAGGGGTTTGTATGGATTCCCAGGATACCCAGTTGAAGAAGAAGCATGGTTTTGCATCTACTTCAGGTGTTCTTGTAATTGAGAACTGTTTTACGGTCAGCCCTACATCCTGGGTACTTGATACCGGATCAGGATCTCATATCTGTAATTTATTGCAGGGACTGAGAAAAAGTAGGAAAGTTGCCCCGGGTGATATGTCGCTCAGAGTAGCGAACGGAGCACAAGTTAATGCGGCAGCCGTCGGTGAATATCACCTTGTATCGCCAAATGGCAAGACTATGATTTTGAACGATTGCTACTATGTACCCTCCATGGTTTGCAACATCATATCAGTTTCTTTACTCGATAAAGATGGATATAACTTTGTTCTTGATAGAAATATCATGAACATTTACCTTCATAAGGTACTGGTTGCAGAGGGTACACTGTGTAATGGTATCTACATTCTAAATCAGAATACAGTTCTCAATATACAAAATACATGCAAGAGGAAGAATTCAGATACGAATGAATCCTACTTGTGGCATTGTAGACTTGGTCATATCGGAGAGAAAAGACTGAGTAAGTTGCATAAAGATGGACTCTTGAATGCGTTCGAGTTTTCATCTTATGAAACTTGTCAGTCCTGTCTCAAAGGGAAGATGACCAAATCTCCGTTCACCGGACATGGAGAAAGAGCAGCAGAGCTCTTGGGACTCATACACAGTGATGTATGTAGTCCGATGTCTACACATACAAGGGGTGGGTTCTCCTACTTCATCACATTCACTGACGATCTCTCTAGGTTCGGATATGTGTATCTGATGAAACACAAATCTGAAGCTTTTGAGAAATTCAAGGAATTCAGAAAGGAAGTAGAGAACCAGATTGGCAAAAGTATCAAGATCCTCCGGTCTGATAGAGGAGGGGAGTACTTAAGCTCGGAATTACTAGATTACTTAAAAGAGAATGGTATTCTCTCTCAGCTTACTCCTCCTTATACACCACAGCACAACGGTGTTTCGGAGCGGAGGAATCGTACCCTATTGGATATGGTTCGCTCCATGATGAGTAGTGCTGAGTTACCTCTTTCATTCTGGGGACATGCGCTTCAGACAGCGGCATACCTTTTGAATCAAGTTCCGTCCAAATCTGTGCCTAAAACTCCGTATGAAATATGGAGCAGTAAGAAACCATGTCTTAAGTTTATTAAGATATGGGGTTGTCCGGCCTATGTGAAAACACAGAAACCGGACAAGCTAGAGGCACGGTCAGTTCTGTGTAAATTTGTGGGATATTCTAAAGACACACTAGGATATCTGTTCTACCACACTGAGGAACAGAAGGTGTTTGTATCTCGCCACGCTACCTTCTTAGAAAGGGAGTTTCTTGCAAAAGAAACTAGTGGGAGTTCGGTAGAACTGGAAGAAATTCAGCGACCATAAAATATAACTGAAAATTTGGAGGAACCGCTAGATTCAATAACCCCAAACGAACCTCAGCCACTCCGCAGATCTGGTAGTATCTCTCATCCACCCGAGAGATACTACGGTTTTCTCATTGACGGGGATCGAGAGGATTGCATCTTGGAAGAAGATGACCCTACCAGTTTCAGGCAGGCCATTATCAGCAGGGACTCTGATAAGTGGCAGGAAGCAATGCAATCCAAAATGGAGTCCATATACGCCAATAAAGTGTGGGCCTTGGACATTGCTCCACCTGGGGTAAAACCCGTTGGATGCAAATGGATCTACAAAAGGAAACTTGGTGTAGATGAGCAGGTGGAAACCTATAAAGCTAGACTCGTTGCAAAAGGTTTTCGTCAAAGACCTGGTTTGGACTATGATGAAACTTTTTCTCCGGTGGCTATGCTCAAATCCATTCGGATCCTACTTGCCATTGCTTCCTTTCATGACTATGAAATCTGGCAGATGGATGTTAAAACGGCTTTCCTAAACGGTTGTTTGGAAGAGTGCATTTACATGGATCAACCAGAAGGTTTCGTGGACAGTGGGAGCAGCGGAAAGGTGTGCAAGTTGCTTAAATCCATTTATGGATTAAAGCAGGCATCGCGGAGCTGGAACATCTGTTTTGATGAGGCAATCAAGGAATTTGATTTCATCAAGAACGAAGATGAACCCTGTGTTTATAAGAAGATTTTAGGACGAACTGTCGTATTCCTAGTCTTGTACGTGGACGACATTCTTTTGATAGGTAATGACATTCCTATGCTACAATCGGTCAAGCTATTTTTGTCACAAAGGTTCTCCATGAAGGACCTGGGTGATGCCTCGTACATTCTGGGGATCAAGATCTATAGAGATAGATCCAAGAGACTACTGGGACTTTCGCAGTCCAGGTACATAGAGACCGTACTAAAGAGATTTAGTATGGAGGGTTCCAAGCGCGGTAACATACCCGCATTGCACGGAATTACCCTCTCCAAGAAGATGTCTCCTAAGACTGACGAGGAGAGGGTTCGCATGAGCACTATACCCTACGCTTCGGCGGTAGGATCTATAATGTATGCGATGCTATGTACAAGACCAATTGTAGCTTACGCGCTGAGCACGGTAAGCCGGTATCAGTCAGACCCAGGTGAGGACCACTGGACAGCAGTGAAGAACATTCTCAAGTACTTGAGAAGGACTAAGGAGATGTTCCTGGTTTACGGTAATGGAGACCTCAGGGTCGAGTCCTTTACCGATTCAAGCTTCCAGAGTGACAGATGACAGCAAGTCTGTCTCGGGTTTTGTGTTTACCCTCAACGGAGGGGCGGTATGTTGGAGGAGTTCCAAACAGGATACCGTCGCAGACTCGACGATGGAGGCTGAATACATTGCTGCAAGCGATGCCGCAAAAGAGGCGGTCTGGATGAAGAAGTTCATTAGTGAACTTCAGGTGGTTCCGTCCATTGTTGACCCTATACATTTGTATTGCGATAACAATGGGGCTATAGCTTTAGCGAAGGAACCAAGGTCCCATCAGAAATCCAGGCACATCTTAAGGCGGTATTACCTGATCAGGGAGATCATTGATCGCCAGGAGATCGAGGTGCGGAGAGTGGACAAAAAGGACAACACAGCGGACTCATTCACGAAGGCCTTACCCGAGACTCAGTTCGAGCGGCTGATTGAGATGATAGGTCTTCGATACGCCAGTACATGGCCTTAGTGCAAGTGGGAGATTGTTAGTGTATATGCCCTAGAGGCCATTACTGTATCATACTAGTATGTATATTACTTGATGGAAGCTTGGGATATTCACAGTTGTACAGACAATCTTGCTCAATATAGTAGTATGCTACTTGGTTTGTCTCTGCTTTAATGTGTACATGTGTATTTCTTCATTATATCACCTATACGCATTAGTAGAGCCCTTAGGATCTTTGCTTGATTACCGGCGTTGTGATGGCGATCACACTCGTGGGGGCTGGGTAATCCACAAGCACATCCTTATACACGTCCCTAGTCGTGGGATTATCAAGATAGGACATCGATACTCCGGAGTAGACTAGCGTATGCGCTTCTCATCCCAGCACGGGAGACGGTCTGTCCCACAGCCGTTAGTACGTCGTACTTGAGATAGTATGCAGGTGCTCGTTAGGTTACGAGTACACTGGACAGGACTCGTCGGGAACTGATGGTTGGTATTATACCTATCGTTAGTTATCAGTTCCCAGATGACATGAGTACAGCTTAGTTTGCTGACTTGACACTATCACTTCGCCTCGAGTGTGTTCCCACTGTTCTTTTATTACTACCCTACCACGGCTCTACTGATTCGTGCAAACAGGTAGTAGTTGGGTGCATTCCCGAAGCACTTGGAGGCAGTGACGGTTAGACAGGATTCGTCTCTCCCGGTATTGGGGGTTGACATCGCGCTATGTCTAGGAGAGCCATTACACGAGTAGTCCCTGGCCAGGACAAGCGAGATATACTGGTAGGTTTCCAGTGTTATCTCAGGGTGTTCTAGTCTTCACTACGACACGACCTGTACCGCTATTAGGGGACTGACGTTTACCACCCCCTAGGCCCGCCATGCGATGTATCAGATGAACAGACCGGACTGTTCGGAGATTGTCACATACAGACTCAGTAGGAGTTCGGATGGGTTCAGCTCATCAGTCTTCTTATCGGCATCTACCTGGGGACCGTTACGTACAGCTAGTGCCGCTTGCGGTCTGTGGTTAACCCTACTGCCAGCGTAGTGTCGAGTCTTTAGAGTCCCACACAGAGGGTTACTCGCCTTTGGGCAAAACTGAGTAGAGGTCGCATGGTTTTGCGACAGGGTTCGTTCACATCCGCGCACTTGTGCACGTTTGGTGTCCGGACAGTCATTACTAGCGAGCTCTGGTTTAAGCCGGATCCTAGTATATGCTTTGGGGTTAGTTTTATCTCATTGTGTTCATGTTCCTCGGAACATGAATGCGGGTGTGTATGCACAGTTGATTGAGGCGGAGGAAGAGTTTGTTCATTAGGGTTTTGGAACGGGTGTGTATGCACAGTTGACAGTCGTCTTTTTCCAAACCCTAATGATCTTGTGATTTATAATTAATAATATTAATTAAATGGAATTGTGTCATGGATGGGTTTGTTGACTTGTTGACCATGGTTGACTAGGTTTGAAACATTGACCATCATCATTACCCTTTTTAGATGCTCTTTGATCTTTGCAAAATTCATTTATTGTGATATGATAATGGTCTCTTCAATCCATCCATCACCTTTTTCATTTTGAATTAATATTATTATTAGAAAATCACATATATGTTATGGTTGTAAAAAATACCATATCATTCTATCATTTGGTTTCTCTCTCTTCACTTCATCTTCTTCCTCCTCTAGTTCAAGGAGAGCAAATCTCATGTGTTGAGAATCATCTCCTTGAAGATATAACACCCCAAAGCACACTCTACTCACTCTAAGGTAGAAGGTCTAGCAAACCGGATACCTTAGTTCTCTCAAGATCGAGGAAGGAGCCCAAGGATGAAGCCCTCAGATGGATCTATCTTCGGTAAAGAGGAGACGAGGAGGGGAAGCCATTCAAACTACTACAAAGAGCAAGCAAGAAGAAGAACAACAAGAAGAGAAGGAGTTCAAGTTGAGGTATAACCCCTAACCGAGTAGATAAACCTCTAGCTAGGATGCTAGTGTGTAGTTTAGCAAAGATCCGGCTTTTACGGTCCATGTTACCAAGTCTAGAAATTTTTTTGTTTTACCGTTTCCGCAACCCCGAAAGTACCGGGAGAGGTAACGTGGACCTAACAGTGAGTTCCCACTGAACTTTGATCACTGCCCTACCACGGCTCTACTGAGTCGTGCAAACAGGTTTTGGTTGGGTTCTGTCCCGAGCCACATGGAGGCAGTGAGCGATTGTCGGGTATTCTTCTCTCCCAGTATAGAGAGTCGATATCGTACTATGATTCGATTGGTCAGGACTATAAGACCTTGTCCAAGGCAGATGGAATTTACTGATATGTTGATCAGTAGTTTCCCGGATAGGTCCTGAGCCACATCGGTATGACTTATCAGGTTATTAGGGTCTGACGTTTACCATCCCCTAGACCCGGTATGCGATACTCTTTGACGAAGAGACCGGACTGTACGGATATTGTCACAGATAGGCTCAGTAGGAGATCCGGATGAGTTTGCACATTGGCCTTCTTTTCGACAGGTACCTGGGTAGCCGTTACGTACAGCTAGTGCCTCTGACGTGCTTGTGGTTAAACCCACTGCCAGAGTACTATCGAGTCTTTAGAGTCCCACACAGAGGGTTTCCCTGATTCAGGCGAAATGATGTAGTAGCCGTATTGGATACGTACAGGGTTCGATCGATTGATGTACTTTGTACTCGGACATTCGATCGGACAGTTGGTAATACTAGCCGGCTCGGTTTTGAGCCGGATTATTAAATCAAATATTGATTTAATAATTTACATATATGTATTTCGATATATATATTCTAGTATTACGTTCTTCGTGTTATTCTATCTCTTTGGGCGTTCGGATTTTTATCTGATTGCCGGTATATATATACTGTAGACTGAAATCCGTATTTATTACAGATTTCCTTCTAGAAGGTGGCTAGCTCATTTTGGATTTTCCATTTATTTGATAAATTGAAATGAGGTGTAAAGTGAGAGGTGAGGGAGGTATGGAGTTGACCATGCTTCAATAGTTTACAAATAAATTTATAATTCATTTTGTGTTTACTATTGAAGCATGGTTGTTATTGTTTAATGAAAGAAATGAACATACAAAACTCTTGTGTGTGAATTTCTCTCTCATGCTTGATCATTTTTTTCTTGAGCTCCATTTTCTCTCCAAGCTCCTCCCTCCTCTTGCTTTCCTCCATCTTCATCTTTTTACTCTTCACTAACATTCTCATGTGTTGAGAAACAAGTGGAGAGCTTAGAAAAGAGATAGCAAACACTTAGACATCCAAACTACATCCTAAATTACTTGGACTAGCATCCCAAGTTCTTTAGCTGCTCTTTTGACATTTAGAAAAATGCTAGAGCCATGGATCATATTCCCGGCTGGATCATCAAGGACCAAGGAAGGCCAGAGAACAAGCTCGATCCCGGAGGACCGACGGAGCAACGAAAGAAGATCAAGCAAGTTCAAGGTGGCTAGTAGGAGCTAAGGATGAAGAACGAAGATCGAAGGACTTGGTTCGTTTGGTAAGAATTCCTCATCATAGTAGATAGCTCTCCTAGTGTAGCTAGTTAGTTTTATGGAAAGATCCGGGTTTAGAGTTAAACTAGTGCCAAGGTTTTGTTCGTTAAAAAAAATTTGTTCCGCATTTGGCCACGGAAGTTGGACGGGGCACTAGGGTAACCCTTCAATTATATCCTTCATTGTCCAACAACGATATTGATATAATATTACATAATATCGAAGGTAACAACTAATATGGCTTCAAAACCAATATACACCCGACGACAAACCAAGGTGATACTCTCTCACTACAGCATGTACAAAGGAACCATTCCCAACTCGGAGAGTGTGATCACCTTTCTTCAAAAATCTGCTATTTCTCAGGCCCTGCACACAATTGAAGATGTAAGATCCTGACCCGGTATCTAATACCCAGAAAGCAGAGTTAACTGAAAAACATTTTCTGTTACAAACACACCTGAAGTGGAAGCATCAGCATGCTTCTTCTTCTTGAGGACGGCAAGGTATCCAACGCAGTTTCTCTTCTAGTGCTCAGTCTTGTGGCAGTGGAAGCATTCCCCTCTTCCTGACGCAGCAGCCCCTATCTTGTCGTTTCCCGGTGCCTTTTTCACTCCCTCTCTCGGCTTGATGGGATTTTTCTTCTTCTTTCCCTTGGCCATCGGGACGGAAGAGGAAGATGGCCCAGCAATTAGAGCGGGAGTTTTCTCTATCTTTAGCATGCTCTCTGCACTCCTCAATATATTGAGGAGTTCAGGTGGCGACTTCTCCATGTTATGCATGTTGAAGTTTACAATAAACTGAGTAAAGGCAGGGGAAAGGGATTGTAGAACAATATCAACATACTGTTTGTTTTCCATGGTCCAACCGAGGTCCTCTAGTTCTTAGATAAGTCCAATCATCTTCAATATATGGTCACCTACAGACGTGCCAGCAGCCATCCGTATCTGAAACAACTTTCGAGATGCCTCGTATCGGAGAGTGCGAGATTGCTCTCCATACAACTCCTTTGTATGGAGAAAGATGGATTGTACATCCATCTTCTTATGCTGGTTCTGATGTTCATTGTTCATAGAAGCAAGTACGAGGCACTTGGTTGTTGCACAGTCTATATCCCATGTCTTGCGGATTTCTTTATCCGTAACTGAAGAATCAGGGTCTGGGCTAGGAGGTGCTGGAGTAGTCAGGACGTATCCGACCTTATCATAGATCAGGGCAATATTTACGTTCTTTAGCCAATCTTTGTAATTCGGTCCCGTGAGTTTATTCTTGTATAATAAAAGCTTAATTCCCGTCATAGGTATCTGCCATTAGGAGAGAGAAAAGAAGATACTCAGCGATTGCTCTTGCATAATTAGATTGGTTATTAATCTTATCTAATCGATATCTCCCACCGCTTTTTATCAAATTTTCCTTCAAAACTTAAAAAGAAAATTAGCCAGGATTAATTGCAATCTACAAGTTCGCTAACCGGTTGGTCAGGCCAGTGTTGGTACTCCGAGGGAGGTTCCCCGTGCTTTTGCACGGACCTAATTAAAATAAACCTCGTTTTCCTAGAGGGGTAACCCCGTCGACACATTTCTAGACACTTACTGGATTAGATAATTGTAAAGTGCAAAACTCTCCCGGGAGTAACTTTTACTCACAGTGGGATCGGGATCCAATTATCAAATAGAAGGTATGCAATCTCATTGCAAATTTCAACTCTTGAAATTCCCGATATGATTTTTACCCCTAGTGTCTTATGACCTTAACTATGGTCAACAAAACATAAGCACAAGTCAAGTTCTACCCGCTATTTCGTTATTGATTTAGACCCACCCGCATGACCCTTAACTATGGTCAACAAAGTCATACGAATGTCCTAATCGATTGCATCAAATGCTTTGTAAGAAAACATCACTTAACTACCGTACACCACGTCTTAACTATAGTCAACAAACATGATACCAATACTAAGTACTCTGCTTCCTAAAATGGCGAGGGCAACGGATGGTTTTTATGAAAACCTTTAACGTTTCGAACTTGATATCGTTGTAGAATCTAGTGAAAGGAGTGGTTTAAGCTTCAGTTTTAAAAGTCGTATGGTTTTGTAGTATCTTTCTAATTTTGCTAAAGAGGTCACTCCCGGTGAAGGGATCTCGGTTCTTCCCTTATCGAATGAGGTACTGGATATTCATGAATACCACGATGCAAAGAAAAGGTTAGATCAACTATAAAAACAATAGAGTGCTTTGTAACATTTTCTAGTTTCGCTAAAGGGGTCACTCCCAGTGAAGGGATCTCGGCCCTTTCCTCATCGAATGAGGTGTTGGATATTCATCAAGGAATACCACTATGCAAAGCAAAAACTAGAGTTACCTATTTTAGAAAGTTTGATTCTACAACATCTTTAGGTTTTTTTCTTAACATTAATCACATTAATATTGTCCCATCATTTACGTTTTCTAAACATCACAGATTAGTAAGGAAAATAGAACATACTCTTACGCCAACCGCATTCGCCACGGGGCCCTGTCATGCACCGTTAGGTTACTTAACTAACGGCAGAGCGGGCGCTGGACTAGCGCGGGTGAAAAACATAAGCAAAGTTTATTATATATCTTATATATAAATAGCCATACGTCATACGCATTTATAAGGATTCTAGATCACAGATGAATATATTGGATATACTAGGAATTCCGTATTTCATTTAAGCCCTTAATGAAAGACGGGTTCCACGGTCGTGGTGAATAGCCAAACCCCCACCCTAGACCCTTACGGGTGAGGCAAACTACCCGCCAAATTCCCAAAATGAAGCAACCTCCCTCAACAAAGTAAGTAGGCCACTCGGCACTTCAAGAACCCGGTAGTTTGTGCACCCCACAATGGGTCTATCCTTGGAGCAAAAACAGTATAAAGAAAAAATACAATGGTGGCTACAACCTCAACCCGGATGTGCCCCGCAAAATAATATTGCATCGCTTTTTACAAATTACATGAATGAAAGAAAAGAAAAATGCTCTTTTCACATCCCCGGCTATTCATCCACGACGATCCAACATATTCATATATACATACCATCACATGATATCATTACCGGTGAGTCAGCAATGAATAAACTAAGTAGTCAGTTTTTAGTCTTCTCAACATCCGACTTTTGCTTCTTTTGTCACTATACCTGTTTACAAGTTCAGAAAGAAATGTTATTCCATTTCTGAACGATGTGTGCAACCCCGACTAATTGACGTATAGCAATTAGTCGATGTTTCCAAACACACATACACATCACAAAGCTTGTAAAGTAACCGCGACATTAGAATTCCACATGCAATTAGCAAACTAAACTAATTTTCCAACACTTGAAAAATTCAGTGAGCTAAAGTTCCAAAACTGATCGTTTTAAGCTAATCCGGGAGTCGAAACGATCTCGAAACCCGCCTGAATCTTCGCGGAGGAGAAGAACCAAAAATTAACTATCGAATGGAGGCCTCGGGAGGGTACCCACCCCCGGGGACCACCTCGAGGGGCCCCTAGGGGAAGGCAGACCCGAGAGCACCCATATGGGATGCTCTCAGGTCACCCACCCCTAAGGCCACCTTGTGGTGGTCATGGGGTGTGGGTGTTAGTTATGTATATGCCCTAGAGGCCATTGTTGTACATATGATGTATATTATGATGGATGCTTGGATATATACAGAGAGGACTTTCTTGCTCGTCATAATAGTATGCTATTTGGTTTCACTTTATCTTAACATGTTGACTTATATTGGTTTACTGTCTTTCTCTCACATGTTGATAAAGCCCTTAGGATCTGTACTCGACTACTGGGACTATGATGAGATCATACTAGTGGGGCCACGGTAGTCGATGAGTACATCCTATAACTGTTCCTAGTCGAGGGTATATCGAGACAGGGCATCGATACACCAGAGTAGACTAGCGTATACGCATCTTGACCCATATGATGGGCGATGGATGATCCCATATCCATCGGTGTTTGACATCAGAGATGGTGTACGGGTGCTCAGTGGAGACTGGGTACACTAGACGGACTTGCCGAGAACTCCTAGATGGTGATATACCACACGTCAGATGGCAGTTCTCCGGTGACACTGGTACAGGGTAGTCTGTAGACCCGAGATCGTCATAGAGTCTTGTGTGATTCCCACCGTGCTTTGATTTCCACCTAACCACGTCCAAGAGGGCATACAAAACGGTGGCTTTTAGGTACAGTCCTGAATCACATGGAGGCAATGAGCGATAGGAGGGGATTCATCTCTCCCGATATAGGGAGTTGATGTTGTGCTGTGTTCGATTGGCTATAACTGGAAGTCCCTGGTCAGGGCTGATATAGAGATTTACTGGTAAGTGTTACCAGTAGTTTCTCGACCGGTTATTAGCCTCACAACGACATGACTTATCGGTTACTGGGGTCTGACGTTTACCACCCCTAGACTTGATATGCGACATATCAGACGAACAGACCGGACTGTACGGGAGTGTTACTGATTGGATTCACATGAGAACATACAGGCTAGCTTGTTGATCTTCTGATCGCTCAATACTTGAGTGGCTGTTACATTTAGCTGACCGCTTGCAGCTTGTGGGTGTTTGATATGATCATCACCTGCTACCGGCGTATTGACGATTCTTTAGAGTCCTACACAGAGGTTTCTTGGCTCAGGCAAAACGGAGTAGAGGCACATATGTGATATGTGCATAGACCGAGGATAATGCGATAAGAGATACCGTATTATATTCTCGCGATATTTAGATATGAACCGGGTCATCGGATATATTGTTGATTCGATGAATCGGTACATGATATATTAGTCGGTTATATTCGATATAGCCGGATTGTCGGATCAAGTGTTGATTCGATGATTTAATATATTATAATATATATGATATATTGTAGTACATTATCTAATATTGGCTCACATTATTATTTCATTTTCTCACCGGATAATACATTGATATATATGCGATATATATTAATTGTATTATATTCTTTTGTTACAAATATAATATATATGTGATATATATTATAGTAACATGATATGATTAATAATGAAACATGTTTAGTGATGATAAAAAGAGATTAGGGTTTAATTAGGGTTAGCTTCTTCTTGCACCATCTAGAAGCATTCCTTTTGTCTTGGTTAAGATATTATGGTTAATATTTATCCATGACTCATTTTTTTAACCTAACCAAACCCTAGCTCTAGTTTATTCTCTACAAAAGTTATCCTTATCATCCTTGACCATGGTTTCATGATCAATCATATATTCACTTCTACTATTCATCACAAAAGGATTAACTCTTTTTCATCATCTTCTTCTCTCATGAGCTTTGAGAAAACTCACTAGTTATTCCTTTGGTGATGATTTCTTGTGAGAAATTGATATAAAAAGATAGCATAAATACTACTCCATCATCCTCATCTAATCTAGCCCATTAGATTAGGGTGTTCACCTCATTAGAGTGAGATAGCGTGAGTTATAGAAATTTCGACGTAGATCATCGGAGAAACGGAACACTACAAGCTAGCATGGATCGTTCGAGTCGTGGAGCCTCTCTTGAGTCCGGGAGATCGTGGATCGCGGCGAAGGGACTTCTACTCGGAGCTTATGAAGCGAAGGAGCGGACTACAATGGTTGTAATCCCTCACACTTAGTAGTAAAGATGTTTACTTGCATGTTAAACCCTAATAATCTAGCAAAGATCCCGGCTTTGGGTTGTTCGGCACATCTAAAATTATATTCGGGTATGTTTGATGCCTTATGAACCCTCACAAGAGTGCCTAGGAACCCTACAGTGGTATCAGAGCCTAGCTAGAGCATTAGGCGACGTGTATACGAAGTTAAAACTCCGAACGAACCCCGAAACTATGAAATGAACCCCTCTCTAGATATTTTTCAAAAATGCGATTTTTTCTGAATTAAAAATACCTAAAAAATTCAGCAGGCAAAAATAAAAATAACAGTGAAAAACTATGACGTCATCCGTACAGACAGCCGCGGAATCGCGGCCGTACCCTGCTTGGGCCGCGGTTCCGCGGCAGTACAGCTTGATTTGACTATTTTTATTTCACAGTAATTCTTTTTTAATGCTTATATAGTTTCTGGGTATTTTTATTTTGACTCAAGGGTTGAGTGTTCTGGGGTTTATTTTGTAATCGTTGATTCGATCGGAAAATTGAAATTCGTTTTGTTTTCCGGATATTTAGAAACTGTTAAAAAGTTCGAGCGGATATCATTAACTCACTTTTTCCCGGCACGAAAAAATTTCAAGTGTTGAATTTTTATCGGGTTTAAATCTTTCGGAAAAATGTGCAAGTAACGCGGTGGACCCTCTAGAAGACAACAAACCTTAACTCGATTATGTGACCGTCTTGAACTGCCTCTAAACCTTAGGGTTTGGGGCAGTACGGCATGCCACATGTAAGGCGTTGGCTTGACCCTTCTACGGCTGCATCACCGGTACTGTGACGTATTCTAGGATTATTTGAACTCCGCTCAAGTGTTGAGCTATTTAGGAAATCTTGGGTATTTGATTATCCGGTCGGAAAGTTTAATACTTTCTATTTATCTGGAATGTGATACAATATGTGGAATTCATATAGTTAGGCATGAAATGCGAAATATGTGATATTTCGGATTTACGATGTCCAAAGTGATTGTGGATTCCAAATATTGTAGTTTTACAATTTCTTTTCTGTGACCGTAAGTGTAGTATGTAGTTGTATTGCCGGTCTTCGTTGCTATACATCTACGACGATCGGTGTATGCTTACTTACTTACGTTGATGATATGTGATATTATGCATTGCTGTGATATGTTATATTGGATCGTCGTGTTCTGAATAGCCGGGGGTTTTATGTGAGATGAGGGTTTTTATTTTCATTCATGTAAAATTCATTTGTATGTAATATTCTTTTATTGGGGCACTTCCGGGATGAGGTTGATGTCACCAGTGTATATTATTTACTTTTCCGCATTAGGTAGACCCAAGAAGGGGAGCACAAGTAACCGGGTTCTAGGGTCCAGTGGGAGGCCATCTCAAGGAGTCGAGACCGGGTCTCCTAACCCTAGAATTGGCAGTATTACTTGCCGCTCTCGTAGTGGTCTAGGGTTGTGGGTTTGGCTATTCATCGCGACCGTGGAATCCGTGTTTTATACCGGCTCGTATTGAAAACACGGACATCCTAGTATATCCAATATTTCATATATGTTCTTTTGCTGCAATGTTCTGTGATGAGATCATATTACTGCCTGAGACGAATGCTTATACTATATATATATATATGCTGATATATAAATATTACTGCTTTCGTTTCTTCTGTGATGCTTAGGAAGCATAAGCTGATGGGATTTTATTAATGAGATTAATAAAAAGAAAAGAAACCTAAAAGATGTTGTAGAATCAAAACTTTATAAAAAGGGTAGCTACAGTTTTGCTTTGCATAGCGGTATATATGATATACCCTGCACCTTATTCGATGAGGAAAGAGCCGAGATCCCTTCACCAGGAGTGGCCTCTTTAGAGAAACTGGCAGATACTACAAACTCGCGGTTTAGTTTTTGATAGCTTCTATAGTCTTGCTTTGCACAGCGGTATATATGATATGCCATGTAGGGTTCCTAGGCACACTAGTGAGGTCTCACAAGACATCAACCATGCCAATTTCAAAAATTCTAGGTGCCGAGAGACCCGACTACGGATCGTCGGCTAGAAGTTTAGGCGAAAAAGTGAAACTAGTTAACACTTAACAAAGAGATACGGAAATACAACCTTTGTAGATCCGTTTCTCCACCTCCATAGCTCCGCAATGAAGTCTCCTCGCTGTCCATAACAAGTCCCGGGCTCTAGCGTCGGCTTCATCGGAGAATGGACGGGCTAGGTCATCGATGTCCATGCCGAAGATGATCTACGTCGAGGCATCGCTAAATCAAGCTCCGACTTCACCAAGTCAAGAAACTTGTGAAGAAAACACACTCTACTACTTGGCAAGAGGTAGAGGATGAAGAAATAGGAAGTGGGTATACTTTAGATTTGGATTTCACACTCTTTTTCATCACTTGCCATTGATGAAGGCAAGCTTTCTTCACTTGAAGAAATGAAGAAGAAGAAGAATTATGTTATGATAAGTTAATTGAAAAAGAAAAGAAAAACAATACTTATCATAATTCTAACTATGGTTATGTGTAGAGAATTGACCAAGGTTAAAGGAATGGTTAGGGTTAAGGATGAGACAAGAATGGTGGACAAAGTCAAAGCTTCATGAAGCTTCAACTAAACAACAAATAAAGCCACCATTCTTTTCTCTTTTCCATTTATTTTCCAAAATGTATAAACAAATAAATAAGTAATGGAAAAATAAAACCCTAATAATATGTTTAACCATGGTTTAATTCTTTACACTTAACCAAGTAAACATGTATCATCAAACATGATACAAACAAGTGCACAAAAGTATATCGCATATACAATGCGCACATCCGAGTGAGAAAATCCATCTTAAGTGAACCGATACTAGTTAACGCAAACTAATATATCAAATATATAATTATGCATTAAATCATTAAATCAACACTTGATTTAACGATCCGGTCATATCGCATATAACCGACTAGTATCCAATGTATAGGCTTATCGAATCAATCCTTGATTCGATAACTAGGTTATATCGCATACAACCATTCGACACATTCATCGCGAGAATGGAATACGGTATCGCATACACGTATTATTCTAGGTCCCGCACATATCTCATATGCGCTCCTATTTCGTTTCGCTTGAGCCAGGAAACCTCTGTGTAGGACTCTAAAGACTCGTCAATACGCCGGCAGCAGATGATGATCATATCAAACATCCACAAGCCGCAAGCGGTATGCTAAACGTAACGGCCACCCGGGTATTGAGCCATCTGAAGATCGACGAGCAAGCCCGCTCACACTCCAGTGAATCCAACCAGTAACACTACCGTACAGTCCGGTCTGATCGTCTGATGTGTCGCATATCTCGCCTAGGGGTGGTAAACGTCAGACCCCAATAGCTCGATAAGTCGTGTCGATATGAGGTCTATAACAATTCGAGAAACTACTGGTAACACTTACCAGTAAATCTCAGCAACCCTGGCCAGGGATTTCCTGTTATAGCCAATCAAACACAGCGCAACATCAACCCCCTATACCGGGAGAGACGAATCCCCTCCTATCGCTCATTGCCTCCATGTGACTCGGGACTGTACCCAAAAACCACCGTTTTGCACGCCCTCTTGGACGTGGTAAGATGGAAATCAAAGCACAATGGGAACCACACAAGACTCTATGACGATCTCGGGTCAACAGACTACTCTGTACCAGTGTCACTAGAGAACTGCCATCTGACGTGAGGTATAATACCATCTGGGAGTTCTCGGCGAGTCCGTCCAGTGTACCCAGTCTCTACTGAGCACCCGTATATCATCTCTGATGTCAAACACCGATGGATATGGGATCATCCATCGCCCATCTGTATGGGTCGAGAAGGTATACGCTAGTCTACTCTGGTATATCGATGCCCCGTCTCGATACACCCACGACTAGGGACTTTGAAGGATGTACTTATGGACTACCATGTCCCCACTAGTATGATCCGCATCATAGTCCAGGTAGTTAAGCACACATCCTAAGGGCTTTACCAACATGTAACAGAGAGACAATCAGTGTACACGTTAAGGTAAAGAGCAACCAGATAGCATACTATCATGTCGAGCAAGAAAGTCTTCTCTATATATGTCCAAGCATCCACTACAATATACATCCTATGTATAGTAATGGCCTCTAGGGCATACATATAACTAACAATCTCCCACTTGCACTAGGGCCATCTGTAGCAGTGGTTGCAGTATCTCATACTCAACCATCCCATAAAAGTCTCTCTTCGGGAACAGGCCTTTGTGAGTGGATCCGCTGTGTTGTCCTCTGAGTTTACTCTCCTAACCTCGATCTCCCTGGAGATCAACTATCTCCATGATCAGGTGACACTGCCTTAGAATATGTCTGGATCACTGATGGGACCGGCGTTCCTTGGCATAAGCCACAACTCCATCGTCTCACAATGGTTGGAACGTAGTTCATCTCATGAACCAATTTACACCCGAACATCCTCCTTGGTAGCATCTTAAGTAGCGATGTATCCTGCCTTTATCTTCTAGTATGCCACGGTATCTAGCTTGGAACTCTTCCAACATACCATCCCTCCACTGAGGGTAAAGACAATGCCTGTGACTGACATTCAGTCGTCTTTATCACCCTGGAACCCTTCCAGTGATTCTCCCCAGGATCGATTGATACCATCTCACTACAACTAGTGAGAATGCTAACATCCAATTAGATCTATCTCATAGATCCAAAACCCAGGATTTAGGAGGTGTCAATATGATCCTATATGGAGAATCCTTGTGATAAGCGGAGATCGACCGAGCGTAGCATAGGAAACTCCTTCCCTATCAAGAGTATGTCATCCACGTACTCTACGAGGATCGTCACCATACTCCCTACTACCTTTTTGTTTATACAAGGTTCATCTACCATTTTGATGATGTCAAACTCTTTGACTAATTCATCAAAACAGATGTTCCAACTCCGCGATACCTGCTTTATCCTATAAAGCATCTTGCACACGTTTCCGCTGCTCCCACTGTCTACGAAGCCCTCTGGCTGTGTACTTATAGACGCTCTCTTCCAAATCATCATTTAGAAAAGCAGTCAAGACACCCAACCACCAGATATCGCAGTCATGGTATGTAGCCGTGACAAGTAGGATCTGGATGGACTTAAGCATAGCTACTTGAAAAGGTTTCATCATTATCCACACCTGGTCAATGATGCAAACTTTTAACAAGTCTAGCTTTGAAAGTCTTAACTTTTCCATGTACACCAAGTAATCTTCTCAAGATATACTTGCTCCTGATGGGGATTTAACCCTTCAGATATAGCAACCAAAGTCCATACTTTGTTGGTGTATATGGATTCCATCTCAGATCACTAAGCATCCAGCCATTCTTACAGAGTCTTACTCCTGATGGCCAGCTCGAAACTAGTTGGGTCATCATCTCCTGATGCATTCCTCGCTCCCACTGTCATAGAGAAACTGAATTATCTCTCAGGTGGGTGAGGAACCCTACTAGATCGGCGGAGAGGCTGAGGTTCGTTGGAATCTACTGAATCCTTTGGTTCTATCAAATCATCAGCTGTAGTTTGTATAGCTGGAACATTTCCAGTTCTACATAACTGACCTTGCCTCGAGTTTGTCCGGATTTTGTTTTTAGACATAGGCCGGACAACCCCAAATCTTAACTAACTTAAGAAATGAGCTCTTCCTTTTCCATATCACATATGAAGTGGTAGGCAACTGATATGATTTGAACCCTATTCAATAGGTATGCAACTTCATAAGTGCATAACTCCCAAAAGGAAAAAAGGTAACTCAGCAGTACTCATCATAGAGCACACCTTATCATATAGGGTGTGATTGCTCCACCCCGACATACCATCGTGCTATGGTGTATACGAAGGAGTAATGCTGAGAGAGAATCTCATTCTCCTTTAGAATAGTCCAGGATTTCTGTGCACAAGTATTCTCCTCCCTGATCTCATCATAGGACATAATACTTATACCCGTATTCTGGTTCTCTACTTCTAACTTATATTCTGTGAATATCTTAAAAGGTTCGGACATGTGTTTCAACAGGAACATAGGTCTGAATCTCGAAAGATTATCAGAGAATGTAATGAAGTAAAAAGAATCGGTCTTGGTATGTGTAGACAGGGGACTTACATACATCAACATGTATCATCCCAAGAGTTCACTAACTCTTTCTCTGTTTCCAATAAACAGAGCTAGTGTCCTTATATCTTTGTGACATGACTGGCAAGTTTCACAAGATGTAGATTCAAACTAATTTAAATATGCATCTACATGTAACTTCAGCTAGTCGGGTCACATTGATCTGACCTAGTCTACAATACCTTAAGAAGGATCCGTTCATTTCTGAACTATTCCTCTTTATTATCTTGATTAAGGCGTGATATGGTCGCTACCTGGAGAGAGAGAGAAGAAAACACTTAGTGTGCGCTCTGTCAAGAATAGATTGGTTATTATTTTATCTAATCAGGATGGTTCCCACTGCTTTTTATCAAATCTTTCTTCAAACCCTAAAAGGAAAGACTAGCCGGGATTAATTACACACTACAAGTTCGCCAATCTTTCAGCCAGGCCAGTGTCGGTACTTTGAGGGAGGTCCCCCGTGCTTTCGCACGAACCTAATTAATGTAAACCTCATTTTCCCAGAGGCGTAACCTCGTTAACACCTTTCTAGACACCTACTTGATCGGCTAATTGTAATGTATAAAACTCTCCCAGGAGTAACAATTACTCGCAGTGGGTATCGGGATCCAACTATCTCATAGAAGGTATGCAATCTCATTGCAAATTTCAACACTTGAAATTCCCGATAATATTTTGCCCCTAACGTGCTATGACCTTGACGAAAGCCAACAAACCATAGCCCGCTAGTCAAGTTCAACCCGTACATTTCTTGATTGAATTAAACCCACCCGCACGACCCTTGACGAAAGCCAACAAAGCCGCACGACTACCCTAATCCAATCGCATCGTATGCTAGCTGATAAGCAGCATATAGCTACCGCACACTGCACCTTGACGAAAGCCAACAAATGCAGCACGAATACTATATACAACTTATCTGAAATGACGGAGGGCTACGACAGGTTTTTCTGAAAACCTATTGCGTAATGAACTTGATATCGTTGTAGAATCAAATGATTTTTAAAATGGAGTGTTTTTAAGGCTTTTCTAGTTTTGCTAAAGGAGTCACTCCCGGTGAAGGGATCGTCGGTCCTTTCCTCGTCGAATGAGGTGCGGGATATATCATATATATCACTGTGCAAAACAAAAACTCTTAAAAGCAATCAAAAGACAAACCGAGGGTTGTAGCATCTGCCAGTAACTGCTAAAGGAGTCACTCCCGGTGAAGGGATCTCGGTCTTTTCCTCATCGAATAAGGTGCAGGATATATCACATATACCGCTGTGCAAAGCAAGAACTGTAGCTACCTGTTTTATTTTGAAATTCGATTCTACAACATCTTAGGTTTCTTTTATTTCATTAATCACATTAATGAAGTCCCATCATTTAAGTACCTAAACATCATAGATAAATACGACGTACACTTATGCCATCCACATTCGCCTCGATGTCCCCTCGTGCACCGTTAGGTTAGGTAACTAACGGCAGAGCGGGGCAGGGCTAGCGCGGGTGTAAAACATAAGTAACGTCTATATAATATATCATATATACTATATACTGTATCTATTATAGAACATCACATGATCACATCACAGATATCGCACAGCAGAAGAAACATATGAAATATTGGATATACTAGGACGTCCGTGTTTTCAATACGAGCCAGTATAAAACACGGATTCCACGGTCGTGATGAATAGCCTATCCCACACCCCTAGACCCCTACGAGAGAGGCAAGCAACCCTACCAATTCTAGGGTTAGGAGACCCGGACTCGACTCCTCGAGATGGTCTCCTACTGGACCCTAGAACCCGGTTACTTGTGCTCCCCTCCTTGGGTCTATCCTAGTGCAGAAAAGTAAATAATATACATCAACGGTGACATCTTCCGCAACCTGGAAGTGCCCCATTAAAAGAATATTACATACAAGTTTTTATATGAATGAAAATGAAAAACACTCATCTCACATAAAAAACCCCTGCTATTCAAACACGACGATCCAATATAACATATCCAGCAACACATAACATCACATGTCATCAACGTAAGTAAATATGCGCATCCCAATTGTCGTTGACATATAGCAACGAAACCGGCGATATCACATATTACACTTACGGTCACAGAAAAGAAAGTGTAAAACTACAACAGTTGGAATCCGCAACCTGCATAGACATCGCATGCCTAATCAAATGAAATACTTAGACATCACATGCCTAACAATTATAAACCCCGCATTTTAGTCTCAAAATTGAAAACTCTTTTCAATATCAAGTCGGGCAATTCAACAAGATTCCCGACATCCTGATCGAATGCTCGTCGCAAACTTCAGTAGACGGCTGCACCCTCGATACCTTCGACGAAGTGCACCAAGGCGGAACACCGCTGCCGGGAGCACCCGAACGGATGCTTTCGGCGACGGGGTTCTCCTACAGTCACTTGGTCGGGGCTATGGAGTGAGGCTGTCTATCAAGTTTACCCGGCGAGTATCCGCGTACGCTACGTGATTGCGACGGACTTTTGATCACATCAAAATTCCGTGGCAACCGATCAAGTGAGACTAAACTGCTATGTTTATAACATTCATTCAGTTATCTCATAACTTTTGTGAATTCCAATTATTGTATCCCTTTCCGGATAAATAGAAAATGTTAAACTTTCCGATCGAACAATCGAACACCCAAGTTTTCCCGATACAGATCAACACATGAAATAAGTCTAACAACATTCAGTTCGTGCCTCAGTACCAACGGTCCAGCCGTAGAAGGGTCAAGCCAACGCCTCACATGTGGCACGCCGTACTGCCCCAAACCCAAAGGTTCAAAGGGCAGTTCAAGACGGTCACATAATCGAGTTAAGGTTTGTTGTCTTCTAGAGGGTCCATCGCGTTACTTGCACTACTTAGAACATCGTTAAACTACGGAAAAATCCAACACTTGGAAATTTCCCGACAGGGGAAAAATTGGCTATTTATATCCGGTCGAACTTTTTAACATATTCTAAAAATTTATCCGGAAAGCCACACAGACAAAATTCGATAATCCGATCGAACATTCGAATCCCCAAAACAAGCCAGAAAATTCAACTCTTGAATAATTTTTAAAAATACCCAGAGAACTCAGCACAGATCAATAGGAGTTACTGTGAAAATAGGTATTGCTGACGTCATCAAGTGGCGGCGGAACCGCCGCACGAGCCATGCTCGTGCCGCGGTTCCGCGGCTGTTTAAACTCCAAACAGTGTCGTATTTGCACAGTAATTCTTACAATTTCCTGCTGATATTTCTACATATTTTTAATACTGAAAAATCCCTGTTTTTAGAAAAAGTACAGAGAGCACATTTGAGTTGGGGTTTCGGGTTCGTTCGGGTTTCAAACTTCGTCTGGACTTCGCCTAAGGCTCTAGCTAGGCTCTGATACCACTGTAGGGTTCCTAGGCACACTAGTGAGGTCTCACAAGGCATCAACCATGCCAATTTCAAAAATTCTAGGTGCCGAGAGACCCGACTACGGATCGTCGGCTAGAAGTTTAGGCGAAAAAGTGAAACTAGTTAACACTTAACTAAGAGATACGGAAATACAACCTTTGTAGATCCGGTTCTCCACCTCCATAGCTCCGCAATGAAGTCTCCTCGCTGTCCATAACAAGTCCCGGGCTCTAGCGTCGGCTTCATCGGAGAATGGACGGGCTAGGTCATCGATGTCCATGCCGAAGATGATCTACGTCGAGGCATCGCTAAATCAAGCTCCGACTTCACCAAGTCAAGAAACTTGTGAAGAAAACACACTCTACTACTTGGCAAGAGGTAGAAGATGAAGAAATAAGAAGTGGGTATACTTTAGATTTGGATTTCACACTCTTTTTCATCACTTGCCATTGATGGAGGCAAGCTTTCTTCACTTGAAGAAATGAAGAAGAAGAAGAATTATGTTATGATAAGTTAATTGAAAAAGAAAAGAAAAACAATACTTATCATAATTCTAACTATGGTTATGTGTAGAGAATTGACCAAGGTTAAAGGAATGGTTAGGGTTAAGGATGAGACAAGAATGGTGGACAAAGTCAAAGCTTCATGAAGCTTCAACTAAACAACAAATAAAGCCACCATTCTTTTCTCTTTTCCATTTATTTTCCAAAATGTATAAACAAATAAATAAGTAATGGAAAAATAAAACCCTAATAATATGTTTAACCATGGTTTAATTCTTTACACTTAACCAAGTAAACATGTATCATCAAACATGATACAAACAAGTGCACAAAAGTATATCGCATATACAATGCGCACATCCGAGTGAGAAAATCCATCTTAAGTGAACCGATACTAGTTAACGCAAAGTAATATATCAAATATATAATTATGCATTAAATCATTAAATCAACACTTGATTTAACGATCCGGTCATATCGCATATAACCGACTAGTATCCAATGTATCGGCATATCGAATCAATCCTTGATTCGATAACTAGGTTATATCGCATACAACCATTCGACACATTCATCGCGAGAATGGAATACGGTATCACATACACTTATTATTCTCGGTCCCGCACATATCTCATATGCGCTCCTATTTCGTTTCGCTTGAGCCAGGAAACCTCTGTGTAGGATTCTAAAGACTCGTCAATACGCCGGCAGCAGATGATGATCATATCAAACATCCACAAGCCGCAAGCGGTCTGCTAAACGTAACGGCCACCCGGGTATTGAGCGATCTGAAGATCGACGAGCAAGCCCGCTCACACTCCAGTGAATCCAACCAGTAACACTACCGTACAGTCCGGTCTGATCGTCTGATGTGTCGCATATCTCGCCTAGGGGTGGTAAACGTCAGACCCCAATAACTCGATAAGTCGTGTCGATATGAGGTCTATAACAATTCGAGAAACTACTGGTAACACTTACCAGTAAATCTCAGCAACCCTGGCCAGGGATTTCCTGTTATAGCCAATCAAACACAGCGCAACATCAACCCCCTATACCGGGAGAGACGAATCCCCTCCTATCGCTCATTGCCTCCATGTGACTCGGGACTGTACCCAAAAACCACCGTTTTGCACGCCCTCTTGGACGTGGTAAGATGGAAATCAAAGCACAGTGGGAACCACACAAGACTCTATGACGATCTCGGGTCAACAGACTACTCTGTACCAGTGTCACTAGAGAACTGCCATCTGACGTGAGGTATAATACCATCTGGGAGTTCTCGGCGAGTCCGTCCAGTGTACCCAGTCTCTACTGAAAACCCGTATATCATCTCTGATGTCAAACACCGATGGATATGGGATCATCCATCGCCCATCTGTATGGGTCGAGAAGGTATACGCTAGTCTACTCTGGTATATCGATGCCCCGTCTCGATACACCCACGACTAGGGACTTTGAAGGATGTACTTATGGACTACCATGTCCCCACTAGTATGATCCGCATCATAGTCCAGGTAGTCAAGCACACATCCTAAGGGCTTTACCAACATGTAACAGAGAGACAATCAGTGTACACGTTAAGGTAAAGAGCAACCAGATAGCATACTATCATGTCGAGCAAGAAAGTCCTCCCTATATATGTCCAAGCATCCACTACAATATACATCCTATGTATAGTAATGGCCTCCAGGGCATACATATAACTAACATGCCCTGCACCTTATTCGATGGGGAAAGAGCCGAGATCCCTTCACCGGGAGTGACCTCTTTAGCGAAACTAGAAAAGCCTCAAAAACACTCCTTTTCAAAAACACTCGATTCTACAACGATATCAAGTTCATTACGCTCAGGGTTTTCTGAAAAATCTGCGTAGCCCTCCGTCATTTCAGATAGAAACTAGTTAGTATTCGTGCTGCGTTTATTGACCTTAGCCAAGGCGTGCTGTACGGTAGCTAATTAGCATTTATATGTTAAAACATGAGATGTGATTGAGTTAGGGTAGTCATATACGACTTTGTTGACCTTAGCCAAGGGTCATACGGGTGGGTTTAATTCAATCAGGAAATGACGGGTTGAACTTGACTAGCACTTATGATTTGTTGACCTTAGCCAAGGTCATAAGTTGCTAGGGGTAAAAACATTATCGGGAATTTCAAGTGTTGAAATTTGCAATGAGATTGCATACCTCCTATGAGATAGTTGGATCCCGATACCCACTGCAAGTAAGAGTTACTCCTGTGAGAGTTTTACACAGGACAATTAGCCGATCAAGTAGGTGTCTAGAAAAGTGTTAACGGGGTTACGCCTCTGGGAAAACGAGGTTTACTTTAATTAGGTCCGTGCGAAAGCACGGGGAACCTCCCTCAAGTACCGACACTGATCTGGCTGAAAAATTAACGAAATTGTAGAGTGTAATTAATCCCGGCTAATCTTACCTTTTAGGGTTTGGAGGAAGATTTGATAAAAACAGTGGGAGACATACTGATTAGATAAGATAATAACCAATCTAATCTTGCAAGAGCATACGCTAAAGTGTTTTCTTCTCTCTCTCTCCAGGTAGCGACCATGTCAGGCCGTAATCAAGATAATAATATGGATGTATTGACCGAACCCGCTTATTATACTGAGCAGGGGAACGTTGGACCCATTCTTTCTTATAAGAGTTATAAGACTGAACAGGGAATAGTAGAATATGGATTCTCACGCCGCACAAAAGAACATGCATGTTGATGCATCTTCTTCAGTTGTGTTAGTTATTGAGAACTGTTTCTCAGTTCACCCTACGTCCTGGGTATTAGATACCGGATCAGGATCCCACATATGTAAATTGTTACATGGGCTACGTAAAGGTAGAGAACTGGGAAAAGGTGATCATTCCGTTCAAGTAGGGAATGAGGCAAATATTGCAGCCAAAGCAGTTGGCGAATATCACCTTGTATTACCAAGTAGTAATACACTGATTCTGAATGAGTGCTATTATATACTGAACATGATGTGCAATATTATATCAGTTTCTTTATTAAGTAAAGAAGGATATAATTTTGTAGTACAGGATAATGTTATGGACATATTCCTAAATCAAAAGTTGATTGCATCAGGCTCGTTACATAATGGCATATTCATTCTCAATCAAAATACAGTCCTCAATATACAAAACACACACAAGAGGAAGAGTTCAGAAATGAACGAATCCTTCTTGTGGCATTATAGACTTGGTCATATCAATGCGACACGACTGGCTAAGGTACATAAGGATGGATATTTGAATCTGTTCGAATTATCATCCTATGATACTTGCCATTCATGTTTCAAAGGAAAAATGACCAAAGCTCCGTTTAGTGGACACGGAGAAAGAGTTACGGAACTCTTAGGACTAGTACATAGTGATGTATACGGTCCCATGTCTACACACGCCAGGAACGGTTCTTCCTACTTCATTACATTCACTGACGATCTCTCTAGATACGGGCATGTGTTCCTGTTGAAACACAAGTCTGAAGCTTTTGAGAAATTCAGAGAATATAAGCACGAAGTAGAGAACCAAACGGGCAAAAGTATTAAGATCCATTGATCTGATCGAGGAGGAGAATACTTAAGCAATGAGTTCCTAGATTATCTAAAAGAGAATGGGATTCTCTCTCAGCTTACTCAACCTTATACACCACAGCACAACGGTGTATCGGAACGGAGGAATCGCACTCTATTAGATATGGTGCGCTCTATGATGAGCATTGCTGAGTTACCTATTTCCTTCTGGGGGTATGCGCTGGAGACAGCCATATACCTATTGAATAGAGTTCCAACTAAATCTGTGCCTACCACTCCATATGAGATATGGAATGGGAAGAGACCATCTCTTAAAAGAGTTAAGATATGGGGTTGTCCGGCCTATGTTAAAAAGCAAAATCCGGAAAAACTCGAGGCACGATCAGTTCTTTGTAAGTTTGTAGGATATCCAAGCAATTCGTATGGATATCTATTCTACCACAGTGAACAACAAAAGGTGTTTGTTGCTCAACATGCCACCTTTTTAGAAAAGGAATTTCTTGCAAAAGAAATTAATGGCGATGAGGTAGAGCTGGAAGAGGTTCCAGAAACACAAACTACAACTGAAGATTTAGTGGAACCAGAGGATTCAGTAGTACCCGACGAACCCCAGCCTCTCCGCCGATCTAGCAGGGTTTCTCATCCACCTGAGAGATACTGCGGTTTTCTTATTGATGGTGGAAGCGAGGATTGCATCATGGAAGATGATGACCCAACTAGTTTCGAGCACGCCATCACGAGTGGTGACTCTGTGAAGTGGCTGGATGCAATGTGATCTGAGATGGAATCCATGTACACCAACAAAGTATTGACTTTGGAAAATGCTCCTGAAGGGGTAAAACCCATTGGGAGCAAGTGGATCTTTAAAAAGAAATTTGGTGTAGATGGAAAAGTTGAGACTTTCAAAGCTAGACTTGTAGCAAAGGGTTTTCGTCAACGACCAGGTGTGGATTATGACAAAACCTTTTCTCCAGTGGCTATGCTTAAGTCCGTCCGGATCTTACTTGCCATTGCTGCATACCATGACTACGAAATCTTGCAAATGGATTGTAAGTCGATGTACTACACCCCAGAACTTGTGGGGAGGCGGAAATTTCAAAAACGAACTTGTTTAGTGAACGAACATCGACTAACCGCTTGAATCGAAGCTAAACTATAAATAACCAAACACAAAGTGTTTCTAAACTACTGTGTTTAGGAATTATACCTAATGAACCAACTCCTTCGTCTTTACGAACTCCTTATCCTCCTCGGCCTTCTCTTTGTAGTAGACGATCCACCCGAGAGCAAAACTCCAAGCTTAGCCTCTAAACTTGAGGCAACTAACCTTCTTGGATTGCTAATCAAAGAAGATAGATTGAGATAGAGTGATGGTTATGGATTGTTTAGTCTAACTAATCCTAGATCTCAACACATGAGGGTGAGGATTAGTCTTTTGAAGAGAGAGAGCTTGAGGAGAGAGAATGTGTAGATGATAATGATGAATAAGTTATGAGTATCATAACATATTATGAAGCATTCTCATTAAAGAATAAATGAATAAATGTGATGAATAAGCATGCTTCATAAATGTTAAGTGGTGATTCATTAGCATGAGTCATTAAGCAATAAATGTGCATTAATGAGATGAATGAATCACCCTCATGACTCATATAACTCATTCAATGTATATGACACATAACCCTCCTTAGTCACCATCTTCTAGAAGCTTCTCGTACAATTACGAGAACGCCCCTCCAATCCGTAAAAATACGGAAAAACTTTAGACTGTAAAAATCCAATAACCGAATACCAGTAACTGGCTTAAACCAAAGCCGACTGGTAAAAACTGTCCAAACGACGTAAGTGTGTAAACACACATACGCGTCCGAACCCTTTGTCGTAAAACCATACGACCTCTATATCGTTTCGCCTGGAGTAGGAAACTCTCTGTGTGGGACTCTAGAGACTCGACTACTACGCTGGCAGTGGGTTTAACCACAGACCGCAAGCGGCACTAGCTGTACGTAACGGTCCCCAGGTAGTTGTCGATAAGAAGGCCGATGAGGAAACCCATCCGAACTCCTACTGAGTCTGATGTGACAATCTCCATACAGTCCGGTCCGTTCGTCCAAGACTATCGCATATCGGGCCTAGGGGGGCGGCAAGCGTCAGTCCCCTAATAGCGGTATAAGTCGTGTCGGAGCGAAGCCCATTACACCCTGAGAAACTACTGGAACCTACCAGTAAATATCGCTTGCCCTGGCCAGGGACTTTGCGTAATGGCTCTCTGACACAGCACGATATCTACTCCCAATACCGGGAGGGACGAATCCTGTCTAACCGCCACTGCCTCCAAGTGCTCGGGACTGCACCCAACTGCTACCTGTTTGCACGACTCCTTTGAGCCGTGGTAGGGTAGCAATCTAAGAACAGTGGGACACACTCGAGGCGAAGCAGCAGTGTCAAGTCTGCGGACTATGCTGTACTCATGTCACCTGGGAACTGCTCACTGACGACTGGTATCAAACCAACCAACAGTTCCCTGTGAGTCCTGTCCGGTGTACCCGTAACCTAACGAGCACCTGCATACTATCTCCAGTACGACGTACTGACGGCTGTGGGACAGACCATCTCCCCAACTGGGATGAGAAGCGTACACACTAGTCTACTCCGGAGTATCGATGCTCTGTCTCGATAATCCAACGACCAGGGACCTGAATAAGGATGTGCTTGTAGACTACCCAGCCCCCACTAGTGTGACTGCCATCACAACGCTGGTAGACAAGCAAGATCCTAAGAGCTCTATCAATACGTACACTCACATATTAAGATAGAAAAACCAAGTAGCATACTACCATGTTTAGCAAGACTGTTATATACATGTGAATATCCCAAGCTTCCATTAAGTAATATACAAACTAGTATGATACAGTAATGGCCTTCTAGGGCATAAACACTAACAATCTCCCACTTGCACTAGGGCCATGTACTGGCATATCGTAGACCGATGATCTCGAGTAGCCTCTCGAACTGAATCTGAGGTAGGGCCTTCATGAATGGATCAGCAATGTTCTTTTCAGAAGCAACTCTCCGAACCTCGATCTCCTGACGATCAATGATCTCCCTGATCAGGTGATACCGCCTTAAGATGTGTCTGGACTTCTGATGGGACCTTGGTTCCTTCGCTAAAGCTATAGCTCCGTTGTTGTCGCAATACAGAGGTATTGGATCAACTATGGTAGGAACCACCTGAAGTTCTGTTAGGAACTTCTTCATCCAGACTGCTTCTTTTGCGGCATCGCAAGCAGCTATATACTCCGCTTCCATCGTCGAGTCAGCAACGGTGTCCTGCTTGGAGCTCTTCCAGCACACCGCCCCTCCATTGAGGGTAAAGACATAACCCGACATGGACTTGAAATCGTCCTTATCACTCTGGAAGCCGGAATCAGCAAAGGCCTCCAACCTGAGGTCTTTTCCGCCGTAAACCAAGAACATCTCCTTAGTCCTCCTCAGGTACTTGAGAATGTTCTTTACTGCTATCCAGTGCTTCTCCCCTGGGTTTGACTGATACCGGCTTACCACGCTCAGTGCGTAAGCTACATCTGGTCTGGTACACAACATCGCATACATTATAGAGCCTACCGCAGAAGCGTAGGGTATAATAGACATGCGTTCCCTTTCCAAATCAGTCTTGGGAGACATCTCTTTGGAGAGGGTGATTCCGTGACAAGCCGGTAGATTACCGCGCTTAGAATCTTCCATACTGAATCTTTTCAGTACAGTGTCGATATACCTAGACTGCGAAAGTCCCAACATCCTCTTGGATCTATCACGATAGATCCGGATCCCCAGAATGTAAGAGGCATCACCCAGGTCTTTCATGGAGAACCTGTGTGACAAGAATCCTTTGACAGATTGTAGCATAGGAATGTCATTTCCTATCAATAGAATGTCATCCACGTACAAGACGAGGAATACGACACTTCTGGCTACAACTTTACTATATATGCACGGTTCATCTGGATTTTTGATAAAGTCATATTCTTTGACTGTCTCATCAAAACAGATGTTCCAACTCCGCGATGCCTACTTTAGTCCATAAATAGACTTAAGCAGCTTGCATACTTTCCCGCTGCTCCCACTCTGATTAAAACCCTCTGGCTGATCCATATAGACGCTCTCTTCTAAATTTCCATTCAGAAAAGCCGTCTTTACGTCCATCTGCCAGATTTCATAATCATGGAAGGCAGCAATAGCAAGAAGGACCTGAATGGATTTGAGCATAGCCACTGGAGAAAAGGTTTCGTCATAGTCCAAACCAGGTCTTTGACGAAAACCCTTTGCAACAAGTCTAGCCTTATAGGTTTCCACCTGTCCATCTACACCAATCTTTTTCTTGAAGATCCATTTGCATCCTATGGGTTTTACCCCATCTGGAGCAAAGTCCAAAGTCCATACTTTGTTGGTGTACATGGACTCCATTTCGGTCCGCATTGCATCTAGCCATCGTACCGAGTCGCCGCTCTGGATGGCCTGCCGGAAGTCAGTAGGTTCATCATCATCTATGATGCAATCCTCTCTATCCCCATCTATGAGAAAACCGTAGTATCTCTCAGGCAGATGAGACGGCCTACTACTCCTGCGGAGGGGTGCGGGAATGTCCTGTTCTTCTTGAACTACTGGTTCTACCAAACTTTCAGTAGCAGTTTGTGGTTCTGGAATTTCTTCCAGTTCTACTACGCTCCCACTCTTCTGATTTTCCAAAAATTCAGTTTCTAAGAAGCGGGCATGACGAGAAACAAAAACCTTTTGTTCCTCTGCGTAATAGAAACAATATCCATGAGAGTTCTTTGGATATCCCACAAACATACACTATACTGAGCGTGCCTCGAGCTTGTCCGGATGCTGCTTTTTTACAAAAGCTGGACATCCCCATGTCTTCAGGTACTGAAGATAGGGTTTCTTCCCACTCCACATCTGATATGGTGTGGTAGGCACAGTCTTGGTTGGAACTCTGTTCAAAAGATATGTCGCTGATTCTAGCGCATAACCCCAGAAAGATCGCGGTAACTCAGCATTACTCATCATGGATCGTACCATATCCAATAGGGTTCGATTCCGTCTCTCCGATACACCGTTATGCTGTGGAGTGTATGGAGGAGTAAGCTGAGAGAGAATTCCTTTCTCTTTTAGGTAACCAAGGAACTCGGCACTTAAGTATTCTCCACCTCGATCAGATCTCAGTGTCTTAATACTTTTGCCTGTTTGGTTTTCCGCTTCACTCTTGTATTCCTTGAATTTCTCAAAGGCCTCGGATTTATACTTCATTAAGAAAACATGTCCATACCTAGAGAAATCATCTGTAAAAGTAATGAAGTAGGAATAACCACCTCTCGCATGTGTAGACATTGGACCACATACATCGCTGTGTATGAGTCCTAAGAGCTCGCTCGCTCTTTCTCCTTGTCCAGTAAATGGAGTCTTTGTCATCTTTCCTTTGAGACAAGATTGACAAGTGTCATAGGTTTGATATTCGAACGTGTCCAAATATCCTTCTCTATGCAACTTAGTCAACCTTCTCTCATTGATGTGACCCAGTCTACAATGCCATAAGAAAGCTTTATTTAAATCTGGAGACTTTCTTTTTAGTGTGTTCTGGACATTGAAAATTTGGAGTTGGTTTAAAACATATATGCCGTTATTTAGAGTACCGGACCCAATCAACCCATGATTAAGGTGGATGTTAACAACATCTCTTACAAACGTGAAATCATAACCTTTATTTGATAACAAGGAAACTGATATGATATTACACGTTAAGCTTGGTACAAAATAACAGTTATGCAAAACCAAAATATGTCCACTCGTCAATCCTAGGTGATAATCCCCGACGGACGCAGCTCCCACGCTAGCTCCGTTAGCAACCCTGAGGATCATATCACCTTCCTTCAGCACTCTACGGTTTCTCAGTGCCTGCAATGAATTGCAAATATGAGATCCTGATCCGGTATCCAATACCCAGGAAGTAGAGTTGATCGACAGACAATTCTCAATTACAAACACACCTGAAGTCGAAGCCACAGCTTGCTTCGGTTCCTGGTTCTTGGCGTTCCACGCCTTGCAATCTTTCTTCCAGTGCCCTTTCCTGTGACAATAGAAGCACTCATCCGGGCCAACTATCGGTACTGCTATCTTTTTCTTTCCCTTCTTTCCCACCTTACTAACACCTCCTCTAGGTTTGGGTGCGGCCTTCTTCTTCCTTCCTTTGGCCCTAGCCTTGGACCCGGAAGAAGATGCACCGCCAACAAACATAGCGGGTGTTTCCCTTGCCTTCTGCAAGGTGCCCTCTGCACTCCTTAACATGTTCAGGAGTTCCGCAAGTTCAACTTCTTTTCCTTGAAGATTGAAGTTGAGGATAAACTGGGCGTAGGTGGGAGGAAGGGACTGGAGAATAAGGTCTGTATAGAGCTCATTATCCAAAGTCGTCCCAAGGTCTGCGAGCTCTTCAATATAGCCGATCATCTTTAGGACATGTTCACCTACCGATGACCCGACAGCCAACCTCGCTCGAAACAAGTTCTTAGAGGTCTCGTATCTTGCTATACGAGATTGCTCTCCATAAAGTTCCTTTGTATGGAGAAATATGCCATCTAGGGACATATCCTCGTGCCTCCTCTGATGTTCATTGTTCATTGAGGCAAGCACGATGCACTTGGCTCTCGCGCAATCTAAATCCCAGGTTTTAAGGATTTCCTTATCCGCATTGCTGGATTTGGGACCAGGGACAGCAGGTGCCGTAGCGGTGAGGATGTACCCCAATTTGTCATAGGTCAAAGCCATTTTGACATTCCGCAGCCAATCTTTATAGTTTGGCCCTGTCGGTATATTTTTCTCTAAAAGTAACTTAAGTCCAGTCATTTTCAGGGTCGCTGCAATTAGGAGAGAGAGAAGAAAACTCTTTAGCATGATGCTCTTGCAAGTTTAGAGTGGTTTTTAGTTTATCTAAACTGGATGGCTCTCACTGTTTCTCGAATCCTTCCTCAAACCATAAAAGAAGAATTAGCCAGGACTATTCTCACCGTACAATACTTGCTTAACCGTTCAGCCAGGCCAGTGTCGATACTTCTGTTAGTTATATGTATGCCCTAGAGGCCATTACTGTACATAGGATGTATATTGTAGTGGATGCTGGGACGTATATAGGGAGGACTTTCTTGCTCGACATGATAGTATGCTATCTGGTTGATCTTTACCTTAACGTGTATACTGATTGTCTCTCTGTTACATGTTGGTAAAGCCCTTAGAATCTGTACTTGACTACCTGGACTATGATGCGGATCATACTAGTGGGGACATGGTAGTCCATAAGTACATCCTTCAAAGTCCCTAGTCGTGGGTGTATCGAGACGGGGCATCGATATGCCAGAGTAGACTAGCGTATACCTTCTCGACCCATACAGATGGGCGATGGATGATCCCATATCCATTGGTGTTTGACATCAGAGATGATATACGGGTGCTCAGTAGAGACTGGGTACACTGGACGGACTCGCCGAGAACTCCCAGATGGTATTATACCTCACGTCAGATGGCAGTTCTCTGGTGACACTGGGACAGAGTAGTCTGTTGACCCGAGATCGTCATAGAGTCTTGTGTGGTTCCCACTGTGCTTTGATTTCCATCTTACCACGTCCAAGAGGGCGTGCAAAACGGTGGTTTTTGGGTACAGTCCCGAGTCACATGGAGGCAATGAGCGATAGGAGGGGATTCGTCTCTCCCGGTATAGGGAGTTGATGTTGCGCTGTGTTCGATTGGCTATAACAGGAAATCCCTGGCCAGGGTTGCTTAGATTTACTGGTAAGTGTTACCAGTAGTTTCTCAAATTGTTATAGACCTCATATCGACACGACTTATTGAGCTATTGGGGTCTGACGTTTACCACCCCTAGGCGAGATATGCGACATATCAGACGATCAGACCGGACTGTACGGTAGTGTTACTGGTCGGATTCACTGGAGTGTGAGCGGGCTTACTCGTCGATCTTCAGATCGCTCAATACCCGGGTGGCCGTTACGTTTAGCAGACCGCTTGCGGCTTGTGGGTGTTTGATATGATCATCATCTGCTGCCGGCGTATTGACGAGTCTTTAGAGTCCTACACAGAGGTTTCCTGGCTCAAGCGAAACGAAATAGGAGCGCATATGAGATATGTGCGGGACCGAGAATAATGCGTGTATGTGATACCGTATTCCATTCTCGTGATGAATGTATCGATTAGGTTATATGCGATATACCCTAGTTATCGAATCATGGATTGATTCGATAAGCCGATACATTGGATACTAGCCGGTTATATGCGATATGACCGGATCGTTAAATCAAGAGTTGATTTAATGATTTAATGCATAATTATATATTTGATATATTACTTTGCGTTAACTAGTATCGGTTCACTTAAGATGGATTTTCTCACTCGGATGTGCGCATTGTATATGCGATATACTTTTGTGCACTTGATTGTATCATGTTTGATGATACATGTCATGCTAGGGTTCAAGTGTAAAGATTAAACCTTGGTTAATGAAATGGTTAGGGTTTATTATTTATTATTCATTTATCTTATTTAATTATCCTTTTATTTTTGATAAATGAATGAAAGAAAAAAGAAAAGAATGGTGGCAAATTTTGGAGTTTAGTTGAAGCTTCATGAAACATTGATCTAGTCAACCATTCTTATCTCATCCTTAACCCTAACCATTCCCACTAACCATGATTCATTCTCTACACTTAACTCTAGTTAACATTATGATAAGTATTTGTTTTTCTATTATTTTTAAATGACTTATCATAACTATTTCCTTCTTCTTCTTCCTTGAACTTGAAGAAGAAAGCTTACCTCATCAATGGTGATTGATGAATTAGAGTGAGAAATCCAATTCTAAAGTTAACCCAACTCCTATTTCTTCATCCTCTACCTCTTGCCAAGTAGTAGAGTGTGTTTACTTCACAAGTTTCATGACTTGGTGAAGTTGTGAGCTTGATCTAGCGATGCCTCGACGTAGATCATCTTCGGCATGGACATCGACGACCTAGCTTGCCCATTCTCCGACGAAGCCGACTCTAGAGCCCGGATTTGATTTGGACAGCGGAGAGGACCTCGTTGCGGAGCTATGGAGGTGGAGCACCGGATCTACAAAGGTTGTATTTTCGTTAAACTTTTAGTTAAGTGTTAACTAGTTAGTTTTTCGCCTAGACATCTAGCCGACGATCCGTAGTTTAGGGTTTGTAGGCACCGTAAAATTTTAATATGGCATGTTCGATGCCTTGTGAGACCTTCTTGGGGTGCCTAGGAACCCTACAGTGGTATCAGAGCCTAGCTAGAGCCTTAGGCGAAGTCTAGACGGAATTAGAACTCCGATCGACCCGAAACCCCGACATGAAAATGCTCTCTGGACATTTCTGTAAAATGTGGATTTTTGCAAATTAAAAATATGCAGAAAAATAAGCAGGTAAATCTAAGAATTACGATGCAAAAATTACCTAATGATCTTTCTAAAGTGCGGCGGAACCGCGGCATTAGCGTGCTAATGCGGCCCTTCCGCGGCCCTTTTGTCTTATCTGCCATTGAATTTTGCACAGTAACTCCTATTTTTCAGTGCTGGTTTACCTGGGAATTTTTAATATGCAGTATACAGTTGAGCATTTTTGGGTTGTATTGGGAATCAAAGATTCGATCGAGGTTTCAAATTTTGTCTATGTGACTTTCCGGATAAATTTTAGAATATGTTAAAAAGTTCGACCGGATATAAATACCCAATTTTTCCCCTGTCGGGAAATTTCCAAGTATTGGATATTTCTGTAGTTTAACGACGTTCTAAGTAGTGCAAGTAACGCGATGGTCCCTCTAGAAGACAACAAACCTTAACTCGATTATGTGACCGTCTTGAACTGCCCTTTGAACCTTAGGGTTTGGGGCAGTACGGCGTGCCACATGTGAGGCGTTGGCTTGACCCTTCTACGGCTGGACCGTTGGTACTGAGGCACGAACTGAATGTTGTTAGACTTGTTTCATGTGTTGATCATTATCGGGAAAACTTGGGTGTTTGAATGTTCGATCGGAAAGTTTAACATTTTCTAATTATCTGGAATGTGATACAATAATTGGAATTCACAATAAGTTATGAGATAACTGAATGAATGTTATAAACATAGCAGTTTAGTCTCACTTGATCGGTTGCCACGGAATTTTGATATGATCAAAAGTCCGTCGCAATCACGTAGCGTACGCGGATACTCGCCGGGTAAACTTAATAGACAGCCTCACTTCATAGCCCCGACCAAGTGACTGTAGGAGAACCCCGTCACCGAAAGCATCCGTTCGGGTGCTCGCGGTAGCGGTGTTCCGCCTTGGTGCACTTCGTCGACGGTATCGGGGGTGCGGCCGTCTACTGAAGTTTGCGACGAGTATTCGATCAGGATGTCGGGAATCTTGTTGAATTGCCCGACTTGATATTGAAAAGTGTTTTCGATAATGAGACTAAAATGCGGGGTTTATAATAGTTAGGCATGCGATGTCTAAGGTATTCTTTTGATTAGGCATGCGATGTCTATGCAGATTGCGGATTCCAACTGTTGTAGTTTTACACTTTCTTTTCTGTGACCGTAAGTGTAATATGTGATATCGCCGGTTTCGTTGCTATATGTCAACGACAATTGGGATGCGCATATTTACTTACGTTGATGACATGTGATGTTATGTGTTGCTGGATATGTTATATTGGATCGTCGTGTTTGAATAGCCGGGGGTTTTTATGTGAGATGAGTGTTTTTCATTTTCATTCATGTAAAAACTTGTATGTAATATTCTTTTATTGGGGCGCTTCCAGGTTGCGGAAGTTGTCACCGTTTGTATATTATTTACTTTTCCGCACTAGGATAGACCCAAGGAGGGGAGCACAAGTGACCGGGTTCTGGAGTCCAGTGGGAGACCAACTCGAGGAGTCGAGTCCGGGTCTCCTAACTCTAGAATTGGTAGGGTTGCTTGCCGCTCTCGTAGGGGTCTAGGGGTGTGGGTTTGGCTATTCATCGCGACCGTGGAATCCGTGTTTTATACTGGCTCGTATTGAAAACACGGACGTCCTAGTATATCTAATATTTCATATGATTCGTCTGGTGCCATATCTGTGATGTGATCATGTGATGTTCTGTGATAAATGCTGTATATAGTATATATGATATATTATATAGGCGTTACTTATGTTTTACACCCGCGCTAGCCCTGCCCCGCTCTGCCGTTAGTTACCTAACCTAACGGTGCACGAGGGGACATCGAGGCGAATGCGGATGGCATAAGTGTACGTCGTATTTATCTGTGATGATTAGGTACTTAAATGATGGGACTTCATTAATGTGATTAATGAAATAAAAGAAACCTAAGAAGTTGTAGAATCGAATTTCAAAATAAAACAGGTAGCTACAGTTCTTGCTTTGCACAGCGGTATATATGATATATCCTGCACCTTATTCGATGAGGAAAGGACCGAGATCCCTTCACCGGGAGTGACTCCTTTAGCAATAACTGGCAGATGCTACACACTCGGTTTGTATTTTGATTGCTTTTAAGTGTTTTTGCTTTGCACAGTGATATATATGATATATCCCGCACCTCATTCGACGAGGAAAGGACCGACGATCCCTTCACCGGGAGTGACTTCTTTAGCAAAACTAGAAAAGCCTCAAAAGCACTGTATTTTTAAAATCATTTGATTCTACAACGATATCAAGTTCATTACGCAATAGGTTTTCAGAAAAACCTGTCGTAGCCCTCCGTCATTTCAGATAAATCCTGTGTAGTATTCGTGCTGCGTTTGTTGACCTTGTCAAGGCGCAGTGTGCGGTAGCTAACCAGTATTTATCTGCTTAAGCATATGATGCAGATTGGGTTAGGGTAGTCGTGCGGCCTTGTTGACCTTGTCAAGGGTCGTGCGGGTGGGTTTGATTCAATCAAGAAATGACGGGTTGAACTTGACTTGCGGTCTATGGTTTGTTGACCTTGTCAAGGTCATAGATCGTTCGGGGCAAAACATTATCGGGAATTTCAAGTGTTGAAATTTGCAATGAGATTGCATACCTTCTATGAGATAGTTGGATCCCGATACCCGCTGCGAGTAAGAGTTACTCCTGGGAAAGTTTTACGCATTACAATTAGCCGATCAAGTAGGTGTCTAGAAAGGTGTTAACGAGGTTACGCCTCTGGGAAAACGAGGTTTACATTAATTAGGTTCGTGCGAAAGCACGGGGGACCTCCCTCAAAGTACCGACACTGGCCTGGCTGAAAGATTGGCGAACTTGTAGTGTGTAATTAATCCCGGCTAGTCTTTCCTTTTAGGGTTTGAAGGAAGATTTGATAAAAACAGTGGGAGCCATCCTGATTAGATAAAATAATAACCAATCTATTCTTGCAAGAGCGCACGCTGAGTGTTTTCTTCTCTCTCTCTCCAGGTAGCGACCATATCACGCCTTAATCAAGATAATAATACGGAATATTGACCGAACCCGCTTGTTATACTGAGCTGGGGAACGTTGGTCCCGCTCCAACTTATAATTGTTATAAGACAGAGCAAGAAATTGGGGATTACCAGAATTCCCGTGCCGCCCAAACGAAGAGAGTGCATGTTGATGCATCATCTTCGGGTGTGTTCATTATACAGAACTGTTTCTAGGTATTCTTTACGTCCTGGGTATGTGATACCAGATCAGGATCCCAGATATGTAATATGTTACATAGGGCTACAGAAAGGTAGAGAACTGAGAACGCGTGATAAGTTTCATGAGGCAGAAAACGGGGCAAGTGTTGCAGCCAAGTCTGTCGGTCACTGTCACCCTGTGTTACCAATACATTGATTCTGAACGAATGTTATTAGATACCGAACCTGATATACAAAATCATATCTGTCTCTTTATTAGTAAAGAAACGATAAAATTTTGTATTGTTGGATAATGTTTTGAACATTTCCTATATCAAAAGTTGATCGGTTCAGGCACGTTATCTAAAAGCCTTGATGTTCTAAATCAAACTACAGTTCTTCGTATACAGAACACACACAAGAGGAAGAGTTCAGAAATGAACGAATCCTTCTTGAGGTATTGTAGACTAGGTCATATCAATGCGACCCGACTGGCTGAGTTACATTTAGATGCATATTTAAATCAGTTTGAATTTACATCTTGTGAAGCTCGCCAGTCATGTCACAAAGATAAGATGACCATAGCTCCGTTTACTGGAAACAGAGAAAGAGTTAGTGAACTCTTGGGATGATACATGTTGATGTATGTAGGTCCCCTGTCTACACATGCCACGACTGGTTCTTTATACTTCATTACGTTCTCTGATGATCTCTCAAGATTCAGACAAATGTTCCTGTTGAAACACAAGTCCGAACCTTTTGAGATATTCACGGAATATAAGTTAGAAGTAGAGAACCAAAATACGGGTATAAGTATTATGTCCTTTGATGCGATCAAGGAGGAGAATACTTGAGCACGGAATTCCTGGACTATTCTAAAGGAGAATAAGATTCTCTCTCAGCATTACTCCTCTGTATACACCATAGCACGATGGTATATCAGGGCGGAGCAATAACACCCTATGTGATAAGGTGTGCTCTATGATGAGTACTACTGAGTTACCTATTTCCTTTTGGGAGTTATGCACTTGAGAAGCTGCATACCTATTGAATAGGGTTCCAATCAAATCAGTTGCCTACCGCTTCATATGTGATATGGAAAGGGAAGAGCCCATGTCTTAAGCTAGTTAAGATTTGGGGTTGTCCGGGCTATGTCTAAAAGCATAATCCGAACAAGCTCGAGGCAAGGTCTGTTATGTACAACTGGAAATGTTCCAGCTATACAAACTGCAACTGATGATTTGAAAGAACCAAAGGATTCAATAGTTACCAACGAACCTCAGCCTCTCCGCCGATCTAGTAGGGTTCCTCACTCACCTGAGAGATACTTCTATTTCTCTATGACAGTGGGAGCGAGGATTGCATCATGAGATGATGACCCAACTAGTTTCGAGCTGGCCATCAGGAGTGGGACTCTGTAAGAATGGCTGGATGCTTAGCGATCTGAGATGGAATCCTTATACACCAACAAAGTATGGACTTTCGTTGCTATATCTGAAGGGTTAAATCCCCATCAGGAGCAAGTATATCTTGAGAAGATTACTTGGTGTACATGGAAAAGTTGAGACTTTCAAAGCTAGACTTGTTAAAGGTTTTCGTCATTGACCAGGCGTGGATTATGATGAAACCTTTTTCCAGTAGCTATGCTTAAGTCCATCCAGATCCTACTTGTCACGGCTACATACCATGACTGCGATATCTGGTGGTTGGGTGTCTTGACTGCTTTTCTAAATGATGATTTAGAAGAGAACGTCTATAAGTACACAGCCAGAGGGCTTCGTAGACAGTGGGAGCAGCGGAAACGTGTGCAAGATGTTTTATAGGATAAAGCAGGCATCGCGGAGTTGGAACATCTGTTTTGATGAATTAGTCAAAGAGTTTTGACATCATCAAAATGGTAGATGAACCTTGTATAAACAAAAAGGTAGTAGGGAGTATGGTGACGATCCTCGTAGAGTACGTGGATGACATACTCTTGATAAGAAAGGAGTTTCTTATGCTACGCTCGATCAATCTCCGCTTATCACAAAGATTCTCTATATAGGATTAAAGTGATACCTACTAAATCCTGGATTTTGGATCTATGAGATAGATCTAGTTGGATGTTAGGACTCTCACTAGTTGTAGTGAGACGGTATCAACCGATCCTGGGGAGAATCACTGGAAGGGTTCCAGGATGATAATGACGACTGAGTGTCAGTCGCAGGCATTGTCTTTACCCTCAGTAAAGGGACGGTATGTTGGACCAGTTCCAAGCTAGATACCGTGACATACTAGACGATAAAGGCAGAATACATCGCTAGTTAAGATGCTACCAAAGAGGATGTTTGGGTGTATATTAGTTCATGAGATGAACTACGTTCCTACCATTGTGAGACAATGGAGTTGTGGCTCATGCCGAGGAACGCCGGTCCCATCAGTGATCCAGACTTATTCTAAGGCAGCATCGCCTGATCATGGAGATGGTTGATCTCCAGGGTGATCGAGGTTAGGAGAGTAGACTCAGAGGACAACACAGCGGATCCACTCACAAAGGCCTATTCCCAGAGAGAGATTTTTATGGGATGGTTGAGTATGAGATACTACAACTACTGCTACAGATGGCCCTAGTGCAAGTGGGAGATTGTTAGTTATATGTATGCCCTAGAGGCCATTACTGTACATAGGATGTATATTGTAGTGGATGCTGGGACGTATATAGGGAGGACTTTCTTGCTCGACATGATAGTATGCTATCTGGTTGATCTTTACCTTAACGTGTATACTGATTGTCTCTCTGTTACATGTTGGTAAAGCCTTTAGGATCTGTACTTGACTACCTGGACTATGATGCGGATCATACTAGTGGGGACATGGTAGTCCATAAGTACATCCTTCAAAGTCCCTAGTCGTGGGTGTATCGAGACGGGGCATCGATATGCCAGAGTAGACTAGCGTATACCTTCTCGACCCATACAGATGGGCGATGGATGATCCCATATCCATTGGTGTTTGACATCAGAGATGATATACGGGTGCTCAGTAGAGACTGGGTACACTGGACGGACTCGCCGAGAACTCCCAGATGGTATTATACCTCACGTCAGATGGCAGTTCTCTGGTGACACTGGTACAGAGTAGTCTGTTGACCCGAGATCGTCATAGAGTCTTGTGTGGTTCCCACTGTGCTTTGATTTCCATCTTACCACGTCCAAGAGGGCGTGCAAAACGGTGGTTTTTGGGTACAGTCCCGAGTCACATGGAGGCAATGAGCGATAGGAGGGGATTCGTCTCTCCCGGTATAGGGAGTTGATGTTGCGCTGTATTCGATTGGCTATAACAGGAAATTCCTGGCCAGGGTTGCTGAGATTTACTGGTAAGTGTTACCAGTAGTTTCTCGAATTGTTATAGACCTCATATCGACACGACTTATTGAGCTATTGGGGTCTGACGTTTACCACCCTTAGGCGAGATATGCGACATATCAGACGATCAGACCGGACTGTACGGTAGTGTTACTGGTCGGATTCACTGGAGTGTGAGTGGGCTTGCTCGTCGATCATCAGATCTCTCAATACCCGGGTGGCCGTTACGTTTAGCAGACCGCTTGCGGCTTGTGGGTGTTTGATATGATCATCATCTGCTGCCGGCGTATTGACGAGTCTTTAGAGTCCTACACAGAGGTTTCCTGGCTCAAGCGAAACGAAATAGGAGCGCATATGAGATATGTGCGGGACCGAGAATAATGCGTGTATGTGATACCGTATTCCATTCTCGCGATGAATGTATCGATTAGGTTATATGCGATATACCCTAGTTATCGAATCATGGATTGATTCGATAAGCCGATACATTGGATACTAGCCGGTTATATGCGATATGACCGGATCGTTAAATCAAGAGTTGATTTAATGATTTAATGCATAATTATATATTTGATATATTACTTTGCGTTAACTAGTATCGGTTCACTTAAGATGGATTTTCTCACTCGGATGTGCGCATTGTATATGCGATATACTTTTGTGCACTTGATTGTATCATGTTTGATGATACATGTCATGCTAGGGTTCAAGTGTAAAGATTAAACCTTGGTTAATGAAATGGTTAGGGTTTATTATTTATTATTCATTTATCTTATTTAATTATCCTTTTATTTTTGATAAATGAATGAAAGAAAAGAGAAAAGAATGGTGGCAAATTTTGGAGTTTAGTTGAAGCTTCATGAAACATTGATCTAGTCAACCATTCTTATCTCATCCTTAACCCTAACCATTCCCACTAACCATGATTCATTCTCTACACTTAACTCTAGTTAACATTATGATAAGTATTTGTTTTTCTATTATTTTTAAATGACTTATCATAACTATTTCCTTCTTCTTCTTCCTCGAACTTGAAGAAGAAAGCTTACCTCATCAATGGTGATTGATGAATTAGAGTGAGAAATCCAATTCTAAAGTTAACCCAACTCCTATTTCTTCATCCTCTACCTCTTGCCAAGTAGTAGAGTGTGTTTACTTCACAAGTTTCATGACTTGGTGAAGTTGTGAGCTTGATCTAGCGATGCCTCGACGTAGATCATCTTCGGCATGGACATCGACGACCTAGCTTGCCCATTCTCCGATGAAGCCGACTCTAGAGCCCGGATTTGATTTGGACAGCGGAGAGGACCTCGTTGCGGAGCTATGGAGGTGGAGCACCGGATCTACAAAGGTTGTATTTTCGTTAAACTTTTAGTTAAGTGTTAACTAGTTAGTTTTTCGCCTAGACATCTAGCCGACGATCCGTAGTTTAGGGTTTGTAGGCACCGTAAAATTTTAATATGGCATGTTCGATGCCTTGTGAGACCTCCTTGGGGTGCCTAGGAACCCTACAACTTCGAGGGAGGTTTTCCAACGCTTTCGCTAAGTTCCTTAATTAAATAACCTCTTTTCTCTGGGGGCGTAACCCCGCTGACACCTTTCTGGACACCTACTAGGTTTATAGCATTGATCGTTAAGTGACGAATATCCTGATAAGTAGCATATACTCACCGTAGGATCGGGATCCAAATATCATCGTATGATAATGTTCAAGGAATCCTACCAACATTCATCAAACTCCAAATGGTATGCATCTCTTTGCAAATTTCAGTTTCTTTAGAAATTCCCGATATAAGTTTTTGCCCCATGCTCTTATGACCTTGACGTATGGCAACAAATCATAAGTCACATGTCAAGTTCTGCCCATCATTATCTTGTTAATTTGAACCCACCCGTATATACCCTTGACGTATGCCAACAAGGTAATGCGACTGTCCCAAACCAACACATCTATCTATGCAACAAATGAATACCCCAGCAGCTACCAAACACTATGCCTTGACGTATGCCAACAAGCATAGCTTGAATACTACTGACTATCCATAAGAAATGACGGAGGGCTACGACTGGTTTTGGCGAAACCGTGAACGTAGTGAACTTGATATAACCGAAGGAACCTGATAGCTTTTAAAAGGAGTGGTTAAAGCTCCGCATTTAAAAATATCTGTTTTTAAAATTAACCGAGTGGTTTCTTTTAAATTGTTCCAACGATTTAAACTTTGGTTTGTTTTTCTTTGCATTATAGATAATGCGTCCCATCATTAACCTATCATTGCAGAAAACAACGAAAATACAACGTCCTCTTATGCCATCCGCATTCGCCACGGGGTCCCGTCATCACCCGTTAGGTTACTTAACTAACGACAGAGCGGGGGCTGGGCTAGTGCGGGTGTAAAACATAAGTGACGTCTAAATAGCTATCATATATATAGATATTTTACATTCGTCTGACGCAATGATATACATTCCAGAACACAGATAAACAATATTGGATTTGCAAGCAATCTGTATTTCTTTTGAGCCTGCAAGAAAAGACAGATTACACAGTTGTGATGAATAGCCGTTACCCTACCCTCGACCCCTACGGGTACGGCAAACTACCCGCCCGGCAGTTTGTGTACCCCACCTTGGGTCAGTCCTAGGAGCAAAAACAGTAAAATGAAATAATACAACGGTGGCTACAACCGCAACCTGGATGTGCCCCGCAAAAATAATATTACAACAAATTACATTTACAACAAATGAATTAAACAATAACCCATTGCTAAACCCCGGCTATACACCACAACAGTCCAATACAGTTCATATGCACAAACAGATATAACCATTACAGAAATGTGCAACCCCCTGCCAACCGACATACTAGCAGTTAGGGGAGGTTTACGAACACATTTATCAATCACAGATATAATCCAACATGCAAATACTGTACAATTTCGATCGATTAAACATCTTTAATATTGCTCCAAAAACTGCTCTGTAAACTGGAAACCTGAGCAAAATTAAAATATTCCAGAAAATCCAAAAAACCACAGGGGACCCACACAAGAAAAACGAGTTCCTGACTCGTCAACTCGGCGGCTGAAGCGCGGCGGATCGGTGGGATCCGCCGCGGTTCCGCGGCACTGTAGACGAATCAGGAACCCAAATTTCTTGGGTGTTCTTCTGTGTTCATTTCAAGCTTTCTGCACTTACCTGAAAAATTTTATGACATCATTTTAAATTCGACAGAAACTGATATTTTTTAGGGTTTTCCGGCTTCGTTTTTCCGTTCGAAATTCGTAGAAATTTGCAATAAAGTTATTTATTGTTTAGCGAGGCTCTGATACCACTGTAAGTCGATGTACTACACCCCAGAACTTGTGGGGAGGCGGAAATTTCAAAAACGAACTTGTTTAGTGAACGAACATCGACTAACCGCTTGAATCGAAGCTAAACTATAAATAACCAAACACAAAGTGTTTCTAAACTACTGTGTTTAGGGATTATACCTAATGAACCAACTCCTTCGTCTTTACGAACTCCTTATCCTCCTCGGCCTTCTCTTTGTAGTAGACGATCCACCCGAGAGCAAAACTCCAAGCTTAGCCTCTAAACTTGAGGCAACTAACCTTCTTGGATTGCTAATCAAAGAAGATAGATTGAGATAGAGTGATGGTTATGGATTGTTTAGTCTAACTAATCCTAGATCTCAACACATGAGGGTGAGGATTAGTCTTTTGAAGAGAGAGAGCTTGAGGAGAGAGAATGTGTAGATGATAATGATGAATAAGTTATGAGTATCATAACATATTATGAAGCATTCTCATTAAAGAATAAATGAATAAATGTGATGAATAAGCATGCTTCATAAATGTTAAGTGGTGATTCATTAGCATGAGTCATTAAGCAATAAATGTGCATTAATGAGATGAATGAATCACCCTCATGACTCATATAACTCATTCAATGTATATGACACATAACCCTCCTTAGTCACCATCTTCTAGAAGCTTCTCGTACAATTACGAGAACGCCCCTCCAATCCGTAAAAATACGGAAAAACTTTAGACTGTAAAAATACAATAACCGAATACCAGTAACTGGCTTAAACCAAAGCCGACTGGTAAAAACTGTCCAAACGACGTAAGTGTGTAAACACACATACGCGTCCGAACCCTTTGTCGTAAAACCATACGACCTCTATATCGTTTCGCCTGGAGTAGGAAACTCTCTGTGTGGGACTCTAGAGACTCGACTACTACGCTGGCAGTAGGTTTAACCACAGACCGCAAGCGGCACTAGCTGTACGTAACGGTCCCCAGGTAGTTGTCGATAAGAAGGCCGATGAGGAAACCCATCCGAACTCCTACTGAGTCTGATGTGACAATCTCCATACAGTCCGGTCCCCAAGACTATCGCATATCGGGCCTAGGGGGGCGGCAAGCGTCAGTCCTCTAATAGCGGTATAAGTCGTATCGGAGCGAAGCCTATTACACCCTGAGAAACTACTGGAACCTACCAGTAAATCTCGCTTGCCCTGGCCAGGGACTTTGCGTAATGGCTCTCTGACACAGCACGATATCTACTCCCAATACCGGGAGGGACGAATCCTGTCTAACCGCCACTGCCTCCAAGTGCTCGGGACTGCACCCAACTGCTATCTGTTTGCACGACTCCTTAGAGCCGTGGTAGGGTAGCAATCTAAGAACAGTGGGACACACTCGAGGCAAAGCAGCAGTGTCAAGTCTGCGGACTATGCTGTACTCATGTCACCTGGGAACTGCTCACTGACGACTGGTATCAAACCAACCAACAGTTCCCTGTGAGTCCTGTCCGGTGTACCCGTAACCTAACGAGCACCTGCATACTATCTCCAGTACGACGTACTGACGGCTGTGGGACAGACCATCTCCCCAACTGGGATGAGAAGCGTACACACTAGTCTACTCCGGAGTATCGATGCTCTATCTCGATAATCCAACGACCAGGGACCTGAATAAGGATGTGCTTGTAGACTACCCAGCCCCCACTAGTGTGACTGCCATCACAACGCTGGTAGACAAGCAAGATCCTAAGAGCTCTATCAATACGTACACTCACATATTAAGATAGAAAAACCAAGTAGCATACTACCATGTTTAGCAAGACTGTTATATACATGTGAATATCCCAAGCTTCCATTAAGTAATATACAAACTAGTATGATACAGTAATGGCCTTCTAGGGCATAAACACTAACATGGATGTTAAGACCGCCTTTCTAAACGGTGATTTAGAAGAGTGCGTGTACATGACTCAGCCAGAGGGCTTCGTAGATAGTGGGAGCAGCGGAAAGGTGTGCAAGCTGCTTAAATCTATTTATGGGTTGAAGCAAGTATCGCGGAGTTGGAACATCTGTTTTGATGTTGTAGTCAAAGAGTTTGACTTCATCAAAAATATAGATAAACCTTGTATCTATAAGAAGGTAGCAGAGAGTAAGGTTGTCTTCCTCGTATTGTACGCGGATGACATACTCTTGATAGGAAATGACATTCCTATGCTGCAATCAGTCAAGCTCTTCTTATCTCAAAGATTCTCAATGAAAGATCTAGGTGATTCCTCCTGCATATTGGGAATCATGATCTATAGAGATAGATCTAAACGGATACTGTGATTGTCCCAATCCAGGTACATTGACACCATACTAAAAAGGTTTAGTATGGAAGAATCCAAGCGTGGGAACCAACCCACGATCTCTAGACTCACTCTCTCCAAAGAGATGTCTCCCAAGACTGATTTGGAGAGTGCTCGCATGCAAGGGATACCCTATGCTTCGGCAGTAGGCTCTATCATGTATGCGATGCTATGTACCAGACCCAATGTAGCATACTCACTAAGTGTAGTGAGTCGGTATCAAGCAGATCCTGGAGAGAGTCACTGGACAGCTGTGTAGAACATTCTCAAGTACTTGCGAGGGACTAGAGACATGTTCTTGGTGTATGGTAACGGAGAACTCCGGGTGGAGTCCTTTACCGATTCCATCTTCCAAAGTGATAAGGACGACTCTAAGTCGCACTTGGGATTTGTCTTTACCCTCAATGGAGGGGCGGTATGTTGGAAGAGTTCCAAACAGTATACCGTTGCAGACTCGACGATGGAGGCTGAATACATCGCTGCCAACGATGCTGCCAAAGAGGCTTTCTGGATAAAGAAGTTCATTAGTGAACTTGGTGTGGTTCCATCCATTGAGCATCCAATACCTCTGTATTGCGATAACAATGGAGCTGTGGCTTTGGCCAAGGAACCCAGGTCCCATCAGAAGTCCAGACATATTCTGAGGCGGTATCACCTGATCAGGGAGATAATTGATCACCGGGAGATCGAGGTTAGGAGAGTAGATACGAAGGACAACACTGCGGATCCACTCACGAAGGCCATTCCCCAGATACAGTTTGAGAGATTATTCGGGATGCTAGGTATGAGATACTACAGCAGCTGGCCTTAGTGCAAGTGGGAGATTGTTAGTTATGTATATGCCCTAGAGGCCATTGTTGTACATATGATGTATATTATGATGGATGCTTGGATATATACAGAGAGGACTTTCTTGCTCGTCATGATAGTATGCTATTTGGTTTCACTTTATCTTAACATGTTGACTTATATTGGTTTACTGTCTTTCTCTCACATGTTGATAAAGCCCTTAGGATCTGTACTCGACTACTGGGACTATGATGAGATCATACTAGTGGGGCCACGGTAGTCGATGAGTACATCCTATAACTGTTCCTAGTCGAGGGTATATCGAAACAGGGCATCGATACACCCGAGTAGACTAGCGTATACGCATCTTGACCCATATGATGGGCGATGGATGATCCCATATCCATCGGTGTTTGACATCAGAGATGGTGTACGGGTGCTCAGTGGAGACTGGGTACACTGGACGGACTCGCCGAGAACTCCCAGATGGTGATATACCACACGTCAGATGGCAGTTCTCCGGTAACACTGGTACAGGGTAGTCTGTAGACCCGAGATCGTCATAGAGTCTTGTGTGATTCCCACTGTGCTTTGATTTCCACCTTACCATGTCTAAGAGGGCGTGCAAAACGGAGGCATTTGGGTACTGTCCCGAATCACATGGAGGTAATGAGCGATAGAAGGGGATTCGTCTCTTCCGGTATAGGGAGTTGATGTTGTGCTGTGTTCGTTTAGCTATAACTGGAAGTCCCTGGCCAGGGCTTGTAGGGTTCCTGGGCACACTCAAGAGGTTCCACAAGGCATCAACCACGCCAAAGAAAAATTTTCCGGTGCCGAGAAACCCTAATGAAGATCGTTAACTAGAAGTAAAGGCGAAAAGTAAGCAAGCAAACGACTTTGCCACTAAGTGAAAGGGATTACAACCTTTGTAGATCCGGTCCACCACTTCTTTAGCTCCGTGTTGACGTCCCTCCGCTGCGATCATCGGATCTCGGACTCTAGAAATGGTTTCATTGGAGAAATGATCGGGCTTGGTCATTGACTTCGAGGCCGAAGATGATCTACGTCGGGGAGACTCAAACTCAAGCTATTCCTTCACTCGGTCGAAAATTTTGTGAAGAGAACACCCTATACTACATGGCAAGTAGTAGAGGATGAAGAAATAGGAAGTGGGTTCACTTTAGAATTGGATTTCTCACTCTTTTTCTCATGATGCCATTGGAGCTAGCAAGCTTTTTCAAGCTTGATGAAGATGAAGAAGAAGAAAGAAGTTCATATGAATTATGAAAACTTATCCAAATGAATAATGGCACCATGGTTGAGTTAAGCCCTCATGCTTAACTCATGTAGAGATTTAACCAAACCATTAGGTTAAAGGTTAGGTTAAAGAATATCAAAAGAAATGACAAAAGAGTGGACTTTGTCAAAGTTTCTCCAAGCTTCTTCAAGCTTGATAACTTTGACTAAGTTAATCCCTTTTGTTAAATCTTAAGATGAAACAATAACCCTAATCTTTACCCTAATCTTGGTATGAATCTCATACACACAACTTGTTTGTATCATCAAGCATGATACAAACATGTACACTTGCATATATCACATATAAACAATGTACACTTCAAGTGAGAAAACAAATCTTAAGTGAACCAATACTAGTTAATGTAAAGTAATATATCAAATATATAATTATACATTAAATCATTAAATCAACACTCGATTTAACGATCCGGTCATATCGCATATAACCGACCAATATCTATAGTAACAACTTATCGAATCAACACTTGATCCGATAACCCGGCTATATCGCATATAACCGATCAATGTCACAAATCGCGAGAATAAAATATAGTATCACATACTGGTATTATTCTCGGTCCCGCACATATCTCATATGCGCTCCTATTTCGTTTCGCTTGAGCCAGGAAACCCCTGTGTAGGACTCTAAAGACTCGTCAATAAGCCGGCAGCAGGTGATGATCATATCAAACACCCGCAAGCGGTCTGCTAAACGTAACGGCCACCCGGGTATTGAGCGATCAGAAGATCAACGAGCAAGCCCGCTCACACTCCAGTGAATCCAATGAGTAACACTACCGTACAGTCCGGTCTGTTCGTCTGATATGTCGCATATCTCGTCTAGGGGTGGTAAACGTCAGACCCCAATAACTCGATAAGTCGTGTCGATATGAGGCACATAACGGGTCGAGAAATTACTGGTAACACTTACCAGTAAATCCCAAAAGCTGCCTTGGCCAAGGACTTCCTGTTATAGCCAATCGAACACAGCGCAACATCAACTCCCTATACCGGGAGAGACGAAACCCCTCCTATCGCTCATTGCCTCCATGTGAGTCGGGACTCTACCCAAAAGCCACCTTTTTGCACGCCCTCTTGGACGTGGTATGATGGAAATCAAAGCACAGTGGGAATCACACAAGACTCTATAACGATCTCGGGTCTACAGACTAACCTGTACCAGTGTCACCAGAGAACTGCCATCTGACGTATGGTATAATACCATCTGGGAGTTCTCGGCGAGTCCATCCAGTGTACCCAGTCTCTACTAAGCACCCGTATATCATCTCTGATGTCAAACACCAATGGATATGGGATCATCCATCGCCCATCTGTATGGGTCGAGAAGCTACACGCTAGTCTACTCTGGTATATCGATGCCCCGTCTCGATACACCCATGACTAGGGACTTTGAAGGATGTACTTATGGACTACCATATCCCCACTAGTATGATCCGCATCATAGTTCAGGTGGTCAAGTACACATCCTAAGGGCTTTACCAACATGTAACAGAGAGACAATCAGTGTACACGTTAAGATAAAGAGTAACCAGATAGCATACTATCATATCGAGCAAGAAAGTCATCCCTATATATGTCCAAGCATCCACTACAATATACATCCTATGTATAGTAATGGCCTCTAGGGCATACATATAACTAACAATCTCCCACTTGCACTAGGGCCATCTGATAGCAGTGGTTGTAGTATCTCATACTCAACCATCCCATAAAAGTCTCTCTCTGGGAAAAGGCCTTTCGTGAGTGGATCCGCCGTGTTGTCTTTTGAGTCTACTCTCCTAACCTCGATCTCCTGGAGATCAACCATCTCCACGATCAGGTGATACTGCCTTAGAATATGTCTGGATCACTGATGGGACGGGCGTTCCTTGGCATAAGCCACAACTCCATTGTCACACAATGGGAGGAACGAAGTACATCTCATGAACTAATATACACCCAGACTGCCTCTTTGGTAGCATCTTTGGTAACGATATATCTTGCCTTCAATCGTCTAGTATGTCACGGTATCTAGTTTGGAACTCTTCCAACATACCGTCCCTTTACTGAGGGTAAAGACAATGCCTGCAACTGACATTCAGTCGTCCTTATCACCCTGGAACCTTTCCAGTGATTCTCCCCTGGATCGATTGATACCATCTCACTACAACTAGTGAGTATCCTAACATCCAATTAGATCTATCTCATAGATTCAAAACCCAGGATTTAGTAGGTATCACTTTGATCCTATATGGAGAATCCTTGTGATAAGCGGAGATTGACCGAGCGTAGCATAGGAAACTCCTTCCCTATCAAGAGTATGTCATCCACGTACTATACGAGGATCACTACCATACTCTCTACTACCTTTTTGTATATACAAGGTTCATCTACCATTTCGATGATGTCAAACTCTTTGACTAATCCATCAAAACAGATGTTCCAACTCCGCGATGCCTGCTTTATCACATAAAACATCTTGCACACGTTTCCGCTGCTCCTACTGTCTACGAAACTCTCTGGCTGTGTACTTATAGACGTTCTCTTCTAAATCAATATTTAGAAAAGCAGTCATGACACCCAACCACCAGATATCGTAGTCATGGTATGTAGCCATGGCAAGTAGGATCTGGATGGACTTAAGCATAGGCCCCAGAAAAGGTTTCATCATTAGCCATAACTAGTCTATGATGCAAACCTTTAACAAGTCTAGCTTTGAAAGTCTCAACTTTTCCATGTACACCAAGTAATCTTCTCAAGATATACTTGCTCCTGATGGGGATTTAACCCTTCAGATAAAGCAACCAAAGTCCATACTTTGTTGGTGTATAAGGATTCCATCTCAGATCGATAAGCATCCAGCCATTCTTACAGAGTCCTACTCCTGATGGCCAGCCCGAAACTAGTTGGGTCATCATCTCATGATGCAATCCTCGCTCCCACTGTCCTAGAGAAACCGAAGTATCTGTCAGGTGGGTGAGGAACCCTACTAGATCGGCGGAGAGGCTGAGGTTCTTTGGTTGCTATTGAATCCTTTGGTTCTACCAAATCATCAGCTGCAGTTTGTATAGCTGGAACTGTTTCCAGATCTACATAACAGACCTTGCCTCGAGCTTGTCCGGATTTTTCTTTTAGACATAGGCCGGACAACCCTAAATCTTAACTGACTTAAGAGATGGGCTCTTCCCTTTCCATATCTCATATGAAATGGTAGGCAACTGATTTGATCGGAACCCTATTCAATAGGTATGCAACTTCATAAGTGCATAACTCCCTAAAAAGGAAATAGGAAGCTCAGTAGTACTCATCATAGAGCACACCATATCACATAGGGTGTTTTTGCTCCGCCCCGATACACCGACGTACTGTGGTGTATTCGGAGGAGTAATGCTGAGAGAGAATCTCTTTCTCCTTTAGAATAGTCCAGGAATCCCGTGCTCAAGTATTCTCCTCCTTGATCTCATCAAAGGACATAATACTTATACCCGTATTGGTTCTCTACTTATAACTTATATTCTGTGAATATCTCAACAATTTCGGACTTGTGTTTCAACAGGAACATATGTCTGAATCTTGAGAGATTATCAGAGAATGTAATGAAGTACAAAGAACCGGTCTTGGCATGTATAGACAGGGGACCTTCATACATCAGCATGTATCAATCCCAAGAGTTCACCAACTCTTTCTCTGTTTCCAATAAACAGAGCTATGGTCATTTTATCTCTGTGACATGACTGGCAAGTTTCACAAGATGTAAATTCAAACTAATTTAAATATGCATCTAAATGTAACTTCAGCCAGTCGGGTCGCATTGATATGACCTAGTCTACAATGCCTCAAGAAGGATCCGTTCATTTCTGAACTCTTCCTCTTGTGTGTGTTCCGTATACTTAGAACTGTAGTTTGATTTAGAACATCGATGCTTTTAGATAACGTGCCTGAACCGATCAACTTTTGATATAGGAAATGTTCAAAACATTATCCAACAATACAAAATTATATCCTTCTTTATCTAAATAAAGAGATTGATATGATTTTGTATATCAGGTTCGGTATCTAATAACATTTGTTCAGAATCAATGTATTCTGGTAATACAGGGTGACAGTGACCAACAGACTTGGCAGCAACACTTGTACCGTTTTCTGCCTCATGAAACTTATCACCCGTTCTCAGTTCTCTACCTTTCTGTAGCCCTATGTAACAAATTACATATGCGGGATCCTCATCTTGTATCATATACCCAGGACGTAAAGGACATTGAGAAACAGTTCTGTGTAACGAACACACCCGAAGATGATGCATCAACATGCACTTTCTTCGTTTGGGCGGCACGGGAAATCTGGTATTCCCCAATTTCCTGCTCTGTCTTATAACAATTATAAGTTGGAGCGGGACCAACGTTCCCCAACACAGTATAACAAGCGGGTTCGGTCAATATATCCGTTTTATTATCTTGATTAAGGCGTGACATGGTCGCTACCAGGAGAGAGAGAGAAGAAAACACTCTGCGTGCGCTCTTGCAAGATAAGATTGGTTATTAATTTATCTAATCAGGATGGCTCCCACTGTTTTTATCAAATCTTCCTTCAAACCCTAAAAGGAAAGACTAGCCGGGATTAATTACACGCTACAAGTTCGCCAATCTTTCAGCCAGGCCAGTGTCGGTACTTTTGAGGGAGGTGCCCCGTGCTTTCGCACGGACCTAATTAATGTAAACCTCATTTTCCTCTTAGTTATATGTATGCCCTAGAGGCCATTACTGTACATTGGATGTATATTGTAGTGGATGCTGGGACATATATAGGGAGGACTTTCTTGCTCGACATGATAGTATGCTATCTGGTTACTCTTTACCTTAACGTGTATACTGATTGTCTCTCTGTTACATGTTGGTAAAGCCCTAAGGATGTGTACTTGACTACCTGGACTATGATGCGGATCATACTAGTGGGGATATGGTAGTCCATAAGTACATCCTTCAAGGTCCCTAGTCGTGGGTATGTCGAGACGGGGCATCGATATACCAGAGTAGACTAGCGTATACCTTCTTGACCCATACAGATGGGTGATGGATGATCCCATATCCATTGGTGTTTGACATCAGAGATGATATACGGGTGCTCAGTGAAGACTGGGTACATTGGACGGACTCGCCGAGAACTCCCAGATGGTATTATACCTTACGTCAGATGGCAGTTCTCTGGTGACACTGGTACAGAGTAGTCTGTTGACCCGAGATCGTCATAGAGTCTTGTGTGGTTCCCACTGTGCTTTGATTTCCACCTTACCACGTCCAAGAGGGCATGAAAAATGGTGGCTTTTGGGTACAGTCCCGAGTCACATGGAGGCAATGAGCGATAGGAGGGGATTCGTCTCTCCCAGTATAGGGAGTTGATGTTGCACTGTGTTCGATTGGCTATAACCGGAAATCCCTGGCCATGGTTGCTGAGATATACTGGTAAGTGTTACCAGTAGTTTCTCGAACTGTTATAGACCTCATATCGACACGACTTATCGAGCTATTGGGGTCTGACGTTTACCATCCCTAGGCAAGATATGCGACATATCAGACGAACAGACCGGACTGTACGGTAGTGTTACTGGTTGGATTCACTGGAGTGTGAGCGGGCTTGCTCGTCGATCTTCTGATCGCTCAATACCCGAGTGGCCGTTACGTTTAGCAGACCGCTTGCGGCTTGTGGGTGTTTGATATGATCATCATCTGCTGCCGGCGTATTGACGAGTCTTTAGAGTCCTACACAGAGGTTTTCTGGCTCAAGCGAAACGAAATAGGAGCGCATATGAGATATGTGCAGGACCGAGAATAATGCGTGTATGTGATACCGTATTCCATTCTCGCGATGAATGTATCGATTGGTTGTATGCGATATGACCGGAGGTATAATTCTTATCTTAATCCTTATATTTTTGCTTTAATCTTAAACTAGCTAATTTAGTTAGCTATTTATGTGTTTAGTTTAGTTTATAAATCATGAATTCATTATATTTGATTTAAGAAATTCATGTTAAGGTTAAATTTTGATTAAGTGATTAGTGTTCATTTGAAGTGTTAAATTGTGTTTTGGAAAAGATTAACCTAGTAGAAAATGTTAATTTTTGCTAATGAATACTTTGTTAAATTAAGCAAAGTTGCTAACTAGGTTTTTGCTAAAACATAATTAGCGAGTGTTAAAAATATAGGAAAGGTTTAGATAGTTTAGTTAAGCTATTTTAAGGTATTTGTAATCGCTAGATATGCGTTATCTTGAATCTAGTGCGAAATATTGCGATAGGTTGCTTACTAGATTTCGGGGTTTTTCCGACGTAGGGTTCGTTTGGTAGTTGCGAGGTTATATCTAGTGTATTCCTCGTAATTTTTGTTTTGTGTTGCGCGATCGGGACGATCGGGGTCCAGACTTGGTGTTTTGTAGTTTAGCGACCCCAATTAGGGTTTTGGCCGGTATCGTGCGTGATAGATGCGCTAAGCGCGCAGTGAAATTTTCCGGGCGTTTTCATCGCGTTTCGTTGTCTTTTCGTCATTATAGGATATTTAGCTTATGTGTTGTATTTATGAAATTTTAGGTTCGCAAGCAGGGATTTCAGGTGCTGCGGACAAGGGGAAGCAGGTGTTCGGATTTTCATATCTCGAGACCATCGGTGAGTAGCTTTAACATCTACGGGGAAATCGCCCGTATGGCGTTATGCGTCGGGGCGAATTTGATATGTTAGCTGCCTAGTATTTGCATATTCTTTACTTTCATATGAATGTCATTGCATAGCATTATCTGTTGTACTGGACTCGTACCTTTAGATATAACACATTACTGACGGTTCATGTTGCACGAGCACTAAATATTATGCTACACCCACATCGTCAGTGCCATGACACGCACAAGCCGATATATATTGTTGACACCTACATACGTGATACGGTAGTGGATAGGGATAGTTGTGGTAGTAGCCCTTCTCCCATTGTGCATATGAGATATTGTTGATACTTACATACGTGACATTGCTTTGGGCAGGAATAGTTGAGGTAGTAACACTTATTCCATTTCATGTATACCTTACTATAGCTATATTATATATCATGCACTCATATTAACATGTACACCCACATAGTCTATTATAGTTACATGTATATCATGCACTCATATTGACATGTACACCGCATATTTTCGCTATAGTTGTATGTACTCCAAGTGGTATTGTTTGATATATGATATTGAGTTGTTGATCCTTGCTCTTATGACTTGCATCACACATACTAGCTTACATGTAGATACTTAAACCTTGCTACAATTACATGTACACCTTATATGATGCTGCATTGTTTTTCGGAGGTTTTGGGAACCACAAGATATATTCTAAAAAGTTGGATTCATTTAAAGAGCGATTTCTCTTTATATGCTCATATTGATGTTTTATGTTGCATATATAATTTTTACGTGAATTTTACGCATTGAGATATGGATTTCATGTGATTATGGATTTGAGGACCGTAGGGGATATTTTCAAGAAAACTATGTATTGTTTGAAAACCCGGGTTCTCTTGATATGATATTTCAGTGCGTCCACCATGTGATTTCTCGGTGCTGAGATTTGGCTTGTGATACCCGATTTGAGGAGCGGGAGGCACCGTCTGCGGGTACATGGTAGACCCGGTATGGTACCCCGTGGAGAGTCATGATTTCGTGGTGTAGATGATAAGCCTGGCGGTGGGACCACTACCTACCGGTGATTGTATTTGGACTCGGCGGTTATCATGGGGATACCGACCGGAGTGAGGTATGACATATCGTCAAGGCCAGTCATGGTGACAACGCCTGAGTTATGAGGATTTACGTGTCGATGCTAGACACGGGTTTCATGATGTTTCGAGTGTCGATGTTTGACACTCAGGTTTTCGTGAGACCTACTGGATGTAAGGGCCGATCTGAGGATGCGGTGCCTGAGGAATTGGGATTTGATGTGTCAGTGCGGGACACTGGTGTTTTTTCCATGCTGATGATTTTTGCATGAGATTTTATATTATATCATCCCACACTCAGGATTATGTTGATATGCATTGCTTCATGTAGTTGTAGTACCCTGATGATGTACCTTTACATGATTGTTGCATATTCACTTATCATACTTATGCTATCGGATTACTTGTGATAGATAGATCGCTGTTCGTGCATACTTGCGATTACTGTATGATGTTATTTACTATTCACAAGTTGGCAACTCACCCCCGTTGTGCCACAGTGTTTTGCAGGACTTACCCTCTGAGTAGTCACGGCAAGGCGTCTTATCATCTCTACTTTTGCGGATACCGCTACGGTTGGCTGTGAGGCCTTGCTTTTAGGTGGGTTGCGGTTATCTGTTTGTACATTGTATATTGTTTTTCTTGGATCTAGTATTCTCCATCTACCACTGTTGTATATGACTTAGAGACGACTTGTGAGGATTCAGTGTTATTTTTTGTGGTGACTTTGGGTGCCGTGCTCGTGGGAGCCGGTTTTGTTGAAAATTTTTACTTCTTTATGCAGTTTTCTTTTATATTTTTTCGCTTCGGCGTCGTATATATGCTTGTGGTGGTTGTCTCCGCCGTTGGACGTGATATGCTCCCGTTTGGGATGCTTTATATATTATCTATGTTGTACCCGTTTTCGGGGCTAGTTTTTACAAAGGAGGTGCTGCCGAAATTTTCAAGAAAGAAAACTAAAGTTAATGATTTTTACTTAAGATTTTCCGAATGTTTTAAACTATGTTTTTCTCCATTTATCCCTTTTGGGGTGGTTTAGATTTCTGGGTTTCAGCTTACTTAAATTACGTACGTCTGTAGACGTTACGTGGTTTAAGGGTCGGTCATGTGCCTAATTTTGGGTCGTGACAAAGTTGGTATCAGAGCGCCAGGTTTTTACTTTTCGGAGTGTAGGATGACCTTGGTATGATAGAGTAGGTAGCTTAAGCAGAGTGACGTAGCGTTTTGTATGTTCCACGGCATACTTGTACTCCGCCTAAGTGACCTTAGGACTTATTGATTGAAATTCCTTTCGTGATTGATATACATCTTTGTGATTCGATTTCCGTTTTCTTGTCGAATCTTGTTTCAATTTCCAGCCTATATGCCGCCGAAGACTACGAGGGCACAGAGAGCGGCCGCGAGGGCCGAGGCCAGAATCGACTCGTCTGAGGCGAGGGTTGACCAGGGCGATACGCCTGTGGTACCGGAGCACATTGCTATGATTGGGGCTGGTATGCAGGACCTGCGCCAGATTGTGGGGACTTTAGTAGAGGCCATTCGAGCACAGGGGCAGGCTGTTGTTCCACCCGTTGCAGGGACCACGATGGTACCTACTGTTCCGGCAGTTGCAGTTGCAGCTCCAGAGGTTATTACCGTGTCACTGATGGAGTTCATGAGGCTGAGGCCTCCGGTGTTTATTGGCACAGATGTTACTGAGGATCCGCAGTCGTTCATCGACCGGATGGCCAGGATTTGTCGCTCACTCCGATGCTCCGACGAGAGATGGGTAGAGTTTGCGAGTTTCCGGCTGGAGGGTATGGCCCAGAAGTGGTGTGAGTCGTTGGAGAGGGGCAGAGCCGCTAGTCTTTCTCCTATAACCTGGGCTGAGTTTATGATGTCGTTTCTTGCCCGTTTTCTTCCACCGAGCGTCAGGGATGCGCGAGCGCGCAGATTTGAGTCGTTACGTCAGACGCCGGGGATGACGGTGTCGGAGTATGATGTATTGTTTACTGAGCTGTCGGTGTATGCTCCGTACCTGGTGGCGACTGAGGAGATGAGGGTGAAGAGGTTTGTTCGAGGCCTGCTTACCAAGTTGTTCCTAGCCATCAGCATTCAGCATTGCGACACGTATGCGGCAGCTGTCGATGCAGCCCTATTGGTGGAGGAGCGTCTAGCTGAGTCATCGGTTGTTCCAGAACCGAAGAGGACTCGTACGGATGTACCAGCACGGAGACCGAGGTTTGTCCGCAGAGGCAGAGTTCCTTCAGACTCGGGGAGTAGCAGAGACGTGGGACGTGGCCAGTTATTCAGTTCTTATTCCCAGGAGGTCCAGCGACCGTCTTATGGATGCTTCGGTTGTGGCTGTTTACATCATCTTGTTCGGGATTGTACTGTGGTGCGTCAGAGAGGGCCAGCAGTACCGCAGATTACCTTACCACCTTCTCCGCCTCAGAGAGCGTTGCCTCTTATTCCTGTTGTTGCGCCGCATCAGACTCCTGCTCAGAGAGGTCGTGGTCACGGTGGTTTTGTGCCGAGAGGATGAGGTGGAAGAGGCAGAGGGCAGCCAGTAGCCGGTAGAGGGCAGGCACGGGTTTTTTCCTTGACTCACCAAGACGCTCAGGCGTCCAATGCTGTGGTTTCAGGTACCCTTTCTTTATGTTCTTTTGATGCTCATGTTCTTTTCGATCCGGGATCTACGCATTCGTATGTTTCTACGCACTTCGCGCCGAGGTTAGGCCGAGAGTCGCGTTTGCTGGATCAGGCGCTAATCGTAACTACTCCTGTGGGAGAGTCGTTTGTTGCGCGTCATGTGTTCCGATCTTGTGTTGTCCATGTCGGTGACAGAGATCTGTCCGTCGACTTGATCCTTCTTGAGATGTTGGACTTCGACATTCTGCTGGGCATGGATTGTCTAGCTACTTGCTATGCATCCGTGGACTGCCGCGAGAAGACAGTTAGATTTTGTTTTCCCGGCGAGTCAGTGTTTGTTGTGCAGGGGGACCGTGGTGCCTCCCCTCACAGTTTAGTTTCTGTTCTGTGCGCTCGTCGGCTTTTGAGGAGGGGATGTCAGGGATTCTTGGCTTTCATTCATGATACTGGAGCCACGGTGGAGTTGTTGGACCAGGTTCCTACCGTGCGAAAGTTTCCCGATGTCTTTCCCGATGAGTTACCTGGATTGCCGCCAGAGCGCGATATTGAGTTTTGTATTGATCTGATTCCTGGCACGGAGCCTATTTCTATACCGCCTTATCGGATGGCTCCGACAGAGCTTAGAGAGCTTAAAGATCAATTGCAAAAGTTGCTTGATTTGGGACTTGTGCGTCCGAGTGTTTCACCGTGGGGAGCTCCTGTTCTGTTCGTCAAGAAGAAGGATGGAAGTTTGAGGCTAAGTGTGGATTATCGTCAGTTGAACCGAGTTACGGTGCGGAACAGGTATCCTTTACCCCGCATTGACGATTTATTTGATCAGCTCCAGGGTGCGAAACATTTTTCGAAGATTGATTTGCGTTCGGGTTATCATCAGTTGCGGGTTCGGAATGATGACATTCCGAAGACTGCTTTTCGTACGCGCTATGGGCATTATGAGTTTTTGGTGATGTCGTTCGGACTCACCAATGCGCCAGCAGCGTTCATGGATCTGATGAACCGGATTTTCAGGCCGTTTCTCAACCAATTCATTATAGTGTTTATTGATGACATACTGGTCTACTCTAGGAGTCATGAGGAGCATGAGCAGCACTTGAGGATTTCTTTGCAGATATTGAGAGAGCACCAGCTGTATGCTAACTTCTCAAAGTACGCATTTTGGCTTGATAGAGTTGACTTCCTGGGTCATGTGGTGACTGGTGATGGTATTCTTGTGGACCCGAGGAAGATCGAGGCTGTACAGCTTTGGCCCAGACCTGTATCGGTGACGGAGGTCTGCAGTTTTTTGGGCTTAGCTGGTTATTATCGCCGTTTTGTGCAGGATTTCTCGAGTATCACTGCACCCCTGACTGGACTGATTCGGAAGGGAATTCCTTTTCTTTGGACTGATGTGTGCGAGCAGAGTTTTCAGCAGTTGAAGACTCGGTTGACGACAGCACCAGTTCTTTCCTTACCTTCTGGATCGGGCGGCTATGTTGTTTATTGTGATGCTTCTCGAGTGGGGCTCGGCTGTGTTTTGATGCAGCATGATAGGGTGATTGCATATGCTTCTAGGCAGCTGAAGAAGCATGAGCAGAATTACCCCACTCACGATCTTGAGATGGAAGCGGTAGTCTTTGCGTTGAAGATTTGGAGACACTACTTGTACGGAAAGTCGTGTCAGATCTTCACGGATCACAAGAGTTTGAAGTATATCTTCTAGCAGCGAGATCTGAACCTGAGATAGCGCCGATGGATGGAGCTAGTGAAGGATTATGATTGTGAGATCCTTTATCACCCGGGCAAGGCGAATGTGGTAGCTGATGCTTTGAATTGTAGGCCCGTGGGTAGCTTGTCCCAGTTGAGCACAGTTCAGTGTCAGTCTTTTGCAGATTGGCCGCTCTTGTGTGATAGTAGAGTGCAGTTCGAGTTCACTTCCGCTGGGGGACAGTTTGCTCATGTCCGCGCCTGTCCACTACTATTTGATCGTATTCGTGAGGCGCAACCCAGTGATGCCCGTTTGTCTGAGATTCTTGAGCTTGTTCAGCAGGGAAGAGTTTCGGAGTTCATGGTTGATGACCAGGGTGTGCTACGATGCGGGACACGCTTGTGTATACCAGATGTTTATGGGTTGAGACGCGAGATCCTAGAGCAGGCACATCAGTCGGCCTTTAGCGTTCATCCAGGTTCCACCAAGATGTACTGTGACTTGAGAGACTTCTACTGGTGGGAAGGGATGAAGCGCGATATTTCGGACTTCATTTCGAGGTGCCTGACTTGTCAGCAAGTCAAGGCTGAGCATCAGAGACCGGCTGGAGAGTTGCAGCCCTTACCTGTTCCGGAGTGGAAATGGGAGCAGATTTCCATGGAATTCATTGTGGGTCCACCCAGGACCAGTCGAGGGTATGACTCCATTTGGGTTATTCTAGACCGGTTAACGAAAGCGGCTCACTTTCTTTCAGTAAAGACCACTTTCGGTTATGCTCAGTATGCTCAGTTATACATAGATGAGATTGTGCGTTTGCACGGTGTTCCCACATGCATAGTATCCGACAGAGGCACCCAGTTTACTAGCCGTCTTTGGCAGAATCTTCAGGAAACTTTGGTTACCCGGCTGAGTTTTAGTACCGCTTTTCATCCACAGACTGATGGCCAGCAGGAGCGGACTATTCAGACTCTGGAGGATATGCTCCATGCATGTGTGCTTGATTTTCGTGGCAGTTGGGATCGTCACTTGCCGTTGATTGAGTTCTCCTATAACAACAGCTTCCAGGAGACTATTCAGATGGCACCTTTTGAGGCTTTTTATGGTAGGAAGTGTCGATCGCCAGTCTGTTGGACTGAGCTTAGTGAGAGTCTGGTTTTGGGACCCCAGCTAGTTTAGGAGACCATGGAGAAGATCCAGCTGATTCAGGATAGGATGAGAGCAGCCCAGTGCAGGCAGAAGTCTTATGCCGACCGTCGTCGTCGCAGACTTGAGTTCGCAGTGGGGGATCATGTATTCTTGAGGATTTCTTCGATGAAGGGCGTTATGCAATTTGGGAAGAGAGGGAAGCTCAGTCCCAGATTTGTAGGTCCTTTCGAGATCCTTGAGCGAGTGGGTTCTGTTGCTTATCGTTTGGCGCTCCCGCCCAGTTTTCTGGATGTTCACCCTGTTTTTCATGTGTCGATGCTTCGTAGATACCTTCATGATCCTTCTCACACGATTCAGCACGAGACCGTTCAGCTAGAGCGCGATCTTTCGTTCACCGAGCAGCCGGTAGTTATTTTGAATCGGCAGGTGAAGAAAATTCGGTCAAAGGTCTTACCATCTATGAAGGTTCTTTGGCCTAGCCCGACTAGTGAGGAGATCACTTGGGAGGCCGAGAGCGAGATGCGGAAGAAATTCGCTTATCTTTTTGAAGGTACGCTTAGTATGAAATTTTAATTCGGGGACCAAATTTCTATAAGCATGGGAGATTGTAACATTTTAGAAATCGTTTTGCGAATTTTCCCGTTTTAGGGCAAAATTGTCGCTTTTTCCCGTTTTAACCCGATTTCGATCAAACGGCCGTATAAGCTTACCGACACCTAGTTTGGCTAAAATAAAGCTTGTGCACGAACTTTTGGAGTATTTGGGAGGTTTTGGTTCAGATAGAATTTTCCCAAATAAAATATTATTTTAAGCAGTATTTTGTGCACGTAAATCGGGAAAATTTTCCCCTTGTGAATAAATTAATTTTGTCACTAGAATTATTTTACAAACTTCTTTTTTAAATATCTAGATATTTCTTTTGAGTAAAAGGATTTGTTTTTAAAAAGAAAAGAAAAGAGTGAAAGGTGGCAAAATAGCTTTAATTAGTATTAATTACTCTCTTTCCTAGCCATTTCTTCACAAAATATTCACAAAAATACCCCCCCCATCCCTCCTTGGCCGAGCCTCATCCCCATTTCTGCCCATTTCAATTTCCAAGCTCATTTCTCACTCTTTTTCAATCAAAAACACAAAAAAGAATTCCAAAAATAAATCCAAAAATTCCTATATAAAAATTAAACCATTTTTCCTTCACTAATCCTTCATGGATCTTCAACAAAGCTTGGTTTTTGATGCTAAGATGTTGGATTAAGTTTCATTTTGTGTTCTTGGGGAGGTATAATTCTTACCTTAATCCTTATATTTTTGCTTTAATCTTAAACTAGCTAATTTAGTTAGCTATTTATGTGTTTAGTTTAGCTTTTAAATCATGATTAATTCATTATATTTGGTTTAAGAAATTCATGTTAAGGTTAAATTTTGATTAAGTGATTAGTGTTCATTTGAAGTGTTAAATTGTGATTTGGAAAAGATTAACCTAGTAGAAAATATTAATTTTTGCTAATGAATACTTTGTTAAATTAAGCAAAGTTGCTTACTAGGTTTTCGCTAAAACATAATTAGCGAGTATTAAAAATATAGGAAAGTTTTAGATAGTTTATTTAAGCTATTTTAAGGTATTTGTAATCTCTAGATATGCGTTATCTTGAATCTAGTGCGAAATATTGCGATAGGTTGCTTACTAGATTTCGGGGTTTTTCCGACGTAGGGTTCGTTTGGTTGTTGCGAGATTATATCTAGTGTATTCCTCGTAATTTTTGTGTTGTGTTACGCGATCGGGATGATCGGGGTCCAGACTTGGTGTTTTGTCGTTTAGCGACCCCAATTAGGGTTTTGACCGGTATCGTGCGCGATAGATGCGCTTAGCGCGCAGTGAAATTTTCCGGGCGTTCTCATCGCGTTTCGTTGTCTTTTTGTCATTATAGGATATTTAGCTTATGTGTTGTATTTATGAAATTTTAGATTCGCAAGCCAGGATTTCAGGTGCTGCGGACAAGGGGAAGCAGGTGGTCGGATTTTCATAGCTCGAGACCATCGGTGAGTAGATTTAACATCTACGGGAAAATCGCCCGTATGGCGTTATGCGTCGGGGCGAATTTGATATGTTAGCTGAATAGTATTTGCATATTCTTTACTTTCATATGAATGTCATTGCATAGCATTATCTGTTGTACTGGACTCGTACCTTTAGATATAACACATTACTGACGGTTCATGTTGCACGAGCACTAAATATTATGCTACACCCACATCATCAGTAATTGCCATGACACGCACAAGCCGATATATATTGTTGACACCTACATACGTGATACGGTAGTGGATAGGGATAGTTGTGGTAGTAGCCCTTATCCCATTGTGCATATGAGATATTGTTGATACTTACATACGTGACATTGCTTTGGGCAGGAATAGTTGAGGTAGTAACACTTATTCCATTTCATGTATACCTTACTATAGCTATATTATATATCATGCACTCATATTGATATGTACACCCACATAGTCTATTATAGTTACATGTATATCATGCACTCATATTGACATGTACACCGCATATTTTCGCTATAGTTGTATGTACTCCAAGTGGTATTGTTTGATATATGATATTGAGTTGTTGATCCTTGCACTTATGACTTGCATCACACATACTAGCTTACATGTAGATACTTAAACCTTGCTACAATTACATGTACACCTTATATGATGCTGCATTGTTTTTTGGAGGTTTTGGGAACCGCAAGATATATTCTAAAAAGCTGGATTCATTTGAAGAGCGGTTTTCCCTTTATATGCTCATATTGATGTTTCATGTTGCATATATCAGTTTTACTGAATTTTACGCATTGAGATATGGATTTCATGTGATTATGGATTTGAGGACCGTGGGGGATATTTTCAAGAAAACTATGTATTGTTTGAAAATCCGGTTTCTCTTGATATGATATTTCAGTGCATCCACCATGTGATTTCTCGGTGCTGAGATTTGGCTTGTGATACCCAATTCGAGGAGCGGGAAGCACCGTCTGTGGGTACATGGTGGACCCGGTATGGTACCCCGGGGCGAGTCGTGATTTCGTGGTGTAGACGATAAGCCTGGCGGTGGGACCACTACCTACCGGTGATTGTATTTGGACTCGGCGGTTATCATGGGGATACCGACCGGAGTGAGGTATGACATATCGTCAGGGCCAGTCATGGTGACAGCGCCTGAGTTATGAGGATTTACGTGTCGATGCTAGACACGGGTTTCATGATATTTCGAGTGTCGGTGTTTGACACTCAGGTTTTCGTGAGACCTACTGGATGTGAGGGCCGATCTGAGTATGCAGTGCCTGAGGAATTGGGATTTGATGTTTCAGTGAGGGACACTGGTGTTTTTTCCATGCTGATGATTTTTGCATGAGATTTTATATTATATCATCCCACACTCAGGATTATGTTGATATGCATTGCTTCATGTAGTTGTAGTACCCTGATGATGTACCTTTACATGATTGTTGCATATTCACTTATCATACTTATGCTATCGGATTACTTGTGATAGATAAATCGTTGTTCGTGCATACTTGCGATTACTGTATGATGTTATTTACTATTCATGAGTTGGCAAGTCCCCCCCGTTGTGCCACAGTGTTTTGCAGGACTTACCCTCTGAGTAGTCGCGGCAGGGCGTCTTATCATCTCTACTTTTGCGGATACCGCTACGGTTGGCTGTGAGGCCTTGCTTTTAGGTGGGTTGCGGTTATCTGTTTGTACATTGTATATTGTTTTTGTTGGATCTAGTATTCTCCATCTACCACTGTTGTATATGAATTAGAGACAACTTGTGAGGATTCAGTGTTATTTTTTGTGGTGACTTTGGGTGCCGTGCTCGTGGGAGCCGGTTTTGTTGAAAAGTTTTACTTCTTTATGCAGTTTTCTTTTATATTTCTTCGCTTCGGCGTCGTATATATGCTTGTGGTGGTTGTCTCCGCCGTTGGGCGTGATTTGCTCCCGTTTGGGATGCTTTATATATTATCTATGTTGTACCCATTTTCGGGGCTAGCTTTTACAAAGGAGGTGCTGCCGAAATTTTCAAGAAAGAAAACTAAAGTCAATGATTTTTACTTAAGATTTTCAGAATGTTTTAAACAATGTTTTTCTCCATTTATCCCTTTTGGTGTGGTTTAGATTTCTGGGTTTCGGCTTACTTAAATTACGTACGCCTGTAGACGTTACGTGGTTTAAGGGCCGGTCATGTGCCTTATTTTGGGTCGTGACACGGTCGTTTATCTAAACTTGACTTTGTGGTGCCTAGGCTAGACAAGTGAGGAGGTAATTTTAAAAGGCCCGTCTCACAGTGATTCGTGAGTGGAACCCTCCTTACCTCACTTGTGCTTACCTGGCCACAATTGGCAGTGAAGAGGCGATTCGAGGGTTATCCTGTAACTTGTCGCTTGGAAGTCTAGGAGCAGTCTAGTTGGACTTTTAAGATCCTACCTCTAGGTATTGTTTGTGCATATTGTGATTGTGATTGTGCTTGTAAAAATTTAGTCCCATAATTCTGTATTCTTTAAAAAACAAACAATTTCAAAACTCCAAAAACAAACTTTTAATAAAATATATATATATATATATAATAAAAATATATATATATATATCTTCCCTCCTTCCCTACCTTTTCACTCTTCTAACATGGGTACCCCACCTCGCAAAACTCTTTCCGAACTTTGGTACCTATAACCAGACATTACTTCTTACGGTTCTTGCTTAGGCCGAACTTCGAACGATCCATCCATGCCTAAAATTTCTTTGAAAGATCAGATAGACGCGTCTAGGACAAACAATTAGACTCCGCAATCTACTTCGTAGAAACCGTTTCAAACAATCACCCCTTCTTACGTTTAAACCCCTTTTGAGAGTCCGGTTGTAACTCCGAAACCCATGTCTATTGCTGAACATATTGAACAATGTCGTAGCCAATCTTTCACTCCTTTCACCACTTCCAATTCATGGGATCAACAGCTCCATTCACCTTCTTATCCAAATGTTGATCCTACTCATGTTCAGCCATTCAATTCCTATCCATCATTTCCAACTATTGCACCTTCCCTAGACATTGCTTCTACACAGCCATTTGGGAGTTTTGTATGTCCAGATAACTTTGAATCTTTGACTGAAACCCCTTCACAACCCATATCTACTCTAGAACAGTCGTTGGAAGACTTTCGGGTAACTTCATACCAACGGATGATGGATTTGAATGCGTCCATGGCCTCCCTTATACAATCTAGTGACCCGGTAGCTAGTTTTCAACTAGCTCTAAATTTTCCAATGTATGATGAGACGGTAGGATAGGTTAAGAATTTGAGTGGAGAGAGTGAGCTGCACACCCTTCCAAATCTAACCTACCCATTGCAAATTGAATCCCACAACTCCTGTTTTGAAAGTCTATCGAGTGTCCCAAATGATTTATCAATTGAAGATAGAATGATTAATGAGTTGTGCGACTTTGTAGTATTTGATTTGCCCGATTGTGAAGGGTCCATGTCAAGTGAAACCACACCAAATCCTTTTAACCTCTACACCTCCATTCTAGAACCTGAATTGATTAATATCCATGCTTCCGATGAGGTGTCTGAGAAATTTAATTTTTACTTGATTGAGGATATCGACGCTGGGGATTTTCGGATGATGAACCCGCAGTTTTGGCAGAGTTTTTCTCTCCAAATCATCATCCAGAGCATTAACTGTCTTTCCTGAACTTCATATGCGTCTAGATATTTATGATACATGCATGGATGAGCTGATTTTTTAGGAGAACTTTGAGGATAGTTTAGAGGGTGAAGCAGTTTTAATTGATGAGTCGGATTTTCCAATTCATCCTGTCCCTTCCACCGACTGTGTACACCCTCCAGAACCTTTAATAGATACCCTTCCTCGATCACTTCCCCCCATCCTTTCTGTTGTTCCGACCTTGCAAGAAACCGTATCATTTTCATTTCATATGTCTGGTTTACCAAGTTCGGCGTACCCATGGTTTTTCACGAATCTTGAGGGATTTGACCCAATTTCTCACCATATTGATAGATTAGTACAATCCATCTGTAGGGTTACTTGGCACTATCACAAGGGTCTATAAGGTATCAACCATGCCGAATTCAAAATTTACATGTGCCGAACAACCTAAAGCGAGGATCTTTGCTAGATTATTAGGATAAACATAGCAAGTAAACAACTTTACTTCTAAGAGTTAGGGATTACAACCTTTGTAGTCCGTTCCTTCACTTCAAAAGCTCCGTGTTGAGGTCCCTTCGCTGCGATCATCAAGTACCCGGACTCTAGAGAGGCTCCATGAAGAGAAAGATGCAAGGTTGCTTCCAATCATCAACAACTAAGATGATCTATCTTGAAGAATCTCAAACCCAAGCTATTGCTTCACTAATCAAGTATTAGCAAAGAAAACACCCTAATCTAAGTGGTTAGAATAGATGAGGATGATGAAGTAGGAATTTAGCTCTCATTTGTTTTCTTTATCTCACTCAAAATCATCACAAACCCAAAAGCTAGAAATCTTTTCAAGAGCAAGAAGAAGAAGAATTTCATTTGTGATGAATAATAAATTATTGTTATTGTTACAAATCAACCATGGGTCAATCATGAAGGCTTAATCCTTTTAGAGAGTCAACTAGGGTAAAGGGTTTGGGTTGGGTTAATAAATATCAACACAAAATATCTAAGCAAAAAACAAAAGGAAGCTTCATGAAGCTTCATGCAAAAGCTAGCCCAAATGCTAACCCAAATCAAACCCTAACTTGTTTAAACTCCACAAATCATGTTGCATTTGTAACCCTAACTTGTTACAATATTATATATCACATATATAATATATTTTTGTCACAAAATAAAATAATACAATTAACATATATCATATATATATATCAATGTATTATCCAAGTGAGAAAAAGAATCTTTAAGTGAGCTTATATTAGTTAATGTAACTTAATATATCACATATATAATTATACATTAAATTATCGAATCAACACTTGATCCGATAATCCGTCTATATCGCATATAACCGACTAATATAATCTGTATTTATTCATCGAATCAGTAGTTGATCTGATGACCCGGCTATATCACATATACCCGGCCGATATCATATATCGCGAGAATGGAATACGATATCTCATATCGTAATATTCTCGGTCCCGCACATATCACATATGTGCTCCTACTCCATTTTGCCTGAGCCAGGAATCCTCTGTGTAGGACTCTAAAGAATCGTCAATACGCCAGCAGTAGGTGACGATCATATCAAACACCCACAAGCTGCAAGCGGTCAGCTAAACGTAACAGCCACCCAGGTATTGGGCAATCAGAAGATCAATAAGCAAGCCTGTACATTCTCCTGTGAATCCAACCAGTAAGACTCCCGTACAGTCTGGTGTCTTCGTCTGATATGTCGCATATCCAGTCTAGGGGTGGTAAACGTCAGACCCCAATAACCGATAAGTCGTGTCGATATGAGGTCCATAACAGTTCGAGAAATTACTGATAACTCTTACCAGTAAATCTCAGCAACCCTGGCCAGGGATTTCTAGTTATAGCCAATCGAACACAGCGCAACATCAATTCCCTATACCGGGAGAGACGAAACCCCTCCTATCGCTTATTGCCTCCATATGATTCGGGACTGTACCCAAAAGCCACCGTTTTGCACGCCCTCTTGGACGTGGTATGATGGAAATCAAAGAACCGTGGGAATCACACAAGACTCTATGATGATCTCGGGTCTACAGACTAACCTGTACCAGTGTCACTAGAGAACTGCCATCTGACGTGAGGTATAATACCATCTGGGAGTTCTCGGTGAGTCCGTCCAGTGTACCCAGTCTCCACTGAGTACCCGTATACCTTCTCTGATGTCATACACCAATGGATATGGGATCATCCATCGCCCATCATATGGGTCAAGAAGCGCATACGCCAGTCTACTCTGGAGTATCGATGCCCTGTCTCGGTACTCCCACGACTAAAAACATTTGAAGGATGTACATAGAAACTACACTGTCCCACTAGTATGATATGCATCATAGTCCTTGTAGTCAAGTACTCATCCTAAGGGCTTTATCAACATGTAACATAGAGACAATCAGAATACATGTTAAGATAAAGAGTAACCAGATAGCATACTATCATGTCGAGAAAGAAAGTCCTCCCTATATATGTCCAAGCATCCACTACAATATACATCTGTATGTACAATAATGGCCTCTAGGTCATACATATCACTAACACCATCTTCTTACATCGATCATTACAGATTGTACTAATTTATTCAATCCATTTCCACCCTCAAATTCGTATTCCACTTCTTTCTCCTTTCCGCCATTCTTCTCCTCCACCGAGACCGTATCCCACTTCTATCCGCATACGATCTCGCGTATTCTCCATCTCTTTTCTCTACGCCTTCTTCCACCAACCTGCACATTATAACGATAAATTTTTTGAATGGTTGGTGCTCACTTTTGGCCTGTGTAAGGCCTTGTATAGATTGATACTGTTTTCTCCCCTAACTTGAACTTCAATGCTTAACAGTGGAAACACTGTTTCACTTAAGTTTGGGGGGAACCTTTTTGTGTATATATTTTTGTTTTTTTTTTGTTTTGTATAAATTTTGTTTACGGAGCGCCGACAATTTTGACCCTCTTAGTGTAGCCTGACAGTGAGGACACTGTCAAGTTTATGTTTGGGGGTGTGCTCAGTAAGATTTCTTCCTTCGCATTCATATGTATATTTCGCATTTGCATACATATAAAAACCCCATAAAAATCAAAAAGTTTACAAAAATATAAAAACTTTGCCGTCAAGTTAGCTAATAGGGTAACTTAGAATTTAATTCCGAAAGTTTAGTTGATATGTTAGAAATAACTAAGTCCTAGGCCTAGGAATTGAAAACCCTAAAAATAACCGCCCTTCTGTTTAACTTTGGAAAATATACGTCCTTACATTTTAAAAAAAAAGGTAATCATGAGTTCAGTTCTTTAGTTAAGTCGAGATGAAGGGAAAGTACTGAAATTTTACTAAAGGATAAGTCTGAAAAATAGCTTCTATTCTTGAATTCAAATTTAGAAAGTATATACCCTACAAACTGCATATACATGCACCTTGAAACTTAGGATTGTAGAGGATACCTAGAAATACTCTTGCCTGAAAATCTAATATGAAAGAAAAAACGGTATTTAAAGCTAACCACCTAAAGAGCATATTGAAAAATATATCCAGTCTTGAAAAAGAAAAAGAAAAAGAAAAAGAAAAAGAAATAAAGTCAAGACCTGGAAACTGCTATTTACGCTTTAAGCTCACACATTCAGTAATCAGCTGTTAGTGCCTCAAGAAGCATTAATAGTCGCCTGAAAGATGTGTGAACAACACCGACCATCATTTAATGAAAATAAGTAGTATTAGGTATTAGGGCAAGGGTACTATAGCTTGAATTGAATTCTTAAGTGTAGGGGTGAAATAATACACACACGTAGGGGTATACAATTGTTGTTTGGAGGGAAGATAGAAATAAAGAATAAGACTTATGTTTTTAGTAAAACTGATAAATATCCCTGATTAGATACCGCGCTTTAGAAGGAAAAATCAGGAGAGACCGAGACCTGTTTAAACTGTAAAACGTATAGGATCTGGGGTTGAATAAATAGGAGGTGTGAAACATAAAGGTAGGATATTTCTAACTTAGGATAATAGAATTTTTAACCTAGATACTAAACCGTTGGAGAAGAATCGACGTTAACTTATGAAACTAGCTTGACGGGATTTTGTGTGTAGTATCCGCTGAAAACCCTCAGGAGACAACACTCCTCCTACTAAGGACACCTAGAGATTTAACGGCTTGTTGCACGAGCTCAGTGCAATCACGTTCCCTGCGAAAGTGAAGTTAGGATTTTTTTGTGGATAATTGGTTTTGCTCGGGACGAGCAAAAGTTAAATTTGGGGGTATTTGTTCATACCAGAATATTGCATTTAATACCGCCAATTCTTATGCTCGTTTGTTTATAAGCAGGTGCTTTTAATCCGTATTTGATACATATTTACAGGCTACGGGTTCCTAGCCCAAAATAACGCAAATGATACAAAATCTCCACAGTTAGGCAAAAATGCAGAACATCTATTGCCAACAGATAAAAGCCAGGTTCCGGTCATCCGTATCCATCCAGTGCCGCGTACTAGTTCCAGAGACAAGACATATGACAGTGGCCATTCGTGTCTCAGAAAAGCACATAGCACGAAGGGGCAGCACAAAACTCAATGGGTGCGCGGAGCTCGAGGGAGATGAGGTCAAAAGTATTATGTTTTATGCCACTTTGGACTGTTGCAGATCTGAAGAAATTGTTGATGCAATTTGCAATTTGGAGCATGTAGAACAACAAAAGAGAGAAACACAAGAAAACCCTGAAAAAACGACATTCCAATTCCCCAAAATGGCTGCGGATCCACGGCCAATTGGCCCATTATACGGCGGATCCGCGGCCGAGTTGACTCAGTGTCAACTCGAATTTTTGGGGTAGTTTGGTAACTTCATTTGGGAAGAGAATCTTGCCTTAGGGTTTCAGCGCTCAGCCTATAAATAGCCCAGTTTTGTGCAAAGCCAAGGGTCTTTTTTTCATGCTTTTTTTTGTTAGGATTTAGTGTAGTGTTAGTTTTTCTTCTTCTTCTTCTTCATGTATTCTTCCATTAAAATGTAGTGAGAGCATTGAGTGGATGATGAAATGAAGATGAGGGCTTTTTATTTAACTTGTATCTTTTAATTCTAGTGCAATTTTATTTCTTGTTGTTATTTCTTGCTCTTTTCTTTTCTTCTCTTCCGTATTATTTTCAAGCGAAGATATTTCGACGGAGTACCTTGCTTAGGCGAGGACCCAAGAGTTAGCTTGCACCATCTGTAAAACTGTATTTTCCTTTTCCTTCTTTTCTTACTTCTTATTTTGTTTTATTTTCTTTTATAATGTGTGAATAATTCCACACTTGTTAAGGCTAAGGAAGGTGGTATGAGGGACGGAAAAATCCCTTGTGCTTCTCTTCGCCAAACATCTTGAAATGAACCCCGACCAAACAAACGCAACCCCCTCACTCAGACGCGATATACATGACATGTAGCCGCAACCTAAGTCGAGAAGTCTTTTAAGCGCACTACAACATGACATGTAGTTGTGACTTAATTGGATATATGGTTGCGGGTGTTTGGCCGAGAGTTGGAAATAAGCGCATTCAGCGAACGGACAATAGGCACTAGGAATGGATTTAGCGTTGGAAAGCTTGCTTAAACTCGCAAATCCCATTCCTATGTCCTCCTAATCCCCGCTACTTTCGATTATCCCAATATCGTTTTAAGTATGGCAAATGATAAGCAGAAGACTAATCCTAACTTTACTGACCAACCTTAACCTTAACAAGCTTACTTGAATATAAATACGAACACTTAGGATAGATTTGGACCAACACATACAGATTCTTTATTGACTCATCTAAAACACGAACGGACATACTACCATATCCCTGTGGATCGACCCATGCTCATCTGGCTAGCTGCAAAGCGACACCGTCCTTGATCGCGGTTATAACTTTAGAACTTTGAATCCCGACATGCCAAAAGCGTGCGATCAAATATCCTCAATCAAGTGAAGGTTACAAGTCTCATACACCTCATCAAAAACAGGGTTTTCAATCAATTGTGGTTCTAGAGTGGAGGTGTAGAGATCACAAGGATTGGGTGTGGCTTCATTTGAAATGGACTCTGTACAATCAGGTAAATCAAACACTACAAAATCACACAACTCATCAGACAATCTATTTTCAATTGGTAAATCATTTGGTGTACTCGATAGATTTGTGAAACTGGAGTTGTGGATTTCAATTTGGGATGGGGAGATTTGATTTGGAAGGGTGTACCGCTCTCTCTCACTACCCAAATTCTCAATTTGCCCTACGGCTGTATCATACATTGAAAATTTTTGAGCTGGTTCGAAAATAATTGCTCGTTCGTTTTGTTGTATGAGGGCGGCCATGCACTCTTTCAATTCCTCTCTTGCATGGTCCGACGCTACCACATATTCTTCTATGGTCCGTTCAAAACTAGACATGGGTCGGTAAGGGGTTTCAATATAAGATTGAAATTCTTGTGGATAAATAAAACTCCCAAATGACTGATTAGAAGGAATGTCTAGAGAAGGTGTAAAAGTCGGGTAGGATTGATAAGAATCGACTGGTTGTGAAAATTGGGCAGGAGTAGGATCAAAATTATGATAAGAAGAATATTGATATTGGTTGGTGGGTTGGCGACTTTCAATAGATGTCATATACGACACAAACCGAGTAGTAAAAACATCTTTAGAAGGTGATGGCGTTTGTTGTCCTAACGGTTTGACCGGATTGAAACTTTGGCCATTAATCCTTACTATATACTCAGCGATGGACTTGCGTTTAGGTGTTCCCTTACACGCTTTAGATGGATTATCAACAAAAGAAGATGTAGAATTTTGATTCTGTTGAGGTGGCCAACTGTTTCTTTCCGCTTGCTCTATCCGATCTCTTAAAGACATGGTAGAGTCGGATGGTATACCAAAGCAATTACGATAACATGAAATATCTGGTTCTGGATAGAAAACCTCGGCATGAGTTCTTTTATTTGGGTTACCCATTATAAGAAGGTGAAAAGAGGGAGGAGGGTGAAAAGATTTAAGCTCTATTTGGATTGTTTTGCTTTGGAAGTGGGACTTAAGGGTTGACTGAACAAATCACAAAATGAACAAGCAAACCCTAGAACTAAGGTTACCTAGGTCAAGCACTAGACCACTCCTAAACTTCCAAAGGACAAGCCGCAGGATCAATTCTTTACCACCACTTTATAACTCGTGGCCAGGTATGTGCCGGGTAAGTGGGAGGTATCTGCTATACGAATCACCGAAAATAGCGGGCATAATTAAATAACCACTTGCCTTAGACACACTTTCCTAGACACCACAAAAGAAATGAGGATAAGCGATAGATTACCCACGACCTTCCTCTGTCCTATTTGAGCGCGACGGTCATTAGGGTCTTGATCTATATATTTTTTAATTAATATTGGGTTATTCGGATACTCGTTTTGTGATTTGTGGGGCCTAGGAAGGGTGATGAAATCCCCACCTAATCTGAATTGTGGTTTTGCCCCTTAAAGTCCGTATTAAAATATGCAAAACAACCCGCAAAACAAAACACGCAAAAAGATTTTTGAGCAGCGATATTTTGCAAAGAATCCTGCAGAAAGTATATTATTGAATTTTTTCAGAGGAGAGAAAAAAAGATAGAAAAGATACCAGAAAAGTTTGAGGGCACAACTCCCCAAGATCGCCGCGGTTCCGCCGCCATTTGCACACAATATCCGCGGTTCCGCCGCGCTTTAGGGGGTTCTTTGTTTAATTTTTTTCACTGTTGCTACCTTTGATCCTCTTGGTCTTGATGAATGTCTCTGAATCTTTATCTCCTCGATAAAGTGACTCCAAATTCCCTTGCAAAAATCGCACACTAATCGTTAAATATGCAAGATGCAGTTTTGTTTTATTTTTATGATATAGATCGAATAAGAATTCAACACAAATAGTAAGAATAAAAAATTATGCGCGTTTCCCCGGCAACGGCGCCATTTGATTGATCTGTTTTGAAGAAGTGTTTGTAGAAATAACAACAATCAATAAAGCTGTCGCGTGTAGCTAGACCGAGATGAGTACGGGTCATCCTCAGAGATATGTGGATCTTTTAATTTTTCTTTAGACGTATGATTAGGAAGAGGAAGAAAAATAGATAATAGTGAAGAATAGTTATAGAATCTAGATCTACATTAAGCACGGATGTAGAATATAGATCTAGTTTAAAGACAGATGTAGATTTTATATCAGAACAGAGCTTGTAGGGTTTGTTAGGATTTAGTAATCCTGGATGACTAATAAAGATGGCACCTTTTATCTTTTGATAGATTTAAAATTAGATTGATAGTGATGAATGAAGATTATGGTTCTTGGAAGAAACTAGGGCTTCCACACTATTGACCCTTGTCATTTCATTGATCTCTATTCATGTCTAGCCCTTAAAAAATAATTGTTAATCTGATCTCATATTGCGGTCGAGACTAGCAATAAATTGGTAGCACGCCTGATTAGGATGTTAACGATTCTTTTGCTAAAGTTTATAAATTTCATAAGACGTAAAAAAAGTTAAAATATTTTCTCATCCATTGATCTACCCTAATCCTACGAACCCTATCAAGAGGAGAGTTACTCGCGCATGATGGAGATAGAAGAACGGATAGAATTGGAATTCATAATGTAACTAAATAATTAAATTATTAATTAATTAAACTAATAATTTACTTTTATTAATCAACTTCACAAGTACAAACTTCAAGTTTAGATTAAAAGAGGAAGAAGAAGTTGCTCTCGATATCTGCCTTGTCGGATGTAGATGTTCCGTCGAATCTCACGTTGCTTTATCACGTCGAATCTTGGACCTGTCTTAGATCACTTGTTCTTTGACGGTGATTAGCTTGTGTAAAAGATTGATGATTTCTAAGATTAGCACTCGGTCCTTTATATACCCCCAAAACCATAAACCAAAGATCCCCGGAATAAGGAGTAGTTGTTGCAAATCACAACTAAAAATTCCAAATTCTATCTCAGTGAATCGGCTGTGGATCATGGTTGCAAATTTCTGGGGCTTTATTCTTGTGACACATGGAGATTTAGCTGATGTCCGGAACTTGAAAATATTTCTTGATTCTCTGCCAATATTGATTCTTCGATTTTATCTAAATTCATCGGCAGATTTCTGATTCCCGATATCTCAAAATCTCAGTCTCCTGACCTGAAATAAACCTTGCACAATATCTCAATTAATAATGTTAGTAATATTTGGTGTTTTTGAGATATTATCCTAACCATTTGATACGATATTATATTTTAAGAATATTGGTTAAGGATATTTAATATGATATGCATATTTAAATTATCATAATATTATATAAATATTATATGCATACATTTTCCTTCATAATGTTAATTATAATATATAAACATATGATAAATAGTATTTTTACAAATAAACCCAAATATGTTTCATATTTATAATAAACACCTTTACATATTTAAGAAAAGAAAGGAAAATGTTATATCAAAAGTGCGATATTTTCGACTGAGCGGTTGGCTATAGTGCCCTCAAGGTAATAATTGTAATCGCAGGCAGGTGATTATGATGATTGAAGGATGACCTATACGGATAGAACAGTCTTACTCAAAATGATAGAATACTATTTGGTTTGTCTTTATCATCATGTACATGCGTTATGTTGTATTACAGATCACTATTACATGTTGATAGAGCCCTTCTTGCTTGACTACCAGCATTATGATAGCTGTCACGCCCTACCCCCAATACAGAGAGTATTTTCCGCTCTGGTCGAAGCCGCACGGTTTTGACATTCGGGGCGAACCGGACCGGAACAGGGGCCACTTCCAAGGAGGTCACCCATCCCAGAACTTCTCTGGATCGAGCACGCTTGACTACGGAGTTCTCAAGCTCCTGTAGTGCCGGTTCACTTAAAAGGCGCCGCTTTATTGAGAAGTGGTATCATTCCTTTTATACTATAGATTTGCCCTCTTTTCGGAATGTATTCCGAAGAGTCCCCAATGTTCTACAGTGGGTCCCACGGACTCAAGAGATGGCCCCTATGGATTCAAGAGGGGGGGCCCACCCACTTAACATGACACTTGGCGTGGTATTTTGTTCCGTGTGGCACTTTGCTCCGTGAGCAAGAACCGGGTCCCGATAATAGCAATCATATACGTGGGAGCTGGGTGGTCTATAAGCACATTCTTAAATGTCCCTAGTCGCGTAAGTATCGAGATTGGGCATCGATACTTCGGAGTAGACTAGTGTATACTTATCGAGACCCCGACGAGTGGCGGTGGCCTGGTCTCACAAGCCATTGGTGTCAGTTAGCCACCTAAGATAGTATATAGGTGCTCATTGGGTTATGAGTACATTGGACGGACTCGCCGGAAACATGCTGGATGGTATTATACCTATTTTCATATAGCAGTTCCCAGGTGATATGTGTACAGGATAGTCTGTCGACCTGAGATCGTCATTTGTATCGTGTGAGTACCCACTATGCTTTGATTACTATCCTACCACGGCTCAAAAGAGTTATGCAAACATGTTTTAATTGGGTACAGTCCAGAGCCACATGGAGGAAGTGAGCGGATCGTCGGAGATTTGTCTCTCCCGGTTTTGGCGGTTGATGTCGCGAGGTGCACGGGTGGCCATCACCAGAAATGCTTGGCTAAGATAGACGAGAATTACTGATTTGGATCAGTAGTTTCTTAGTTTGTGATGGGATTCGTACCGACACTAAATATCGCGTTATTAGGGATCTGACATTATCCACCCCCTAGACTCGATATGTGTCACGACCCGAAATTTGGCACGTGACGTCCCTTAAACCACATAACGTCTACAGGCATAACGCAATTCAAGTAAACCGAAAACTCAGCAATCTAAACCATCAAAATTAGTAAGTGATAAGAACATTGTTTAAAGCTTTTGGAAATATCAAGTAAAAAATCCTTTAAAGTCCAAATTTACTTTCTTAAAAATTTGGCATCACCTCCTTTGTAAAAACTAGCCCCAAAAATGGTACAACAAATAAAGCATCCCTAACGGGAGCAAATCCACGCCCAAAGGAGGAAATAACCACCACAACAGATATACGACGCGGTAGTGAAGAAATGGACGATATAAATAAAAACAGCATAAATGACATCCAGAGTCACAAAATAATATACAATATCGTCCTCACAACTCGTCTCTAAGTCAATACATGAAGTAGTAGATAGAGAGTACTAGATACAACGAATATAAAAATGAGCATTATCGGATAACCGCAAAACCCACCTATAGCAAAATTGCGCACAGTCAGCCGTAGCGGCATCCACTGCAAAAGATGATACGATAAGAAGAAGCCCGGCCGCTACAACTCTGAGGGACACCTGCAAAACACTGTGGCACAACGGGGGTGAGTTGCCAAATCATGAATAGTAAATAACATATGCAGGTAATCGCAGGTATGCACGTACTGCGATAATCTATCACATGCAAACTGATAGCAATAAATGGAAATATGCATATGCAACAGTCAAGAAAGGTACTCTATCAAGTACTACTAATACATGCGGCAATGCATATCAAATAAATGCTGAGTATGGGATAAAACATGTTGTCCTCACGGAATTCTCATCGTGGCAGGCCATTGTCCATCAAGACAATCTAAATCCCAATACCAAAGGCACTGCATCCTCAGATCGGCCCTCATATCCTGTAAGTCTCATAGAACCTGAGTGTCCAACATCGAAACCTGAAAATATCATGAAAACATATGCCTGTATATGTGTGTGTGTGTGTCCCTCAACGACACATCAAATCATGGAACCTGAGTGTCCAACATCAACACTCGAAACATCATGAAAACTAGTGTCCAGCATCGACACGTAAATACTAATCTGTCAGGCGCCGTCACCACGACTGGCCCTGATGTCATTTCAGTACATGACTCCTGTCGGTATCCCTACGATAACGGCCGAATCCAAATACTATCACCGGTAGGTAGTAGCCCGCCTGCCAGGCTCATCGTCTATACCACGAAAATCACCTCTAGCCCCGGGGAACCATACCGGGTCCACCATATACCCGCAGACGGTGTCTATCCGCTCCTCGAATTAGTTATCTAACACAAGTCTCAAAACCAAGAAAACTCATGGTGGACGTACTGAAATATCATATCAAGAGAAACCGGGTTTTTAAACAGTACATAATTTTCTTGAAATACCCCACGGTTCTCAAATCCATAAAACATCAAGTAATGAATAAGAATACTTGCAAAGATCATTATGATGATATATATTCTATATATGTAACTATATAATAGTGTTCCATACCACTAATATATATATACATATATAACAGCATCCCATACCACTGATATATATCATCAAGAGTAAAACATCCAGAAAACATCATAAGAAATCCATATCTCAAAGCGTAAATCCATGAAATATAATATATGCAACATAAAACAGTAATATGAGTATATAAAGGAAAACCGCTATTTAAATGCAACAAGTTATTAAATATATCATGCGTTTCCTAATTTCTCCAAAATCCAACGCAACATCATATAAGGGTGAACATGTAAGTATGTATATATGCAAGATGTACATGTAGCTATGTCTCATATGTGTATATACCTGTCAATAATGATACAATGCCCTATAGGTATATGTGTAGTTATAGCAAGGTATATGTAGCTACAGCAAGATATGTGTCTATACCTATAAGTATATGTGTAGCTGTAGAAAGATATGTGTCTAAACCTATCAATAATGATACAATACCCTATAGGTATATGTGTAACTATAGAAAGATATGTGTCTATACCTATAAATAATGATACAATACCCTATAGGTATATGTGTAGCTGTAGCAAGATATGTGTCTAAACCTATCAATAATGATACAATACCCTATAGGTATATGTGTAACTATAGCAAGATATGTGTCTATACCTGTCAATAATGATACAATACCATATAGGTATATGTGTAGCTATAGCAAGATATGTGTCTATACCTGTCAATAATGATATAATACCCTATAGGTATATGTGTAAGTATGTAGGCATAGCAAGGCATATGTGTAAGCATGTAGGTATATGTGCATGTTATCTTTCTTATACACAATGGAAATAAGGATCATGTCTCAATGTCCCTAATCAATACAATATCACATATGTATAGGGTTCTGCGTGTCATAGCAATTATCGACGGAGTGTGTGTAGCATACAATTAGTACTCGTGTAACATGAACCGTCAATAATGGTGTTGTGTCTCATTAACACTATGTCCATATGCAATAGGAAATGAGATATGCATCAATGGTACACATGCACAATCAATAACCATATACTTGTAACTAATAATCATGTCATTTAATCTAGCCTAGACGCATAACGCCATGTGGGTGATACCCCCGTAGATGTTAAATCTACCCACCGATGACCTCGAGCTAAGTAAATCCGACCACCTGCTTCCCTTTCTTCGCAGCGTCCGAAGTCCCTGCTCGCGATCCTAAAATTTCACAAACACAATACATAAGACTAAATATGCTGTGCCGACACAAAGACAACGAAACACAAGGATAACGTCCAAAAGATATACACACTATGCACTTAGTGCACAAAACGCATACGATATCGGTACAATCCTAACTAGGAACGCAAAAGACATAACCACCAAGCCTAGACCCTGATCGTACCGATCGCGCATTCATAACACAATATATATCGTGGAATCTAATATATATAATATCACAACGTCAAAAGAAACCCACGCCTAATTTTTCCGGAAACCTAGTAAGTAATTTTTAATCATTTTAGGTCAACTCTAGAAGTTTAAACAATTTTAGTGATAAAAATCAACACATAGTAGCTTAACTAAGTTACCCAGACCATTACTACAATTTTAATCTCACCCATAAAACATTTAGTAAAAGTTTAGTTTGCACTTAAGCTTAATTAGACAATTAGAAAAATAACAAATAATATTCTTACAACTAGGTTAAGTTTTCCAAGTCTACACAACTCACTTAACCATTTCAATAATCAAAACCCTAACTTGATCTTCATAATCTTTTCTTGAATTTCTAAACATGCAAATTAAAGCCATACTTAAACATCAAATAGGCTAGCTTAAAATATTTAAATAACAACTAAAGCTTAGAGTTAGGATTTATACCTCAAACTTGATCCAAAAACTTGCAACTAGATCAACAAAATAAACCCCAAAATGCTATCTTTCATGAAGATCCAAGCTTGGTTAAGCTTAAGGAATAATGGGTATGGATTTGTATTTGAGTTTGTGGGATTATTTGATAATTTTTGATGAATTTTGGATGCTTGAAGGAGTGGAAAAGGGGTGAAAAAGAAAAGAGGGCAGCAGGGGGGGTCGACCACTTCATGAAGGAAATGGAATTGTGTGGAAGTGTGTGGAAAAATCCTAGGTTAAAACACATTAAATTTCACTTACTTTATGACACCTCTTAATCCTTTTAAATAAAACCTTCATTAACCTTCAAAATATATAGATAATTTCCAAGATATTTTCAAAGAAGTCAAAGATGCTTAATCTAGTGATTAAGTTAGCATAGATTCATTTTAGCATAATTAATCCAAAAAAATTTGTAATTACCACTAATTAAGTGCATATTTAAAAGTTAATAATAATATTTTAATTAAGAAAAAATATTAAAGTGAACTAAAATTTTCAAGTGACAACTAAAAACCGCAAAGTAGCAATTTCCTAGTTAAACTAGGTGCAGTTAAGTCAATACTGAAAAATGATCACTTCTAGGTTTTTTTTTCCGGGAAACACAACTTATTTTACCTATTAATGGAAATTTCGCATAAACGATTTCTAAAGCGTTTCAATCTTCCCCCTTAAAGAAATTCGTCCCCGAATTTAAAATTCTTTCTATGCGTACCTTCAAAGAGATGAGTGCAAATCTTCCACATCTCGTTCATAGCCTCCCAGTGATCTCCTCACTAGACGGGCTATGCCAAAGAACCTTCACAGATTGCAAGAGCTTCGATCGAAATTTCTCCAGCTGCCGTTCCACTATAACTATCAGCTGCTGGTGAACGAAAGATCGCGTCCAAATGAATGGTCTGGTGCTGAATCATGTGAGAAGGGTCATGAAGGTAATTGCGAAGTATTGACACAAGGAATACGGGGTGAATACTCAGAAATCTGGGCGGAAGTGCCAACGATAGGCAACGGTACTAACTCGCTCAAGGATCTCAAAAGGACCTACAATTCTTGGACTAAATTTCCCAAAACTCAACACGCCATTAATCGAAAGAATCCGTAGGAATACATGATCTCCCACTGCGAACTCAAGTCTGTGACAACGACGGTCAGCATAAGACTTCTGTCTGCACTGGGCTGTTATCATCCTGACCTGAATCAACTGGATCTTCTCCGAAGCCTATGGACTAGCTGGGGTCCAAAAATCCTGCTCTTGCAGAGTCGGTAAATCAGACTGGCGATCGACACAACCTACCACACAAGACCTGAAAGTGGCCACTTGAAATGTCTTCTGATAACTGTTATCGTATGATAACTCCATCAATGGCAAGTGACGATCCCACAGCCAACAAACATTTAGTATGTGCGCACAAGAATATCCTCCAGAGTCTGTATTGTCTGCTCTGTCTGACCATCGGCCTGCGGATGGAAAGCGGAGTTAAAGCTCAACCAGGTACCCCAAGGCTTCATGAAGCTTCTACGAAAGATGGCTAGCGAACTGGGTGCCTCTTTGGATACAACGCATGAAGAAACTCCGTGCAAACGCACAACTAATCGAAAAACAAATGAGAAAATTGAGCATAACTGGACAACAATCACCCAAATGGAGGCATACCCTTGACTAGACCTGGGTAGACCCACAACGAAATTCATGGAGATTTGCTCCCATTCCCACTCTGGAACGGTTAAAGATTGCAACTCTCCTGCCGGTGTCAAATGCTCAACGTTAGCTCGCTAACAAGTTAAGCACTTCAAAACGAAATCTGAAACATCACTATTCATCCCTGCCCACCCGTAACTATCTCTCAAGTCACGTTACATCTTGGTGGAACTTGTGTGAACACTGAAAGCTGATTGATGTGCCTGCTCTAGGACCTCGTGTCTCTACCCATCAGTATCTGGTATACACAAGTAAGTCCCGCAACGTAGCACACTGTGGTCATCAATCAAAAACTCCGAATCTCTACCCTGCCGAACATGCTCAATAATCTCTGACAAACGAGAATCGGCGGGCTGTGCCTCACGAAAACAATTAATTAAAAGTGGACGGGCGCGGACATGAGCAATCTATCCCCTAGTAGAGGTGAACTTAAGCTGTACTCAACGGTTGCACAAGAACTTCAAATTTGCAAAAGACTATCTCTGACTGCGCTCAACTGGAACAAGCTACCCCCGGGCCTACGACTCAAAGCATCAGCTATCATAATCGCTTTGCCACGGGTAATAAAGGATCTCACAAATCATAATTCTTCACAAGCTCCATCCAATGGCGTCGTCTCAAACTCAGATCCCGCTGCAGGAAGATGTACATAAAGCTCTGGTGGTCCATGAAAATCAGACACGACTCTCCATACAAGTAGTGCTCCAAATCTTCGACGCACGACCACCGCGGCTATCTCCAGATCATGAGTAGGATAATTCTTCTCGTGCTTCTTCAACTGCCGGGAAGCATAAGCGATAACTCTATCGTGCTACATCAATACACAATCGAGCCCCGCTCGCGAAACATCATAATAAACGACAAAGTCGCCCGATCCAGAAAGCAAGGATAGAACTGGTGCAGTCGTCAACCGAGTCTTCAACTACTAAAAAATCAGTTCACATGCCTCAGTCTAAAGAAAAGGAACTCCCTTCCTGGTCAGTCCGGTCGAAATGGCGGTAAAAACCGGCTAAACCCAAAAAGCTGCGGACCTCTGTCACCGGTACAGGTCTGGGCCAAAGCTGTACGGCCTCGATCTTCTTCGAGTCCATACGAATACCGTCTCCCGTAACCACATGACCTAGGAAGTCAACACTATTAGCGTTAAGGAACACTTCGAGAATTTAGCAAACAGCTAGTGCTCTCTCAATGTCTGCAAATAAATCCTCAAGTGCTGCTCATGTTCCTCTCGACTCTTGGAATAGACCAGAATGTCATCAATAACACAACAATAAACTGGTCGAGGAACGGCATGGAAAAATCTGGTTCATCACATCTATGAATTCTGCTAGGGCATTGGCGAGTCCAACGACACCACCAAAAACTCATAATGCCCGAAGCGCACACAAAAGCAGTTTTTAGAATGTCATCACTCCGAACCCGCAACTGATGATGACCTGATCCCAAAACAAACTTAAAAAAATGTCCCGCACCTTGGAGCTGATCAAAGAAATCGTCAATGCGAGGTAAATGATACCTATCCCGCATTGTAACTCGGTTCAATTGACGATCAATTAATACACAACCTCAAACTGCCGTCATTCTTCTTGACAAATAGAATAGGATCCCCTCAAAGCGAAACACTTGGACGTACAAGTCCCCCATCAAGCAACTCTGCAGCTGATCCTTAAGCTCCCTAAGCTCCGCCGGCTCATCTGGAACAACGTCGGAAAACTCTCTCATGCTAGGAACTCGGTCCAACGAATCCACTGTGGCTCCAGTTTCATGAATGAAAGCCAAGAATCTTCGACATCCTTTCCTTAAAAGCCGACTAGCAAAAAAGGCTGAAATCAAGCTGGGAGGGGCGGCACCACGGTCCCCCTGCACAACAAGAACTGACTCGCCGGGAAAACAAAACCTGACTGTTTTTTTCGCTGTAGTGCACATACACATAGCACGTAGCTAACCAGTCCGTGCCCAAGATAACATCAAAGTCCAATATATCTAGAAGGATCAAATCGATGGACGAATTTCTATCTCCTATCAGATTGGCACACGACCGAAACACGTGTCGCGCAACAAAAGAATCGCTAACAGGAGTAAACATAACAAACGGATGATCTAGCATACACGACTCTCGTCCTAACCACAGCACGAATTGTGTAGAAACAAATGAGGGTATAAATCCCGAATTAAACAATCATGCGCATCAAAAGATCATACGAAAAAGAATACCTGAAACCACTACATTGGACGCATGTGCGTCCCGATTAGTCGAAACAAAAGCTCGTGCCTGTTCTCTAACTGCAACAGGATGTGTAGGGTTCCTAGGCACACTAAGGAGGTCTCACAAGGCATCAACCATGCCAATTTCAAATTTTACATGTGCCGAGAAACCCTAATACGGATTCGTTGACTAGAGATTAGACGAAAAAATGAAACTAGTTAACAATTTAACTAAAAGAAAGGAGCTACAACCTTTGTAGATCCGGTTCTCCACTTCCTTAGCTCCACGTAGACGTCCTCTCGCTGTCCATCTCGAATCCCGGACTCAAGCATCGGCTTCATCGGAGAAATGGGTGGGCAAGGTCGTCGGCTTCGTGCCGAAGATGATCTACGTCGAGGCAACACAAGATCAAGCTCCAACTTCATCAAGTTGTGAAACTTGTGAAGAAAACACCCTATACTACTTGGCAAGAGGTAGAGGGTGAAGAAATAGGAGGTGGGTTCACTTTAGAATTGGATTTCTCACTCTTTTTCTCAAGGTGCCATTAATGGTGGCAAGCTTTTGTTCTTGATGAAGATGATGAAGAAGAAGAAAGAATATGATAAGTGTTGCTTTTAAAATGAAAATAAAATCAATACTTATCATATGCTAAGCATGGTAAAGTGTAGAGAATAGATCATGGTTAGTTAGAATGGTTAGGGTTAAGCATGAAGACAAAATGGTAACTAAGTCAAACCTTCATGAAGCTTCAACTAAAACCAAAGTAAGCCACCATTTTCTTCATAATCATTTCCAAAATCAATAAATAAATAAATGAGTAAGAAAAAGAAAACCCTAACCATTACACAACCATGGTTTAATCTTTACACAAACACAAGTTAGCAAGCATCATCAAACATAATACAATCAAGTGCACACAAAAATATATCACATATACAATGTGCACATCAAGTGAGAAAATCCTTTTAAAATGAACCAATACTAGTTAATGCAAAGTAATATATCTAATATATAATTATACATTAAATCATTAAATCAACACTTGATTCAATGATCCGGTCATGTCGCACATAACCGACTAGTATCCAATGTATCGACTTATCGAATCAATCTCCGATTCGATAACTAGGTTATATCACATACAACCAATCGAAACATTCATCGCGAGAATGAAATACGGTATCACATACACGCATTATTCTTGGTCCCGTACATATCTCATATGCGCTCCTATTTCGTTTCGCTTGAGCCAGGAAACCTCTATGTAGGACTCTAAAGACTCGTCAATACACCGGCAGCAGATGATGATCATATCAAGCACCCACAAGCCGCAAGCGGTCTGCTAAACGTAACGGCCATCCGGGTATTGAGCGATCAGAAGATCGACGAGCAAGCCCGCTCACACTCCTGTGAATCCAACCAGTAACACTTACCGTACAGTCCGGTCTGTTCGTCTGATATGTCGCATATCAAGTCTAGGGGTGGTAAACGTCAGACCCCAATAACCGATAAGTCGTGCCGATGTGAGGCTCATAACGGGTCGAGAAACTACTGGTAACACTTACCAGCAAATCTCTGATCAGCCCTGGCCAGGGACTTCCTTGTTACGGCCAATCGAGCACAGCGCAACATCAACCCCCAATACCGGGAGAGACGAAACCCCTCCTATCGCTCATTGCCTCCATGTGGCTCGGGAATGTACCCAAAAACCACCGTTTTGCACGCCCTCATGGACGTGGTAAGGTGGAGATCAAAACAGAGTGGGAATCACACAAGACTCTATGACGATCTCGGGTCTACAGACTAACCTGCACAAGTGTCACCTGAGAACTGCCATCTGACGTGAGGTATAATACCATCTGGGAGTTCTCGGCGAGTCCGTCCAGTGTACCCAGTCTCTACTGAGCACCCTTATACCATCTCTGATGTCAAACACCAATGGATATGGGATCATCCATCGCCCATCTCATGGGTCGAGAAGCGTATACGCTAGTCTACACTGGTATATCGATACCCCGTCTCGATACACCCACGACTAGGGACCTTGAAGGATGTACCTATGGACTACCATGTCCCCACTAGTATGATCTGCATCATAGTCCAGGTAGTCAAGTACACATCCTAAGGGCTTTACCAACATGTAACTTTAAGACAGTTTAAAGAGACTAGTATACATGTTAAGATAAAGAGCAACCAGAGAGCATACTATCATATCGAGCAAGAAAGTCATCTCTATATATGTCCAAGCATCCAATATAATATACATCATCTGTACAATACTGGCCTTTAGGGCATACATACAACTAACAATCTCCCACTTGCACTAGGGCCAGCTGCTGTAGTATCGCATACCGAGCATCCCGAAGAGTCTCTCAAACTGTATCTGGGGAATGGCCTTCGTGAGTGGATCCACCGTGTTGTTCTTCGTGTCAACCCTCCTGACCTCGATCTCCCGGCGATCAACTATCTCCCGGATCAGGTGATACCGCCTCAGAATATGCCTGGATCGCTGATGGGACCTGGGTTCCTTGGCCAAAGCCACCGCTCCATTGTTATCGCAATACAAAGGTATTGGATGCTCAATGGATGGAACCACTCCAAGTTCAGTAATGAACTTCTTGATCCAGACAGCCTCTTTAGCAGCATTGTTGGCAGCGATGTATTCAGCCTCCATCGTCGAGTCTGCCACGGTTTCCTGCTTGGAACTCTTCTAGCTAACCGCCCCTCCGTAAAGGGTAAAGACAATTCCCGACTGCGACTTAGAGTCGTCCTTATCACTCTGGAAGCTCGACTCGGTAAAGGACTCCACTTGGAGTTCTCCGTTACCATACACCAAGAGCATCTCTTTAGTCCTTCGCAAGTACTTGAGAATGCTCTTCACAGCTGTCCAGTGACTCTCTCCAGGATCAGCTTGATTCCTGCTCACTACACTTAGTGAGTATGCAACATCGGGTCTGGTACATAGCATCGCGTACATGATAGAGCCTACAGCCGAAGCATAGGGTATCCCTTGCATGCGAGCTCTCTCCAAATCAGTCTTGGGAGACATCTCTTTGGAAAGAGTGACTCCAGAGATCGTGGGCAAGTTCCCACGCTTGGATTCTTCCATACTAAACCTCTTTAGTATGGTGTCAATGTACCTGGATTGGGACAATCCCAATATTCGTTTGGATCTATCTCTATAGATCCTAATTCCCAATATGCAGGAGGCATCACCAAGATCTTTCATTGAGAATCTTTGTGACAAGAAGAGCTTGACCGATTACAGCATAGGAATATCATTTCCTATCAAGAGTATGTCGTCCACGTACAATACGAGGAAGACAACCTTACTCTTTGCCACCTTCTTGTAGATACAAGGTTCATCTGGGTTTTTGACGAAATCAAACTCTTTGATAACGACGTCAAAGCAGATGTTCCAACTCCGCGATGCTTGCTTTAATCCATAAATGGATTTAAGTAGCTTGCACACCTTCCCGCTGCTCCCACTGTCTACGAAGCCCTCTGGCTGAGTCATGTACACGAACTCTTCTAAATCACCATTTAGAAAGGCGGTCTTAACATCCATTTGCCAGATTTCGTAGTCATGATATGCAGCAATGGCAAGCATGATCCGGATGGATTTAAGCATAGCCACTGGAGAAAAGGTTTCATCATAGTCCACACCTGGTCTTTGGCGAAAACCCTTTGCAACAAGTCTAGCTTTGAAAGTCTCCACTTTCCCATCTACACCAAGTTTTTTCTTGAAGATCCACTTGCTCCCAATGGGTTTTACCCCATCAGGAGCAACTTCCAAAGTCCATACTTTGTTGGTGTACATGGATTCCATCTCGGACAGCATAGCATCCAGCCATTTCACTGAGTCCCTACTCGTGATGGCCTGCTCGAAGCTAGTTGGGTCATCATCCTCCATGATGCAATCCTCGCTCCCACCATCCATGAGAAAACCGTAGTATCTCTCAGGTTGGCGAGGAACCCTACTAGATCGGCGGAGAGGCTGAGGTTCATTGGGAACTACTGAATCCTCTGGTTCAACCAAATCTTCTGTCGTAGTCTGTATTGCTGGAACCTCTTCCAGTTCTACCTCCTTGCCACTAATCTCTTTTTCAAGAAATTCCTTTTCTAAAAAGGTGGCATGTCGAGAAACAAACACCTTTTGTTCCACGATGTGGTAGAAGATATACCCACGCGAATGTTTGGGATATCCAATAAACTTACACAGAATGGACCTTGCCGCGAGTTTGTCCGGATTTTGCGTTTTTACATATGCCGGACAACCCCATATCTTAACATAATTAAGACATGGTCTCTTTCCTTTCCATATCTCATATGGAGTGGTCGGCACGGATTTGGTGGGAACCATATTCAATAGGTCTGTAGCTGTTTCCAGTGCATATCCCCAGAAGGAAATAGGTAACTCAGTTGTGCTCATCATAGAGCGTACCATATCTAATAGGGTGCGGTGCCTCCGTTCTGATACACCGTTGTGCTGTGGTGTATAAGGAGGATTCAGCTGAGAGAGAATCTCATTCTCTTTTAGGAAGTCCAGGAATTCATTGCTCAAGTATTCAACTCCTCGATCAGATCGAAGGATTTTAATACTTTTTCCGGTTTGGTTTTCGACTTCTTGTTTATATTCTCTAAATTTCTCAAAAGCTTCTGATTTGTGTTTCATCAGGAACACATATCCGAATCTAGAGAGATCGTCAGTGAATGTAATGAAGTACGAAGAACCATCCCTGGCATGTGTAGACATTGGACCGCATATATCACTATGCACTAGTCCTAAGAGTTCCGTAACTCTTTCTCCGTATCCCGTAAACGGAGTTTTGGTCATCTTGCCTTTGAGACATGACTGGAAAGTGTTATAAGATGAAAATTCAAACGGATTCAAATATCCATCCTTATGCAACTTAGCCAGTCGTGTCGCATTGATGTGACCCAGTCTACAATGCCACAAGAAGGATTCGTTCAGTTCTGAACTCTTCCTCTTGTGTGTGTTTGTTATGCTCAGAACTGTTGATTGATTTAGAACATAAATGCCATTGCACAACGTGCCTGATCCAACCAACTTTTGGTTACGGAAAATGTTCATAACATTGTCCTGTAATACAAAATTATATCCCTCTTTACTCAACAAAGAAACTGATATAATGTTGCACATCAGGTTCGGCATGTAATAGCATTCGCTCAGAACCAATGTATTACTAGTTGGTAATACAAGGTGATATTCCCCGACAGTCTTAGCTGCAACAATTGCACCATTTCCAACTCTAATGTCTTTATCACCTTCTCCAAGCTCTCTACCTTTCCTGAGCCCATGTAACTGATTGCATATATGGGATCCTGACCCGGTATCTAATACCCAGGACGTAGGGCAAATGGAGAAACAGTTCTCTATAACGAACACACCCGAAGAAAATGCATCAACATGTACTTTCTTCAATCGGGTGGCATGGGAATCCTGGTATTCCCCTATATCCTGTTCAGTCCTATAACTCTTATAAGAAAGAACGGAACCAACGTTCCCCAGCACAGTATAACATGCGGGTTCGGTCAATACATCCATATTATTATCTTGATTAAGGCATGAAATGGTCGCTACCTGGAGAGAGAGAGAAGAAAACACTTTAGCGTATGCTCGTGCAAGATCAGATTGGTTATTATCTTATCTAATCAGGATGGCTCCCACTGGTTTTTATCAAATCTTCCTTCAAACCCTAAAAGGAAAGACTAGCCGGGATTAATTACACCCTACAACTTCGTCGATCTTTCAGCCAGGCCAGTGTCGGTACTTTGAGGGAGGTTCCCCGTGCTTTCGTACGGACCTAATTAAAGTAAACCTCGTTTTCCCAGAGGCGTAACCCCGTTGACACCTTTCTAGACACCTACTTGATCGGCTAATTGTAATGTGCAAAACTCTCCCAGGAGTAACTCTTACTCGCAGTGGGTATCGGGATCCAACTATCTCAAAGAAGGTATGCAATCTCATTGCAAATTTCAACACTTGAAATTCCCGATAATATTTTGCCCCTAGCGTCCTATGACCTTGACGCAGGCCAACAAACCATAGTGCGCTAGTCAAGTTCAACCCGTCATTTCCTGATTGAATTAAACCCACCCGCACGACCCTTGACGCAGGCCAACAAAGTCGCACGACTACCCTAATCCAATCTGCATCATATGCATAAGCAGATAAATAATAGTTAGCTACCGCACACTACGCCTTGACGCAGGCCAACAAACGTAGCACGAATACTAACTACTACTTATCTGAAATGACGGAGGGCCACGATAGGTTTTTCTGAAAACCTATTGCGTAATGAACTTGATATTGTTGTAGAATCAAATGAAGTTTTGAAATGGAATGATTTTGAGGCTTTTCTAGTTTTGCTAAAGGGGTCAATCCCGGTGAAGGGATCGTCGGCCCTTTCCTCGTCGAATGAGGTGCGGGATATATCATATATATCACTGTGCAAAGCCGAAACTATAGAAGCAATCAAAAACAAACCGAGTGTGTAGCATCTGCCAATTATTACTAAAGGGGTCACTCCCGGTGAAGGGATCTCGGCCCTTTCCTCATCGAATAAGGTGCAGGGTATATCATATATACCACTATGCAAAGAAAGAACTGTAGCTACCTGTTTTAATATTTGAAATTCGATTCTACAACATCTTAGGTTTCTTTTCTTTCATTAATCACATTAATGAAGTCCCATCATTTAAGTCACCTAAACATCACAGATAAATACGACGTACACTTATGCCATCCGCATTCGCCTCGATGTCCCCTCGTGCACCGTTAGGTTAGGTAACTAACGACAGAGCAGGGCAGGGCTAGTGCGGGTGCAAAACATAAGTAACGTCTATATATAATATATCATATATACTGTATACTGTATCCATCAGAACATATCAAATGATCACATCACAGATATCGCAGCAGAAATTATCATATGAAATATTGGATATACTAGGACGTCCGTGTTTTCAATACGAGCCAGTATAAAACACGGATTCCACGGTCGTGATGAATAGCCAATCCCACACCCCTAGACCCCTATGAGAGCGGCAAGCAACCCTACCAATTCTAGGGTAAGGAGACCCGGACTCGACTCCTCGAGATGGTCTCCCACTGGACCATAGAACCCGGTTACTTGTGCTCCCCTCCTTGGGTCTATCCTAATGCGGAAAAGTAAATAATATACAAAAGGTGACAACTTCCGCAACCTGGAAGTGCCCCAAATAAAAGAATATTACATACAAGTTTTTACATGAATGAAAATGAAAAACACTCATCTCACATAAAAAACCCCCAGCTATTCTAACACGACGATCCAATATAACATATCCGGCAACACATAACATCACATGTCATCAACGTAAGTAAATATGTGCATCCCAATTGTCGTTGACATATAGCAACGAAACCGGCGATATCATATACACTACTACAAATAAGGGTTGCCCCTACGGATTTATCGGTAGGGGCAACCCACTGCCCCTACGGATATATACGTAGGGGCGAAAAAGACCCCGTAGGTGCAAAGGCCGCAGGTGCAAGTTGAGGCCCTGAACGTGCCCCTACGGACAAATTTAAGCCCCTACGGATATATCAGTAGGTGTTATAGCCCCTACGGAGTACCCCGTAGGGGTAATAAAATCATATATGTAATTTTTTTTTTGAATATATTGTATATACCTACGGATATACCCGTAGGTCCCTTTTAGATCCCTACGGATATATCCGTAGGGGATATAAAGTAGTTCCTACGGATAAGTCCGTAGGGGCTTCTCCCAACACCCTGGACTGATATCAGGTGGGAAAATATCAGGAAACCTGATATTTTCCCCTACGGATAAATTCGTAGGGGATAAACACTGGCCCCTACGGATATGTCCGTAGGGACAACCCCAACACCCTGCACTGATATCAGGTGGGAAAATATCAGGTTTCCTGATAGTTTGCCCCTACGGATATACCCGTAGGGTTAGGGTATGTACCTGCGGCTTAATCCGTAGGTACATATTGTCTGTATTTTTTTTAAAAAATGGGCTGCTAGATTTTTTGCCGCCCTGTGCACAATACTATATACATCAATCAAATCATATATTGCAGCATTCATAATCACATCTCACGCATATATATAATATACAAAAAAAACCCAAAAACTGAATATGATATAAATACAAACCAATATCAATATCGTTTCAAAATGTAGTACAATGTGATATAAATAAATACATGTTTCAAAAAATAAGAACCAAAAAGCTACCCTAGTTCGGTCCAGCTCCACCTCCGAATAACGTTCGAATAACGCGCGCCTGCTCCTCGGTAAATACACTCTCCAATGCTACATATAAGGGAGTCTGAGCGGCATGTGGAGCTGGCGATGTAGTCTGCGCAGCCGCCGTCGAGGTAGTCGCTTGCGGAGCCGCGGCTGCGGGAGTCTGAGTGGGCGGTGGAGCTACAGGAGCTGTCTGCGGAACCGCAGCCGATGTAGTGGCTTGCGGAGCCGCAGCCGAAGGAGATGCATGTGGAGGCTCGGCCGATCTACCCTGTCGCGTCTGGACATAACGTGTGTAAGAAGCGTGTAAGAACTGTGTATTATTCGAATTCATTTCATTATTAAGTTATTTCGAAACCCTGTTTGGATATCTAGTGTTGGAAAAGCGTTGTTTATTTTAATTACATATGTATGTATGATTAATCAGACTTAAGTCTAAAACCAAATAAGCTCAACCTACGTACTAATTATGGATATGTTGATATGTATATAATATGAAATGATATTTTACTATAAAGTAGTATACATACCAGCATCTCCTTCAACTCCTGAACGGTGGCCCTCAAGCTATCCAGTTCCTGATGGACATGCCGGCCACTGGAGACGGAGGAAGTAACCGCCGGGGTGGAGTCCAACCTCATATGGGCCCTGTTAGGGCCCAATCCCCGGCCTCTCTCCCAACCTCCGTGGTGCCCTCCGTGTGCGGCGTCCAGAACTGGGGTCAGCAGCCTCGGATCGTTCTGTCCGGTAAAATCGATCCCCGAGGCCTGGGCCTGCTCAACCACCCGCTCCTACACCCACATTAAGCAGTAAAGTATAAGTATAAAATTTAAACTTGAACCTTCCAAAACTAAAATTTCAAATTTGGGTAGAAAAAATATTAACACTTACGCAGTACTCCTGGGTAGCGACGTCGGGACATCGAAGCTCGCCCGTGGCGGGATCTGTCAAGGTGCCGTGGACGGCAAGATATGCGGACAGCACGCTCGGTGTACCACCTGACGCCACGGTCCGAGATGTCTGCAATATTAGAAAGTAACTCTTAATATTAGAAATATTAGAGAATAACTCTTAATATTGCAGAATATTAGAGAATAACTCTTAATTTACCGATAACTCCATGGCTCGAGTAATGTTCCTCGAGCCACCTGTGTAAGTGGGGCGACCCCTCTTCGCCGACTTCCTGTTCTCCGTATTCTGAGCGGCCTGTTTCTGCACAACGCATTAACATTTAGTTTTCTAATTAAGAAACAAAAAGAAATAAATTATATCATAAATAATGAATTAAATTTAAAATACATACTTGTTTGCGTTCGGAGTCGAAATAAGCGCACAATAGAGGCCATGTCTCTACGTCGACTCTCGCAAACGCCGGAGTAGATAGGAGGGCCGCTCTCTCTGCCTCGGGGGTCGCTATCCACAGGGAGTAGCAGTCGGCCTTCAGCTCATTCCTGTTGTATCGGACCTTGGCCTGCATGTTCTTCATCAGGCCATTGTACAGAGCATGAAGGTCGAGCACCCTCCCCGAGTGATCAGGGTCGGCTACAGGCTGAAAATCGTAATCCAACTGAAAATACAAAAAAAAACATTGTTATTAGATTGCAAGTGTTAATAATAAATATATTGGATAGATCAAATGAAAATATATATTAATACATACCCGAGCCTGTTCAAAGAAGAGGGCGAATGAGCGCTGGTGCTGCTCGCCCCACTCAACGTGAAGTGGATAGTTCTTCACGATCCGGCTCTCGTCCCCCAAATACCGGCCGAACCTCTCGGCATGAGGACCGGTATAGCGATAGTCAAGGGTAAAAAATAGGGGGAATGCTGCCTCCCCCTAGCTCTATTAGGCCTCAGCCTATGGGACTGATTCGGGCCTCGAGTCCCCCTCTGGGGATGGAGAGGCCCTGCGTCTGCACGAAATATCAAGACAATCAATAATAAGACAAAGTTGTATTAAGAAATCAAGGTTAAACAAAAATTCAAGTGTGATATATACCTCCGGTGAATAACGCACGAGCCTGGGCCCGAGCAGCAGCACGAGCGGGACGATAGTTCCTCCGGTGAGGAACAACCGGGGTCCCGGACCCGGACGCATCCCCTCCAACTATAAAATAAACATCGACGCTAAATCTCCATGAAGTTCATATTTATTCTATAGAGCATATGTAAAATAAATAAATATTTTAAATTTATTCATACTAACCTGCAGACGATGCGGAGGGTACGGAAGCGGCAGGAGTGGCCCCTGTGGAAGGTGTGGACGCACCACCTATAATTAGACAATTAAAAATAGATTTTATAAGTAATTGCAAAAAGAATGTGTAGATCAATAATATAACGTTCTAAATCAATATGCATGAACTACAGGACATATAAACATACCCGCAGGTGCGGTGGTGTCACCACCTACAGCTAGACAATAATAAAAATTGCTAAGTAAGAGCAAAAGGAATGTGTATATTTATGATATAGCATTCTAAATCAATATACATACACTATATGATATATAAACATACCTGGAGGAGCGGGGGTGGCCTCTGTCCCAGATGTGGACGCAGGACCAACAACTAGACAATCAAACATTGACAATATAAGTAATTTTGACATAAACAGGCATGAATATCTGTAATATTAAATTGAAAATGGATATGCGTGCAGTATACCTGGAGGTGTGGCAAAATCCACACGGAAGGAGGCATCCGAAGGGGTCTCCGATCTGGGTGCAAGACCGGCCCTCTGAAGCTCCCTACGGAGCTCTCCGGGCGGCAGAACCGCTCTGCCTCTGCCTCTGCCTCTGCCGCGGCTGGAGCTCCTGCCGCCCCTCGCTGCTCCCGACATCGTCATCCAATCTAGATAAACGGTTCGTGGACGCATTAGACAATCATTAAAAGTACTGACTATATATGATCTAGAGCGTAAAATGTGAAGTAATAATATAACATTACTGATAACCTTTTTCGTTTCGTGGGCGCATCATACATATCTACTTGGATTTCATCGTCGATGTCATTTCTAACCCACGTAACTTCATGATCGGTCGAAGACAACCCGTCCTTCGAAACAGACGGTCGGAGCACTTTAAGCCTTCTCTCTTCTTCGTCCTCATCGCTGTCCTCGTATTCTGGGACATCGTAGACATCTCTAGGTTTCCATCGGCATACAACACTCCACCCCGGATGCTTCAAACACTGTGAGTAGTATACTTGGAACGCTTGGTTCGGAAAGATAAACGGATCGTCTTGACCGTAAAATCGAAGTGTGTTCACACTGGTCAATCCATATTCATCTTTCCAAGTCCCAAGACTGCTTCTCCACCTGTCTGTATCGGTTCGCGGATCGTACCAAGTACAGTGGAATATATAAAAGGGTTCTGATCGTCCGGGATAGTGGATGCCGAGTATACAATTTAAGTACCCATAGTAAATCACACCGTCCGATCCTACCGTCGCAATACCACTATTCTGAGTGATTCTAGATGTTTCTATGTCCTTAACTTCGAATTTGTATCCAAGGACACCAAATCCTTTGTAATGTGCAACCTCCATACTAGGAAATTGAGCTAAACATCTTGAATCACTCTCAAATGATGCAGACAAGTTCGGATCGTGGATCTAACAAAACAAATTTTACGACAAATACATAACGATACAAGTTTAGATTAAAACTGATAGCAATAAAATGTAATTCGAATAACTTACATGCTCTGTGACCCAATCACAAAAATTATCCTGATGGTATTTTTCCAAACGCTCTTCGTTCCAATCAGGATGCCCCTCACGTACCTCGTTAAAATGAGTTCTGTTTTCGACAAATAATTGTGACATTAATATTATGTCATTTCATACACACACAAACACAGATATAACAATTAATCCAAAAGAACTTACTCTCTAATTTGTTCAAGACATTCGCAATTAAGCAAGATAAACCGGTATATCTTGTTGATAAACATAGTGTCTACCCTCTTATACTCGGCTTTACCATATGGCCCGTCTTGAATTCTTCGTGGTCGGTTAAGCCTTGTCTCAATGTTCTCGTCCAGATAGCGGGAACAAAATGTGGTTGCTTCATCAAGAAGATAACCTTGCATGATAGAACCCGCTGGTCGATTTTTATTGCGTATATACTTCTTAAGAGTGTAAAGGTACCTAATGAGAATATGTTGAATAAATAAACACGGGCATACATGACAAAAATAAATTTATAAATTGCGCGAAACGAAAAATTACACGTACCTCTCGAAGGGATACATCCATCGATATTGTACCGGTCCGGCTAACTTCGCCTCAGTTGCAAGATGAACCGTCAAGTGTATTATGATATCGAAGAATGACGGTGGGAAAATACGCTCAAACTTGCAAAGTATCAACGCAATAGAATTTTCTAGTTTATCCAGCGTCGCAACCTCCAGCGTTTTAGCACACAACTCCCTGAAAAAACAACATAGGTCGTTGATTACTAGACCAACCGAGTCGGGGAGAGAAGTCCTGAGGGCTAATGGAAGAAGGTGCTCCACGATAACATGGTGGTCATGACTTTTCAGCCCATCGATCTTGCCCTTCACAATTTTTATTTTCTTGCTGAATGATCCTGAGAAACCTGTGGGGACTTTCAAATCATGCAACACCTGCAGGAATCTTTTCTTCTCCGGTTGTGACATATGATAAGCGGCATTGGGAAGTACAAACTTGCCCGGTTTACCCGCTACCGGTTTAGGGTGCAGTTCACTTCTTATTCCCCACTCTTGTAGATCCATCCGGGCATTCATGTTGTCTTTCGATTTCCCGTCTTTACACAGAAGCAAGTTAAGTATGTACTCTGATACTCCCTTCTCTATATGCATGACGTCCAGACAATGACGCACTGAATTTGTAGACCAGTACGGAAGCTCGAAGAAAATGCTTAACTTGTTCCAATATTGTGGTTTGACTTGTCTCGTCGGATCCATCCCGAAGGTCACGTTATTGTAACCATCCCATTTAGCAGTCACGTCCTCTCCGGAAAATGGGGATGGAGGCCCAAGAAGCTCCTGATGACCATCAAAGTGAACCGTGTCTAACCTGTAGGGGTGGTCTGGAGGCAGAAAACGTCGATGGCCGCAATAACAAACCTTCCTGCTAAAATTAAAAAATTTTGATGTTGTGTGTTCATGGCAATGAGGACATGCTTTGTGACCATGTACGGACCAACCTGAAAGCATTCCATATGCAGGAAAGTCATTAATTGTCCACATTAAAGCCGCACGCAGTATGAAGGTTGTATTTGTGTTTGAATCATATGTCTCTACACCATCAATAAACAAAGTTTTCAGCTCCTCAATCAGAGGTCGGAGATAGACGTCGATATTGTTCCCCGGTGAGTTTGGTCCGTCGATAAGAAGAGGCATCATAAAGTATGATTGGTCCATAGCCAACCAAGGCGACAGATTATAAATTATCATTACAACGGGCCATGTACTGTGACTTCCAGCCATATAGTTGAATGGGCAGAAGCCATCGGCAGCCAGTCCGAGCCGAACATTGCGGGGATCGCTACTGAATATTGCGTGCCTCCTATCGAAATCCTTCCATGCCGGTGAATCTCTTGGATGGCTCATTTTTCCATTTTCGCTTGGAGGAGCACGATGATGCCAAATCATTGCCTCGGCTGTTTTCTTGCACCTGAATAGCCTCTGTAGCCTCTGTGTTATGGGAAAATATCGTGCTATCTTCACAGGTATATCAGGCTTCTTATCAGAATCTTTCGGCTTATACCTGGCCTCTCCGCATGTTGGACACTCTTTCAAATCTGAATTCTCTTTCCGGTACAACACGCAATTTTTAGGACATGCTTGAATCTTCTCGCACTTTAGACCCAAATCAGACATCATTTTCTGGGCTTCGTACCATCTTTCGGGCACATTATTTCCCGGAGGCATAGAATCTTTCAAGAACGAAAGAAGCATTGTGAATGACTTGTTGCTCCATCCATTTAGGCACTTAATTTGGAAAAGTTGGACGAACCATGAGAGGGTGGAATACTTCGCATTCTCATAAATTGGTTTCCTAGCATCATTCATGAAATTTTCATATTTATCCGCACGCGGTCCTTGACCGGAAGGAATGTCATCTTCGGTACGAATAGATTCACCTAGGGCAGCCTCTACCATATCCTCCATTTCTTCTGATGGAAATAAATTTCCGTATCCTGCCGTATTACCGAATTCTTCTTCTTCTCCTGCCGCATTATCGTGTTCTCCTTCTTCTACCGCAGTACTGCATTCTTCTCCTTCCCCGTGATATTTCCAAATTGAATAAAGTCTAGTAAACCCATGTTTTACAATATGAAGCTCTGCCAATTCTACCTTCTGCCAGTACTTATTGCCACATCTATCGCACGGACAGAGAATCTTCTCTATTATGATCTTATTATGTGCTCGTGCAAATTCAAGGAAAGCAGCAACCCCTGCGACAAACTTAGGTTGCATACGTTGTTTCCAATCCACATACATCCAGTCCTTAACTCTGACGTACTCATGGGCCATGTTAGACTGAATAACATATAAATTGTAGGTTATGCTGACTATATTGAGAAATATAAGAACGGGATAGTTATTGACAAAGGAGAAAATCCATGTATATGCTTTGTGTGTGCGTTTGTCGTTGAAAAGAATAAATTATCGCACGTTATGTTGACCGATAGACGGGGACTAAGTGGCGCTTTTAATTAGTTTCATATATGGGTATCGATGGGAATATGAAGGTTTCATATTATCATATATTGGTTTTAACCCGAACATCTCGAGTCGCTCTCTGATTATGCGTTTGTATGTATGTGTTCCGGCTGTCGGGGGTAGGCTTCTATCCCATTAAGAATGTATAGAGCGAACGCCCATCACTTGTGCTTTCAACCGTTTCGAGTAAATTTCGGCAGCACCTCCCCGCTGTTCTCCGAGTACACTGTAATAGAATAGATAATCATTTCAAAGCTGTGAAACAACGTTGAAATGAACATCTAATCTATCTTTGTACACGGAGAACCAGCGGAAAGGTACCGACGAAATATCTCGAAACGGATGAAAACACAAGTGAATGAAGGCGTTTGCTTTATACATTCTTAACTTGTCCACACGGGACAAATCTATGGGTTACCATACGATTGAATTTTCTCGTCGCGCAGACTATACGACGGTTGTTAGTATCGAGCTATACTGTCCGATATTTAACAACCTTCGTATAGTTCTAGGTCACGACGAGCATCGCACGTATGTTAACCGATAGACGGGGACTAAGTGGCGCTTTAGTTTCATATACGGGTATCGATGGGAATATGAAGGTTTCATATCATCATCGAGTATCATATATTGGTTTTAACCCGAACATCTCGAGTCGCTCTCTGATTATGCGTTTGTATGTATGTGTTCCGGCTGTCGGGGGTAGGCTTCTATCCCATTAAGAATGTATAGAGCGAACGCCCATCACTTGTGCTTTCAACCGTTTCGAGTAAATTTCGGCAGCACCTCCCCGCTGTTCTCCGAGTACACTGTAATAGAATAGATAATCATTTCAAAGCTGTGAAGCAACGTTGAAATGAACATCTAATCTATCTTTGTACACGGAGAACCAGCGGAAAGGTACCGACGAAATATCTCGAAACGGATGAAAACACAAGTGAATGAAGGCGTTTGCTTTTACATTCTTAACTTGTCCACACGGGACAAATCTATGGGTTACCATACGATTGAATTTTCTCGTCGCGCAGACTATACGACGGTTGTTAGTATCGAGCTATACTGTCCGATATTTAACAACCTTCGTATAGTTCTAGGTCACGACGAGCATCGCACGTATGTTAACCGATAGACGGGGACTAAGTGGCGCTTTAGTTTCATATACGGGTATCGATGGGAATATGAAGGTTTCATATCATCATCGAGTATCATATATTGGTTTTAACCCGAACATCTCGAGTCGCTCTCTAATTATGCGTTTGTATGTATGTGTTCCGGCTGTCGGGGGTAGGATTCTATCCCATTAAGAAAAAATGGAGTGTATTTCGCTGTGAGAGACTCTTCAAAGAAATGGAGGAAGAAGCACTAAAGAAAAAAGAGAGAAAAATAAGAATATAAAGTTGAAACTAAACTTGAGCTATCCGCTGAAATCATAAAGCATAGGAAAGTTGATTGAGTCTTGATCTATTGCTCTTTCTTTGCATTATCTCGTATGTCCATTTATAGATTTTAATGCCACATGAGATGTAATCAGTCAGCTCCCTATGGTTGTATTAATGTCAGCTCTTACACAATATGGGTATCTGCCTTACGATTAAGACAACTATGGAATATGTTAATTTAAAATGTAAGGCTAGCTTTCTATGTATTCTGAGGGACTGCTTGCATAGAACTTAGCTTGATCCTCTCAATTATTACACATAAATATGCTGACATGCCTCTCAAAACCCTAACCCCAGCCCCACAGTAACCCTAACCCTAACCCCAGCCCACCGTAACCCTACCCCAGCCCCACAGTAACCCTAACCCTAGCCCCAACCCTAACCCCAGCCCACCGTAACCCTACCCCAGCCCCACAGTAACCCTAACCCTAGCCCCAACCCTAACCCCAGCCCACCGTAACCCTACCCCAGCCCCACAGTAACCCTAACCCCAGCCCCACCGTAACCCTAACCCCAGCCCCACCCCAGCAGCAGCCGAACCCCAACCCTAACCCTACCCCGACCCCGACCCCGACCCCGACCCCGACCGCCACCGCGCCCCTGCCCAAACCCAACTCTCGCGCGCGCAACCCAGACCCAGCCATGAATAATCCAAAAATGCTTTAATTTACTCGAGATTTATACCTGAACGGGTGCGCTGGTTACTTGGAGCGACGACGGCGTCGAATTGGCGAAGAAACCGGCGGTGGCGACGACGGTGGCGACGAAACCGGCGGTGGCGACGAGGATGGCGACGAAATCGGTGGTGGCGACGACGGTGGCGACTCTGCCCAACGACGGTGGCGACGCGACGGTGGCGATTTAGGGTTTTTCGCGCGCGTTTGAGGGAGAGAGAGAAAATGAGCGTAGGCTTTTCGATCTGGCTTTGTTTTAAATCGATATTTACTTGCCCCTACGGATATATCCGTAGGTCCTTTGTTTGCGCCACCGTAGGGGCAAACACCAAATTAAGAATTAATTTTTTTATTCTTGAACGTCAGTGCCCGTAGGGGCAACCCTTTAGACCTACGGACTAATCCGTAGGGCCAAGTAAAATCTGCCCCAACGGATAATTCCATCCGTAGGGGCAACCCCCTATTTTACTAGTGATATTACACTTACGGTCACAGAAAAGAAAGTGTAAAACTACAACAGTTGGAATCCGCAACCTCTTTAGACATCGCATGCCTAATCAAATGAAATACTTAGACATCACATGCCTAACAGTTATAAACCCCGCATTTTAGTCTCATTATCGAAAACTCTTTTCAATATCAAGTGAGACTAAACCGCTAGATTTATAACATTCATTCAGTTATCTCATAACTATTTGTGAATTCCAATTATTGTATCCCATTCCGGATAAATAGAAAATATTAAACATTCCGATCGAACATTCGAACACCCATGTTTTCCCGAAACCGTTCAACACATGAAATAAGTTCAAAGACATTCACTTCATGCCTCAGTACCAACAGTCCAGCCGTAGAAGGGTCAAGCCAACGCCTCACAAGTGGCACGCCGTACTGCCCCAAACCCGAAGGTTCAAAGGGCAGTTCAAGACGGTCACATAATCGAGTTAAGGTTTGTTGTCTTCTAGAGGGACCATCGCATTACTTGCACCACTCAGAACGTCCTTAAACCACAGAAAAATCCAACACTTGGAAATTTTCTGGCAGGGGAAAAGGTGGGTATTTATATCCGGTCGAACTTTTTAACATATTCCAAAATATCCGGAAAGCCACATAGACAAAATCTGATAATCCGATCGAATGTACGAACTCCCAATACAACCCAAAATACTCAACTCTTGAGTACTGATTAACAATTCCCAGAAAACCCAGTAACTGAAAACATGAATTACTGTGCAAATTTGGAAGGGTGACGTCATCATATGGCCGCGGAACCGCCGCAGAAGCCAGGCTTCTGCCGCGGTTCCGCCGCACTTTGGACGTTTCATTTGGAAAATTTTGCACCGTAATTCTTAGGATTTCCTGCTGAATTTTTTAAGCATTTTTAATCTGGAAAAATCCCAGTTTTTGAAAAAAGTCCAGAGAGCACCTTGGGAATTAGGGTTTCGGTTCGATCGGGTTTCAAACGTCGTCTACACTTCGCCTAAAGCTCTAGCTAGGCTCTGATACCACTATAGGGTTCCTAGGCACACTAAGGTGGTCTCACAACGCATCAACCATGCCAATTTCAAATTTTACATGTACCGAGAAACCCTAATACGGATTCGTTGACTAGAGATTAGGCGAAAAAATGAAACTAGTTAACAATTTAACTAAAAGAAAGGAGCTACAACCTTTGTAGATCCGGTTCTCCACTTCCTAAGCTCCACGTAGACGTCCTCTCGCTGTCCGTCTCGAATCCCGGACTCAAGCATCGGCTTCATCGGAGAAATGGGCGGGCAAGGTCGTCGGCTTCGTGCCGAAGATGATCTACGTCGAGGCAACACAAGATCAAGCTCCAACTTCATCAAGTTGTGAAACTTGTGAAGAAAATACCCTATACTACTTGGCAAGAGGTAGAGGGTGAAGAAATAGGAGGTGGGTTCACTTTAGAATTGGATTTCTCACTCTTTTTCTCAAGGTGCCATTAATGGTGGCAAGCTCTTGTTCTTGATGAAGATGATGAAGAAGAAGAAAGAATATGATAAGTGTTGCTTTTAAAATGAAAATAAAATCAATACTTATCATATGCTAACCATGGTAAAGTGTAGAGAATAGATCATGGTTAGTTAGAATGGTTAGGGTTAAGCATGAAGACAAAATGGTAACTAAGTCAAACCTTCAAGAAGCTTCAACTAAAACCAAAGTAAGCCACCATTTTCTTCATAATCATTTCCAAAATCAATAAATAAATGAGTAAGAAAAAGAAAACCCTAACCATTACACAACCATGGTTTAATCTTTACACAAACACAAGTTAGCAAGCATCATCAAACATGATACAATCAAGTGCACACAAAAATATATCACATATACAATGTGCACATCAAGTGAGAAAATCCTTTTAAAATGAACCAATACTAGTTAATGCAAAGTAATATATCTAATATATAATTATACATTAAATCATTAAATCAACACTTGATTCAATGATCCGGTCATGTCGCACATAACCGACTAGTATCCAATGTATCGACTTATCGAATCAATCTCCGATTCGATAACTAGGTTATATCGCATACAACCAATCGAAACATTCATCGCGAGAATGAAATACGGTATCACATACATGCATTATTCTCGGTCCCGCACATATCTCATATGCGCTTCTATTTCGTTTCGCTTGAGCCAGGAAACCTCTATGTAGGACTCTAAAGACTCGTCAATACGCCGGCAGCAGATGATGATCATATCAAGCACCCACAAGCCGCAAGCGGTCTGCTAAATGTAACAGCTATCCGGGTATTGAGCGATCAGAAGATCGACGAGCAAGCCCGCTCACACTCCTGTGAATCCAACCAGTAACACTTACCGTACAGTCCGGTCTGTTCGTCTGATATGTCGCATATCAAGTCTAGGGGTGGTAAACGTCAGACCCCAATAACCGATAAGTCATGCCGATGTGAGGCTCATAACGGGTCGAGAAACTACTGGTAACACTTACCAGCAAATCTCTGATCAGCCCTGGCCAGGGACTTCAATGTTACGGCCAATCGAGCACAGCGCAACATCAACCCCCAATACCGGGAGAGACGAAACCCCTCCTATCGCTCATTGCCTCCATGTGACTCGGGACTGTACCCAAAAACCACCGTTTTGCACGCCCTCATGGACGTGGTAAGGTGGAGATCAAAGCACAGTGGGAATCACACAAGACTCTATGACGATCTCGGGTCTACAGACTAACCTGCACAAGTGTCACCTGAGAACTGCCATCTGACGTGAGGTATAATACCATTTGGGAGTTCTCGGCGAGTCCGTCCAGTGTACCCAGTCTCTACTGAGCACCCTTATACCATCTCTGATGTCAAACACCAATGGATATGGGATCATCCATCGCCCATCTCATGGGTCGAGAAGCGTATACGCTAGTCTACACTGGTATATCGATGCCTCGTCTCGATACACCCACGACTAGGGACCTTGAAGGATGTACCTATAGACTACCATGTCCCCAGTAGTATGTTCTGCATCATAGTCCAGGTAGTCAAGTACACATCCTAAGGGCTTTACCAACATTTAACTTTAAGACAGTTTAAAGAGACTAGTATACATGTTAAGATAAAGAGCAACCAGATAGCATACTATCATATCGAGCAAGAAAGTCATCTCTATATATGTCCAAGCATCCAATATAATATACATCATCTGTACAATACTGGCCTCTAGGGCATACATACAACTAACAGTATGTACTCTTCCTCCTCCATCCAGTACACTCTGAACAAACTCTCCAAGACCAAGACCTCTCTGAACATAAGTCCAACGCGGATCAACAACAGGCGCAAATGGCGACTCTCCCTGAGGTGAAGGTGATAAGGTATCATATGGTACTGCTGCCCTCCTCTGAAGTACCATGGTACAATTCCTGGCGAGGTGATGGAAACCTTGCACCGGAAACATCCATACAATGACTTCTGACTCTCTTGGGGGTAAGTTCTAAACAACTGTCCTCGTCCTAAGCATCTGCTACTCTCACGAACTGAACGAAATCTATCGCGGCGTCTAAGCATCTGTCTCTGGGCTGATACACCTGTACAAGCCCTCCTCGGTTCCGGAACTTCCAAAGTCTCGGGAAAGCGTGCCTCATCTAGTAGGGCTGCGTCCACTGCTGCTGTATACATAGCATAATGCTATGTGCTGATAGCAAGGAATAACTGGGTAACCGGGGTGGCAACCTCCTGTCACTGCGCTCGATTGGCCTTAACCAACGATCCCATCATCTGACGCAAATCCGGCATCTCTGCCTCAAGCCTAGCGATAAGATCTATCGAAGGCGGATCAATCTGCTCCTGTATAGCGAGCGTACCGTCCTCTCCAGTCCTAGTCTCAAACGAGTCAACTCTGACCTCAGCTCTAGGTGCCTCTCTCTGAGCCCTCATAGTCATCAGCGGCATAAAGGCTAGAAATGGAAATAGGATTCGATAAGAACACGAAAATCGAATCACAAGGATATGTATAATCATGGAAGGAATTTCAAGCAATAAGTACTAAGGTCACTTAGGTGGAGTACCGTGTCGTAAGTATGCCGCGGACATACACACGCTACGTCACTCTGCTTAAGCTACCTACTCCATCATACCAAGGTCGTCCTACACTCCGAAAGGTAATACCCAGCGCTCTGATACCAACTTTGTCATGAACCGAAATTTGGCACGTGGCGGCCCTTAAACTACGTAACGTCTACAGGCATAACGCAATTCAAGTAAGCCGAAAACCCAGTAATCTAAACCATCAAAAATAGTAAGTGATAAGAACATTGTGTAAAGCTTTTGGGAATATCAAGTAAAATATCCTTTAAAGTCCAAATTTACTTTCTTAAAAATTTGGCAGCACCTCCTTTGTAAAAACTACCCCTAAAAAGGGTACAACAAATAATATAAGTAAATCATCCCCAACGGGAGAAAATCCACGCCCAAAGGAGGAAACAACCACCAAAACAGATATACGACGCCGTAGCGAAGAAATGGACGATATAAATAAAAACAGCACAAATGACATCCAGAGTCACAAAATAATATACAATATCGTCCTCACAACTCGTCTCTAAGTCAATACATGAAGTAGTAGATGGAGAGTACTAGATACAACGAATATACAAATGAGCATCATCGGATAACCGCAAAACCCACCTATAGAAAAACTGCGCACAGTCAGCCGTATCGGTATCCGCTGCAAAAGATGATACGATAAGAAGAAGCCCTGCCGCTACCACTCTGAGGGAAACCTGCAAAACACCGTGGCACAACGGGGGTGAGTTACCAACTCATGAATAGTAAATAACATATACAGGTAATCGCAGGTATGCTCGTACTGCGATAATCTATCACATACAAGTTGATAGCAATAAATAGCAATATGTATATGCAACAGTCATGAAAGATACTCTATCAGGTACTACTAATACATGAAGCAATACATATCATATAAATGCTGAGTATGGGATATAACATGTCATCCTCACAGAATTCTCATCGTGGTAGGACCAGTGTCCATTAAGACAATCTAAATCCTAATACGAAAGGCACCGTATCCTTAGATCGGCCCTCATATCCTGTAAGTCTCATGGAACCTGAGTGTCCAATATCGACACCCGAAAACATCATGAAAACTTATGCCTTTATATATTGTGTGTGTGTGTCCCTCAATGACACATCAAAATCATGGAACCTGAGTGTCCAATATCGCCACTCGAAACATCATGAAAATTAGTGTCCAACATCGACACGTAAATACTCATCTGTCAGGCGCCATCACCACGACTGGCCCTGATGTCATGTCGGTACATGACTCCGGTCGGTATCCCCACGATAACCGCCGAATCTAAATACTATCACCATGTAACGTTTCAGAAAAATAAAATATTATTTTTGGGAATTTTTATAATTTAATAATAAATATATTGAATATTTTTATATTGCGGTATAATTAAATACTGATAAATTAGGAAAAATTTGGTAAATTATAGAAATTACTAAAAAGAGGGTGATCTATGTCATTCATGCAAATTATAAGTTTTTATAATTCATTATACATTATTTTAAAGCTAATCACGATTAAATACCGCTAATCGCGCATTAAGCTTGTTTTGTGCACATGACATGCACCGTGTCGTATTTTACACTTGTGTTACATTTTATAACCGTGGTTTCATTTGGGATTTATGTGTTTGGTTTTAAAAATGAAATGAGAAGATAAGAAAAGAAAAGGAAACAATAGAATATAATATAGAAGTATGGGCAAGAGAGAGAAAGAGAGGGTGAGGGGTCAAACCTTGGTCTTGAGCCATTCTCTCTTCACTCATTCACTCATTTTCTCTCATTCCCTCTCACATGGCTGCTGCTGCTGCCCTCTCCCCTTCTCCTCTCTACCACATCACAAATCCATCAAAAATCCATTAAAAGTCCATCTCACTTTCACAAAAATGTGCACAAGCTCACAAGCTTCACTTTGGACCAAGAAAGCAAGGATTTTGGACACTAGGGGCAACTCAAGAATTTTCTTGAGTTGCCAAAGGAGGTAATTTATCCATCATTAGTGTAGTTTTCCTATTTTCTTTGCATCCATGTTAACTTAGAACCTATTTAGTGTCATTTAGTGAGGTTTAGAAATTTCTAGTTAGGGTTTGAGGAAATTCTTGAGTTGTGATGTGTAATTGAGATTAGTAGAGGCTATACAACCCCTGTTGTGATGATATAGTGGACTGAACCTGAGACTTAAACCTTGGATTACGAACTTAGAAAACCCGATATCGGAGAATTGTGGATTCTGTGAGGGTATAATGAAATCTTCTAACACCCGGGTGACCTGAAAATTATTTAGCAAACACAGGAGAGTGTGCAGGCAACATAGGACCCCCCACTGAAACCCTTGACCCTAATTCCTCTCCATGGCCTCAAATATATTCATTGTGGCCGCAATTTGCGGCCAGACCTAGTTATAATTGGTTCGTATTGGTTCCGTGGCTTTATCTCCAGTAAATCAGACCCCCCCCTGTATGCAAAATTGGCTAGTTTGGCCTAGGGTAAAATCTTGAGCTAATTTTCAAGAATTCTGATTTTGTTCATGGCTTTTAATGAACTTGGACTTGGTATTTGATATTGTGTTTCCATCGTGTGGCGTTTGAACGTCCCCGACTAATGTTACTGATCGTGTTTTGCATGTGAGGCTATAGGTTTTGACCTATGAGCGGAACGTATGCCGTTTTGGTTTCCGACTTGATTTTAATATGCATTTGCGATGTGTTATGATATGTAGGTACCCCATGGGGATTTTGAGACAATGAAGAAGAGGATGGTGGCATCGACATCGGCAAGCAAGAGCAGGTGAGTAGATTATATTTACGGGGGAAGTCGGGTGGATGGCGTATAGCACCTCCGCGGTTCGTAGTATACTGTATGATATATATATATATATATTATATGGATATATTCGTATATTATTGTGAGGTTATGATTATCTAGATAGACTTGGGAGTCATGGATAATTTTAGTATCATTGGACGATGGTGTCGCTAGTTAGTTTAGTCGCGAGCCCTAGAATAAGGCTTACACCCACACGCACACATATGCTTATTTTGTTATACTTGTGCGTATAGGGGGGATAGGTATATATATATATATACACACACACACATAGTTATGGGACTATGTATATATTTATATATGTATTCCTACACATGGATGATGATGATTGTTATGGTATTTGGAGATGAGTTGATGAGATTGGGCCTAGTGCCATGAGATCGGTGATATGTTTTGGTTCGTACTATGAGATATGGCATGGGTTATAGCGGGCCTTTAGGCGTGTGTTCACACACACACACACACACAGATATATAGATGGTATCAGTTTGTACTAGACTTAGATCAGTACCCCAGTTCATGAGATATGATGATAATGGATACCAGATGAATAATGAGATGAATGTGATATTTGACCCATACCCAGATTTGGGATGCTGCACGACAGATTTACGTACGAGCTATATATTGATGAAAGATCCGCACTCTTGACTCGAGTATGTCATAATATATATATTGTATCGTATGTGATACTAATGAGGCGGGATCACCGACTATTATATTTATATGTATCGACTTAGATTTAGTTGGTTTCCTTACCTTACGATTAGTCATGTAGTTTACTCATAGATGTTAGACAAGACCCGAGTCATACCTATTTCAAAACTAACGAATCGTGAGTATTTTAAAGACAGGCCAAGGGATTCTACGGATATTTTCAAAAGACGCATCTTTCCTTAAAAACACTGTATCCCTTATTTTGCCAAACACCACGATTCGTGTTATTTCAAACGTCAAAACTATATGATATATATATATATATATATTGATGTAGATTCTTCACTATTGTGTTTATTATTCATTTTCCGCATATTCTTGCTATTCGCATCGCATTGCATGTTTAAATGTGTTTATTGTTATATTAAAACCATGCTGTCAGGACACCAGCACCATTATCGATGATGCGTATGTTCTACGTACACCTGCTTGCCGGCTTACATACTTCATCATCGATAATTGCCATGTCACTATACAGTAGGATTGTTACATCAGGATATGACTCTTTGCATGACATACTTGCATACGTACGTATTTCCACGTACATAGATGATTCTGGCTTGATTTTGGAGATTTGGTAACCGCAAGTTATATTTTAAAACTGGATTCATTTTATAAGAGCGGTTCTCCCTCGATATGTGCATAATACTGTTCCAGGTTGCATGATATACGGATATGCTTAGCTTCTGTTATATGTCGCATACATCATGCTTTATAATTATACGCATTGAGATATGTTGTTTCCATGATATTTCTGGATTTGAGAACCGTGGGTATTTCAAAAGAAAGTATGTACTGTTTTAAAAACCCGGTTTCTCTTGATATGATATTTCTGCAGCCAACATGAGTTTTATCGGTTCTGAAATATATATAACCCATGCGGGGAGCGTCGTGGGCCGTGTGCGGGTACTTGGTGGGGCCCGATATAGTACCCCGGGGCAAGAAAGGGATACTGTATATACAGACGGTGAGCCTGTCAGAGGGACTACTACCTACCGGTGATTGTATTTGGGTTCAGCGGATATCCGGAGGATACTGACCGGAGTCGAGAGATGATATAGGCCGATCCGGACTGACGGATCCCGTGGGCCAATCTGGACTGACGGAGCCCGATATATATGAAGATTTACGTGCCAATGCTGGGCACGAGTTTCATGATGTTTTCGAGTGTCGATGCTAGACACTCAGGTTCCATGATTTTGATGTGTCGCGAGGGACACACGTTGATTTATATCCTCAAAATTTCTTGCATATGCTTTATGATATTTACATGCATGATGTTTTGTGTCATTGGTTGACCCATGGATGAGATCCACACGTATACAGGCATTGATTATATTTTTGGATGATATCCACATACTTATAGACTTGATGCTATAGTTGGCACTGATTTCATTGATGATACCTCTTGTTTATGATATGTTGCTACCTGAGGCATTGACACGAGCACTTGGCATTACACTTGGTATAGATGTTACCTTTTCCACCTTATCATGCTTCAGACTTTATCATATTGAGGATATATACTACTGATCGTTTGACCTAGGATTGAGTCATACATACGATTTCTGTTCTGTGATGTTTTCTACTCACAGGTTGGCAACTCACCCCCGTTGTGCCACAGCTTCTTGCAGGATGCCGTACAGGTTTCATTGCGGCTTTCTGGCACACTGCTTCCATTCTGGGTGATTGCTTTGGTAGGTGGGTTCACTTGTATCGTGACCACTATTGTACTCTATTTATTTCAGTTGTATCTAGAAACTCCATCAACAAGACTTGTATATTGTTTCAGACTTAGAATACCAGTTGTTTATTATTTCGACCTTAGAGTCGCGCGTTGTATTATTATGGTTTTCTTGATGTTTTGAGTTTTGATCCTCTCCCTTCGGCGTTGTATATTATATTGCTTGCGTGTTTGTGACCGTCGATTGACGAAGAGCTAGCTCCCGCTTGGGGATGCCCTTATTCATATTATGCATGTTGTATCCCTTTTAGGCCAGTATTTACAAAGGAAACTCTGCCGAAATTTTCAAAAAAGGCTTGGGATTTCAAAAATGCATAATTCGTCTTATGCTATTAAAATCACTTCTTTAAAACCAGTTTTGCTTCATTTACTATTTAAAAATGGTTTTAGATTTCTGGCCTTTTGGCTTACTTGAATTAGATGGGGTCCTGAAGACTTCATATGATTCAAGGGCCAGTCACGTGCCATTTCGGGTCATGACAAAGTTGGTATCAAAGCGCTAGGTTAACCTTGGTTCGAGTCTATGTTTGACTATGCGTAGCCTAGAGCGTTTGTATATATTCGGAACTTTGGCTTGACCTTATGGAACTTATACTTAGTCGAAGGGGTATTGGACCCGAACTTTCGTCGCATAGGTTGACCTTAGTTGATGGAGTAGGTGACTTAAGGAGAGTGACGTACCATGTGTTTGTTCCGCAGCATACTTACGATACACTACTCCGCTTAAGAAGCCTTAGGATGTACATTTCCTTGCACATTATTATATTCATTCCTATGATCCATTATCATCGATATTGGTTTATGATTTTTTTGCCATGATTACATGGGCAGAGAGAGCTACAGCTAGAGTTGCGTCAGTACGAGCTCATCACGGATGAGGACTGACCAGGGTGTGATTCCAGGGACATACGATTGCATAGAGGCATCGTTTTTTGTGTTTTCGCGCCAGGAGCGTTTGATGTATCGCTTATTCATGAGGATCGAGGCACTGTTCAGTATGCAGACGAATGAGCCAGTTGTTGCTGCGAATGATGACATATCGCCCCAGATGTTGGGCTACTGCAGCATGAATATATACTCAGAGATATGATAGAAGGTCGCTAGTCGTTCGAGGATGAATAACTAGGACATGTGGTTCGTTCTCTTACCCCGATGCGAGGTTATTAGATTGATTAATTTCTACTAGAGACGACTTCACGCAGGTACGTTAGGAGTCGATAGAGACGATTGAATATCAGAAGCCCATTTTCCAAGTTTAAAGTATTCAGAGACAAATGCAAGTAATGCTATGGACCCTCTAGAAGAGTGAAACCCTAACTCGACATAATGACCATGAGAAAACTTTGAAACCTTAGGGTTTGCGGCAGTTCAGCGGTGCCATTAGTGAGGCTTGGGTTTGCCCTTCTACGGTTGGTCCACATGTGATGTGGCATGTACTGGAATACTATTAAACTGTACCAAAGATGTTGAGCTCTTGGGGGATTATGGAACTTTGACGAATCAATCGAAAGGTTCGACATCATTCGGATATCATGTGATGGGATACATTGCTTTGGAGACTCCAGATACGAGTGTAACCATTGGAGCGCAGTCCATGCAGCCATGAAGAGACGAGTCCGAAGAATTCGACATTAGAGAAAAGTGGAGTAAGAGGTTCGTACGAGATTTCGACGAGATGACGTTCCACTCCGCTAACATCAGAGATGTGATACGCATGCAGAGGCGTTGTATATGGATATATCTTCCAGAAGGAGTTGCGATGAGTATGCAGCCGTTCGGGAACAAGAAACAGATATAGAAAAGGGTGATAACCTCCGGATAGTTCGGCAGAAACAAGATTTCAAGGTGACCTCGACAGGACCTTTCTGGAATACTATACGAGAAGATTTGGACCCAGGATCGGTCATATTATGCATACCCAGCAGGCCAGAGTTCGGCATCGTCGACGAGATAGTTGGCCAGAGATCTTTAGAGGATGTGTCAGAGCGGGGTTGTTTCCGTCGTCATTCCATATTTGGCCGTTGAGCCGAGGAGCTATGTACTTAGAAATCTGCAGTGAGAGACGAGAGCCTAAGGGCACCAGAAGACAGGCCATGGACAGTAGGCAAGTACATATCTTGCTCTGCTAGCATTGGATGCACCGACACCTTGTCGACTTTGAAGGAAGGACATATCGATGACTGTATTTATGATTTGAGATTTGATGATTCGATTATCACGTATCCGTCATTATGGATTTCGGTATTTTGGATGGTTTATTTGGTTGATTGAGATTTTGTGCACCACAGTTGCACCTGACTTCGATTTGATATCATTCGAGATGTTGATCTTGATTTCATATCTATGATATATATGTGAATTGTTTTGTGCACCCTGAGCACCTGATTGAATTCTTGGGCATATTTGGCGCGCTTGATATTGGATTTCGTGATTTCGTTCCTGTTGGATGCACATGATTTAGATTTTATTCATGCATGGTGGATGCACCTGACTTGGATTTTCACGCATGTTGGGCGCATGATGTGAGATGCGAATTTGGTGCACACTAGATGCACTAAATCGGGATTCTTCGTGCATATAAGATGCACCTGATATTGTTGCCAGACACACCCATTGCCTTTGACAGGTGTTTCGTGCACACCCGCTGCACTTAGATTTTGTTTCTGTGCACATGTATGGCACATTCATGGATTTCGATTTCCGTGCGCACCAGATGCACGTAGCATTCATATGCACATTTTGGGATTGATTTCTTATGGAGCAGTACGTTTTTATGATATTTGCTATTTGTTTTCGTATTGAGCAGGACTAGTCAGAGGACAGTACCTGGATATATTTTGCATGCATTGATAGTTAGCGAAGGGATTTCCAAAAGGGGAGCTATAGTCTCAGTATTTACTTATGAGTCTGATATGACACGAAATGTTTAAAAAAAGAAAACCCTTCTAAATTATTTTCAAAACCGGCGGGACGTATATATTAAACAAAGGATAAGTATATATATAGTTATTTTCTTAGAATAGACATCCGCCACTGTGCTGCGATACGCGCATCGCACAGCAACATGAAAGGTTTGGCATGCATTTCCTTCAGATGTTTACATGTACAGATTTGATGGTTACATGTATAGTTTTGTTGTATATCATATTGGTTTCATTTTGGATTTGACATTTGTGTCTTCACCATGGCTCCGATGATTGTGGGATGCTTGATGGAGTTTTGTTTTTTGATTTGGAGTTATCTGCTCATTGTTCATGCGCATGCATTGCGCTATGATGCGTTTTATGTATTGATGATTTCGGAGCCCCGACGACTTGGACTTTTTACTGAAATGTTTTAGTATTGAGGGGTTTAAATTTAAATTCGGGAACCGAATTTCTTTAAGGGGGGAAGATTATAATATTTCAGAAAAATAAATTATTATTTTTTGGAATTTTTAGAATTTAATAATAAATATATTGAATATTTTTATATTGCGGTATAATTAAATACCGATAAATTGGGAAAAATTTGGAAAATTATAGAAATTACTACAAAGAGGGTGTTCTATATGATTCATGCAAATTATAAGTTTTTATGATCATTATACACTATTTTAATGCTAATCGCGATTAAATATCGCTAATCGCGCATTAAGCCTGTTTTGTGCACATGACATGCACCGTGTCGTATTTTACACTTGTGTTACATTTTATAACCATGGTTTCATTTAGGATTTATGTGTTTGGTTTTGAAAATGAAATGAGAAGAAAAGAAAATAAAATAAAAGAATAGAATATAGAAGTATGGGCAAGAGAGAGAAAGAGAGGGTGAGGGGTCAAACTTTAGTCTTGAGCCATTCTCTCTTCACTCATTCACTCATTTTCTCTCCTCTCCCTCTCACATGGCTACTGTTGCTGTGCTCTCTCCCTCTCCTCTCTACCTCCTCACAAATCCATCAAAAATCCATTAAAAGTTCATCTCACTTTCACAAAAAATGTGCACAAGCTTACAAGCTTCACTTTGGACCAAGAAAGCAAGAATTTTGGACACTAGGGGCAACTCAAGAATTTTCTTGAGTTGCCAAAGGAGGTAATTTATCCATCATTAGTGTAGTTTTCCCATTTACATTGCATCCATGTTAACTTAGAACCGATTTACTGTCGTTTAGTGAGGTTTAGAAATTTCTAGTTAGGGTTTGAGGAAATTCTTGAGTTGTGATGTGTAATTGAGATTAGTAGAGGCTATACAACCCCTGTTGTGATGATATAGTGGACTAAACCTGAGACTTAAACCCCGGATTACGAACTTAGAAAACCCGATATCGGAGAATTATGGATTCTGTGAGGGTATAATGAAATCTGCTAACACCCGGGGGATCTGAAAATTATTTAGCAAACACAGGGGAGTGTGCAGGCAACCTAGGACCCCCCACTAAAAACCTAGACCCTAATTCCTCTTCATGGCCACAAATATATTCATTCTGTCCGCAATTTGCGGCCAGACCTGGTTCAAATTGGTTCGTATTGGTTCTGTGGCTTTATCTCCAGTAAATTAGACCCCCCTGTATGCAAAATTGGCTAGTTTTTCCTAGGGTAAAATATGGAGCTAATTTTCAAGAATTCTGATTTCGTTTAAGGATTTTAATGAACTTGGACTTGGTATTTGATATTATGTTTCCATCGTGTGGCGTTTGAAGGTCCTCGACTAGGGTTACTGATCGTGTTTTGCATGCGAGGCTATAGGTTTTGACCTATGAGCGAAACGCGTGCCGTTTTGATTTCCGACTTGATTTTAATCCGCATTTGCGATGTGTAATGATATGTAGGTACCCCATAGGGATTTCGAGACAATGAATAAGAGTATGGCGGCATCGACATCGGCAAGCAAGAGCAGGTGAGTAGATTATATCTACGGAGGAAGTCGGGTGGATGGCGTATAGCACCCCCGTAGTTCGTAGTATAGTGTATGGTATATATATATATATTATATGGATATATTCGTATATTATTGTGAGTTTATAATTATCTAGATAGATTTACGAGTCAGGATAATTTTAGTATCATTGGATGATGGTGTCGCTAGTTAGTTTAGTCGCGAGACCTAGAATAAGCTTTACACCCACACGCACACACATGCTTACTTTGTTATACTTGTGCGTATAGGGGGGATATGTATATATATATACACACATAGGTATGGGACTATGTATATATATACGTATACCTACACTTGGATGATGAGGATTGTTATGGTATTTGGAGATGAGTCGATGAGATTGGGCATGATGCCATAAGATCGGTGATATGTTTTGGTTCGTAATATGAGATACGACATGAGTTATAGCGGGCCTTTAGGCGTGTGTTCTCATACACGCATATATATATATATATATATATATATATATATATATATATGGTATCATTTTATACCAGACTTAGATCAGTACCCCGGTTCATGAGATATGATGATAATGGATACCAGATGAATAATGAGATGAATGTGATATTTGACCCGTACCCAGATTTGGGATGCCGTACGATGGATTTTCGTACGAGCTATATATTGATGAGAGATCCGCACTCTTGACTCGAGGATGTCATAATATATATATTGTATCGTATGTGATATTAATGAGGCGGGATCACCGACTATTATATTTATATGTATCGACTCAAATTTAGGTGGTTTCCTTACCTTATGATTAGTCATGTAGTTTACTTATAGATGTTAGACAAGACCCGAGTCATACCTATTTCAAAACTAATGAGTCGTGAGTATTTTAAAGACAGGCCAAGGGATTCTACGGATATTTTCAAAAGACGCGTCTTTTCTTAAAAACACCGTATCCCTTATTTTTCCAAACACCACGATTCGTGTTATTTCAAACGGCAAAACTGTATGATATATATATATGTATATATTGATGTAGATTCTTCGATGTTGTATTTATTATTCATTTTCCGCATATTCTTGCTATTCGCATCGCATTGCATGTTTAAATGTGTTTATTGTTATATTAAAACCATGCTGTCAGGACACCAGCACCGTTATCGATGATGCGTATGTTCCACGTACACCTGCTTGTCGGCTCACACTCTTCATCATCGATAATTGCCATGTCACTACACAGTAGGATTGTTGCATCAGGATATGACTCCTTGCATGACATACTTGCATACATTCGTATTTGGACGTACATCGATGATTCTGGCTTGATTTTGGAGATTTAGGAACCGCAAGTTATATTTTAAAACTGGATTCATTTTATAAGAGCGGTTTTCCCTCGATATGTGCATATTACTGTTACAGGTTGCATGATATACGGATATGCTTACATTCTGTTATATGTCGCATACATCATGCTTTATGATTATACACATTGAGATATATTGTTTCCATGATATTTCTGGACTTGAGAACCGTGGGTATTTTAAAAGAAAGTATGTACTGTTTTAAAAATCCGGTTTCTCTTGATATGATATTTCAGCAGCCACCATGAGTTTTATCGGTTCTGATATATATATATATCCCATGCGAGGAGCGTCGTGGGCCGTGTGTGGGTATATGGTGGGGCCCGGTATGATACCCCGAGGCAAGAAAGGGATACTGTGTATACAAACGGTGAGCCTGGCAGAGGGAATACTACCTACCGGTGATTGTATTTGGGCTCGGCGGATATCCGGAGGATATCGACAGGAGTCGAGAGATGATATGGGCCGATCCGGACTGACGGAGCACGTGGGCCGATCCGGACTGACGGAGCCCGATATATATGAGGATTTACGTGCCAATGCTGGAAACGAGTTTCATGATGTTTTCGAGTGTCGATGCTAGACACTCATGTTCCATGATTTTGATGTGTCGCGAGGGAGACACATTGTTTTATATCATTATACTTTCATGCATATGCTTTATGATATTTACATGCATGATGTTTTGTGTCATTGGTTGACCCGTGGTCGAGATCCACACGCATACAGGCATTGATTACATTTTCGGATGATATCCACATACTTATAGACTTGATGCTATAGTTGGCACTGATTTCATTGATGATACCTCATGTTTATGATATGTTGCTACCTGAGGCACTGACACGAGCACTTGGTATTACACTTGGTATAGATGTTACCTTTGCCACCTTATCATACTTTAGACTTTATCATATTGAGGATATATACTACTGATCGTTTGACCTAGGATTGAGTCATACATACGATTTCTATTCTGTGATGTTTTCTACTCACGAGTTGGCAACTCACCCCCGTTGTGCCACAGCTTCTTGCAGGTTGCCGTACAGGTTTCATTGTGGCTTTCTGGCACACTGCTTCCATTCTGGGTGATTGCTATGGTAGGTGGGTTCACTTGTATCGTGACCACCATTGTACTCTATTTATTTCAGCTGTATCTAGAAACTCCATCAACCAGACTTGTATATTGTTTCAGACTTAGAAAACCAGTTGTTTATTATTTCGACCTTAGAGTCGCGCGTTGTATTATTATGGTTTTCTTGATGTTTTGAATTTTGATCCTCGCCCTTCGGCGTTGTATGTTATATAGATTGCGTGGTTGTGCCATCGATTGACGAAGAGCTAGCTCCTGCTTGGGGATGACCTTATTCATATTATGCATGTTGTATCCTTTTTTGGGCCAGTATTTACAAAGGAAGCTCTGCCGAAATTTTCAGAAAAGACTTAGGATTTCAAAACGCATAATTCATCTTATGTTATTGAAACCACTTCTTTAAAACCAGTTTTCCTTCATTTACTATTTTAAAAGGGTTTTAGATTTCTGGGATTTTGGCTTACTTGAATTAGATGGGGTCCTGTAGACTTCATATGATTCAAGGGACAGTCACGTGGCATTTCGGGTCGTGACACACCCGTAGGTACTAGCCCGCCTGCCAGGCTTATCGTCTATACCACGAAAATCACCTCTTTCCCCGGGGAACCATACCGGGTCCACCATGTACCCGCAGACGGTGCCTATCCGCTCCTCGAATCGGGTATCTAACACAAGTCTCAGAACCGAGAAAACTCATAGTGGACGCACTGAAATATCTTATCAAGAGAAACCGGGTTTTCAAACAATGCATAATTTTCTTGAAATACTCCATGGTTCTCAAATCCATAAAACATCAAGTAATGAATAAGAATACTTGCATAGATCATTATGATGATATATATAATATATATATGTACATATATAACAGCGTCCCATACCACTGATATATATATACACATATATAACAGCTTCCCATACCACTGATATATATCATCAAGAGTAAAATATCCACAAAATATCATATGAAATCCATATCTCAATGTGTAAATCCATGAAATATAATATATGCAACATAAAACAGTAATATGAGCATATAAAGAAAAACCGCTATTTAAATGCAACAAGTTATTAAATATATATTATGCGGTTCCTAATTTCTCCAAAATCCAACGCAACATCATATAAGGGTGAACATGTAGCTATAGCAAGGTGTATGTGTGTATATGTAAGTATGTATGCAAGATGTGCATGTGGCTATGTCTTATATGTTTATATACCTGTCAATAATGATACAATACCCTATAGGTATATGTGTAGCTATAGCAAGATATGTGTCTATACCTGTCAATAATGATACAATACCCTATAGGTATATGCGTAGCTATAGCAAGATATGTGTCTATACCTGTCAATAATGATACAATACCCTATAGGTATATGTGTAGCTATAGCAAGATATGTGTCTATACATGTCAATAATGATACAATACCCTATAAGTATATGTGTAGCTATAGCAAGATATGTGTCTATACCTGTCAATAATGATACAATATCCTATAGGTATATGCGTAAGCATGTAGGCATAGCAAGGCATATGTGTGAGCATGTAGGTATATGTGTATGCTATCTTTCTTATACAAAATGGAAATAAGGATCATGTCTCAATGTCCCTAATCAATACAATATCACATATGTATAGGGTTGTGCGTGTCATAGCAATTATTGATGGAGTGTGTGTAGCATACAATTAGTGCTCGTGTAATATGAACCGTCAATAATGGTGTTGTGTCTCATTAACACTATGTCCATATACAATAGGAAATGAGATATGCAACAATGGTACGCATGCACAATCAATGTCCATATACCTGTAATTAATAATCATGTCAATTAATCTAGCCCAGACGCATAACGCCATGCGGGCGATTCTCCTATAGATGTTAAATCTACTCACCGATGAGCTCGAGCTAAGTAAATCCGACCACCTGCTTCCCTTTCTTCGCCGCGTCCGAAGTCCCTGCTCACGATCCTAAAATTTCACAAACACAATACATAAGACTAAATATTCTGCGCCGACATAAAGACAATGAAACACAAAGATAACGTTCACAAGATATACACACTGTGCACTTAGTGCACAAAACGCGTACGATATCGGCACAACCCTAGCTAGGAACGCAAAACAACATAACCACTAAGCATAGACCCTGGTCGTACCGATCGTGCATTCAAAACACAATATATATCCTGGAATCTAATATATATAAAATCGCAACGACAAAAGAAACCCATGCCTAATTTATCTGAAAACCTAGTAAGTAATTTTAATCATTTTAGCTCAAGTCTAAAAGTTTAAACAATTCTAGTGATCAAAATCAACACATAGTAGCTTAACTAAGTCACCCAAACCTTAGTACAATTTCAATCTCACCCATAAAACATTTAGTAAAAGTTTAGTTTGCACTTAAGCTTTATTATACAATTAGGAAAATAACAAATAACTTTCTCACAACTAAGTTAAGTTTTCCAAGTCTACACAACTCACTTAACCATTTCAATAATCAAAACCTTAACTTGATCTTCATAATCTTTTCTTGAATTTCTAAACATGCAAATTAAAGCCATACTTAAACATCTAATAAGCTAGATTAAAATATTTAAACAACAACTAAAGCTTAAGGTTAGGATTTATACCTCAAACTTGATCCAAAAACTTGCAACTAGATCAACAAAATAACCTCCAAAATGCTATCTTTTATGAAGATCCAAGCTTGGTTAAGCTTAAGGAATAATGGGTATGGATTTGTATTTGAGTTTGTGGGAATAGTTGATAATTTTAGAAGCTTGAAGGAGTGGAAATGGGGTGAAAAAGAAAAGAGGGCAGCATGAGGGGAGGGGTCGGCCACTTCATGAAGAAAATGGAAATGTGTGGAAGTGTGGAAAAATCCTAGGTTAAAACACATTAAAGCTCACTTACTTTATGACACCTCTTAATCCTTTTAACTAAAACCTTCATTAACCTTCAAAATATCTAGATAATTTCCAAGATATTTCCAAAGAAGTCAAAGATGCTTAATCTAGTGATTAAGTTAGCATAGATTCACTTTAGCATAATTAATCCAAACAAATTTGTAATTACCACTAATTAAGTGCATAATTAAAAGTTAATAATAATATTTTAATTAAGAAAAAATATTAAAGTGAACTAAAATTTTCAAGTGACAACTAAAAACCGCAAAGTAGCAATTTCCTAGTTAAACTAGGTGCAGTTTGTTAGTGTATATGCCCTAGGGGCCATTATTGTATCATACTAGCATGTATATTACTTAATGGAAGCTCAGGATATTCAAAGTTGTATTGACAGTCTTGCTAAACATGGTAGTATGCTACTTGGTTTTGTCTACTTTAATATGTGCATATGTTTCTTGTAACGTATCACTTATACATATTAGTAGAGCCTTTAGGATCTTTGCTTGATTACCAGCGTTGTGATGGCAGTCACACTAGTGGGGGCTGGGTAGTCTATAAGTAACATCCTATACTTGTCCCTGGTCGTAGGATTATCGAGACAGGGCATCGATACTCCGGAGTAGACTAGTGTGTACGCTTCTCATCCCAGTTGGGGAGATGGCCTGTCCCACAGCCATCAGTACCTCGTACTGGAGATAGTATACAGGTGCTCGTTGGGTTACGGGTACATCGGACAGGACTCGCAAGAGAAATGACTGGATGGTATTATACCTAACGTCAGATAGCAGTTCTCAGGTGACATGTGTGCAGGTAGTCTGTTGACTTAAGGTCGTCATTTGTCTCGTGTGAGTTCCCACTGTGCTTTGATTACTACCCTACCACGGCTCAAAGGTGTCGTGCAAACAGGTTTTAGTTGGGACAGTCCCGAGCCACATGGAGGTAGTAAGTGACTGTTAGGGATTCGTCTCTCCCGGTATAGGGAGTTAATATCGCACTGTGATCGGTTGGTCATTACCATAAGTCCCCGGCCAGGGCTGATGGAGAATTACTGGTGGACTGATCAGTAGATTCTCAAATGGTCTTGAGCCATACCGGCAAGACTTGTATGGTTATTAGGGGTCTGACGTTCTCCACCTCCTTAGACCATACATGTGATACTCTTAGACGAACAGACCGGACTGTGCGGATATTGTCATGGACAGGCTCAGTAGGAGTTCGGATGGGTTTCCTCATCGGCCTTCTTATCGACATCTCCCTGGGGACCGTTACGTACAGCTAGTGCCGCTTGCGGTCTGTGGTTAAACCCACTGCCAGCGTAGTGTCGAGTCTTTAGAGTCCCACACAGAAAGTTTCCCTACTCCAGGCGAAACGATATAGAGGTCGTATGGTTTGACGACAAGGGTTCGGACACATACGTGTTTAAACGCACGTACGACGTTCGGACAGTTTTTACCAGCCGGCTTTGGTTTAAGCCAGATTCTAGTATCGGGTTATTGGATTTATACAGTCTAAAGTTTTTTCGTGTTTTCACGGATTGGAGGGGCGTTCCCGTAATTTTCCGGGATGCTTCTAGAAGCATGGTGACTTGGGGGTTAAGGTGGCATAAGCATTTATTGCTTAAATGACTCATTTGTGTGATTCATCCTTAGAGTTAATGCTTCATTTATTGAGCTAATAACTCATGAGATGAATCACACAAGGTGAATGCATCAACCATGATGATTAATCATTTAAATTATTTATTTGATAAAGTGTTATGGTTGTTATATTCAAATGAGCTCATTTATTCAAGATGATTCTTATCTTCACCTTCTCTCTCCTCAAGCTCTCTCATTCTTGAAACCCTAACCCTAACCTCTCATGTGTTGAGATCAAGGGTTAGCTAGACTAATTGATCCATAACCTCACTCTATATCCCCTAGGTAGCTTAGATTAGCACTTTGAGAAACCTAGTTATCTCAAGTTAGAGATCAAGCTAGGAGTATGAGCTTTCGGGTGGATCGTCTTTGACTTGAGGAGGCCGTTGAGGTGCCGATGTTCCAAGAAGCCTATGAGGAGTGGAGGACAGCGATGAAGACCCGAAGGATAAGTAACGTGAGGTATAACTTTGAATCCGAGTAGTTAAACCTCTCGTAGTTAGCTAGTAACGATTTAGACACGATTCATGCGCTCAAGTCCGTGTTACGAAGCTTTGATAATCGTTTTTCATATATTCCGCCTTCCCGCAAGCTCGTGGGGTGCGTGACATAGACTTACAGTGGTATCAGAGCCAACTAAACCATTACTAGCTTGTTAGCAACTAATTAGAACTTCGATCGTCGGAAAAACACGAAAACGAATCCCCGGAACCCTATCAGTTTCTGTTAATTTTAAACGTGTCGGAAAAAATATTTGATATACCTTAAAATTCACAGCAGGGAAATATAAGAAAACCGGGAAAATACGAGCTTTCAACTCGGTTAGATGGCCACGGATCCGTGGCACAATAGTGCTTTTGGCCGTGGATCCGCCGCCGAATTAACTCCGAGTTGACTCGGATTTTCACAGAAATTCATATTTTAAGGTGTTTTGTTTTCCAGTATATTCTGTTTCTGCCCAGGTTACTTCTGTGCTGGTTTGCTATAGGGGTAGACATGTAAAAAGGTAGTCGGTCGATGTTCTAAATTAATTGCTAATCGGGTTTTTATCTGTAATGTTTAATGTGTTCATAAACCTCCCCTGACTGCTAGTATGTCGGTTGGCAGGGGGTTGCACATTTCTGTAATGTTTACTGTTTGTGTATATGAGCTTGATTGGATCGTTGTGATGATTAGCCGGGGTTTGAGATGTGTTTTATATTCATTCATTTGATGTAATTGTAATATGTTGTAATATTATTTTGCGGGGCGCATCCAAGTTGCGGTTGTAGCCACCGTTGTATTATTTCTTTTTTACAGTTTTTTCTCCTAGGATAGACCCAAGGTGGGGTGCACAAACTACCGGATACTTTGAAGTGTTTAATGGCCTACTCACGTTGTTGAGGGAGACCGCTTCACTTTGGGTACTTGGAGGGTAGTTTGCCGTACCCGTAGGGGTCTAGGGTGGGGTAATGGCTATTCGTCACAACTGTGTAATCCGTTTTTTTGTTGCAGGCTCAAATCAAACGCGGATTGCTAGTATATCCAATAAAGTTCATGAGTGATCTGGAATGCCTATAATTGCGTCTAACGAATGTACAATATCTATATATGATAGCTATTAGACGTCACTTATGTTTTACACTCGCGCTAGTCCAGCCTCCGCTCTGTCTTTAGTTAAGTAACCTAACGGGTGATGACGGGACCCCGTGGCGAATGCGGATGGCATAAGAGGACGTGATATTTTCGTTGTTTTCTACAATGATAGGATAAATGATGGGACGTATTATTATAATGCAAAGAAAATAAACCAAAGTTCAATCGTTGGAACAAATTTAAAAGAAACCACTCGGTTATTTTAAAAAGATCAGAATTTTTAATTGCGGAGCTTTAACCACTCCTTTTAAAAGTATCAGGTTCCTTCGATTATATCAAGTTCACTACGTTCACGGTTTTGCCAAAACCATTCGTAGCCCTCCGTCATTTCTTATGGATGGTCAGTAGTATTCAAGCTATGTTTGTTGGCCCTTAGTCAAGATATAGTGTTTGGTAGCTGCTGGGGTATTCATTTGATGCATAGATAGATGCGTTGGTTTGGGACAGTCGTATTACTTTGTTGGCCTTTAGTCAAGAGTATGTACGGGTGGGTTCAAATTAACCTGGATAATGACGGGTAGAACTTGATTTGTGACTTATGATTTGTTGGCCCTTAGTCAAGGTCATAAGAGCATGGGGCAAAAAAAATTTTATATCGGGAATTTCTAAAGAAACTTAAATTTGCAAAGAGAGCATACCATTTTGGAGTTTCATGAATGTTGGTAGGATTCCTTCAACATTATCATACGATGATATTTTGGATCCTGATCCTACTGTGAGTATATACTACTTATCAGGAGATTCATCACTTAACGATCAATGCTATAAACCAAGTAGGTGCCTAGAAAGGTGTCAGCGGGGCTACGCCCCCAGAGAAAAGAGGTTCTTTAATTAAGGAACTTCGCGAAAGCATTGGAAAACCTTCCTTGAAGTATCGACACTGGCCTGGCTGAACGGTTAAGCAAGTATTGTACGGTGAGAATAGTCCTGGCTAGTTCTTCCTTTTTGGTTTGAGGAGGGATTCGAGAAACAGTGGGAACCATCCTGTTTAGATAAATTAAAAACCACTCTAAACTTGCAAGAACATCATGCTAAAGTGTTTTCTTCTCTCTCTCTTAATTGCAGCGACCTTGTGACCACGACTAGGTTATATCTAGATAATAAATTGACTGAATCTGACTTATATGACTGGCAAAGGTCTGTCCAGATGTCCATTGCCTATGACAAGCTGGACCACCCTATTACTACTCAAGATCCCGCCGTCCCAGGTCCAGTTTCCATCGTCGCGGATATGGATTTCCGTCAGACAAGGGAAAATGATAAAGCGAAAACCAATTGCCTCGTGTTGGCTTTAGTTGATGGTGTATACCAGAAGCAGCACGAGAAGATGGACTTAGTTTCCATCTTTCTCCATAACAAAGATTTATATGGAGAGCAATCTCATATCACAAGATATGAAACCTCGAACGAATTATTTCAAGCGAGGTTGGCTTTCGGGTCATCTGTAGGGAACAACGTCCTTACAATGACTAGCTATATTAATGAGCTCAAGGACCTGGAGACCACGTTGGAGAACGGGTCAGATACTGACTTGATTCTACAGGCTCTACCTTCTACCCTGAAAGAAACCAGGTAAGTAGAAGGAAAGAGAAGGGCAAATGTTTCGGGACTGGATATAGTAAAAGAGGGACATTCCTATTGTTACAGGAATGAACATTGGCAGAAGGATTGCAGGGCTAGCAAGGCCAGTAGCCAGGATTCGAAGCATGTTGTGGCTTCGGCTTCGGGTGTGTTTGTGATAGAGAACCGTATGTTAGTTAACCCTAATTCCTGGGTATTGGATATCGGGTCAGGATCTCATATCTGTAATTCGTTACAGGCTCTGAGAAACCGTAGGGTTATCGGGATAGGTGATATGACCCTCACGGTTGCTAACGGAATGAGCATGAACGCTGAATCCGTAGGGGAATATCATCTTGGACTGACAACTGGGCATATATTGATTCTGCGTAACTGTTTTTATGTACCGGGTACGACTTGTAATATCATATCTGTATCCTTACTTTCAAAGGAAGGATATGATTTTACTTTTGTAAGAGATGTGGTTCACATCCACCTAAATCAAGTACTGATTGGGTCAGGTACATTACAAAATGGATTATACGTATTAAATCAAGCTCAGATTTTCAGTGTCCAGAACACACTTAAAAGAAATTCTCCGGAAACAAATCAGGCTTTCTTATGGCATTGTAGACTGGGTCACATCAATGAGAGAAGGTTGACTAAGTTACATATAGAAGGATATTTGGATTCGTTCGAATATCAATCATATGCAACTTGTCAATCCTGTCTCAAAGGAAAAATGACAAAGACTCCGTTCACTGGACATGGAGAAAGAGCAAGCGAGCTCTTGGGACTCATACACAGTGACGTATGCGGTCCAATATCTACACATGCGCGAGGTGGTTATTCCTACTTCATTACTTTTACGGATGATTTCTCTAGGTATGGATATGTCTTCTTAATGAAGCATAAATCCGAGGCTTTTGAGAAATTCCAAGAATATAAGAATGAAGTGGAAAAATAAACAGGCAAAAGTATAAAGACACTGAGATCTGATCGAGGTGGTGAATACTTGAGTGCCGATTTCCTGGATTACCTAAAAGAGAATGGAATTCTCTCTCAGCTTACTCCTCCATACACCCCACAACATAACGGTGTATCGGAGAGACGGAACCGAACCTATTGGATATGGTTCGTTCTATGATGAGTAACGCTGAGTTACTGCGATCATTCTGGGGATATGCACTAGAATCAGCTGCATATCTTTTGAACCAGGATCCTACCAAGACTGTGCCTACCACACCATATCAGATGTGGAGTGGGAAGAAACCCTGTCTAAAACATTTTAAGACATGGGGATGTCCAGCTTTTGTAAAAAAGCAGCATACGGACAAGCTCGAGGCACGCTCAGTAAAGTGCAAGTTTGTGGGATATCCAAAGAACTCCAAAGGATATTATTTCTATTGCGCAGAGGAACAAAAGGTTTTTGTTTCTCGTCATGCCTGCTTCTTGGAAACTGAGTTTTTAGAAAATCAGATAAGTGGGAGCGCAATAGAACTGGAAGAAATTCCAGAACCACAAGCAATTACTAAAACCTTGGTAGAACAAGAAGGTTCTGGCGAACCGGAAATTCCCGCACCTATCCGCAGAAGTAGTAGACAGTCTCATCCGCCTGAGAGATACTACGGTTTTCTCAGAGTCGGGGATCGAGAAGATTGCATCATTAATGATGATGACCCTACTAGCTTCCAGCAAGCCATTAAGAGCGGTGACTCAGTAAAATGGCTGGATGCAATGCGGACCGAAATGGAGTCCATGTACACTAACAAAGTATGGACTTTGGACATTGCTCCAGATGGGGTAAAACCCGTAGGATGCAAATGGATCTTCAGAAAGAAGATTGGTGTAGATGGACAGGTTGAAACCTATAAGGCTAGACTTGTTGCAAAGGGTTTCCGTCAAAGACCTGGTTTGGACTATTGCGAAACCTTTTCTCCAGTGGCTATGCTCAAATCCATTCGGGTCCTTCTTGCTATTGCTGCATTCCACGATTATGAGATCTGGCAGATGGACGTAAAGTTGGCCTTTCTAAATGGAAATTTAGAAGAGAGCGTCTATATGGATCAGCCAGAGGGATTCATTCAGAGTGGGAACAGCGGTAAAGTATGCAAGTTGCTTAAGTCCATTTATGGACTAAAGCAAACATCGCGGAGTTGGAACATCTGTTTTGATGATGCTGTCAAAGAATTCGAATTTATCAAAAATCCAGATGAACCATGCATATACAGAAAGATTGTAGGGTGAGCTGTAGTATTCCTCGTCTTGTACGTGGATGACATTCTCCTAATAGGAAATGCTATTCCTATGTTACAGTCAGTCAAAAGATTTTTGTCACTGAAGTTCTCCATGAAAGACCTGGGTAATGCCACCTATATTCTGGGGATCCAGATCTATCGTGATAGATCAAAAAGGATGTTGGGACTTTCGCAGTCCAGGTACATAGACACCATATTGAAAAGATTCAGTATGGAAGATTCTAAGCGCGGTAACCTACCGGCTTGTTACGGAATCACCCTCTCCAAAGAGATGTCTCCCAAGACTGATTTGGAAAGGGATTGCATGTCGATTATACCCTACGCTTTTGCGGTAGGCTCTATAATGTATGCGATTTTATGTACCAGACTAGATGTAGCATACGCATTGAGCGTAGTAAGCCGGTATCAAGCAAACCCAGGGGAGAAGCACTGGATAGCAGTAATGAACATTCTCAAGTTCCTGAGAAGGACTAAGGAGATGTTCTTGGTGTATGGCGGAAAACACCTCCAGATGGAGGCCTTTGCCGACTCCGGCTTCCAGAGTGACAAAGATGACTCCAAGTCCATGTCGGGTTATGTCTTTACCCTCAATGGAGGGGCGGTCTGTTGGAAGAGTTCCAAGCAAGAGACCGTTGTTGACTCAAAAATGGAAGCGGAGTACATAGTTTCTTGCGATGCCGCAAAAGAAGCTGTTTGGATGAAGAAGTTCCTCACAGAACTTCAGGTGGTTCCTACCAGTGTTGATCCAATACCTTTGTATTGTGACAACAACGGCGCTATAACTTTAGTGAAGGAACCCAGGTCCCATCAGAAATCCAGACACATCTTAAGGCGGTATCACCTGATCAGGGAGATCGTTGATCGCCGGGCGATCGAGGTGAAAAGAGTAGAGACGGAGAATAACTTTGCTGATCCATTCACAAAGGCCATTCTACGCAGTTCGAGAGGCTATTCGAGATGAAAGGTCTACGATATGCCAGCTCATGGCCCTAGTGCAAGTGGGAGATTGTTAGTGTATATGCCCTAGGGGCCATTATTTTATCATACTAGCATGTATATTACTTAATGGAAGCTTGGGATATTCACAGTTGTATTGATAGTCTTGCTAAACATGGTAGTATGCTACTTGGTTTTGTCTACTTTAATATGTGCATATGTTTCTTGTAATGTATCACTTATACATATTATTAGAGCCCTTAGGATCTTTGCTTGATTACCAGCGTTGTGATGGCAGTCACACTAGTGGGGCTGGGTAGTCTATAAGCAACATCCTATACTTTTCCCTAGTCGTAGGATTATCGAGACAGGGCATCGATACTCCGGAGTAGACTAGTGTGTACGCTTCTCATCCCAGTTGGGGAGATGGTCTGTCCCACAGCCATCAGTACGTCGTACTGGAGATAGTAAACAAATTCTCGTTAGGTTACGGGTACACCGGACAGGACTCGCAGGAGAACTGACTGGATGGTATTATACCTAACGTCAGATAGCAGTTCTCAGGTGACATGTGTGCAGGTAGTCTGTTGACTTAAGGTCGTCATTTGTCTCGTGTGAGTTCCTACTGTGCTTTGATTACTACCCTACCACGGCTCAAAGGAGTCGTGCAAACAGGTTTTAGTTGGGTACAGTCCCGAGCCACATGGAGGCAGTGAGTGACTGTTAGGGATTCGTCTCCCCCGGTATAGAGAGTTAATATCGCACTGTGATCGGTTGGTCATTACCATAAGTCCCTGGTCAGTGCTGATGGAGAATTACTGGTGGACTGATCAGTAGATTCTCAAATGGTCTTGAGCCATACCGGCACGACTTGTACGGTTATTAGGGGTCTAACGTTCTCCACCTCCCTAGACCATAAATGCGATACTCTTAGACGAACAGACCGGACTGCGCGGATATTGTCACGGACAGGCTCAGTAGGAGTTCGGATGGGTTTCCTCATCAGCCTTCTTATCGACATCTACCTGGGGACCGTTACGTACAGCTAATGCCGCTTGCGGTCTGTGGTTAAACCCACTGCCAGCGTAGTGTCGAGTCTTTAGAGTCCGACACAGAGAGTTTCCCTGCTCTAGGCGAAATGATATAGAGGTTGTATGGTTTTACGACAAGGGTTCGGACGCATACGTGTTTAAACGCACGTACGGCGTTCGGAAAGTTTTTACTAGCCGGTTTTGGTTTAAGCCAGATTCTAGTATCGGGTTATTGGATTTATACAGTCCAAAGTTTTTCCGTGTTTTCACGGATTGGAGGGGCGTTCTTGTAATTTTCCGGGAAGCTTCTAGAAGCATGGTGACTTGGGGGTTAAGGTGGCATAAGCATTTATTGCTTAAATGATTCATTTGTGTGATTCATCCTTAGAATTAATGCTTCATTTATTGAGCTAATGACTCATGAGATTAATCACACATGGTGAGTGCATCAACCATGATGATTAATCATTTAAATTATTTATTTGATAAAATGTTATGGTTGTTATATTCAAATGAGCTCATTTATTCAAGATGATTCTTATCATCACCTTCTCTCTCCTCAAGCTCTCTCATTCTTGAAACCCTAACCCTAATCTCTCATGTGTTGAGATTAAGGGTTAGCTACACTAATTGATCCATAACCTCACTCTATATCCCCTTGGTAGCTTAGATTAGCACTTTGAGCTACCTAGTTATCTCAGGTTAGAGATCAAGCTTGGAGTAGGAGCTTTCGGGTGGATCGTCTATGACTTGAGGAGGCTGTTGAGGTGTCGATGTTCCAAGGAGCCTACGAGGAGTGGAGGACAGCGATGAAGACCCGAAGGACAAGTAACGTAAAGTATAACTTCGAATCCGAGTAGTTAGACCTCTCGTAGTTAGCTAGTAATGGTTTAGACACGATTCATGCGCTCAAGTCCGTGTTACAAAGCTTTGATAATCGTTTTTCATATATTCCGCCTCCCCACAAGCTCGTGGGGTGCGTGACATGGACTTACACAGTTAAGTAAATACTGAAAAATGATCACTTCTAGGTTTTTTTTTCCGGAAAACACAACTTATTTTACCTATTAATGGAAATTTCGCATAAACGATTTCTAAAACGTTTCAATCTTCCCCCTTAAAGAAATTCGACCCCGAATTTAAAATTCTTTCTATGCGTACCTTCAAAGAGATGAGTGCAAATCTTCCACATCTCGCTTGTAGCTTCCCAGTGATCTCCTCACTAGACGGGCTACGCCAAAGAACCTTCACAGATTGCAAGACCTTCGACCGAAATTTCTCCACCTGCCGATCCACTATAACTATCGGCTGCTGGTGAACGAAAGATCGCTTCCAAATGAATGGCATGGTGCTGAATCATGTGAGAAGGGTCATGAAGGTAATTGCGAAGTATTGACACAAGGAATACGGGGTGAATACTCAGAAATTTGTGCGGAAGTGCCAACGATAGGCAACAGTACTAACTCGCTCAAGGATCTCAAAAGGACCTACAATTCTTGGACTAAATTTCCCAAAACTCAACACACCATTCATTGGAAGAATCCGTAGGAATACACGATCTCCAACTGCGAACTCAAGTCTGTGACAACGACGGTCGGCATAAGACTTCTGTCTACACTGGGCTGCTATCATCCTGACCTGAATCAACTGATCTTCTCCGAAGCCTCTAGACTAGCTGGGGTCCAAAAATCCTGCTCTCGCGGAGTCCGTAAATCAGACTGGCGATCAATTCTTGGTTTTTTTTCCCGGAAAACACAACTTATTTTACCTATTAACGGAAATTTCGCATAAACGATTTCTAAAACGTTACAATATGCGATATTCATAAAAGACCAGACCGGACTGTACGGAGATTGTCACGAACACGCTCAGTGGGGGTTCGAATGAGCTTGCTCGTCAGCCTACCTTTCGCTCAATACCGGGGTAGCCGTTACGTACAGCTAGTGGCGCTGACGTGCTTGTGGTTTAACCCACTACTATTGTATTGACGAGTCTTTAGTGTCCCACACATAGGGTTTACCTGCTTCGGGCGAAACGTTGTAGAGGTCATATGGTATTACGGCAGGGTTCGATCATATACATGCACTTGTACATGTATCATGATTCGGACGGATAATACTAGTGGGCTTTGGTTTAAGCCGGATCCTGGTATTATATTATTGGATTATTTTCGTCTCTATGTATTCATATTTTTCGGAATACGGATACGGGTATGTATATACAGATGAGGGGTATTCTTGTAATTTATTCCTAGGTGATTCTAGAAGATAACACCTCATTTTAGTATTAATCATTTTTGGTTAAATGGTTAAATGAGGTGGAGGGATGAGTTGTGTTGTTGCATTAAATGAAGCATGACACACTTGGTGACTCATGGTGTGACTCATGGTTTACTATTGTGACATGCTTGATACTTATGAAGTGAATTATTGGTTTGCTTCAAGAGTTCACAAGACTTAGCCATTTTTCTGATGGTTACTTCATGCACTACACTCTCATCTCCTCCAAGCTTCTTTTCTTCTACCTCCACCCTAAAAGTCTCATGTGTTGAGAAACCTAGGGTGTTATGAGACATATTAATCTATCATTAAACTCTACATTCACTATACTATCTAGTTTAGCGAACCAGGTACCATGTTACCTCGGTATTGAGGTTGGAGCTCGAACTACAAATCCCCAGGTGGATCTTCTTCGATGGAGGGAGACCAAAGCCAAACTCAATCCATGACACCTCAAGGAGCTTATGAAGATGGTAAAAGACCGAAGGACTCAGATCATTCGGGATAACCATTCTAAACTCCTCTTTAGTTTGCTAGCTTTAGGTTTATGGTAGATCTGGGTTATATGGTTGTTCTAGTGCCTGTTTTGAAAAATTTTATTCCGCAAACGGTCATGGTAGATGACCAGGGCGCTAGCATATTCTAACAATTCTATCTCTTTGGGTATTCGTATTTTGATACAAATACGGGTATGTATATACAGTTGAGTGTATTCCATATGTATACGGAAAACAGTCTAGAAGGTGGACACTTCATTTTGGTTTATCCATTTATTAATTTAAATGGAAATGAGGTGTAAAGGTAGTGAAGAAAGAATGGTGAGAACCATACTTGAATAGTGTTGACAAATGAATTGAAAATTCATTTATGCATACTATTGAAGTATGGTTGCTTTATTTTATTTGGAAAATGGTTTTTACAAAACCATGCTTCATATCATACTAATTTTTGGATGATGTGGGATGATGACTTTGTTGTTTTTTCTTGAAAAACTTTCTCACCATTTGCCTCATCTCTCTTCACTAGCCTTTCTTGAGCTCCTCCTCCTCCTTCTTGATCATCTACTCTACCATCTCATGTGTTGAGAACCAAGGGTGGAAAAGAGATAGAAATACACTAAGAACACCTCACTACATCCTAGACACTCTAGATTAGCAACCTAGATTCCCTAGTTGCTCCATTACATTTTTAGTGTAGAGCTAGAACCATGAACAACATCCCTCGGGTGGATTATCTTCGACGAAGGAAGACCGGTGGTCAAGCTCGTTCAAGGAGACCTCAAGGATCTAAGGAAGAGGGTAGAAGACCGAAGGACACAGATCTTTTGGTAAAATATTCTATCACGTTAGCTAGAATATCTTTTAGCTTGCTACTTACATGTTTGCTTTCGATTCTAGGTAGTTGTTTCCGGCGCTAAGTTTTTTAAACACCAAAATTTTTCGTTCTGCAACGGCCGCGGTCGACGGCCAGGGAGCTAGGTACCTCAACAGATACGATCCAAAAACCTAAACTAGCTTACTAGAAATATAAGGGTTGAGTAAATACAACCTTTTTCGCGTGTCCACCCAATTTTGGAAGACCCCTCCAAGCTCGTAGACACCAGGAATGGGCTTGAAAATCGACCACCCTCGCCGAAGACGATCCATCCGAGGGAAACCGGAAGAAGATCTAACCGATGATCCAAACTTACTAGGTGTGGATGGTCGGTGATGTAGGAATATTTCGCTAAACTTTTTCTCTCTTTTTCTCAGGCTCAAGTGAGCAAGAGGAAGAAAAAGGAGAAGAAGGTGAGGATGATGGTTGCTCATACTTTCAACATGTTGGATATGTATGCCCAATAGGCCATTATTGTATATGTATACATATGGATGCTGGGGATATGTATGTACAGGACGATCTTACTCAGTTATATAGTATATTATTTCAGTTGTCTTTATCAGGATATGTGTATTTGTTTTTATTGATGCTTTATCCAGCTTGCACATATTGATAACTGTAGGGTTGCTAGGCACACACACAAAGGTCTACGAGGCATCAACCATGCCCGATTAAAATTTTAGCCGTGCCGAACAACCCAAACCCGGATCTTTAAACTAGAGTTTATGCGAAAACAAACATGTTAAACACTTTGACACTATGTGAGAGGGATTACGACCTTTGTAGATCCGATCCTTCATTTCTTAAGCTCCGTGTTGAGGTCCCTTCATTGCGATCATTGTGTTCCGGACTCTCAAGAGGTTCCACGAAGAGAAAGATGCAAGCTTGCTTCCGATCCTCGATACAAAGATGATCTACCATGAAGTTTCATTAACACAAGCTAACACTCACTAAATGAAGTGAACATCCTCATCTAAATGGCAAGGATAGATGAGGATGATGAAGTAGGATTTTTGCTCTCATTTATAATCTTTTTCTCACACATAATCATCACTTAGAAAAAGCTAGAAAGCTTTTTCCATGAAAGAAAGAAGGAAGAAGATGAATGAATAATAATCAATCCTTTTGTGATGAATAATGTAAAGAAGATTGTGATGAATAATGCAACCATGGTTGCTAAACCTTTATAGAGAATTAACCAAGGGCTAGGGTTTGGGTTGGGTTAAAGCATGGGTCACTTGTAAATATCTTTGCAAAAACAAAAAGAAATCTTCTAGAATCATCAAGAAGGAACTAACCCAAAACAAACCCTAACCTTGTTTAATCTCCACTAAACATGTTGCATTAGTTATCATATCATGTTACAATATCATATATCACATATATAATATTTATTATAACAAAATAAAATAATACAATTAACATATATCGCATATATATCAATGTATTACCCGAGTGAGAAAAAGAATCTTTTAGTGAGCTAATATTAGTTAATGTAATTTAATATATCATATATATTATTATACCTTAAATTATCGAATCAACACTTGATCCGACAATCCAGCTATATCGCATATAACCGACTAATACGATGACCCAGCTATATCACATATACCCGGCCGATATCTCATATCGCAAGAATCCAATACGGTATCATATACCGCATTATCCTCGGTCCCGCACATATCACATATTTGCTCCTACTCCGTTTTTCCTGAATCAAGAAAGCTCTGTGTAGGACTCTAAAGAATCGTCAATACGCTGGCAGTAGGTGATGATCATATCAAACACCCACAAGCTGCAAGCGGTCAGCTAAACGTAACAGCCACCCAGGTATTGAGCGCTCAGAAGATCAACAAGCAAGCCTGTACATTCTCCTGTGAATCCAATCAGTAACACTCCCGTACAGTCCGGTCTCGTCGTCTGATATGTCGCATATCTCGCCTAGGGGTGGTAAACGTCAGACCCCAGTGGCTCGATAAGTCGTGTAGATTTGAGGTCTATAACAGTTCGAGAAACTACTGATAACTCTTACCAGTTAATCTCTGCAACCCTGGCTAAGGATTTCCAGTTATAGCCAATCGAACATAGCACAACATCAACTCCCTATACCGGGAGAGACGAATCCCCTCCTATCGCTCATTGCCTCCATATGATTCGGGACTGTACCCAAAAGACACCTTTTTGCACACCCTCTTGGACGTGGTATGATGGAAATCAAAGCACAGTGGGAATCACACAAGACTCTATGACGATCTCGGGTCAACAGACTATTCTGTACCAGTGTCACCGGAGAACTGCCATTTGACGTGAGGTATAATACCATCTGGGAGTTCTCGGCGAGTCCGTCCAGTGTACCCAGTCTCTACTGAGCACCCGTACACCATCCTTGATGTCAAACACCGATGGATATGGGATCATCCATCGCCCATCATATGGGTCAAGATGCGTATACGCTAGTCTACTCTGGTGTATCGATGCCCTGTCTCGATACACCCTCGACTAGGAACAGTTATAGGATGTACTCGTCGACTACCGTGGCCCCACTAGTATGATCTCATCATAGTCCCAGTAGTCCAGTACATATCCTAAGGGCTTTATCAATATGTAACATAGAGACAATCAAAGTACATGTTAAGATAAAGTACAACCAGATAGCATACTATCATGTCGAGAAAGAAAGGCATCCCTATATATGTCCAAGCATCCATTACAATATACATCGTATGTACAGTAATGGCCTCTAGGGCATACATATAACTAATAATAAAGACTTGATATAGTAGTATACTATTATGGTTTGAGTTTTTCTTAACATGGTATATGTTATACACGTTATTACATATTGCGGTTACATGTTGATAAAGCCCGTAGGATCTTTCTTGACTACATGCGTTGTGATGGCGATCATACTTGTAGGAGCTGGGTAGTTTATAAGCACATCCTTAAATGTCCCAAGTCGCAGGAGTATCGAGATCGGACATCGACACTCCATAGTAGACTTGCGTGTACGTTTCTAGACCCCGACGAGGAGCGGTGGTTGGTCCCACAACCATTGGTGCGATCACCTAAGATTGTATATGGGTGCTCACTACGGGTGAGTACACTAGACGGACTCGCTGAGAACCTCTAGATGGTATTATACCTATCGTCAGATAGCGATTTTCTTGTGACATGTGTACATGTTAGTCTTTGGACCTTAGATCATCATTTGTCTCGTGTGAGTTCCCACTGTGCTTTGATCACTACCCTACCACGACTCTACTGAGTCGTGCAAACAGGTTTTGGTTGGGTACAGTCCCAAGCCATATGGAGGCAGTGAGTGATTATCAGGGTTTCGTCTCTCCAGGTATTGGGAGTTGATATCGCACTGTGTTCGATTGGTCAAGACCATAAAACCTTGGCCAAGGCAGTTGGGATTTACTGATATGTTGATCAGTAGTTTCACGGATTGGTCCTAAGCCGAATCAGCACGAATTATCGGGTTATTAGGGTCTGACATATACCACCCCTAGATCCGGTATGCGATACTCTTAGAAGAAGAGACCGTACTATATGGATATTGTCACAGATAGGCTCAGTAGGGATCCAGATGAGTTTGCTTATCGGCTTTCCTTTTCGGCAGGTACCCTGGTAGCCGTTACGCACAGCTAGTGCTGCTGACGTGCTTGTGGTTATGGATTTATCCGGTAACGCACTGCCGGCTAACTATCGAGTCTTTAGAATCCCACACAGACGGTTTCTCTGCTTTGGGAAAAACGATGTAGAGGCCGTATGGTTTTACGGCAAGGTTCAATCACATACGTGTACTTATGCATGTATGATGTTCGGGCGGACAATACTAGCAGGCTTTGGTTTAAGCCGGATCCTAGTATTATACTGTTGGATTATTTTCGTCTCTTTTGTATTCGTATTTTTCGGAATACGGATACGGGTATGTATATACGGTTTGGTGTATTCTTGTAATTTGTTACAAGAGTGCTTCTAGAAGAAGACAACTCATTATTTTTTTTGACCATTTAATTAAATGTTAAATGAGTTGGAGGTATGGGGTGTTGACTTTTATTAAGTGAAGCATGGCTACTTGTTGACTCACTTAGTGACTCATGGGTTACTATTGAGGTATGGTGGCATCTAGATATTTTGTGGAAAATATCTGGATATTTTGTGCTGGAGATATTTTTTATTATTATCTTGGGTTGCTTGCTTTATTAGTCACAAGACTTAGCCATTCTTTACTTAATTCTTATGTTGCTCTCTACAACACTCTCATCTCCTCCAAGCTTCTCTTCTTCTACCTCAAACCCTAATAGTCTCATGTGTCGAGAAACCTAGGGTTCTTGAGACAAAACAATCCATCATCACTCTCTACATTCTCTAGGCTACTTAGATTAGCATACTAAGTAATTTAGTTACCTTAGTATAAAGGTAGGAGTTCAAAGTAGACACTTTCGGGTGGATCATCTTTGACGTTAGGAAGCCGTCGATCAAGCTCGATCATGGAGGCCATAAGGAGCGTGCTAAAGGAGAGGAGTGAAGACCCTAAGGACTTGGGCATCTTGCTATAAACTCTTTCCATAGTAGATAGCTTCTTTAGTTGCTAGATAGGTTTATGGTAGATCCGGTTTAGGGTTATTCTAGTGTCAAGTTTAAATCATTAGAAAATTTTTGTTCCGCAATCGGCGACGGATGATGGCCAGGGTGCTAGCGTAACCTTTCACAACCATGAAGCATGAAGCTTCTCACATGTGAAGCATGAACTCAAGTCAAGAAATTCATCGAGTGTAAAAAGAAAAGAGAATTGCTACATAAAAGCAACCATGCATTAATAGTACACCAATAAATGCACATAATCCAAGCCATGCCTCTTTATTTATCTAGCTATGCTTCATTCCACCTCATTTCCACCTCATTTTCCGTTTGTTTTTCTAAAAATAAAAACAAATATGAGGTGTCCTTCTTATAGAAACATTCCCGTATAAATACGGAATACTTCACCCAGTATATGTATCGCTACATGTACTCGTATCCGTATAAAAATACGTATAGCACCAAAGAGATAAAAATGAATAGTGAATAATAATACTAAAATATATGTATCAAAATACATACAAGAATTATTAAATCAAAACATGATTTAATAGTCCGGATTAATCCTAAGTCGGCTAGTGTTATCAACTGTCCGATTAAAGTCCGTGTATCCTGTACACGTATTTAATCAGACCCCTGCACATAGCAACGTACGGATTCTACATCTATCGCCTGAATCGGGAAAACCCTCTGTGTGGGAATCTAAAGACTCGACAATACGCTAGCAGTGGGTTCAACCATAAGCACGTCAGCGGCACTAGCTATAAGTAACGGCTAACCAGGTACTAGCCGAAAGGTGGGTTGATAATCAAGTACCTCCTTACCCTACTAAGCCTGAATGTGACAATCTCCATACAGTCCGGTCTCTTCGTCAAAAAGTATCGCATATCGGGTCTAGGGGGTAGATAACGTCAGACCCCTGCTAACCCGATATGTCGTGTCTGAGTCAAGATCATCACCAATAGAGATACTACTGATCAACTATCAGTAAATCTCATCCCCCATGGCCGCGGATTTCTGGTGATATCCAACAGAACACAGCGCGACATCGACTCCTAATACTAGGAGAGACGAATCCCTGACAATTGACCACTGCCTCCATGTGGCTCAGGACTATACCAAAGTAAAACCTGTTTACACGACTTCTTTGAGATGTGATAGGGTAGTAATCAAAGTACAGTGGGAACTCACATGAGATAAATGATGATCTCAGGTCAAAAGACTAACCTATACTCATGCCACCTGAGAACTTCCATCTGACGATAGATATAATACTGTCTAGAAGTTCTCGGCGAGTTTGTCCGATGTACTCACCTCTAGTGAGCACCTGTATACTATATTAGGTGACAAAACACCAATGGCTTGTGAGACCGTCTACCGCCCCTCGTCGAGGTCTAGAAATGTATACACTAATCTACTCCGGAATATCGATGCACAGTCTCGATACTCCTACGACAGAGGACATTTAAGGATGTGCTTATGAACAACCCAGCTCCCACATATATGATCGCTATCATAATGCTGGTTCTCAAGAAACAATCCTACGTGCTTCAGTAATGCTGAATAAAAACCAGATAGCATACTATCATCTCGAGTAAAACTGTTATACATGTATAGGTTCTCGTTCAATTATTATAATTGCCAACTTGCAATCACAATAATTGCCTTGAGGGCAATAATATCCAATAGGATAGGCTTCTTTATTTAATGTAAATATGTTATGCTACATTTTATTTGATGGTTGAAAATAAAAGTGTAGCCATACTCTCTAGCCATTCAACACTTAGCCATTTTTATTATTAGATTTCTTGCTCTTCATCTCCCTCTTCCTCCACCTTCTTCTTGTTCACTCTTTTGAGTGATAAAATGAGAGAGTTTTTAGAGTGGAAAATTCCTACATCCCTAAACTCCATTTCTAGCAAGATTGGAGTGTCGGATGCTTCACTAGATGTAGCTGAAGCTTGGATCGATTTTCCTCGGGTGGATCATCTTTGGCAAGAGCGGTCCCCTCTCAAGTGCATTCCCGACGGCCTACAAGGAACTTAGAGGGGTCTTCCACGATTAGATGGACACGCATTAAAAGTTGTAATTTCGCAACCTTGTTTGTTAGTTAGCTAGTTTAGTGTTTGGAACAATTGCTAGGTTTGTAGTTGCTAGTGCTCCCCATAAAATTTTTGTTTTTCGATTCCGCATTGGCCGCGGTTGCCGCCGAAAGAACACCGGGAACCCTTCATGGTATCAGATCCAACCAAATACTAGAAGTAATTGTAGACAATGTTATAGTTTTGACGCCAAAAATTTTACTAGATCATGTTTCGAATTCCAAGTTTCTGTCCATTTTTGAAACAACACCAGAAAATTTTCTAAAGTATTTCTATGGACTACATTTTAAGAATGAAAACATGGAACAAATCCCAAGGATCTAGCTTAAACCTCTGGCTGTTGGAAATATCATTTTGGCAGACATTGCCTTCCCAATTTTATCTTTAGATCCCTGGGTTTTGGACGTTGCTTGGAATTGAAGAAACTTGATTTTTGGTATACTTTATTTTTGCCCAGGTCTCAATTTCTGTGATCTGGAGATTCTTTGGATTGTCGAAAAACTTTCGGTCGAAACTTTTACATTGTTTATGATCCGTATTTGAGTGTGTGTTGTGTTAAACGTGGTCTAATTGCTATATGTTCATTTAGATAGGGTTGCACACTCGTTACTTGTTGTGGTGATATATATATATATATTGTGATGGTTAAGCCGAATTGTCATGTTGGATAGCCCCTCATGCGATTTGCTTGTACAGATGTGATATATAATGTTGTAATCATTTGTTCAAGACGAGCTGCAACTTGTGGCCACCGTTTCCATATTATGTATATTCTTTTATTGGGTCTCGACTAAGATGCGTTCGATGTCTGTATATATATTTCATTTCTGTATTAGGATTAACCCAGAAGAAGTGCTTAAGTAGCCGAGTTCTAGAGTATGATATGTGGCCGTCTCATGGTGTTTGAGACCGGGCCGCCTTGCTCTAGAATGACGGGTTGATCGCCACTCTTGTAGGGGTTATAGGATAGACCCGCGGAGGAGTGCCCAAGTTACCATATTCTAGAAAGCTATGGGTGAACGACTCATGGTATTGAGGGTGGGTTATCCAGTTTCTAGAATTAACAGGTGGCTTTCCGCACTCGTAAGGTTCTTGGTATGATGTTATACGGGCTATCCACACGACCGGGGAATGTCATGTTTTATTTGTAGCTCAAATGAAACGCGGGGATCCTAGTTTTTTTCGCTATTCCATATTGTTTGCTACATACCTATGATGATATATATATCATATATATTATACGCTTCTATTTGTTTTGCATTCGTGCTAACCCTGTCCCGCCCTGCTGTAAGTTAAGTAACCTTACGGTGAAGACCCGGAACCCCGTGGTGAATGCAGATGGCATATAAAAGCATGCTATTTTGGTTATTTCTGGTGTGTCTTAGAAACTTGTAATGATTGGACTGCATTATATGCAAGGAAACCAAACCTAATGATGTTGTTAGAACCAAATTTTAAAACTATAACCGTATTCTTTTGCTTTGCAAAGCGGTATGTTAGTGATATATACCCTAGAGGCCATTATTGTATCATACTGGATTGTATATTACATAATGGAAGCTAGGGATATACACGGATATATTAACAGTCTTGCTCAAAATGGTAGTATACTACCTGGTTTGTTTCTACCTCAATATGTGCATGTGTTTCTTTTAGCATATCGCTTATACATATTGGTAGAGCCCTTAGGATTTTTGCTTGATTACCAGCGTTGTGATGGCAGTCACACTAGTGGGGGTTAGGTAATCTATAAGCACATCCTATATAGGTCCCTAGTCATAGGATTATCGAGACGGGGCATCGATACTCCTAAGTAGACTGGTGTATACGCTTCTCATCCCAGCAGGGGAGACGGTCTGTCCCGCAGCCATTAGTACGTCGTACTAGAGATAGTATGCAGGTGCTCATTAGGTTATGAGTACACTGGACAGGACTCGTCGGGAACTGTTGGTGGGTATTATACCTATCGTCGGGTAGCAGTTCTCAGTTGACATGAGTACAGCTTAGTCCGTCGACTTGACACTGCTACTTCACCTCGAGTGTGTTCCCACTGTACTTTGATTACTACCCTATCACGGATCAAAGGAGTCATGCAAACAGGTAGTAGTTGGGTGCAGTCCCGAAGCATTTGGAGGTAGTGGCGGTTAGATAAGATTCATCTCTCCCGGTATTAGGGGTTGATATCGCGCTGTGTTCGGAATGCCATTACACAAAGTCCTTGGCCAAGGCAACCGAGATTTACTGGTAGGTATTACAGTAGTTTCTCACAGTGTATTGGGCTACTCTCCGACACGACTTATTGCGCTATTAGGGGTCTGACGATTACCGCCCCCTAGGCCCGATATGCGATACTCTTAGACGAACATACCAAACTGTACATAGATTGTCACATTCAGGCTCAGGATGAGTTCAGATGGGCTTTCCTCATCGGCCTTCTTATCAACATCTACCTGGGGACCGTTACGTGCAGCTAGTACCGCTTGCGGCCTGTGGTTAAACCAACTGCCTGTGTAGTGCCGAGTCTTTAGAGTCCCACACAGAGAGTTTCCCTGAACCGGGCAAAAGGTGTAGAGGTTGTATGGTTTTACGGCAGGGCTTCGAACACTTACGTGCACTTGTGCGCGTATGATGTTTGGGCGGATAATATTAGTGGGATTTTGTATAAGCCGGATCCTAGTATTATATTGATGGATCAGTTTCATCTTTTTGTATTCGTGTTTCTCGGAACACGAATGCGAGTATGTATATACGGATGAGAGGGGCATAGAAGGAGACACATCATTAGGGTTTTGACCATTTACTTGATTAAAACAATTAAGAGGTGGAGGAAAGTATTTGTTATTTTTGTAAATGATAATTGAGGCATGGCTACTTGTTTTGACTACTTGACTTGGTTTGACCATTTGACTTGGTTTGACCACTGGACTTGGTTTGACTCTTTGACTATAGATTTCTTGTGAGATATTTTGTGGCACTAGATATTTTAGATGAGATATTTTTCCATGCCATTCTTGTAGTCAAGTCAAGGGAGCCATCTCATATTATCATTATCATTATCAAAAATTATTTCTCTTTCCTCAAGCTAGCTCTCTTCTTCTTCCTCTAAACTAAAACCCTAAAAGCTCTCATGTGTTGAGAATCCTAGGGTTCCAAGAGACAAAGCACTCCATCTTCTTACTCTACACCCTCTAGGACTTCTATTTTAGTGAATTAGAAGCCGTAGTTACCTTGGATTTGAGGTAGGAGCTCGGACTATAGACTCTCGGGTGGATCGTCTTTGACTCGAGGAAGCCGACGAAGAAGCTACGATCCGGATCGATCCTTGGAGCCTATGATGACGAGGTGGATAGCGGAGAAGTCCCGAAGGACATGTATCATGAAGTATAACATTCTTTCCGGGTTGTTAAATCTCAAGTTGTTTGCTAGTTAGGGTTTATGGACGATCCTTGGTTCTAATCAGTGTTGCAAAACCCGTAAAAATCATTTTTGCAAATTCTGCCTCCCCGTGAACATGTAGGGTGTGCGGCATCGACTTACAAGGTATTCAGTTAGGAATATCCCGCGCCTCATTCAATGAGGAAAGAGTATTGATCCCTTCACGGGGAGTTTGCTCTTAAGATAAAGTTTATGATACTATGACACTCGGTTTTCTTCAAAACCATTCGTTTTTAAATATGGAGCCTAATCCACTCCTTTCCAATGACACTCGAGTTCCTTCAATGATATCCAGTTCATTACTTTAAAGGTTTTTTTTCCAAAAACCAGCCGTAGCCCTCCGTCATTTCAGATTAGTATTACTTAGTATTCATGCTATGTTTGTTGACTAAGTTAAAGCATAGTGTGCGGTATTTAAGTGGTAATTTTCTGTGCATAGTGATGCGATTAACTAGGAAAATTGTACGTCCTTATTGACTAAGTTAAGGGTCATGAAGGTGGGTTTAGTGTAATCAAGATAATGACGGGTTGAACTTGACTTGCGATTTATGATTTGTTGACTCAGTTAAGGTCATAAGTCGCTTAGGGCAAAACCATATCGGGTGTTTCAAATATATGGGAAACTTGCTAAGTTTGCGCATAACTTCTGGAGTGTGCTAATTTTGGTCGGCTTTCGTCAAGATTATCACACAATGATAGTTGGGTTCCGATTCGTACTGATGAGTAGGTATTACTCTTTGGGAGATTTTCACTTCACAATTAGCTAACCTATTAGGTGTCTAGAAAGTGCTAATGAGATTACGCCTCTGTGGAAATGGAGTTATTAAATTGGGTCCCAGCGAAAGAACGGCGGACCTCCCTCGGAGTACCAGCACCAACCTGTCTGAACGGTTAGCGATCTTGTAAGGTGTTCATGATCCCGACTAGTTTGCTTTTGGGGTTTGAAGGAGAATTCGGAGATACAGTTGGAGCCATCCTGATTAGATAAAGAAATTAACCAATCTAATCTCGATAGAGTGCATGCAGAGTGTTTCTTCTCTCTCTGGTTTGTGACCCTTGACTTACCTTAAACTAAAACTCATTAACCAAGTTAACCACACTTTTCTTACCCGTTGGTTTTAGATTGTCATGATTCACGACAAAAGTTGCATATATTCCTGCTACTCCTACTTTCCCTTTGCTTTTCTCCAGAACACTCCGTATCACTACGTTGATCTATATTGTTTGGAAAGGCCATCGTATAGTTACATACTAATTTGAAGAAGTTACTTCAGTCGAAGATGGTCAGTGGTTCTGGAGAAATTGAATTGTATTATTTGGTTGTCTCTTCTCTTTACCTTCTCTCAGGTTACGAGAGCTCCTTATATTAGAAGATTACACCTATTATGCTTATTGGATAGTCTTCTTCTAAAACTTAAGTTGGTGATGAAAGGTAGGGAAGAAAGAAAACCAATTAACCTAAATATGGTGTATAGATGGTAAGATGTAGAAACATATAAAAGGGCTAAAGTGAGGGCAAAAGAAATTGCAACTATTGTCATGAATCTGGATAGTGGAAGTGGCATTACTAGAAATACCCGAAAACCCCTAGAAACATTTTCATGTTTCGGTTTTTCTGTGTACTTATAATTGAAAACCGATTTCCCAATTAATTCTGATTCCAGGGTATGTATATATCTTATTAGAATCTCACATTTGCATGACGTTACAGATACTGAGTAGGAGTAGAATATTGAGAAATAAGTGATTTGATTCTCAATATCAGAATTCATAGTAATTGGTGATATTGGATTAAATCACCTGGTTTTGCCTTACGGTAAATATTTGGTTTTGAATAACCGTTGATATACAACAATATTTAAAATGGTATATCTGTATCTTTATTTTATAAAGTGAGATATACATTTTGAAAATTGTATTCTAAACATTTATCTTTTTCAGTTGAAGATAAGGTAAGGTGTATTGAATAACAGAATAGATGTTCTTAGCCAAAATACAAAATTTCAATTTAAGACACACGGAGTTTGAGTTAGTATACTCTTGGGACATATACATGGTAATGTATATTGTCGAGTGTCCTTTAGGACAAGGGGTTGGTAATCTTATTTCATTTTGTTTACCTATGAGTTCTCTAGTTTTAGACACGCATTCGTTGAAATACAAGGTCCAAAGATTTTGAGAAGTTTATAGGTATAAGAATAAACTAGAGAACCATATGTTCGAAGTATAAGAATTCTTCGAAGTGATCAAGATGTAGATACATATGCTAGGTATTCCGTCGTAGTAATATTAAGAACTTGATTCTCTCACATGTTACTTATCCGTGGGTGCGCTCCTTGGTGAGTAATTGTCACGTCCCGCTTCCCAGAAGATGGAAACGGTGACGTGGCAGGCCGCAGCGTATGTACTAAGAAATAAATACGTTAAGCGTAATTAAGCAATATATAAACATGTACAAGAATTACAAGAGTAATAAAATAAACAACAATTTTATTCACACTCAGCTTTACATACAGCTGTTTGAAATGAAAAGATACAATGATAAAACAAATGCCTAAACAATGCCATACAGAAAATAAGTGTAAGAAGAACTAGTAGTCCGGCTGAGATGAAATCTGGTCCAAGTCCTCCTGGCTCGGCTCTGTCTCCTCCGAGTCCGGTCCTCATGGCGAACATTCCAAAGAAAGAAACAGAAAGGAATGTCATCAGGGAACTAACGCGCCGTAAGTCCCAAAAGAAGAAAGAGAAGATAGTATAGAAAATGAATTGAACAGGTGAAGTTGTATATGACTGATTACTGGTATAGGATAGTTATTCTAACGTGGTTGTTTGTAGTTTGGTAAAGAATGTATTCATGTATACGATAGGAGTCCATTTTACCCCGTATACTATGGTAACATATAGTACAAGGCGCCGTCATAACTCACGAGACAACGGCACGAGAATTCATGTAGGTGTCTTTTAAGTGACCTCTCGTGCCATGATATACGTTCTGTACCAATCTACCCCTTTATCCCCGCAAATTGTATTGTATAGATTATATTTCCAAGTATAGCCGAAACCATGGATATAAAATGTCCAGGTATTCATGTTCAGGATGTAATCGTGTATTCAAGTAGTCATGTCATGTTATAACCAAGGTTCGGTAAAGTCAAGTGAAGTACACATATTAGATATTGATGTTTGAATTTGAGTATTCATGTTCATGATCAAGTAGTCGTGTTTGGTTTTGGATTCAGGTTTGAGGTTAGACTCAGAATGAGTCAGACACTTGAACTGATTTAAACTCTTGAATTCTTACTTTCGAGAATTATCAGCACCTGCTGCACATGGACGGCAGGATTTGTCTCTTTTCCAAGACAATTGCCATTGCTAACTCATGTTAAGTTTTCTAACCTGAATAGGCAAGCATTCACTTTCTCCATCTCCCTAAGGCTCAAGAGAATTGATCCCGCTTAAACCTATATTTACTAAAGACCTTAGAATAGTGTTTAATATATCTCGAAGGGGTTTTATGAAAAAATATATTAATATAGATTAAAAATAAAACCTCAAGGGGTTTTTATATTACTTAGGGTTTTCACGAGCATGTGTTTTAATTATTTAGGTATTTTAATGATGAATACCTAGATTTTGAAATTTTATGGTATTTTCTTGAAAACTAGTTATTTTTGTTAACTTGATTGTATTTTATTGACATTTTTTATTCGTTCATTTTTATAAAAATATAGTTTCACAATGTAATGAAAATGTGGATTTTTAATTTTATATAATTTTAAATTTTTAGAAAAATCGTTTTTCTTAAAAACCGTATTTATATCCTTTCGAGATCGAATACAACATGAGGAGTGTTGCATCTCGTTCTACTATCCTCAGGATGTGCGATAATCCGCACCATCCATTAGCGGGTCTCCTAACAAGAGTTGTAGATGTATAATTGCAAAGGAATATGGAACACCGTTTAAAAGAAACATGGTTTTAAAGTAGGTGGTATTTTATTGTAAAGTTAATACTTCGAAACAAATATTCATACAAATTAGCATCATTCTATGAAACCAAAATATACCTGAGGGATAGGTCGTTACCCCGTGAAGTTTTTCCTAAAGGTATAGATTTAACAAAACTAAAAGAAGTGATATCAAAGTTCATGGTATTTTAATGAAAAAGTTCAATTATGGATGTTTCACAGGAGATTCTTGGTTAAAATTTGATTATAAACAATGGTATTTAGAGTTACAATTATTGTGTAAAAATTAGGTTGATCATAGTATACAAGATAAGGAGTTTCTAGGGTTTAGAAAAAGAATATCGGTAATAACTCCACTTACCGATATAAGTTTTAAAGTTGAATTTCAATGAAGAGAAAAAGAGTTAGGGAAGGACTTACGGTTTGAAAAACATAGGAAGAGGGTGTGGAAGGGAAGAGTGTTGTCGTGGCGTCGTGAGAGCTCCGGAATCGGCTTCGATCTTCGTCGGAAGAAGCTTGCTCGCTAACTCCACTTTACTCCACTTGCACTTAGAAACTCTTAGAGAGTTTTCGCTAGAATTTTCAGAATGGTGCTGTCACGACCCGTAATTTAGCACGTGACCGGCACTTAAATTACGCAACGTCTAAAGGCGTGACGTAAATCAAGTAAGCCGAAGCCCAGAAAATCTAAACCTTTTTGCGGAAATAGTGGGGGTGCAGTTTTGAAATAAAAGAATAATGAATCATGTTTCGTCTTTAAAAATTTAGGCAGCACCTCCCTTGTATATTTTGATCCAAAAATATATACACAACAATATATAGACATCCCCAAGCAGGAGCTAGCTCTTCGCCAACTGGCGGAATCACAACCACACAATAACATATATACGACGCCCAACGGCGGAGATCAACACAAAAAGAACAAACCAAGATGCAAGACATTAAAACTCAAGAAAAGCGATCATAAGACCATCGTTTTAAGTCTCGCACAAAACCCAAGTCTGACTAGGTTTACCAATAATACAATCTCTAGTTTCTGATCTGATGTGATGGAGTTTATATAGATACAATAGAATATAAGTACGAGAATGGGCACGATCCAACATGTGTCCCACCTACCAAAGAAAAACACCCTGGATGAATCTGTGTGCCAGCGATACTAATCGCATGGCTTCGGCGTGTCGCGTATTCAAAATTCTAAAGTTAACCGCGATCAAGGACGGTGTCATTTTGCAGCTAGCCGGTTAAGCACGGGTCGATCCGTAGGGAGATGGTTGTATGTCCGTTCGTGTTTTAGACGATTCAATGAAGAATGTATATGTGTATGTTCAATTCTATGCTAAGTGTTCGTATTTTATGTTCAAATAAGCTTATTAAGGTTAAGGTTGGTTAGTAGTGTTAGGATTGGTCTTGTGCTTATCTTTTACCATTCTTAAAACGATGTTGGGATAATCGAAAGTAACGGGGATTAGGAGGACAAAAGAATAGGATTTGCGAGTTTAAGCAAGCTTTCCAACGCTAAATCCATTCCTAGTGCCCCTTGTATGTCCGCTAAATACGCTTATTTCCAACCCTCGGCCAAACACCCGCAACCATGTTTCCAATTAAGTCACAACTACATGTCACGTTGTAGTGCGCTTATAGGACTTCTCGACTTAGGTCGCGGCTATATGTCACGTATAGCGTGCCTATGTGAGGGGGTTGCGTTTGTTTGGTCGAGGTTCATTCAAGATGTTTGGCGAAGAGAAGAACAATGGATTTTTCCGTCGCTCATACCACCTTCCTAGCCTTAACAAGTGTGGAATTATTCACACATTATAAAAGGAAACAAAACAAAACAAGAAGGAAGAAAAGAAGGAAAAGTAGAAAATACAGTTTTACAAGCTAACTACTTGGGTCCTCACCTAAGCAAGGAACTCAGTCAAGTATCATGGCTTGAAAAATACGGATAAGAGAAGAAAAGAAAAGCGAACAAGCAAAGAAATAACAACCACTAATTAATAACAAGAATAAAATTACACTAGAAATTAAAAGACAATGCAAGAATTAAAAGTTACAAGGTAAAAAATAACAAACCCACATCTTCATTCATCATCCACTCAATGCTCTCACTACATTTTAATGAAGGAATACATGAAGAAGAAGAAGTAGCAAAACTAACACTATACTAAATCCTAACAAAAAGAAGCATGAAAAGAAGACCCTTGGCTTGGCACAAAACTGGGCTATTTATAGGCTGCGTGCTGAAACCCTAGGGCAATATTCTGAGCCCAAATGAAATGTCCAAACTAACCCCAAAATCCGAATTGACACTAAGTCAACTCGGCCGCGGATCCGCCGCGTAAGTGGCTGATCGCACGCCGAGAGCATGTCGGATGTTCAAAATTCTAAAGTTATAACCGCGATCAAGACGGTGTCACTTTGCAGCTAGCCGGTTGAGCACGGGTCGATCCACAGGGAGATGGTTGTATGTCCGTTCTTGTTTTAGACGAGTCAATAAAGAATTTGTATGTGTTTGTTCAGGCTAACCTATGTGTTATATGCAAGTATTAAGTTGTTAAGAAAAGATACGAAAGTGTAAACTAAAGAAATCCGTACTCAAAACCTTTGAGCCGAGTCTTGACCAATTGAAGCTAGAGCAATCGACAACAACGTGGATTAGGGGATTTAGGCGTGGTATTCATGGAATCCGGCTTATTTACCCTTGTCCTTTCGTTCTTATCTCTTGCTTTCGCCTCCGGCCAAACCGAACGCAACCGGTCGCGGTTAGGAATCACCTTTACCTTGTTAGGGTAGGGTGCCTAACGGAGCGCCTGTGTAACGTTTGGGCGGAGTTCAATGGAAAATAATGGGAAAAGGAAATGAGCAAGGAAATATTAACTTACAATACCGTATTGATTCTTAACAACGATAATTACAACCATTCACAAAAATAACCAAAAAGAGCAAAAGAAAAGAACAAAGAAAAGAAAAGATTACAAGTAAGTAAGTGCATGAATTTAAATTGCAAGTAAGTAAAGCAAGGTAATAAAAAGCAAGTAATAAAAATCAATAAAGAAAACTAGAAACTAGAACTCAAGACAAGCATGGGATCAATAGCCAACCCTTAAACTTGCAAGCTCAATCAAGAGGTTGCAAGATCAAGAGAAGGGTAAAGAACTCATGTGAAATGAAGCACTAATTCCATAAGAAGATACAACCCTTGAGATCAATAACCAACTCTTAAACTTTCAAGCTCAATGAAGAGGTTGAAAGATCAAGAGAAAGCAAGAATCTCAAGGGGAAGCTAAAATAACAAGAAAGATACAAAAACCCTCATCTTCATTGATCATCCACTCAATGCTCTCACTACATTTTCATGGAGGAAAGATGAAGAAGAAGAAGACGAAAACTAAAACTAGCAAAAAGAGGCTTAAGAAATGGCTAAGAAAAGTGCTCCTTGGTTTGGCTCAGATCCGGGGTATTTATAGGCTGTGTGCTGAAACCCTAGGGCCAAATTCTGACCCCATATGAAATGCCAAAACTGCCCCTAAAGATTGACAGAGAGAGGAGCCTAAAGGGCCGCGGTTCCGCGGCCTAGACCCCCTATTGGCCGCGGAACCGCGGCCATCTTGATGATTTGGGTCGTCGTCTTTTGGGTGCTTCCCTGGTTTCAAGTTTCCTCGTGTTTGCCAACTTTAAACTGCACAAAATCTTCCAGAATATCTTCAGATTTCTTAGTCCAAGATAGCATTATCTTCTTTACTTTTGACTTCTATCTCCCTCGAGCTCCGCGCACCCATTGATTCTTGTGCAGCCCCCCTCGTGCTCTGTGTCTGTCACAGACACGAATGACCACTGTCATATGTCTTGTCTCTGGAACTGGTGCTAGGCACTGGATGGATATGGATGACCGGAACCCGGCTTTTATCTGCTGTGACAGATGTTCTGTATTTTGGCGTAACTGTGGAGATTTTGTCTTGATTTGCAATATTTGGACTGGAAACCTGTAATCTGTTGGATATATGTATGCCCTAAAGGCCATTATGTGATAGTGGATGTATCTATACATGTATATATATATATATATATATATATATATATTCAGTATGCATTCTTGCTCGACATGATAGTATGCTATCTGGTTCTTCTTTATCTGACATGTTGATTTGATCATGCTTTTATTCATTCATACATGCTGATAAAGCCCTGAGGATATTGGCTTGACTGCTCTGATTATGATGGAGATCATACTAGTGGGACATCTGTAGTCTATAAGCATATCCTGGAAAGTCCCTAGTCGTAGGTATATCGAGACGGGGCATTGATATACCAGAGTAGACTAGCGTATATGATACTAGACCCATACGATGGGCGATGGATGTTCCCACATTCATCGATGTTTGACATCAAGATCATATACGGGTGCTCAGTGCTGACTGGGTACACTGGACGGACTCACCGAGAACTCCTATATGGAATTATATCTATCGTCGGATAGCAGTTCTCAGGTGACACTGGTACAGGTTAGTCTGTAGACCCGAGATCGTCATAGAGTCTTGTGTGTTCTCCCACTGTACTTTGATTGCCACCCTACCACGGCTCTACCGAGTCGTGCAAACAGGTGGCCGTTGGGTACAGTCCCGAGACACACGAAGACGATGAGCGATAGGAGGGGTTTCGTCTCTCCCGATATTGGGAGTTGATGCTTTGCTGTGCCCGACTGGTTATAACAGCAAGTCCCTGGCCAGGGCTGCTGAGATTTGCTGATAAGTGTTATCAGTAGTTTCTCGATCTGTTATAGACCATTCACCGGCACGACTTATTGAGTTATTAGGGTCGACGTGACCATCCCTAGGCACGATATGCAGCATATCTGACGAAGAGACCGGACTGTACGGTAGTGTTGCCGGATGGCTTGACGGGAGTTGTAGCATGTTCGCTTGTTTTCTTCTGATCGCTCAATACCCGGGTGGCTGTTACGTTTAGCTGACCGCTTGCGGCTTGGGGGTACCTGATATGATCATCACCCTCTGCCGGCGTATTGACGAGTCTTAGAGTCCCACATAGGAGTTACCCAGTCCAGGCGAAACGTTGTGGTGCGCGTATGCGATATGCGCAAACACCCGATTAAAATGTACGTATATGATACCGAACATTGATCGGGTGAACTGCTTTTGGTGGGGTCATATGAGATATGACCGGATAGATAAATCAAGTGTTGATTTATCATTTAACCATTAGTTTTCTCACTTAAAACCTTTTCTTGGATGATGGATGTGTGCATGCATGTGTGCTTTTCTTTCTTTCTTTCATGCTAGTTTCATGCACATATGGATGTGCATACATACACACATACATACACCCATCTATCATGGTTGTTAACATATGAAAATGGTGGCAATATAAGACTCACACCATGGATTAAATAATGGATTATCATTTGATTTTGGATTTAAAAGAAAATGAAAAGGAAAGGATAATCATTCTAGCTTCTACATTCTTCCTTTGACCTAACCATGCTCAACTACGACTAACCTAGGGTTATCCTTCTCTTTATCATTTAAAACCCAAGTTAAATTAACTATCCATCATTTAATTATGGTTTAAAGTGAGAAGGAATAAAATATAAAAGGTTATATTTCATTTCTTTTCACTTAAGGGTTATTTTTTTCACCTCTAATTAAAAAAAATAGCCACCATCTTCATCCTCCTTCATCTTTTCCTCTCTAGTTTTTTCTAGTGAGTTAAACACAATTAAAGAAAGGTTTTTAAAGTGAGATCCATAGACACAACATCATTCTACTCAAGTCTACCCAACTTGATTAGAGTGTTCTCTTTGCTTTTCCAAAGTTTGAAGCTTGGACGGGAAACTTCGGGTGGATCGTCGTGGACGAAAGAGGACTACAAGTGGACCTTCTTCCAACACCCTAGAGATCAAGGAGTCAAGCAAAAGGGGAGCTACAAAGGTTGTAGCCTTTAAACCCTAATCTTTATTAGCTTAAATGTTTCGAAACCCTAATTTTCTAGGATCGATTCCTTTGCATGTTCGTTTAGCACCATAAAAATTTAAACTTTTCGACATGTGATGCTTCAAAACTCTTCATAGGGTGCTAAACAAACCTTTCATTGGTATCAGTGCCGACCTAGAACATTAGGCGACGTTTTTACGAAGTAAAAATCCCGATCGGACAAAAAATACGATTTTTTGGACCCTCTCTGGACAATTTTTAAAATCTGACATTTTTCAGAATTAAAAATACATAAAAAATATAGCAGGGAAAACTAAGAATAATGGTGAAATACGATCAGGTGAACTGTTCATGTGGCCGCGGAACCGCGGCAATTCCATGCTTAGGCCGCTGATCCGCGGCCGTACATTGGCATCATGCTATGAAAATTACACCATAATTCCTAGGTTTGCTAGTATACTGTTTTAGGTATGTTTAATCTGAATATAGTACTGTTTGTTTCTGGAGATGGTTTTGGACGCGTAGATTCGATCGGTATTTTCATTTCGTTGTTTTTCCGGGTAAATTAGAAAGTATTGAAGTGTTTGAACGAATATCATTTGCTCACTATTCACGAGGTTTAAATACTTTGGAGATACGTGCAAGTCTTTTTGCGGTGGTCCCTCTAGAAGACAACAAACCTTAACTCGATTATGTGACCGTCTCGAACTGCCCTTTGAACCTTAGGGTTTGGGGCAGTACGGCGTGCCACATGTGAGGCGTTGGCTTGACCCTTCTACGGCTGGACCGCTACTACTGTGTCACACTCCGGATTTTTTGAACCCTGCTCAAGTGTTGAGCTTTAGTGAATCTTGGGTACTTGATCGTTCGTTCGAAAACTTTAATACTGTCTGTTTATCTGGAATGTGATACAATATGTGGAATTCATATAGTTTAGGCATGAAATACGAAATATGTGATATTTCGCATTTATGATGTCTAAAGAGAATGCGGATTCCAAATATTGTAGTTTTATACTTTCTTTTCTGTGACCGTAAGTGTAGTATGTTCGACATCGCCGGTTTTGTTGCTATACGTCAACGACAATTGGGGTATGCATACTTACTTACGTTGATGATATGAGATATTATGTGTTGCTGAGATATGATATGCAGGATTGTCGCGATTGAATAGCCGGGGGGTTTTATGTGAGATGAGAGTTTTATATTTTCATTCATGTAAATTCAAATGTAATGTAATATTCTTTTATTTGGGGCACTTCCAGGTTGAGGTTGTGTCACCAGTGTTGTATATTATTTACTTTTCCGCATTAGGTTGGACCCAAGGAGGGGAGCACAGGTGACCGGGTTCTGGGGTTCAGTGGGAGGCCATCTCGAGGAGTCGAGACCGGGTCTCCTAAACTCCAGAATTGGTAGGGTCACTTGCCGCTCTCGTAAGGGTCCAGGGTGTGGGCTTGGCTATTCATCGCGACTGTGGAATCCGTATTTTCTATTCTGGCTAAATACTAAATACGGACGTCCTAGTATATCCCACGTTATATCTATATTTCTGCTGCCTGTGTTCTGTGATATCTGAGACGAATGACATATTATATATATGATATATAGTAGACGTTGCTTATGTTTTACACCCGCGCTAGTCCCGTCCCGGTATGCCGTTAGTTAAGTAACCTAACGGTGCATAACGGAACATTGCAGCGAATGCGGATGGCATAAGCGTACGTGTTATTTTCGTTTCTTTTCTGTGATTGGCTTAAGGACTTAAATGATGGGATTACATTAATATGATTAATGTAAAGAAAATAAACCTAAAAAGATGTTGTAGAATCGGATTTGAAAACCACTCGGCTATTTATGAAAAAGCTATATTTCAAAACTGCGGAGCTTAAGCCACTCCTTTTGAAAACCATTTGATTCTACAACGATATCAAGTTCAAAGCGTTGAAGATTTTCTTAAAAACCATTCGCAACCCTCCGTCATTTTAGGAAGTAGAGTACTTAGTATTCGTGCTACGTTTGTTGACTTTAGTTAAGGCGTAGTGTACGGTAGCTAAGTGATGTCTTCCTACACTGCATATGATGCAGATTAATTAGGACATTCATGCGACTTTGTTGACCATAGTTAAGAGTCATATGGGTGGGTCTAATTGATCAAGAAATGAAGGGTGGAACTTGACTGGTACTTATGATTTGTTGACCATAGTTAAGGTCATAAGTACTAGGGGTAAAAATTACATCGGGAATTTCAAGTGTTGAAATTTGCAATGAGATTGCATACCTTCCATGTGATGGTTGGATCCCAATCCCACTGTGGGCAATTGTTACTCCTAGGAGAGTTTACAGTTTACAATTAGCTAACTCATTAGGTGTCTAGAAAGGTGTTAACGGGGCTCCGCCTCTGGGAAAACGAGGTTTACCCTAATTAGGTCCGTGCGAAAGCACGGGGAACCTCCCTCAAAGTACCGACACTGGCCTGGCTGAACGGTTAGCGAAGTTGTAGACTGTAATTAATCCTGGCTGGTTTTTCTTTTTAAGGTTTGAAAGAAAAACTCGATAAAAGCAGTAGGAAACATCGATTAGACAAGATAATAAAACCAATCTAATCTATGCAAGAGCTTTCGCTGAGTGTATTCTTTTCTCTCTCTTAATGGCAGATACCAATGACTGGACTTAAGCTTCTACTAGATAAAAACAAACTGAATGGGACCAACTATAAAGACTGGCTGAGGAATCTGAAAATCGCCTTGACTTATGATAAAGTATCATATGTCCTCACGGCTTCAGCCCCGCCCATCCCAGGTCCAAAATCCTCAGTTGCGGACATTGAAGTCTGCAAGACATGGGACGCTGACTGTGCCACGGCAAAATGCCTCGCGCTTGCATCGATGGACAACACACATCAAAAGCAGCACGAGGACATGGACATTCACGGTATATTGCTCCATACAAAGGAGTTGTATGGAGAACAATCCCGCGTATTACGATACGAAGCATCAAAGAAACTGTTTCAGATGCGACTGGCCCCTGGCACACCAGTAGGAGACCATGTTTTGAAGATGAAAGCTCTTATAGAAGAGCTTGAGGATATTGGATGGACAATGGACAATGAACAATATATAGATATTATTCTGCAGTCCCTCCCCTCCACCTTTGCTCAGTTCATAGTGAACTTTAACATGCATGGCATGGAAAAGGAACTCCCTGAACTCCTTAATATGTTAAGGAGTGCAGAGAGCACTGTGAAGTCAGCAAAAACTCCCGTTATGACTATTGGACAGTCTTCTTCTTCTCGCCCGAAAGCTAAGGCCAAGGGAAAGAAAAAGAAGAAACCAACTAATCCTAAGGGTGGAGTTAAAAAGGTAAAGGGAAAGGGAAAGTCCAAAGCTGGAGACCCAGGGAAAGGAGAATGTTTTCATTGCCACAAGACAGGACATTGGAAGCGCAATTGCACGGAGTACCTAAGTCTCAAGAAGAAGCATGGTGATGCTTCTGCTTCAGGTGCATTTGTGACTGAAAACTGTTTTTCTATAAACTCTGCTTCCTGGGTATTGGATACCGGTTCAGGTTCTCACATTTGCAATTCTATGCAGGGGCTGAGAAATAGCAAGGTTTTGAGGACAGGTGACCATACTCTCCGCGTTGGAAATGGTTCCAATGTACATACAGTCGCAGTGGGAGAGTATCACTTGGGGTTGCCATCTGGATGTATTTTGATTTTGAATCCATGTTATTTTGTACCAAGTATGCTATGTAATATAATATCCGTCTCTTTGTTGGACAATGAAGGATATAATTTTGTGTTGCAGAACAATGTTATGAACATTCACCTAAATCAAATGTTGGTTGGGTATGGTACGCTTAATAACGGAATATATGTCCTAAATCAACACACAGTTTTCAGTATACAACACACTAATAAAAGAAAACTTTCAGAATTAAATGAAGCTTTTCTTTGGCATTGTAGACTTGGTCATATTAACGAAACAAGACTAAACAAGTTACATAAAGATGGATATTTAAACTCTTTTGAATATAAATCTTATGCGACTTGCCAGTCTTGTATCAAGGGTAAAATGACCAAAACTCCGTTTACTGGACACGGAGAAAGAGCTACTCAGCTCCTGAGCCTCATACATAGTGATGTATGTGGGCCAATGTCTACACAGGCTAGAGGCGGTTTTTCTTACTTTATTACATTCACTGACGATTTCTCAAGATTCAGTCATGTATTTTTATTAAAGCACAAGTCCGACGCTTTTGAGAAATTCATTGAATATAAACAAGAAGTAGAAAAACAAACCGGCTTGAGTATTAAGATGCTTCGATCAGATCGAGGTGGAGAGTATCTCAGTACAGAATTTGCAAACTTCCTAAAAGAGAATGGGATTCTCTCTTAGCTCACTCCTCCTTACACACCACAGCACAACGGTGTGTCAGAACGACGGAATAGGACCCTATTAGATATGGTCCGGTCCATGATGAGTGACGCTGAGTTACCAGTCTCATTTTGGGGGCATGCATTGGAGACTGCAGCGTTTCTGCTAAACAGGGTTCCAACCAAAGCCGTGTCTACCACACCATATGAGATATGGAATGGGAAGAGACCATCTCTTAAGAGAATTAAGATTTGGGGTTGCCCGGCCTATGTTAAAAAGCAGAATCCGGACAAACTCGAGACACGGTCAGTCATGTGTAACTTTGTGGGATATCCAAAGAATTCTTATGGATATCTGTTCTACCACAAAGAGGAACAAAAAGTGTTTGTTTCTCAGTATGCCACATTCTTGGAAAAAGAGTTTTTCACAGATAAAGATGATGGCAAGGTGGTAGATCTAGAAGAGGTTCTGGAGACACAAACTACAAATAACGATTTGGTTGAACCGGCTGTTGCAACAGAAACTGAAGAACCTCGGCCACTCCGTAGGTCTGGTAGGACTTCTCGCCCACCGGAGAGGTACTACGGTTTCTTCATTGATGGTGACGGAGAAGATTGCATCATGGATGATGATGATCCTACCAGTTTTCAGCAAGCTATCACGAGTGGTGACTCTGTGAGGTGGCTGGATGCCATGAGATCCGAAATGGAGTCTATGTACACCAACAAAGTATGGACTTTGGACGTTGTACACCCTGGGGTAAAACCTGTAGGGTGCAAATGGATCTTTAAAAGAAAGATTGGTGTGGATGGGCAGGTAGAGACCTATAAGGCAATACTTGTGGCGAAACGCTTTCGTCAAAGACCAGGTTTGGACTATGACGAAACTTTTTCGCCCGTAGCCATGCTTAAATCCATTCGGATCCTACTTGCTATTGCTGCTCACTACGACTATGAAATCTGGCAGATGGACGTTAAAACCGCGTTTCTAAATGGAAATTTAGAAGAATGCGTTTATATGGATCAGCCAGAGGGCTTCATTGACAGTGGGAGCAACGGGAAAGCATGTAAACTGCTTAAATCCATATATGGGTTAAAGCAGGCATCTCGGAGTTAGAACATCTGTTTCGATGATGTTATCAAAGAGTTTGATTTCATCAAAAATCCAGATGAACCTTGTGTTTATAGGAAGGCTGTAGGAAGAGCTGTCACATTCCTCGTATTGTACGTGGATGACATTCTTCTAATAGGAAATGATATTCCTATGCTACAGTCGGTCAAATCATTCTTATCACTGAGGTTCTCCATGAAGGACCTGGGTGATGCCACATACATCCTGGGCATAAGGATCTATAGGGATAGATCCAAAAAGTTATTGGGATTGTCCCAAACCAGGTACATCAACACCATCCTAAAAAGGTTTAGTATGGAAGACTCCAAGCGGGGTGCCTTACCCGCTTGCCATGGAGTCACTCTCTCCAAGGATTCTTGTCCAAAGACCGATGAAGAGAGAGCTCACATGACCATTATACCCTATGCTTCGGCAGTAGGATCTATAATGTTTGCGATGTTATGTACACGCCCAGATGTAGCTTATGCACTTAGTGTTGTAAGCAGGTATCAATCCAACCCAGGGGAGAACCACTGGACAGCTGTGAAGAACATTCTTAAGTACATACGAAGGACTGAAGAATTGTTCTTGGTGTATGGTAATACAGATCTCCAAATGGAGGCCTTTACCGATTCGAGCTTCCAGAGCGAAAAGGATGACAGCAAACCTATCCCAGGGTTTGTATTTACCCTCAATGGAGGGGCGGTAAGTTGGAAGAGTTCCAAACAGGATACCGTTGCAGACTCTACGATGGAGGCTGAGTACATTGCTGCAAATGATGCCGCCAAGGAAGCCGTCTGGATGAAGAAGTTCGTCTCGGAGCTAGGAGTAGTTCCAACCATTATTGATCCAATACCTTTGTATTGTGACAATAATGGGGCTATGGCGTTGGCCAAGGAGCCTAGATCCCATCAGCGGTCCAGACACATCCTGAGGCATTTTCATTTGATCCGGGAGATTGTAGATCGCCGCTAGATCGAGATTAAGAGAGTAGACACAAAGAATAACGCCGCGGATCCATTCACAAAGGCTCTCCCTCAGCCGCAGCATGAGCGACTTTTTGAGATGTTGGGTATGAGATACGCCAATAACTGGCCTTAGTGCAAGTGGGAGATTGTTGGATATATGTATGCCCTAGAGGCCATTATGTGATAGTGGATGTATCTATACATGTATATATATATATATATATATATATATATATATATTCAGTATGCATTCTTGCTCGACATGATAGTATGCTATCTGGTTCTTCTTTATCTGACATGTTGATTTGATCATGCTTTTATTCATTCATACATGCTGATAAAGCCTTGAGGATATTGGCTTGACTGCTCTGATTATGATGGAGATCATACTAGTGGGACATCTATAGTCTATAAGCATATCCTGGAAAGTCCCTAGTCGTAGGTATATCGAGACGGGGCATTGATATACCAGAGTAGACTAGCGTATATGATACTAGACCCATACGATGGGCGATGAATGTTCCCACATTCATCGATGTTTGACATCAAGATCATATACGGGTGCTCAGTGCTGACTGGGTACACTGGACGGACTCACCGAGAACTCCTATATGGAATTATATCTATCGTCGGATAGCAGTTCTCAGGTGACACTGGTACAGGTTAGTCTGTAGACCCGAGATCGTCATAGAGTCTTGTGTGTTCTCCCACTGTACTTTGATTGCCACCCTACCACGGCTCTACCGAGTCATGCAAACAGGTGGCCGTTGGGTACAGTCCCGAGACACACGAAGACGATGAGCGATAGGAGGGGTTTCGTCTCTCCCGATATTGGGAGTTGATGCTGTGCTGTGCCCGACTGGTTATAACAGCAAGTCCCTGGCCAGGGCTGCTGAGATTTGCTGATAAGTGTTATCAGTAGTTTCTCGATCTGTTATAGACCATTCACCGGCACGACTTATTGAGTTATTAGGGTCGACGTGACCATCCCTAGGCACGATATGCAGCATATCTGACGAAGAGACCGGACTGTACGGTAGTGTTGCCGGATGGCTTGACGGGAGTTGTAGCATGTTCGCTTGTTTTCTTCTGATCGCTCAATACCCGGGTGGCCGTTACGTTTAGCTGACCGCTTGCGGCTTGGGGGTACCTGATATGATCATCACCCTCTGCCGGCGTATTGACGAGTCTTAGAGTCCCACAAAGGAGTTACCCAGTCCAGGAGAAACGTTGTGGTGCGCGTATGCGATATGCGCAAACACCCGATTAAAATGTGCGTATATGATACCGAACATTGATCGGGTGAACTGCTTTTGGTGGGGTCATATGAGATATGACCGGATAGATAAATCAAGTGTTGATTTATCATTTAACCATTAGTTTTCTCACTTAAAACCTTTTCTTGGATGATGGATGTGTGCATGCATGTGTGCTTTTCTTTCTTTCTTTCATGCTAGTTTCATGCACATATGGATGTGCATACACACACACATACATACACCCATCTATCATGGTTGTTAACATATGGAAATGGTGGCAATATAAGACTCACACCATGGATTAAATAATGGATTATCATTTGATTTTGGATTTAAAAGAAAATGAAAAGGAAAGGATAATCATTCTAGCTTCTACATTCTTCCTTTGACCTAACCATGCTCAATTACCACTAACCTAGGGTTATCCTTCTCTTTATCATTTAAAACCCAAGTTAAATTAACTATCCATCATTTAATCATGGTTGAAAGTGAGAAGGAATAAAATATAAAAGGTTATATTTCATTTCTTTTCACTTAAGGGTTATTTTTTTCACCTCTAGTTAAAAAAAATAGCCACCATCTTCATCCTCCTTCATCTTTTCCTCTCTAGTTTTTTCTAGTGAGTTAAACACGATTAAAGAAAGGTTTTTGAAGTGAGATCCATAGCCACAACATCATTCTACTCAAGTCTACCCAACTTGATTAGAGTGTTCTCTTTGCTTTTCCAAAGTTAGAAGCTTGGACGGGAAACTTCGGGTGGATCGTCGTGGACGAAAGAGGACTACAAGTGGACCTTCTTCCAACACCCTAGAGATCAAGGAGTCAAGCAAAAGGGGAGCTACAAAGGTTGTAGCCTTCAAACCCTAATCTTTATTAGCTTAAATGTTTCGAAACCCTAATTTTCTAGGATCGATTCCTTTGCATGTTCGTTTAGCACTATAAAAATTTAAACTTTTCGACATGTGATGCTTCAAAACTCTTCATAGGGTGATAAACAAACCTTTCATAATCTGTAAATATGTAACAAATACGGATTAAAAGCACCTACCTATAAACACTCGAGCATAAGAATGGGCGGTATAAAATGCACTATTCTGGTATGAACAGTGGCCAATTGGCTGCGGTTCCGTGGCCATGTGGGGGAATTGGGATGTCGTTTTCCTCATGGTTTCTTGTGTTGCTCTCTTCTGTTGTTCTACATGCTCCAAATTGCAAATTGGATCAACAATTTCTTCAGATCTGCAACAGTCCAAAGTGGCATCAAAAATAATACTTTTGACCTCATCTCCCTCAAGCTCCGTGCACCCATTGATTCTTGTGTTGCCCTCCTCGTGCTCTGTACTTGTCCGAGACATGAATGACCACTGTCATATGTCTTGTCTCTGGAACCGGTACTTGGCACTAGATGGATACGGATGAGTGGAACCCGGCTTTTATCTATTGTCAACAAATATTCTGGATTTTGGCGTAACATTGGAGATTTTGTATGATTTGCATTATTTTGGACTAGGAACCTGTAGCCTGTAAATATGTAGTAAACACGGATTAAAAGCACCTAACTATAAACAAACGAACGTAAGAATGGGCGGTATTAAATGCAATATTATGGTGTGAACAAATACCCCCAAACTTAACTTTTGATCATCCCGAGCAAAACCAATTATTCACAAAAAGTCCTAACCTCACTTTAGCAGGGAACACGATTGCACTGAGCTTGTGCAACAAGCCGTTAAAACTCTAGGTGTCCCTAGTAGGAGGAGTGTTGTCTCCTGAGGGTTTTCAGCGATTACTACCCACAAAATCCCGTCAAGCTAGTTTCATAAGTTAACGTCGATCCTACTCCTACAGTTTAGTATCTAGATTAGAAACTCTATCATCCTAAATTAGAAATATCCAACCCTAATGTTTCACACCTCCTATTTATTTAACCTTAGATCCTATATGTTCCAAAAATTTTTAGAAAGATGTTAGTATCTCCTGAGTTTTCCTTCTAAAGTGCAGTCTCCAATCAGGGATTTTTATCAGTTTTACGGAAAATATAAGTCTTATTCTTTATTTCTATCTTTCCTCCAAACATCGATTGTATACCCCTATGTGTGTGTATTATTTCACCCCTACACTTGAGAATTCAATTCAAGCTATAATACGCTTGCCCTAATACCTAATACTACTTCTTTTCATTAACGATGGACGGTATTGCTTACACAACTTTCATGCGACTATTAATGCTTCTTGAGGCACTAACGGCCGATTACTGAATGTGTGAGCTTAAAGCATAAATAGCAGTTTTCAGGTCTTCACTTTATTTCTTTTTTTTTCTTTTTTCTTTTACTTTTCTTTTTCAAGACCGGATATATTTTTCAATGATGGTCTTTTGGTTTTTAGCTTTAATTACCGTTTTTTCTTTCATATTAGGCTTCCAGGCAAGAGTATTTCTAGATATTCTCTACTATCCTAAATTTCAAGGTGCGTGTATGTGCAGTTTGTAGGGTATATACTTTCTAAATTTGGACTCAAGAATAGAAACTATTTTTCAGACTTGTCCTTCAGTAAAGCTTCAATACTTTCCCTTTATCTTGACTTAACTCAAGAACTGAACTCAAGATTAGCTACTTCTATAAAAAAAACTGTAAGGACGTATAATCACCAAGTTTAAATAGAATGAGGGTTATTTTTAGGGTTTTCAATTCCTAAGCTTAGAATTTAGTTATTTCTAACGTATCAACTAAACTTTCGGAATAAAAATCTAAGTTACCCTATTAGCTAACATGACGACAAAGTTTTTATATTTTTGGAAAACTTTTCGATTTTTGTGGGTTTTTAAATAGGTATGCAAATGCAAAATATACACATGAATGCGAAGGTAGAAAGCTTACCGAGCGCACCCCCAAACTTAAACTTGACAGTTGCCCTCACTGTCAGGCTACACCAAGAGGTCAAAATTTCCGGCGCTCCCTAAAGAAAATATAATACAAAACAAAAAAATACAAAAATATATACACAAAATGGTCCCCCAAAACTTAAGTGAAACCGTGTTTCCACTATTAAGCGTTGAAGTTCAGGATTAGGGGTGAAAGAACAGTATTAATCTATACAAGGCCTTACATAGGCCAAAATTGAGCACCAACCATTCAAAGATCTTATAGTTATAAAGTGGCAGTTGGTGAAAGAATGGAGTGTAGAGAAAAGAAATGAGAAACACGTGAGACCGTGTGGGGATAGAAGCGGCGTCCGGTCTCGGTGAAGGAGAAGAATGGCGGAAGGGAGAAAGAATTGGAATACGAACTTGAGGGTGAAAATGGAGCGAATAAATTAGAACAATTTGTAATGATCGATGTGAAAAGATGGATTGTACTAATCTATCAATATGTCGAGAAATTGAGTCAAATCCCTCAAGATTCGTGAGAAACCATGGGTAAGCCGAACTTGGTAAACCAGACAATTGAAATGAAATTGATACGGTTTCTTGAAGTCGGAATGACGGAAAGGATGTGGGGAAGTGAGTGAGGAAGGTGTTGGTTAGGGGTTCGGGAGGGTGTGCACAGTCAATGAATGGAATAGGATGAATTGGAAAATCCGACTCATCAAATAAGACTGGTTCATCCTCAAGAATATCTTCAAAATTTTCCTCCAAAATTAACTCATCCATGCATTTATCATCTATATCTAGACGCATATGCAGTTCGGGAAAAACAGTTAATGACTCGAGATGATGTCCACACGAAAGTGAAAGTAAATGATGAATTTGAGAGGCAAACTCATCCAAAGTTGTGGGTTCATCATCCGAAATATTCCCTGCGTCGATATCCTCAATCAAGTGAAAGTCAAATTTCTCAGACACCTCATCAAAAGCATGTATGTTAATCAATTCAGGTTCTAAGATGGAGGTGTAGAGGTCAAAAGGTTTGGGATTGGTTTCACTCGAAAGGGACCCTTCATAATCAGGTAAATCAAACACTACAAAGTCGCACAACTCATTAAACGTTCTATCTTCAATTGATAATTCATTTGGGACACTTGATAGACTTTCAACACCGAATGGGTTTTAATTTGCAATGGGTAGGTTTGATTTGGATGGGTGTACAGCTCACTCTCTCCACTCAAATTCTCAACCTGTCCTACCGCCTCATCATACATTGGAAAATGTGGAGCTAGTTGGAAACTAGCAACCGGGTTACTAGGTTGTATGAGGGATGCCATGGACGCATTCAAATCCATCATCTATTGGTACGACGCTACCCGAAAGTCTTCCAACGACCGTTCCAGACTAGACATGGGTTGTGAAGGGGTTTCAGTAAAAGATTCAAAGTTTGTTGGATACTGAAAACTCCCAAATGACGGTTCAAAAGCAATGTCTAGGGAAGGTGCAAAAATCGGGTAGGACTGGTAGGAATTGAATGGTTGGACAGGAGTAGGATCAACATTTGGATAAGAAGGTGAATGGAATTGTTGATCCCAAGAATTTGAAGTGGTGAATGTGTTAGTTATATGTATGCCCTAGAGGCCATTACTGTACATAGGATGTATATTGTAGTGGATGCTGGGACGTATATAGGGAGGACTTTCTTGCTCGACATGATAGTATTCTATCTGGTCACTCTTTACCTTAACGTGTATACTGATTGTCTCTCTGTTACATGTTGGTAAAGCCCTTAGGATGTGTACTTGACTACCTGGACTATGATGCGGATCATACTAGTAGGGACATGGTAGTCCATAAGTACATCCTTCAAGGTCCCTAGTCGTGGGTGTATCGAGACGGGGCATCGATATACCAGAGTAGACTAGCGTATACCTTCTCGACCCATACAGATGGGCGATGGATGATCCCATATCCATTGGTGTTTGACATCAGAGATGATATACGGGTGCTCAGTAGGGACTGGGTACACTGGACGGACTCGCCGAGAACTCCCAGATGGTATTATACCTTACGTCAGATGGCAGTTCTCTGGTGACACTGGTACAGAGTAGTCTGTTGACCCGAGATCGTCATAGAGTCTTGTGTGGTTCCCACTGTGCTTTGATTTCCACCTTACCACATCCAAGAGGGCGTGCAAAACGGTGGGTTTTGGGTACAGTCCCGAGTCACATGGAGGCAATGAGCGATAGGAGGGGATTCGTCTCTCCCGGTATAGGGAGTTGATGTTGCACTGTGTTCGATTGGCTATAACCGGAAATCCCTGGCCAGGGTTGCTGAGATATACTGGTAAGTGTTTCCAGTAGTTTCTCGAACTGTTATAGACCTTATATCGACACGACTTATCGAGCTATTGGGGTCTGACGTTTACCACCCCTAGGCGAGATATGCGACATATCAGACGAACAGACCGGACTGTACGGTAAGTGTTACTGGTTGGATTCACAGGAGTGTGAGCGGGCTTGCTCGTCGATCTTCTGATCGCTCAATACCCGGATGGCCGTTACGTTTAGCAGACCGCTTGCGGCTTGTGGGTGCTTGATATGATCATCATCTGCTACCGGCGTATTGACGAGTCTTTAGAGTCCTACACAGAGGTTTCCTGGCTCAAGCGAAACGAAATAGGAGCGCATATGAGATATGTGCGGGACCGAGAATAATGCGTGTATGTGATACCGTATTTCATTCTCGCGATGAATGTATCGATTGGTTGTATGCGATATAACCTAGTTATCGATTCAAGGATTGATTCGATAAACCGATACATTGGATACTAGTCGGTTATGTGTGACATGACCGGATCATTGAATCAAGTGTTGATTTAATGATTTAATGTATAATTATATATTTGATATATTACTTTGCATTAACTAGTATTAGTTCACTTTAAATGGATTTTCTCACTTGCTTTGCACAAGTTGTATATGTGATATACTTTTGTGCACTTGATTGTATGATATTTGATGATACATGTTAACTTGGTTAAGTGTAAAGATTAAACCATGGTTAAGTTAATGATTAGGGTTTTGCTTATCTTACTTATTTATTTATTTATTTGTTTTGGAAAGATAAAGAGGAAATGGTGGCTTTATTTGTTTGTAGTTGAATCTTCATGAAGGTTTGACTTTGTAACCATTTTGTTTTCATGCTTAACCCAAACCATTTAAACTAACCATGGTCTATTCTCTACACCTAACTAAGGTTAGGATATGATAAGTATTCATTTTGATTATTCTTTTTGAAAATACTTATCATATTCTTTCATCTTCTTCTTCTTCTTCTTCAAAAAGAAAAGCTTGCCTCCATCAATGGCAACTTGAACAAATGAGTGAGAAATCCAATTCTAAAGTGAACCCACTTCCTATTTCTTCATCCTCTACCTCTTGCCAAGTAGTATAGGGTGTTTTCTTCACATGTTTCTTGACTTGGTGAAGTTGGAGCTTGATCTAGTGTTGCCTCGACATAGATCATCTTCGGCACGAAGCCGACGACCTAGCCCGCCCATTTCTCCGATGAAGCCGACGCTAGAGCCCGGGATTCGATTTGGACAGCAAGGAGACTTCATCATGGACCTATGGAGGAGGAGAACCGGATCTACAAAGGTTGTATTTTCCGTTAACTCATAGTTAAGTTGTTAACTAGCTTATCGATTCGCCTAAAATTCTAGTTAACGATCTAGTCTAGGGTTTCTCGGCACCGTAAAATTTGAAATTGGCATGGTTGATGCCTTGTGAGACCTCTTGAGAGTGCCTAGGAACCCTACAGTGGTATCAGAGCCTAGCTAGAGCCTTAGGCAATGTGTAGACGATGTTTGAAACCCGATCGAACCCGAAACCCTAACCCGAGAATGCTCTCTGGACTTTTTCTAAAAACTGGGTTTTTTCCATATTAAAAATGCTTAAAAAATTCAGCAGGGAATTATAAGAATTACGGTGCAAAAATTATCTCATGAAGAGCCAAGAGTGCGGCGGAACCGCGGCAGAAGCCTGGCTTCTGCGGCGGTTCCGCGGCTATATTGTGACGTCACCCATTCTAGTTTGCACAGTAATTCCTATTTTATAATGCTGAGTTTTAGGGGAATTTTTAATTTGACTCAAGAGTTGAGTGTTCTGGGGTTGCATTGGGAATCGCAGATTCGATCGGATTATCAGACTTTGTCAATTTGGCTTTCCGGATAATTTTTGAATATGTTAAAAAGTTCGGCCGGACATAAATACCCACTTTTTCCCCTACCGGGAAATTTTCAAGTGTTGGATATTTCCGTGGTTTAATAACGTTCTAAGTAGTGCAAGTAATGCGATGGACCCTCTAGAAGACAACAAACCTTAACTCGATTATGTGACCGTCTTGAACTGCCCTTTGAACCTTCGGGTTTGGGGCAGTACGGCGTGCCACATGTGAGGCGTTGGCTTGACCCTTCTACGGCTGGACCGTTGGTACTGAGGCATGAACTGGATGTTTTTTTAAACCTATTTCATGTGTTAATTTGTTTCGGGAAAACTTGGGTGTTTGAATGTTCGATCGGAAAGTTTAACATTTTCTATTTATCAGGAATGGGATACAATAATTGGAATTCACAAGTTGTTATGAGATAACTGAATGAATGTTATAAATCTAGCGGTTTAGTCTCACTTGATCGGTTGCCACGGAATTTTGATGTGAACAAAAGTCCGTCGCAATCACGTAGTGTACGCGGATACTCGTCGGGTAAACTTAATAGACAGCCACACTCCAAAGCCCCGACCAACTGACTATAGGAGAACCCCGTCGCCGAAAGCATCCGTTCGGGTGCTCGCGGCAGCGGTGTTCCGCCTTGGTGCACTTCGTCGACGGTGTCGGGGGTACAGCTGCCTACTAAAGTTTGCGACGAACATTCGATCAGGATATCGGGAATCTTGTTGAATTGCTCGACTAAATATTGAAAAGTGTTTTCGATAATGAGACTAAAATGCGGGGTTTATAATTGTTAGGCATGTGATGTCTAAGTATTTCATTTAATTAGGCATGCGATGTCTGAGGAGATTGCGGATTCCAACTGTTGTAGTTTTACACTTTCTTTTCTTTGACCGTAAGTGTAATATGTGATATCGCCGGTTTCGTTGCTATATGTCAACGACAATTGGGATGCGCATATTTACTTACGTTGATGACATGTGATGTTATGTGTTGCTGGATATGTTATATTGGATCGTCGTGTTCGAATAGCCGGGGGTTTTTATGTGAGATGAGTGTTTTTCATTTTCATTCATGTAAAAACTTGTATGTAATATTCTTTTATTGGGACACTTCCCGGTTGCGGAAGATGTCACCGTTTGTATATTATTTACTTTTCCGCACTAGGATAGACCCAAGGAGGGGAGCACAAGTAACGGGGTTCTGGAGTCCAGTGGGAGACCAACTCGAGGAGTCGAGTCCGGGTCTCCTAACTCTAGAATTGGTAGGGTTGCTTGCCGCTCTCGTAGGGGTCTAGGGGTGTGGGTTTGGCTATTCATCACGACCGTGGAATCCGTGTTTTTATACTGGCTCGTATTGAAAACACGGACGTCCTAGTATATCCAATATTTCATATGTTTCTTCTGCTGCGATCTCTGTAATGTGATCATGTGATGTTCTGTGATAGATACTATATATAGTATATATGATATATTATATAGATGTTACTTATGTTTTACACCCGTGCTAGCCCTGCCCTGCTCTGCCGTTAGTTACCTAACCTAACGGTGCACGAGGGGACATCGAGGCGAATGCGGATGGCATAAGTGTACGTCGTATTTATCTGTAATGTTTAGGTACTTAAATGATGGGACTTCATTAATGAGATTAATGAAATAAAAGAAACCTAAGATGTTGTGGAATCGAATTTCAAAATAAAACAGGTAGCTACAGTTCTTGCTTTGCACAACGGTATATGTGATATATCCTGCACCTTATTCGATAAGGAAAGGAACGAGATCCCTTCACCGGGAGTGACTCCTTTAGCAATAACTGGCAGATGCTACACACTCGGTTTGTCTTTTGATTCTTTTAAGCGTTTTTGCTTTGCACAGTGATATATATGATATATCCCGCACCTCATTCGACGAGGAAAGGACCGACGATCCCTTCACCGGGAGTGACTCCTTTAGCAAAACTAGAAAAGCCTCAAAAGCACTCCATTTTAAAATCATTTGATTCTACAACGATATCAAGTTCATTACGCAATAGGTTTTCAGAAAAACCTGTCGTAGCCCTCTGTCATTTCAGATAAGTCCTGTTTAGTATTCGTGCTGCGTTTGTTGACCTTGTCAAGGCGCAGTGTGCGGTAGCTAACCAGTATTTATCTGCTTATGCATATGATGCAGATTCGGTTAGGGTAGTCGTACGGCCTTGTTGACCTTGTTAAGGGTCGTGCGGGTGGGTTGGATTCAATCAAGAAATGACGGGTTGAACTTGACTTGCGGTCTATGGTTTGTTGACCTTGTCAAGGTCATAGATCGTTTGGGGCAAAATATTATCGGGAATTTCAAGTGTTGAAATTTGCAATGAGATTGCATACCTTCTATGAGATAGTTGGATCCCAATACCCGCTGCGAGTAAGAGTTACTCCTGGGAGAGTTTTACACATTACAATTAGCCGATCAAGTAGGTGTCTAGAAAGGTGTCAACGGGGTTACGCCTCTGGGAAAACGAGGTTTACATTAATTAGGTTCGTGCGAAAGTACGGGGGACCTCCCTCAAAGTACCGACACTGGCCTGGCTGAGAGATTGGTGAACTTGTAGTGTGTAATTAATCCCGGCTGGTCTTTCCTTTTAGGGTTTGAAGGAAGATTTGATAAAAAGCAGTGGGAGCCATCCTGATTAGATAAAATAAAAACCAATCTGATCTTGCAAGAGCATACGCTGAGTGTTTTCTTCTCTCTCTCTCCAGGTAGCGACCATATCACGCCTTAATCAATATAATAATACGGATTATTGACCGAACCCGCTTGTTATACTGAGCTGGGGAACGTTGGTACCGCTCCAACTTATAATTGTTATAAGACAGAGCAGGAAATTTGGGATTACCAGAATTCCCGTGCCGCCCAAACGAAGAGAGTGCATGCTGATGCATCATCTTCGGGTGTGTTCATTACAAAGAACTGTTTCTCAGTATCCTCCGCATCCAGGGTATATGATACCGGATCAGGATCCCAGATATGTAATCTGTTACATAGGGCTACAAAAGGGTAGAAAAACTGAGAAAGGGTGATAAGTTTCATGAGACAGAAAACGGGGCAAGTGTTGCAGCCAAGTCTGTTGGTCACTGTCACCCTGTATTACCAATACATTGATTCTGAACAAATGCTATTAGATACCGAACCTGATATACAAAATCATATCAGTCTCTTTATTAGTAAAGAAATGATAAAATTTTGTATTGTTGGATAATGTTTTGAACATTTCCTATATCAAAAGTTTATCGGTTCAGGCACGTTATCTAAAAGCATTGACGTTCTAAATCAAACTACAGTTCCTAGTATATAGAACACACACAAGAAGAAGAGTTCAGAAATGAACGGATCCTTCTTAAGGTATTGTAGACTAGGTCATATCAATGCGACCCGACTAGCTGAAGTTACATTTAGATGCATATTTAAATCAGTTTGAATTTACATCTTGTGAAACTTTCCAGTCATGTCACAAAGATTAGATGACCATAGCTCTGTTTATTGGAAACAGAGAAAGTGTTAGTAAACTCTTGGGATGATACATGTTGATGTATGTAGGTCCCCGGTCTACATATGCCAAGACCGGTTCTTTATACTTCATTACATTCTTTGATGATCTCTCGAGACTCAGACATATGTTCCTGTTGAAACACAAGTCTGAACCTTTTGAGATATTCACAGAATATGATTTAGAAGTAGAGAACCAAAATATGGGTATAAGTATTATGTCCTTTGATGTGATTGAGGAGGAGAATACTTGAGCACGGAAATCCTGGACTATTCTAAAGGAGAATGAGATTCTCTCTCAGAATTACTCCTCCGTATACACCATAGCACGATGGTATATCGGGGTGGAGCAATTACACCCTATGTGATATGGTGTGCTCTATGATGAGTACTACTGAGTTTCCTATTTCCTTTTGGGAGTTATGCACTTAAGAAGTTGCATACCTATTGAATAGGGTTCCAATCAAATCAGTTGCCTACCGCTTCATATGTGATATGGAAAGGGAAGAGCCCATATCTTAAGTTGGTTAAGATTTGGGGTTGTCCGGCCTATGTCTAAAAGCAAAATCCGGACAAGCTCGAGGCAACATCTGTTTTGTAGAACTGGAAAGGTTCCAGCTATACAAACTACAGGAGATGATTTGATAAAACCGAAGGATTCAATAGTAACCAACGAACCTCAGCCTCTCCGCCGATCTAGTAGGGTTCCTCACCCACCTGAGAGATACTTCGGTTTCTCTATGACAGTGGGAGCGAGGATTGCATTATGAGATGATGACCCAACTAGTTTCGAGCTGGCCATCAAGAGTGGGACTCTGTAAGAATGGCTGGATGTTTAGCGATCTGAGATGGAATCCTTATACACCAACAAAGTATGGACTTTGGTTGCTATATCTGAAGGGTTAAATCCCCATCAGGAGCAAGTATATCTTGAGAAGATTACTTGGTGTACATGGAAAGGTTGAGACTTTCAAAGCTAGACTTGTTAAAGGTTTGCATCGCTGACCAGGTGTGGATCATGATGAAACTTTTTTCTAAAGATCTATGCTTAAGTCCATCCAGATCCTACTTGCCACGGCTACATACCATGACTACGATATCTGGTGGTTGGGTGTTATGACTGCTTTTCTAAATGATGTTTTGGAAAAGAGCGTCTATAAGTACACAGCCAGAGGGCTTCGTAGACAGTGGGAGCAGCGGAAACGTGTGCAAGATGTTTTATGTGATAAAGCAGGCATCGCGAAGTTGGAACGTCTGTTTTGATGTGTTAGTCAAAGAAGTTGACATCATCAAAATGGTAGATGAATCTTGTATAAACGAAAAAGGTAGTAGGGAGTATGATGGTGATCCTCGTAGAGTACGTGGATGACATACTCTTAATAGGGAACGAGTTTCCTATGCTACGCTCGGTCAATCTCCGCTTATCAGAAGAATTCTCCATAAAGGATCAAAGTGATACCTCCTAAATTCTGAGTTCTCATCTATGAGATAGATGTAATTGGATGTTAGGATACTCACTAGATGTAGTGAGATGGTATCAATCGATCCTGGGGAGAATCACTGGAATGGTTCCAGGGTGATAAGGACGACTGAGTGTCAGTCACATGCATTGTCTTTACCTTCGGTAAAGGGACGGTATGTTGGAAGAGTTCCAAGAAAGATACCGTGGCATACTAGACGATAAAGGCTGGATACATCGCTACTTAAGAAGCTACCAAAGAGGCTGTCTGGGTGTATATTAGTTCATGAGATGAACTTAGTTCCTCCCATTGTGTGACAATGGAGTTGTGGCTTATGCCAAGGAACGTCCGTCCCATCAGTGATCCAGACATATTCTAAGGCAGTACCACCTGATCATGGAGATAGTTGATATCCAGGGTGATCGATGTTAGGAGAGTAGACTCAGAGGACAACACGGCGGATCCACTCACGAAGGCTTATTCCCAGAGAGAGACTTTTATGGGATGGTTGAGTATGAGATACTACAACCACTGCTACAGATGGCCGTAGTGCAAGTGGGAGATTGTTAGTTATATGTATGCCCTAGAGGCCATTACTGTACATAGGATGTATATTGTAGTGGATGCTGGGACGTATATAGGGAGGACTTTCTTGCTCGACATGATAGTATGCTATCTGGTCACTCTTTACCTTAACGTGTATACTGATTGTCTCTCTGTTACATATTGGTAAAGCCCTTAGGATGTGTACTTGACTACCTGGACTATGATGCGGATCATACTAGTGGGGACATGGTAGTCCATAAGTACATCCTTCAAGGTCCCTAGTCGTGGGTGTATCGAGACGGGGCATCGATATACCAGAGTAGACTAGCGTATATCTTCTCGATCCATACAGATGGGCGATGGATGATCCCATATCCATTGGTGTTTGACATCAGAGATGGTATACGGGTGCTCAGTAGGGACTGGGTATACTGGACGGACTCGCCGAGAACTCCCAGATGGTATTATACCTTACGTCAGATGGCAGTTCTCTGGTGACACTGGTACAGAGTAGTCTGTTGACCCGAGATCGTCATAGAGTCTTGTGTGGTTCCTACTGTGCTTTGATTTCCACCTTACCACGTCCTAGAGGGCGTGCAAAATGGTGGTTTTTGGGTACAGTCCCGAGTCACATGGAGGCAATGAGCGATAGGAGGGGATTCGTCTCTCCCGGTATAGGGAGTTGATGTTGCACTGTGTTCGATTGGCTATAACCAGAAATCCCTGGCCAGGGTTGCTGAGATATACTGGTAACTGTTACCAGTAGTTTCTCGAACTGTTATAGACCTCATATCGACACGACTTATCGAGCTATTGGGGTCTGACGTTTACCACCCCGAGGCGAGATATGCGACATATCAGACGAACAGACCGGACTGTACGGTAAGTGTTACTGGTTGGATTCACAGGAGTGTGAGCGGGCTTGCTCGTCGATCTTCTGATCGCTCAATACCCGGGTGGCCGTTACGTTTAGCAAACCGCTTGCGGTTTGTGGGTGCTTGATATGATCATCATCTGCTACCGGCGTATTGACGAGTCTTTAAGTCCTACACAGAGGTTTCCTGGCTCAAGCGAAACGAAATAGGAGCGCATATGAGATATGTGCGGGTCCGAGAATAATGCGTGTATGTGATACCGTATTTCATTCTCGCGATGAATGTATCGATTGGTTGTATGCGATATAACCTAGTTATCGATTTAAGGATTGATTCGATAAACCGATACATTGGATACTAGTCGGTTATGTGTGACATGACCGGATCATTGAATCAAGTGTTGATTTAATGATTTAATGTATAATTATATATTTGATATATTACTTTGCATTAACTAGTATTAGTTCACTTTAAATGGATTTTCTCACTTGCTTTGCACAAGTTGTATATGTGATATACTTTTGTGCACTTGATTGTATCATGTTTGATGATACATGTTAACTTGGTTAAGTGTAAAGATTAAACCATGGTTAAGTTAATGATTAGGGTTTTGCTTATCTTACTTATTTATTTATTTATTTGTTTTGGAAAGATAAAGAGAAAATGGTGGCTTTATTTGTTTGTAGTTGAATCTTCATGAAGGTTTGACTTTGTAACCATTTTGTCTTCATGCTTAACCCTAACCATTTAAACTAACCATGGTCTATTCTCTACACTTAACTAAGGTTAGGATATGATAAGTATTCATTTTGATTATTCTTTTTGAAAATACTTATCATATTCTTTCATCTTCTTCTTCTTCTTCTTCAAGAAGAAAAGCTTGCCTCCATCAATGGCAACTTGAGCAAATGAGTGAGAAATCCAATTCTAAAGTGAACCCACTTCCTATTTCTTCATCCTCTACCTCTTGCCAAGTAGTATAGGGTGTTTTCTTCACAAGTTTCTTGACTTGGTGAAGTTGGAGCTTGATCTAGTGTTGCCTCGACGTAGATCATCTTCGGCAGGAAGCCGACGACCTAGCCCGCCCATTTCTCCGATGAAGCCGACGCTAGAGCCCGGGATTCGATTTGGACAGCAAGGAGACTTCATCATGGAGCTATGGAGGAGGAGAACCGGATCTACAAAGGTTGTATTTTCCGTTAACTCATAGTTAAATTGTTAACTAGCTTATCGATTCGCCTAAAATTCTAGTTAACGATCTAGTCTAGGGTTTCTCGGCACTGTAAAATTTGAAATTGGCATGGTTGATGCCTTGTGAGACCTCTTGAGAGTGCCTAGGAACCCTACAGAATGGAGTGAATGATCGGCTACAGGATAGTTCAATATGTTCAGCAATAGACATGGGTCTTGGAGTTACAACAGGACTCGAAAAAGAAGTATCAACGTAAGAAGGTGGTGAAGGTTGAAACGGTTGATACAAAGTGGATTGCGGAGTCCAATTGGTAGTCCTAGACTCGTCTATCCGATCTTTCAAAGATATTTTTGGCATGTAGGGATCGTTCGAAATTCGACCAAAGCAAGAACCGTAAGAAGAAATGTCTGGTTGTGGGTACCAAAGTTCGGCAAGAGTTTGTCGAGGTGGGGTACCCATGTTAGACGAGTGAAAGAAAAAGGAGAGGAGGGAAAAAGAATCGGATTTATTTTTTTTATAAAAATGTTTTGTTTTTGGAGTTTTAAAAATTGTTTGTTTGGTTTTAGAAAAAATACGGAATTATGGGACTAAACTTTATACAAGCACAATTACAATCATAATATGCACAAACACAACTAGAGTTAGGTTCTTCAAAGTCCAACTAGACCGCTCCTAGACTTCCAAGCGACAAGTTGCAAGATAACTCTCGAATCGCCCCTTCACTGCCAATTGTGGCCAGGTAAGCATAAGTGAGGTAAGGAGGGTTCCGCTCACGAATCACCGTGAGACGAGCCTTTTAAAATTACCTCCTCACTTGTCTAGCCTAGGCAACACAAAGTCAAGTTTAGATAAACGACCGATTCCCCGCAACCTTCACTTGTCCTAATTGAGCGCGACAAGTCCTTATAGGTTTGGTCTATATATTTTTTATTAACTCAAGATGATGTGGAGGCAATTAGTGATTTGTGGGGTCTTAGGAAGAGTGATGAAATCCCCATCCAATCTGAATTGGTGTTATAGCCCCTTAATGTCCGTATAATTATATGCAAAGCGGTAAACAAACAAAATCTAAAATAACAAAAAATTTATTTAGCGGCGGCGCAATATGTACAAAGAAACCTGCAGAAAATGCAATTCAGTGGAGGTCACAGAGAATATTAGGAGGATGGGTGGAAAAAAATTAGGGCAAAAAACACACAATATAACTGCGGAACCGCCGCACAACCCAAGCTTTGACCGCGGTTCCGCGGTCAAAATGTGGAATTGTGGTATGAAACTTTGGTCCTACACTCCTCTTACTCTGTAAGACAGAATAAAAACCTCTATCTCTGGATTTGAATATTGTACTTGCTCCAGATAACCTGCACACTTGCACACAAAAAATATCAAAAATAACAAAAAGTTTTTTTTATATTTATTGTTTTTATTATTATTATTATTATTATTATATATATATATATACACACACAAAAAGAATATTAACCCGAATAATAAGAAAGAAATACGTTACCGTCTCCCCGGCAATGGCGTCATTTGATCGCACGCCTTCGGCGTGTCACGTATTCAAAATTCTAAAGTTAACCGCGATCAAGGACAGTGTCGCTTTATAGCTAGCCGGTTGAGCCCGGGTCGGCCCACAGGGAGATGGTTGTATGTCCATTCGTGTTTTAGACGAGTCAATGAAGAATGTATATGTGTATGTTCAATTCTATCCTAAGTGTTCGTATTTTATGTTCAAGTAAGCTTGTTAAGGTTAAGGTTGGTCAGTAGAGTTAGGATTGTGCTTATCTTTTACCATTCTAAAAACGATGTTAGGGTAAACGAAAGTAACAGGGATTAGGAGGATATACGAATAGGATTTGCGAATTTAAGCAAGCTTTCCAACGCTAAATCCATTCCTAGTACCCCTTGTCCGTCCGCTAAATATGCTTATTTCCAACCCTCGGCCAAACACCTGCAACCATGTATCCAATTAAGTCACAACTACATGTCACGTTGTAGTGTGCTTAAAGGACTTCTCGACTTACGTCGCGGCTATATGTCACGTAAAGCGCGCCTAAATGAGGGGGTTGCGTTTGTTTGGTCGAGGTTCATTCAAGATGTTCGGCGAAGAGAAGCACAAGGGATTTTTCCGTCCCTCATACCGTCTTCTTTAGCCTTAACAAGTGTGGAATTATTCACACATTATAAAAGGAAACAAAACAAAACAAAACAAGAAAAGATGGAAAAGCAGAAAATACGGTTTTACAAGCTAACTACTTGGGTCCTCACCTAAGTAAGGAACTCCGTCGAGTATCACGGCTTGAAAAATACAGATAAGTGAAGAAAAGAATGGAGAACAAGCAAAGAAATATCAGCAACTAATTAACAACAAGAATAAAATTACACTAGAAATTAAAAGATAATGCAAGAATTAAAAATTGTAAGTTAAAAAATAACAAACCTGTTAGTAATATGTATGCCCTAGAGGCCATTACTGTACATACAATGTATATTGTAGTGGATGCTTGGATATATATAGGGAGGACTTTCTTGCTCGACATGATAGTATGCTATCTGGTTGCACTTTATCTTAACATGTACACTGATTGTCTCTATATTACATGTTGATAAAGCCCTTAGGATGAGTACTTGACTACCAGGACTATGATATAGATCATACTGGTAGGGACATGGTAGTCGATAAGTACATCCTTCAAATGTTCCTAGTCGTGGGAGTATCGAGATAGGGCATCGATACTCCGGTGTAGACTAGCGTATATGCTTCTCGACCCATATGAAGGGCGATGGATGATCCCATATCTATTGGTGTTTGACATTAGAGATGGTATATGGGTGCTCAGTAGAGACTGGGTACACTGGACGGACTCGCCGAGAACTCCTAGATGGCATTATACCTATCGTCGGATAGCAGTTCTCTGGTGACATTGGTACATGTTAGTTAGTAAACCCGAGATCGTCATAGAGTCTTGTGTGATTCCCACTATGCTTTGATTTTCACCTTACCACGGCCAAGAGATCGTGTAAAACGGTGACTTTTGGGTACAGTCCCGAGTCATATGGAGGCAATGAGCGATAGGAGGGGTTTCATCTCTCCCGGTATAGGGAGTTGATGTTGCGCTATGCTCGATTGGCCATAACAGGAATCCCTGGCCAGGGTTGCTGAGATCTACAAGTAAGTGTTATCAGTAGTTTTTTGAACCATTATGGACCTCATACCGGCATGACTTATCAGGCTATTAGGGTCTGAAGTTATACCACCCCCAGGCTGTGATATGCGGCATATCAGACGAAGAGACCGGACTGTACGGTAGTGCTACTGATTAGATTCGCAGGAGTTCGAACAGGCTTGTTTGTTTATCTTATGATCGCTCAATACCCGGGTGGCCGTTACGTTTAGCAGACCGCTTACGGCATGTGGGTGTTTGATATGATCATCACTTACTGCCGGCGTATTGACGAGTCTTTAGAGTCCTACACAGAGGTTTCTTGGCTCGAGCGAAATGGAGTAGGAGAACATATGTGATATGTGCGGGACCGAGTTTGATACGATATGAGATACCGTATTCTATTCTCGCGATATGTGATATCGGTCGGTTATATATGATATAGCCGGGTTATCAGATCAGGTGTTGATTCAATAAGTTGATTCATATAGTATTAGTCGGTTGTATATGATATAGCTGGGTTATTAAATAAAGAGTTGATTTGATAATTTAATGTATAATTATATATATTTGATATATTATATTACATTAACTAATATTAAGCTCACTTATGATTTCTTTTCTCACTAGATGTGCACATTGTATATATGTGATATGTATATTTGTGTACATGTATTGTGTCATGTTTGATGGTACATACAAGATGGGTGTATGAGATTAATACCATGCTTGGGTTAAGTTAGGGTTTCTATTTATGTTAAGCTAATTCAAAAGAGATTGAGTTTGTCATGGTAAAGCTTGGAAAAAAGCTTTTGGATAAGCTTTGATAAAGTCAATTCTTTTGTCTAGTTAAAGATATTTATCAAACCCAACCCTTAACCATAGTGTGTGGTTTATTCTCTACATAAGTTAAGCATGATGGCTTTAACCCACCCATGGTTGCAATAATTCTTTTGGATGAATAATTGATGATATATTTTCTTCATCTTCTTCTTCTTCATCAAAAGCTTCTAGCTACAATGGAGTTTTGAGAAAAAGTGTGAGAAAATGAAATCTAAAGTAAGCCCACTTCCTACTTCATCATCCTCTACTACTTGCCATTTAGTAGAGTGTGTTTTCTTCACTAATTATATGATTAGTGAAGAAATAGCTTGGGTTAATGAATCATCGACGTAGATCATCTTCGGCCTCGAAGACATCGAAGCAAGCGCGTTTGTTTCTTCAAGGGATCATCTCTAGAGTCCGGAGTTTGCAATCGCAGTGATGGGGACTACTACATGGAGCTATTTGAAGTGAAGGACCGGTCTACAATGGTTGTATTCTTTGCTCACTATAACTTGCAAAGTGTTTGCATATGTTTTCCATATTATTTCTAGTAACGATTCATGGTTAGGGTTAGCTAGAATGGCAAATTTTTTAATTTGGCATGGACGATGCCCCCCGAAACCTTGCTACTGTACTTGGAAACCCTTCAATGGTATCAGAGCCATGCTAGAAATTTAGACGGATTTTATTAAGATTACGAAACCGAAACAACTCCGAAACTTGAAACGCAAAATCCAAGTTTCTGTCGTTTTTAAATAGTGTCAAAAAATTATTTAAACAAGTGCAGAATGTTTTATATGATATCACATGAACACACAACAAAAATCAACCCAGGAGCTCGGATTAAGGCCGGCGACCTAGCTTCATTTTCCGGCGTCGCCGGATTCCTTATGGGTTTTGGGGTTAATTTTTTTGGGGGGGGTGTTCCAGTTGCTGGGTTTTGGTGTTTCAGGTGTTGTTTATTTTTGTTAATTTTGTATGTGATGTAATCTTACACTATAAGCAAATCGGAGTATTTCGTATTCGTAGTTTAAACATTGTTTCGGGTTATTCGAATGTTGTCAAGACGAAATTAAAAAGTTCGATCGAATGTCAAAAACCCATTTTTCAAAGTTTAAAGTATTCGGAATAATATGCAAGTGATTTTGTGGACCCTCTAGAAGAACGAAATCTTAACTCGATTATGTGGCCGTCAGAACCACCACTAAACCCTATGGTTTGTGGTAGTTCGGCGTTGTCACCTGTGAGGCGTTGGTTTGACCCTTCTACGGCTGGTTCATAGGTACTGTGGCATATTTTGTGTACTACTAAACCTGTGCTCAAGGGTTGAGCTGTCGGGAAATTATGAGACTTTGATAAATCGATCGAAGAGTTTATCGTCGTCTGGATATTACGTGATGGGATACAATATTTGGAATCCACAAGTAGTTATGAAATAACTAATTTGAATGTTGTAAATCTAGCAATTTAGTCTCATTTGATCGGTTGCCACGGGATTTTGATGTGATCAAAAGTCCGTCGCAATCACGTAGCGTACGCGGATACTCGCCGGGTAAACATAATAGATAGCCATGCCCCATAACCCCGACCAAGTGACTGTAGGAGAACCCCGTCGCCAAAAGCATCTGTTCGGGTGCTCGCGGCAGCGGTGTTCCGCCTTAGTGTACTTCGTCGAAGATATCGGGAGGTGCGGCCATCTACTAAAGTTTCCGACGAGCATTTGATCAGGATGTCGAGAATCTTGTTGAATTGCCCGACTTGTTGTTGAAAAGTGTTTTCGGTATCGAGACTAAAATGCGGGGTTTATAATTGTTAGGCATGTGATGTCTAAGGAATTCATTTGGTTAGGCATGCAATGTTTAAGGGGTTGCGGATTCCAACTGTTGTAGTTTTTCAATTTCTTTTCTACGACCGTAAGTGTAATATGTGGTGTATCGCCGATTTCGGTGCTATATGTCAACGGCAATTGGGATACGCATATTTACTTACGTTGATGACATGTGATGTTATGTGTTGCTGTGATATGTTATATTGGATCGTCGTGATTGAATAGCCAGGGGTTTTGTGTGAGATGAGAGTTTTTCATTTTCATTCATGTAAAATTCATTGTATGTAATATTCTTGTATTGGGGCACGTCCGGGTTGAGGATGATGTCACCATTGTATATTATTTACATTTCCGCATTAGGATAGACCCAAGGCGAGGAGCACAAGTAACCGGGTTCTAGGGTCCAGTAGGAGACCATCTCGAGGAGACGAGACCGGGTCTCCTAACTCTAGAATTGGCAGGGTTACTTGCCGCTCTCGTAGGGGTCTAGGGATGTGGGTTTGGCTATTCATCGCGACCATGGAATCCGTGTTTTATACTGGCTTGATATAAAACACGGAAATCCTAGTTTATCCATTATTTCATATATGTTCTTCTGCTGCAATGTTCTGTGATGAGATCATATTACTGCCCGAGACGAATGTTTATATTATATATATGAGATATATATTATATATTGTTGATTTCATTTCAAATGTGATTCTTATGAAGCATAATAAATGGGACTTTCATTAATGAGATTAATGAAATAAAAGAAACCTAAAAGATGTTGTAGAAACTTGTTTTAAAAACTGGTAGCTCTAGTTCTTGCTTTGCATAGCGGTATTCCTTGTAGAATATCCAGCACCTTATTCGATAAGAAAAGAGCCAAGATCCCTTCACCAGGAGTGACTTCTTTAGCGAAACTAGCAGATGCTACACACTCGGTTTGTCTTTTGAGTGCTTCTATAGTTTTTGCTTTGCTTAGAGGTATTTGTGAAATATCCTGCACCTTATTCGATAAGGAAAGAGCCGAGATCTCTTCACCGGGAGTGATCCCTTTAGCAAAACTAGTAAAATCCTCAAAAACACTCCTTTTCAAAATCATTCGATTCTATGACGATATGAAGTTCATTACGCAAAAGGTTCTCTTATAAACCTATTGTAGCCCTCTGTCATTTCAGATAACTACTACTTAGTATTTGTGTTGCGGTAGTTTGGCATGCGTCAAGGCATAGTATACGGTAGCTAACTAGTGCTTATCTTCTTGCATACGATGCGATTAGATTAGGGTATTCGTACGGCGTTGTTTTGCATGCGTCAAGGGTCGTACGGGTGGGTTTAATTCAATTAGGAAATGCACGGGTTGAACTTGACTACGGACTATGGGTTGTTTGGCATGCGTCAAGATCATAGCACGTTAGGGGTAAAATATTATTGGGAATTTCAAGTGTTGAAATTTGCAATGAGATTGCATACCTTCTATGAGATAGTTTGATCCCGTTACCCACTGCGAGTAAGAGTTACCCCTGGGAGAGTTTTACACATTATAATTAACCGATCAAGTAGGTGTTAACAGGGTTACACCCCTGGGAAAACGAGATTTATTTTAATTAGGTCCGTGCGAAAGCATGGAAAACCACCCTCAAAGTACCGGTACTGGCCTGGCTGAAAGATTGGCGAAATTGTAGGGTGTAATTAATCCCGGCTAGTCTTTCCTTTTAGGGTTTGAAGGAAAATTTGACTAAAACAGTGGGAGCCATCCTGATTAGATATATTAATAACTAATCTAATCTTGCAAGAGTCTACGCTGAGTGTTTTCTTCTCTCTTTCTCTCTCCAGGCAGCGACCATGTCACGCCTTAATCAAGATAATAATACGGATATTGACCGAACCCGCTTGTTATACTGAGATAGGGAACGTTTTACCCGCTCCAACTTATAATTGTTATAAGACCGAGCAGAAAATTGGGGATTACCAGGATTCCCGTGCCGCCCAAACGAAGAAAGTACATGTTGATTCATCTTCTTCGGGTGTGTTCATTACAGAGAACTGTTTCTCAGTATCCTCTATGTCCTGGGTATGAGATACCGGATCAGGATCCCACATATGTAATATGTTACATGGGCTATAGATAGGTAGAGAACTGAGAATGGGTGATAAGTTTCAAGAGTTGGAAATGGTGCAAGTGTTGCAGCCAAGTATGTTGGCAATTATCATCCTGTATTAGCAAATACATTGATTCTGAACGAATGTTATTAGATACCGAACCTGATATACAACATCATATAAGTCTCTTTATTTAGTAAAGAAGGATATAATTTTGTATTGTTGGATAATGTTTTGAACATTTCCTATATCAAAAGTTGATCGGTTCAGGCACGTTATCTACAAGCATATACGTTCTAAATCAAACTATAGTTCTTAACGTATAAAACACACACAAGAGGAAGAGTTCGGAAATGAACGAATCCTTCTTAAGGCATTATAGACTAGGTCATATCAATGCGGCCCGACTAGCTGAAGTTACATATAGATACATATTTAAATCAGTTTGAATTTACATCTTATGAAACTTGCCAGTCATGTCACAAAGACAAGATGACCATTAGCTCCGTTTATTGGAAATAGAGAAAGAGTTAGTGAACTCTTGGGATTGATACATGATGCTGTATGAGGTCCCCTGACTACAAATGCCAAGACTGGTTCTTTTTGCTTCATTACATTCTCTGATGGTCTCTCAAGATTCGCACATGTATTTCTGTTGAAACACAAGTCTGAAGCTTTTGAGAAATTCAAAGAATATAAGTTGGAAATAGAGAACCAAAACGGTATAAGTATTATGTCCTTTGATGTGATCAGGGAGGAGAATACTTGAGCACGGAGATCCTGGACTATTCTAAAGGAGAATGAGATTCTCTCTCAGCAATACTCCTCCGTATACACCACAACACGTCGGTGTATCGGGGCGGAGCAATCGCATCCTATGTGATAAGGTGTGCTCTCTGATGAGTACTACTGAGTTGCCTATTTCCTATTAAGGGTTATGCACTTGAGAAACTGCATACCCATTGAATAGAGTTCCAATCAAATCAGGTGCCTACCACTCCATATGTGATATGGTATGGGAAAAGCCCATCTCTTAAGGATATTAAGATTTAGGGTTGTCCGGCCTATGTCTAAAAGAAAAATCCGGACAAGCTTGAGGCAAGGTCAGTTCTGTGGAAGCTTGTTGGATATTCCAAGCGTTCGCAAGGGAATATCTTCTACCACACCGATGAACAAAATGTGTTTTGTTTCTCAGCATGCCACCTTTTGGAAAGGGAATTTCTTGTGAAGAAATTGGTGGTCACGAGGTAGAACTGGAAGAAATTCCAGCTATACAAACTGCAGCTGATAATTTGGTAGAACCGAAGAATTCAATAGTTCCCAACGAAGCTCAACCTCTCCGCCGATTTAGTAGGGTTCTTCATCCACCTGAGAGATACTTCTGTTTCTTTATTACAGTGGGAGCGAGGATTGAATCATGAGATGATGACCCAACTCGTTTCGAGCAGGCCATCAGGAGTGGGGACTCTGTGAGAATGGCTGGGTGCTAAGTGATTTGAGATGGAATCCATATACACCAACAAAGTATAGAATTTGGTTGCTTTATCTGAAGGGTTAAATCCCCATCAGAAGAAAGTATATCTTGAGAAGATTACTTGGTGTGCATGGAAAAGTTGAGACTTTTCAAAGCTATGCTTAAGTCCATCCAGATCCTACTTGCAATTGCTACATACTATGACTACGATGTCTGGCGGTTGGATGTCTTGACTACTTTTCTAAATAATGATTTAGAAGAGAGCGTCTATAAGTACACAGCCAGAGGGCTTCGTAAACAGTGGGAGCAGCGGAAACGTATGCAAGTTGCTTTATGGGTTAAAGCAGGTATCGCAGAGTTGGAACATTTGTTTTGATGTGGTAGTCAAAGTGTTTGACTTCATCAAAATGGTAGATGAATCTTTTATATACAAAAAGCTAGTAGGGAGTATGGTGGTGATCCTCGTATTGTATGTGGATGACATACTCTTGATAGGTAAGGAGTTTCCTATGCTACACTCGGTCAATCTCCTCTTGTCACATTGATTCTCTATATAGGATCAAGGAGATACCTCCTAAATCCTGGGTTTTGGATCTATGAGATAGATCTAATTGGATGTTAAGATTCTTACTAGGTGTAGTAAGATGGTATCAACCCATCCTGGGGAGAATCACTGGATAGCTTCCAGGGTGATAAGGTCGACCGAATGTCAGTCGCGGCCATTGTCTTTAGCCTCAGTGGAGGGACGGTATGTTGGAAGAGTTCTAAGCTAGATATCGTGGCAAACTAGACGATAAAGGCTGGATACATCACTACCAAGGATGCTACCAAAGAAAAAGTCTGGATGTACACTGGTTCATGAAATGAACTTCGTTCCTACTATTGTATGACAATGGTGTTGTGGCTTAGGCCTGGGAACACCCATCCCATCTGTGATCCAGACATATTCTAAGGCGGTATCACCTGATCATGGAGATGGTTGATCTCCAGGGAGATCCAGGTTTAGGAGAGTAGACACAGAGGACAACATGGCGGATCTACTCACAAAGGCCTATTCCCAAGAGAGAATTTTATGGGATGGTTGAGTATGAGATACTTCAACCACTGCTGTTTGTTGGGTATGAGTTACTACAACAGAAGGCCCTAGTGTAAGTGGGAGATTGTTAGTAATATGTATGCCCGAGAGGCCATTACTGTACATACGATGTATATTGTAGTAGATGCTTGGACATATATAGAGAGGACTTTCTTGCTCGACATGATAGTAAGCTATCTGGTTGCACTTTATCTTAACATGTACACTGATTTTCTCTATATTACATATTGATAAAGCCCTTAGGATGAGTACTTGACTACCAGGACTATGATGTAGATCATACAAGTGGGGACAGGGTAGTCGATAAGTACATCCTTCAAATGTTCCTAGTCGTGGGAGTATCGAGACAGGGCATCAATACTCCGGTGTAGACTAGTGTATATGCTTCTCGACCCATATGATGGGCGATGGATGATCCCATATCCATTGGTGTTTGACATCAGAGATGGTATACGGGTGCTCAATAGAGACTGGGTACACTAGACGGACTCGCCGAGATCTCCTAGATGGTATTATACCTATCGTCGGATAGCAGTTCTCTGCTGACACTGGTACAGGTTAGTCTTTAGACCCAAGATCGTCATAGAGACTTGTGTGATTCCCAATGTGTTTTGATTTCCACCTTACCACGGTCAAGAGATCGTGCAAAATGGTGGCTTTTAGGTACAGTCCCGAGTCACATGGAGGCAATGAGCGATAGGAGGGGTTTCGTCTCTCCCGGTATAGGGAGTTGATGTTGCGCTATGCTCGATTGGCCATAACAGGAAATCCCTGGCCATGGTTGCCGAGATCTACTGGTAAGTGTTATCAGTAGTTTCTCAAACCGTTATGGACCTCATATCGGCATGACTTATCAGGTTTTTGGGGTCTGAAGTTATACCACCCCCAGGCTGTGATATGTGACATATCAGACGAAGAGACCGGACTGTACAGTATTGTTACTGATTGGATTCGCAGGAGTACGAACATGCTTGCTTGTTGATCTTCTGATCGCTCAACACTCGGGTGTCCGTTACGTTTAGTACACCGCTTGCGGCTTGTGGGTGTTTGATATGATCATCACCTACTGCAGGCGTATTGACGAGTCTTTAGAGTCCTACACAGACGTTTCCTGGCTGAAGCGAAACGGAGTTGGAGCGCATATGTGATATGTGTGTAGGGTTGCTAGGCACACTAAGGAGGTTCCACACGGCATCAACCATGCCAAATTCAAAAATTTCCGGTGCCGAGAAACCCTAATGCGATCGTTGACTAGAGTTTAAGGCAAAACTGATAACTAGTTAACAACTTAACTAAAAAGTGAACGGAAATACAACCTTTGTAGATCCGGTACTCCACTTCCTTAGCTCCATGATGATGTCCCTCCGCTGCGATCATCGGATCCTGGACTCTAGCGATGGTTTCGTTGAAGAAATGATCGGGCAAGGTCGTCGACTTCGATGCCGAAGATGATCTACGTCGAGGCAACTCAAGATCAAGTTCCAACTTCACCAAGTTATAAAACTTGTGAAGAAAACACCCTATACTACATGGCAAGTGGTAGAGGATGAAGAAATATGAAGTGGGTTCACTTTGGATTTGGATTTCTCACTTGGATTCATCACTTGATTATTTCTAGCAAGGGTTTTCTTTCTTCTTCAAGAAGAAGAAGAAGAAGAGAATGAAAAATGAATTAATTAAAAATAGAAAATCAAGTGACCCTTATCATATTGCAACCATGGTTAAGTGTAGAGAATAAACTAGGGTTTATTCAAATGGTTAGGGTTAAGGCAAAAGACAAAATGGCTAGACTTTTCAAAGCTTCAAGAAGCTTCAAGTATCAAACAAAGAAAGCCACCATGTTATATTTTGCCAAAAAGAATAAGTAAAATAAATAAAACAAATCAAACCCTTAACCGTTAACCTAATCATAGTTTAAAGTAAACACACACCCAAGTTTGCATGTATCATCAAACATGATACAAACAAGTGCACAAAAATATATCATATATACAATATGCACAATCTAGTGAGAAAATAATCTTAAGTGAACCAATACTAGTTAATGTAAAGTAATATATCAAATATATAATTATACATTAAATCATTAAATCAACACTTGACTTAATGATCCGGTCATACTGCATATAACCGACTAATATCAATAGTAACAACTTATCGAATCAACACTTAATCCGATAACCCGGCTATATCGCATACAACCGATCAATGTCACAAATCGCGAGAATAGAATACAGTATCACATACTGGTATTATTCTCGGTCCCGCACATATCTCATATGCACTCCTATTTCGTTTCGCTTGAGCCAGGAAACCCCTGTGCAGGACTCTAAAGACTCATCAATACGCCGGCAGTAGGTCATGATCATATCAAACACCCACAAGCCGCAAGCGGTCTGCCAAATGTAACGGCCACCTGGGTATTGAGCGATCAGAAGATCAACGAGCAAGCCCGCTCACACTCCTATGAATCCAACGAGTAACACTACCGCACAGTCCGGTCTGTTCTTCTGATATGTCGCATATCTCGTCTAGGGGTGGTAAACGTCAGACCCCGATAACTCGATAAGTCATGTCGATATGAGGCTCATAACGGGTCGAGAAACTACCGGTAACACTTACCAGTAAATCCCTAAAGCAACCTTGGCCAAGGACTTCCTGTTATAGCCAATCGAACACTGTGCAACATCAACTCCTTATACCGGGAGAGACGAAACCCCTCCTATCGCTCATTGCTTCCATGTGACTCGAGACTGTACCCAAAAGCCACCTTTTTTCATGTCCTCTTGGACGTGGTATGATGGAAATCAAAGCATAGTGGGAATCACACAAGACTCTATGACGATCTCGGGTCTACAGACTAACCTGTACTAGTGTCACCAGAGAACTGCCATCTGACATAAGGTATAGTACCATTTGGGAGTTCTCGGCGAGTCCGTCCAGTGTACCCAGTCTCCACTGAGCACCCGTATATCATCTTTGATGTCAAACACCAATGGATTTGGGATCATCCATCGCCCATCTATATGGGTCGAGAAGCTACACGCTAGTCTACTCTGGTATATCGATGCCCCGTCTCGATACACCCACGACTAGGGACCTTGAAGGATGTACTTATGGACTACCATGTCTCCACTAGTATGATCCGCATCATAGTCCAGGTAGTCAAGTACACATCCTAAGGGCTATTCCAACATGTATCAGAGAGACAATCAATGTACACGTTAAGGTAAAGAGTAACCAGATAGCATACCATCATATCGAGCAAGAAAGTCATCCCTATATATGTCCAAGCATCCACTACAATATACATCCTATGTATAGTAATGGCCTCTAGGGCATACATATAACTAACAATCTCCCACTTGCACTAGGGCCATCTGATAGCAGTGGTTGTAGTATCTCATACTCAACCATCCCATAAAAGTCTGTCTCTGGGAAAAGTCCTTTCGTGAGTGGATCCACCGTGTTGTCCTCTGAGTCTACTCTCCTAACCTCGATCCCCTGGAGATCAACCATCTCCACGATCAGGTGATACTGCCTAAGAATATGTCTGGATCACTGATGGGACGGGCGTTCCTGGGCATAAGCCACAACTCCATTGTCACACAATGGGAGGAACAAAGTTCATCTCATGAACTAAAATATACCCAGACTTCCTCTTTGGTAGCATCTTTGGTAACGATGTATCTTGCCTTTAATCGTCTAGTATAGCACGGTATTTATCTTGGAACTCTTCCAACATACCGTCCCTTTACCGAGGGTAAAGACAATGCCTGCGACTGACATTCAGTCGTCCTTATCACCCTGGAACCTTTCCAGCGATTCTCCCTAGGATCAATTGATACCTTCTCACTATAACTAGTGAGTGTCCTAACATCCAATTAGATCTATCTCATAGATCCAAAATCCAGGATTCAGGAGGTATCATTATGATCCTATATGGAGAATCCTTGTGATAAGCGGAGATTGACCGAGCGTAGCATAGGAAACTTCTTCCCTATCAAGAGTATGTCATCCACGTACTCTACGAGGATCACCACCATACTCCCTACTACCTTTTTGTATATACAAGGTTCATCTACCATTTTGATGAAGTCAAACTCTTTGATTACCACATCAAAACAGATGTTCCAACTCCGCGATGCCTGCTTTATCACATAAAACATCTTGCACACGTTTCCACTGCTCCCACTGTCTACGAAGACCTCTGACTATGTACTTATAGACTCCGTCTTCTAAATCATTATTTAGAAAAGCAATCATGACACCCAACCGCCAGATATCGTAGTCATGGTATGTAGCCGTAGCAAGTAGGATCTAGATGGACTTAAGCATAGCTACTTAGAAAAGGTTTCATCATAATCCATACCTGGTCAATGATGCAAACTTTTAACAAGTCTAGCTTTGAAAGTCTCAACTTTTCCATGTACACCAAGTAATCTTCTCAAGATATACTTGCTACTGATGGGGATTTAACCCTTCAGATAAAGCAACCAAAGTCCATACTTTGTTGGTGTATAAGGATTCCATCTCAGATCTATAAGCATCCAGCCATTCTTACAGAGTCCTACTCCTGATGGCCAGCTCGAAACTAGTTGGGTCATCATCTCATGATGCATTCCTCGCTCCCACTATCATAGAGAAACCAAAGTATCTCTCAGGTGGGTGATGAACCCTACTAGATTGGCGGAGAGGCTGAGGTTCGTTGTTTGCTATTGAATCCTTTGGTTCTACCAAATCATCAGCTGCAGTTTGTATAGCTGGAACATTTCCAGTTCTACATAACAGATCTTGCCTCGAGCTTGTCCGGATTTTGCCTTTTAGATATAGGCTGGACAACCCCAAATCTTAACTGACTTAAGAGATGGGCTCTTCCCTTTCCATATCATTTATGAAGTGATAGGCAACTGATTTGATCGGAACCCTATTCAATAGGTATGCAACTTCATAAGTGCATAACTCCCTAAAAAGAAATAGGAAACTCAGTAGTACTCATCATAGAGCACACCATATCACATAGGGTGCTGTTGCTCCGCCCCGATATACCATCGTGTTATGGTGTATACGGAGGAGTAATGCTGAGAGAGAATCTCATTCTCCTTTAGAATAATCCAGGATTTCCGTGCTCAAGTATTCTCCTCCTTGATCACATCAAAGGACATAATACTTTTACCCGTATTTTGGTTCTCTACTTCTAACTTATATTCTGTGAATATCTCAAAAGGTTCGGACTTGTGTTTCAACAGGAACATATGTCTGAATCTTGAGAGATTATTAGAGAATGTAATGAAGTACAAAGAACCGGTCTTGGCATATGTAGACAGGGGACCTTCATACATCAGCTTGTATCAATCCCAAGAGTTCACTAACTCTTTCTCTGTTTCCAATAAACGGAGCTATGGTCATCTTATCTTTGTGACATGACTAGTAAGTTTCAAAAGATGTAAATTAAAACTGATTTAAATATGCATCTTTAATGTAACTTAAGCTAGTCGGGCTGCATTGATATGACCTAGTCTACAATACCTCAAGAAGGATCCGTTCAACTCTTCCTCTTGTGTGTGTTCTATATACTAAGACCTGTAGTTTGATTTAGAACGTCAATACTTTTAGATAACGTGCCTGAACCGATCAACTATTGATATAGGAAATGTTCAAAACATTATCCAACAATACAAAATTATATCCTTCTTTAATTAAATAAAGAGACTGATATGATTTTGTATATCAGGTTCGGTATTTAATAACATTTGTTCAGAATCAATGTATTGGTAATACAGGGTGACAGTGACCAACAGACTTGGCTGCAACACTTGCACCGTTTTCTGCCTCATGAAACTTATCACCAGTTCTTAGTTCTTTATCTTTCTGTAGCCCATGTAACAAATTACATATGCGGGATCTTGATCTGGTATCACATACCCAGGACGTAAAGGACACTGAGAAACAGTTCTCGGTAATGAACACACCCGAAGATGATGCATCAGTATGCACTTTCTTCGTTTGGACGGTACGGGAATTCTGGTAATCCCTAATTTCCTGCTCTGCCTTATAACAATTATAAGTTGGAGCGGGACCAACATTCCCCAGCTCAGTATAACAAGTGGGTTCGGTCAATATATCCGTTTTATTATCTTGATTAAGGCGTGATATGGTCGCTACCTGGAGAGAGAGAGAGAGAGAAGAAAACACTCAGCGCATGCTCTTGCAAGATCGGATTGGTTATTATTTTATCTAATCAGGATGGCTCCTACTGTTTTTATCAAATCTTCCTTCAAACCCTAAAAGGAAAGACTAGCCGGGATTAATTACACGCTACAAGTTCGCCAATCTTTCAGCCAGGCCAGTGTCGGTACTTTGAGGGAGGTCCCCCGTGCTTTCGCACGAACCTAATTAATGTCAACCTCGTTTTCCCAGAGGCGTAACCCAGTTAACACCTTTCTAGTCACCTACTTGATCGGTTAATTGTAATGTGTAAAACTCTCCCAGGAGTAACAATTACTCGCAGGGGGTATCGGGATCCAACTATATCATAGAAGGTATGCAATCTCATTGCAAATTTCAACACTTGAAATTCCCGATAATATTTTGCCCTAAGCGATCTATGACCTTGACTGAGTCAACAAACCATAGACCGAAAGTAAAGTTCAAACCGTCATTTCCCGATTGAATTAAACCCACCCGCACGACCCTTGACTGAGTCAACAAGGCCGCACGACTACCCTAATCCAATCGCATCATATGCTTAGCAGATAAGCACTAATCAGCTACCGCACACTACGCCTTGACTGAGTCAACAAACGCAGCACGAATACTAACTATTACTTATCTGAAATGACGGAAGGCCATGTCAGGTTTTTAAGAAAACCCTTTGCGTAATGAACTTTATATCGTTGTAGAATCAAATGATTTTAAATAGAGTATTTTTTAGGCTTTTCTAGTTTTGCTAAAGGGGTCACTCCCGGTGAAGGGATCGTCGGCCCTTTCCTCATTGAATAAGGTGCAGGATATATCATATATACCTCTGTGCAAAGCAAAAACTATAGGAGCAATCAAAAGACAAACCGAGGGTTGTATTATCTCCCAGTTATTGCTAAAGGAGTCACTCCCGGTGAAGGGATCTCGGTTCTTTCCTTATCGAATAAGGTGCAGGATGTTCTACAAGGAACACCGAGATGCAAAGCAAGAACTGTAGCTATCTGTTTTTGAAAATTCGATTCCACAACATCTTAGGTTTCTTTTCTTTCATTAATCATATTAATGAAGTCCCATCATTTAAGTCACCTAAACATCACAGATAAATACGACGTATACTTATGCCATTCGCATTCGCCTCGATGTCCCCTCGTGCACCGTTAGGTTAGGTAACTAACGGCAGAGCGGGGCAGGGCTAGCGCGAGTGCAAAACATAAGTAACGTCTATATAATAAATCATATATACTATATACAGTATTTATCACAGAACATATCAAATGATCACATCACAGATATTGCAGCAGAAGAATCATATGAAATATTGGATATACTAGGACGTCCGTGTTTTCAATAGGAACCTGTATAAAAAACGGATTCCACGGTCGCGATGAATAACCAAACCCACACCCCTAGACACCTACGAGAGCAGCAAGCAACCCTACCAATTCTAGAGTTAGGAGACCCGGACTCGACTCCTCGAGTTGGTCTCCCACTGGACTCCAGAACCCGGTTACTTGTGCCCTCCTCCTTGGGTCTATCCTAGTGCGGAAAAGTAAATAATATACAATGGGTGACATCTTCCGCTACCTGGAAGTGCCCCAATAAAAGAATATTACATACAATAAATTTTACATGAATGAAAATAAAAACTCTCATTTCACATAAAACCCCCGGCTATTCAAAACGCGACGATCCAATATAACATATCCAGCATCACATATGTAACGTTTTGAAAATCGTTTCGGTGAAATTTCAAAAAAACCGGTAAAATAAGGGGGTTTTCTGTAAAAAGTCAAAATACAAATATCTTATTATAAAAATTAAATATACATATTCTAGCTATGTAATTACTATTATTTGGTGTTTATTGAGCCGCTGGTGAAATTTCAAATTTTCTGAAAAAAATATTATTTTATTATTATTTTAAGCCGTCACTAATACATTTAATTAAGGAAAATTACAAATTGGAATGAGTTGAAACAAATTTTGTGCATCATAAAACATTAAATAAAATTTTATCATGTGGTTTTTGGAACGAAATTATTTGCCAAAACGGTTTAGAAATTTTTGAAGAAAAAAGGCTTTTTTTAACGTAAATGGATGTTTGGGGTATTGTATTTATCATTTTTCATCACCCCACACCCGTACCCACACCCACACGCCCCCACTTACTCCTTCCAATGGATGAATTCAGCAGCCACCATATATTTCCCCACTTGATTTTCAAAGGAAAAGATATGAAAGAAAAGAAAAGAAAATGGGTGAATTAGGTGGACTTTTGACCTTACCTTGACCTTGACTTTCCTCCCTTGTATTTTCTCTACCTCCCTCTCTCTCCTCACACCCCCAATCAGGCCGAGCCCCCCTCCCAACAGCAGCCCCCCCCCCAAATCCCACTCTTTTCTTCATCAAAAAAATCCACAAATCATTTCAAAATCCATGCAAAATTCAAATCTAAATCCAAATCCGACTCCTACCCATTTTAGCTTAGCCCGTATAGCATGGATCCTTGTGAAAAGAGGGCATTTTGGGAGGCCATGGATGCTTGTGGATCTTCATATGTTTTGGGTATAATTCTAAACATTTTTGTTGCTTAATTTGTTACTAATTCTTAAGCTAATTTAATTAAGTGTTAATTTGGATATGTGAGTTTAATTGCAAGTTTTGGAATTCAAGTTATGCTTTTGAATGAAGATTAGGGTTTGAGCATTTGATTAGGATTGTGATGGGTAGATTATCATATAATTGCTTGCAAAAATCAAATCTAGTTGCTAGTTGCATTTTGTTAATTTAAATTTGTGATAAGTATATATATTGCAAACTAGTTTTTGTAAATATTGTGTTAAATTGAGAATTAAAATATGGTTAGGGTTTTTATCATATTATTAACTTTATTAAGTGTAGTTTAACACTTTAGTTCATGGAAATCCAACCTAAATTGTAGTTTGTGTATTTTTGCTATGAAATTGTAAAAAGGGTATTTTGTAAACTAGAATATTAGGGTTTTTGGAATTTAATGAGATTAAATTCCGGAAATTATTTCTATGACTTATTTAAGATATTTAATAAGTATATTGGCCGCTACATTCATTTAAATATCGTGTTTTGTACAAAAACGGCGAATTGTGGTTGCTAGATTTTCGGAAAAATGACTTTTTAAGTGAAATTGGGGTTTTTGTGAGTTTTAACCTAGTTTATATTGAAATTAGTGTTCGTGAATGTGCAAATGAGTGTGATTGGATTTTTCTCGATGGTTTGACGTTTGTACATCGACATCGAGGGTTGGTTTGACTATTCTTGCATGCGTAGGCGATAGGTTTGGACCTACGCGTGATACGCATGCCGATGTGATTTTCGTATGCCGTTTCGATTTCTAATTTAGTTTTAATGCGATACGGTGCGTTATGATATGTAGGTACCCCCATGTGGACTTCGAGACGAAAAGCAAGCGCGTGGCGACGTCGGCACCGGCTAGCGAGGACCAAGTGAGTAGATTTATATCTACGGGGAGAAGTCGGGTGGATGGCGTATAGCACCCCCGCAGTCCGTGGTGGTGTATACGGATGCGTATACACACCAACACTTATTGTATGTTGTTAGGATTTATTATTGATGATTTTAGATAGATATTGGTGTTGGATTGGTCCATGGTTACGAAACCTTAGGTAGTGGTTGCACCACACATACACACACACCCATATTTGCATACATTCTTCGTTCATATGTGCGTACATGGGATTATATATTGATGTGTATATTTACACATGGGTATGGGACTATGTGTTTATATACTGGATTTGAGGATAGTAATTGGGATTTGAGATGAGTCGTTGATATTGGGCTTGAGGCGAGAAGATCCGTGATGTGTTTTGGTTCGTATTGAGATACGACATGATGTTTTAGCGGGTCTTTTGACGTAGTGATTCTTACATGCATGCATACATAGATGGTATCAATATTGTACTAGACGTAGATCAGTACCCCGATCATGATATTTGATAAAGAGGATATCAGATGAATAGTATGATGAATGTGATATTGACCCGTACCCAGATTTGGGGATGCCGTACGACGGATTTACGTACGAGCTATATTTTGATGATTGATCCGCACTCTAGACTTGGGATGTCTGGTTATGGATATGATATTATTGAGGCGGGATCACCGACTGTATATATACAGGTATGTATATGTATCGACTCAGATGATAGACGGTTTCCTTACCTGTAGTCCAGCTTGTTAGCTTAGCCCTTTAGTTTAGTTTAGTTGTTAGATTAGATTCGATTCTTACCTATTTCAAAACTAACGAATCGTGGGTATTTTAAAAGACAGGTCAAGGGATCCGACGGATATTTCAAAAGACGTATCTTTTCATAAAAACACCGTAGCCCCTATTTTCAAAACCCCATGATTCGTGTTATTTCAAAAGGCACCAGTTGTAGGACTTATATTAGATTAATACTGATTAGTTATCGTTGTGTTTAGTATTCAGCTCCCGCACATTATTGCTGTTCGCTCTGCCCCGCATACTTATTTTGCTGCATATTCCATTATTGATATCATGCTGTTAGGACACCAGCACCATTACCGATGATGCGTATGTACCACGTACACCTACTTGCCGGCTCACACACATCTTCATCGGTAATTGCCATGTCACGTACACTTTAGAGAATATATTATTGCTTGACATAGCCTGTTATCTAATAGTTAGACATGATATTAGTGTACTTGCCTTATATGTAAGTTTAGATATTGTAGTTATTACCTGCTACTTCATGCATACTGTTATTCATTGTTATGCCGCATTCATGGATTCTCATGCATATATTCACTATTTTACGTGTTATTGAGGTTTTGGATTCGGATTTCCATGAGATTTCCTGGATTTGGAGGAAAACCGCACAAACTTATATGAACTGATTTCTCTCTTTTTAAAATAAAAGTGCGGTTTTCCCATGATGTATGAGTCGTCCACCATGAGTTTGCTGATGGATTTCGAGACCCGATTCGAGGAGACGGATGAACCGTTTCGGGTACATGGTGGACCCGGTAAGGTACCCCGGGGAAAGAAGCGCGTGATGATGACGATGTGAGCCTGGCAGGGGAGCACTACCTACCGGTGATATTACCCGACGCGTCGGATATCCGGAGGATACCGTCGTGGTCTTGAGATGGATGGTAGGGGCCGGTCTGGACTGACGGCGCCCTAGATATTGAGATTGAGACATTGAGATTGAGACTTGAGGTACATAGATTGTGACACAGAGATATCGAGGTATTTGGACACTTGTTTTGTGTCGATGCTGGGCACTGTTTTATGCTGATTTCATATATGGTACCTCATTCCTTTTAAAATACAGAAATCTCACTGATTTATGAAACCAGTTTTATTCAGTACATGCATTCTGTTTTATGCATTCATACATCATCCATATGATATATTGCTACCTGAGGCACTGACACGGGCACATGAGATTACACTCGGGTTAGATATTTACCCTAGCCTTGTTATAGGCTACGTGTTATTCATATATTTGAGGATATATTATGATCATTGACCTAGGATTGCGTTATTTATGCGATTTCTGTGCGTAGATGTTTTTCTATTCATGAGTTGGCAACTCACCCCCGTTGTGCCCCAGTTTCTTCCAGGTTTTGCCGTACAGGTTTAATTACGGCTTTGTGGGCTCAGTTTCATTCGGGTGACTTGCTAGTAGGTGGGTTTTTCTTGTATCGTACCCATCATATTACCTTGTATAATATTATTCCGTTGTATCTAGTAAATTCCATCAACCAAACATGTATTTATTGAGATAGAGACCAGTGTTGTTTATTCTTTCGACCTTAGAGTCGCTCGTTATATTTCTGGTGGTTTTGAGTTTCCTTTTGAGTTTTGATCCTCGCCGTTGGCGTTGTATATTATATTGCTTGTGTGGTTGTGACCGTCGATTGACGAAGAGCTAGCTCCCGCTTGGGGATGCCCTTTTCTTGATTTCGTATACTATTCATGTTGTATCCCGTTTGGGGGCCAGTATTTACAAAGGAGACTCTGCCGAAATTTTCAGTAAATTTTTGATGTTTTAAAAACCGCATAATTCGGCTTATGCTATTGAAATTACTTGCTTTAAGTTGGTTTTTCCTGCACTCTACTACTTTTCTTGGTTTGGATTTCTGGGTTTTCGGTTTACTTAGATTACGTACGCCTCGAGACGTTCGTAGTTTAAGTGCCGGTCATGTTCCGTACTTTCGGGTCGTGACAAAGTTGGTATCAGAGCGTTAGGTTTTAATCTTCGGAGCGTAGGATGACCCTTGGTTGATGGAATAGGTGACTAAAGTAGAGTGACGTACCGTTGGTATGTTCCGCGGCATATTTACGACACGCCACTCCACTTATGAAGCCTTAGGATGTATATTTCCTTATTCAGTATTATATTCCTTCCTGATCTAGCCTCATCGGTACCAGTTTGGTTTTGCTGCTACGGTTACGGGCAGGGAGAGCTACGGCTAGAGTTGCGGTCAGCACGAGCTCGTCACGAACGAGGACTGACCAGGGTGAAATTCTGGCAACACACGATTGCAGAGATGTGTCTTTTTACTGTGTTTCTGCGCCACGAGCGTTTGGCGGATCGCCTTTATGAGGTTACTCGGATGTGCTGATCGACACTAGAGGATTGAGCCAATGATTGAGGCACTGTTCAGCGTGCAGACGAGCGAGCCAGTTATTGTTGCGAATGACGAGATATTGCCCCAGATGCAGGAATTAGGGCAGAACGAGTTGTACTAAGAGATGATAGAAGGTCGCTAGTCACCCGATGATGAATGACTAGGACAGGTGGTTCGTTCGCTTACCCCGATGCGAGGTCGTCGGATAGATTGATTCCAGCTAGAGACGACTTCACGCGGAGACGTTGGGAGTCGACAGAGACGATCGAATGTCAGAAACCTATTATTCCACGTTTAAGGTAGTCGGAAAGACATGCAGGCAATTCTATGGTCCCTCTAGAAGAATGAAACCCTAACTCGACTTAATAACCGTGTGAAAGCCTTTAAACCTTAGGGTTTGCGGCAGTTCTGCGGCGCCATTAGTGAGGCTTGGGTTTGCCCTTCTACGGCTGGACCACCGATGCTGTGGTATGTACTCGATACTATTAAACTATACCCAAGATGTTGAGCTCTTGGGGGATTATGAGGTTTTGACGAATCGATTGGATGGCTCGACTTAATTCGGATGCTAGGTGGTGAGATGCATTTCTTGGGAGACTCTAGATATGAGGATAGCCGTTGGAGCTCAGTCCATGCAGCCGCGACGAGACGAGTCCAAAGCAGACGATATTAGAGAGAAGTGGAGTAAGAGGTTCGCACCAGATCTAGATGAGATGATGTTCCACTCCGCCGACATCAGAGAGGCGATGCGCATGCCGAGGCATGGTACTTGGACTTACCTTCCAGAAGGAGTCGCGATGAGTATGCAGTCGTTCCAGAGCAAGATGCAGATATAGAAAAGGACAATGACTTTCGGACAGTTGGCAGAGACGAGACATGGAAGAGACCGTGAGCAGGATTCCTTCCAGGACACTGCTGCAATGATACTTGCACCCAGGATCAGATGTGTCACGTACATTCAGAGAGCAAGAGGTCGACGCCAGTAATATGCTATCTTACGAGTGGTCACGATGATTGACCAGAGAAGTGCCAGAACGGAATCGTCCCCGTTAGCACACCTGACAGGGCCGATGAGCCGATGGACCGAAAGATTGGTAATTCACAGTGAAGACCTTGACCCAGGAGTGGTCATGGTTACGCACGCCAGGAGGACAGAGTTCATGATCATCGACGAGACGTCCTACTAGTGACCGCGACAGTTGGCCGAGATTCTTAGAGGATGCGCTTGAGCAGTACTATTCCGCCATTGTTGATTACGATGTTTTGGGTGATTTATTCGTATGATTTGATTTTGATGATTGAGGATGTACGATCTTTGCACAGTGTTGCACTTGATATCGTTTTCGTGCTTCAGTTTCACATGTTTGTGATTTTACGATTTTAAACAGTTGAGTTGGTTTTGTGCGTATGGATGCACACGATTTCGTTCCTGCACTCGGTATGTTTTATTTATGCTTGCAGTGCAGTGATACGCCTTTTGTGCACCTAGATGCACTGGACTTCGATTTCGATTGTGATACCCGATATTTGTTTTGTGCACCTTGTGCATCTGATTGATTTTGCGCACGTTCGGCGCTTGATATTGGATTTCATGATTTCGTGCACGATGGATGCACCTGATTTGGATTTTCGCGCATGTTGGGCGCATGTTTTGAAGGGTGATTTTGGTGCACACCAGAGGCACTAAATTGAGGATTTTTCGTGCATGTCAGATGCACCTGATTTTGCTGTCAGGCACACATGTTGCCTACGACAGATGTTTCGTACACACCCGATGCACTTAGATGTTGTTTCTGTGCGCATGTATGGCACATTCATGGATTTTGATTTCCGTGCGCACCACATGCACGTAGCATTCATATGCATATTTTGGGGATTGATTTCGTATAGAGCAGTACGTTTTTATGATATTGCTATGTGTTTTCGTACTGAGCAGGACTAGTCAGAGGACAGTACCTGAATATATTTTGCATGCATTGATAGTTATTGAAGGGATTTCCAAAAAGCGAGCTATAGCCTCAGTATTTACCTACGTGTCTGATATGACACGAAATGTTTAAAACAAGGAGACCCTTCTAAATTGTTTCCAAAATGGCGGAACGTACATTTCAAACAAAGGTATATATGTATATAGTTATTTTCTTATGATAGACGTCCGCCACTGTGCAGTGTTATACGCGTTGCACAGCGACTTAAAGAGATTTGGCATGCATTTCCTTCAGAAACTTACAGATATAGATTCGATGTTTACATGTATAGTTTCGAGTTATATCATATTGGTTTGATTTGGATTTGGCATTGATGTCTTCTCAATGACTCCGATGATTGCGGGATGCTTGACGGAGTTTTGATTTGAGTTATATACTCATTTTTCATGCGCATGCGCTGCGCTACGATTTGTTTTATGTATTTACAATTTCGGAGCCCCGACAACTTGATGGTTCTCTTAGATGTTTTAGTATTTGGGGGAGTTTGAATTTAAATTCGGGGACCGAATTTCTTTAAGGGGGGAAGATTGTAACGTTTTGAAAATCGTTTCGGTGAAATTTCAAAAAAATCGGTAAAATAAGGGGGTTTTCTGTAAAAAGTCAAAATACAAATATCTTATTATAAAAATTAAATATACATATTCTAGCTATGTAATTGCTATTATTTGGTGTTTATTGAGCCGCTGGTGAAATTTCAAATTTTCTGAAAAAAATATTATTTTATTATTATTTTAAGCCGTCACTAATACATTTAATTAAGGAAAATTACAAATTGGAATGAGTTGAAACAAATTTTGTGCATCATAAAACATTAAATAAAATTTTATCATGTGGTTTTTGGAACGAAATTATTTGCCAAAACGGTTTAGAAATTTTTGAAGAAAAAAGGCTTTTTTTTAGCGTAAATGGATGTTTGGGGTATTGTATTTATCATTTTTCATCACCCCGGACCCGTACCCACACCCACACACCCCCACTTACTCCTCCCCATGGCTGAATTCAGCAGCCACCATATATTTCCCCACTTGATTTTCAAAGGAAAAGATATGAAAGAAAAGAAAAGAAAATGGGTGAATTAGGTGGACTTTTGACCTTACCTTGACCTTGACTTTCCTCCCTTGTATTTTCTCTACCTCCCTCTCTCTCCTCACACCCCCAATCAGGCCGAGCCCCCCTCCCAACAGCAGCACCCCCCCCCCAAATCCCACTCTTTTCTTCATCAAAAAAATCCACAAATCACTTCAAAATCCATGCAAAATTCAAATCTAAATCCAAATCCGACTCCTACCCATTTTAGCTTAGCCCGTATAGCATGGATCCTTGTGAAAAGAGGGCATTTTGGGAGGCCATGGATGCTTGTGGATCTTCATATGTTTTGGGTATAATTCTAAACATTTTTGTTGCTTAATTTGTTACTAATTCTTAAGCTAATTTAATTAAGTGTTAATTTGGATATGTGAGTTTAATTGCAAGTTTTGGAATTCAAGTTATGGTTTTGAATGAAGATTAGGGTTTGAGCATTTGATTAGGATTGTGATGGGTAGATTATCATATAATTTCTTGCAAAAATCAAATCTAGTTGCTAGTTGCATTTTGTTAATTTAAATTTGTGATAAGTATATATATTGCAAACTAGTTTTTGTAAATATTGTGTTAAATTGAGAATTAAAATATGGTTAGGGTTTTTATCATATTATTAACTTTATTAAGGGTAGTTTAACACTTTAGTTCATGGAAATCCAACCTAAATTGTAGTTTGTGCATTTTTGCTATGAAATTGTAAAAAGGGTATTTTGTAAACTAGAATATTAGGGTTTTTGGAATTTAATGAGATTAAATTCCGGAAATTGTTTCTATGACTTATTTAAGATATTTAATAAGTATATTGGCCGCTACATTCATTTAAACATCATGTTTTGTACAAAAACGGCGAATTGTGCTTGCTAGATTTTCGGAAAAATGACTTTTTAAGTGAAATTGGGGTTTTTGTGAGTTTTAACCTAGTTTATATTGAAATTAGTGTTCGTGAATGTGCAAATGAGTGTGATTGGATTTTTCTCGATGGTTTGACGTTTGTACATCGACATCGAGTGTTGGTTTGACTATTCTTGCATGCGTAGGCGATAGGTTTGGACCTACGCGTGATACGCGTGCCGATGTGATTTTCGTATGCCGTTTCGATTTCTAATTTAGTTTTAATGCGATACGGTGCGTTATGATATGTAGGTACCCCCATGTGGATTTCGAGACGACAAGCAAGCGCGTGACGACGTCGGCACCGGCTAGCGAGGATCAGGTGAGTAGATTTATATCTACGGGGAGAAGTCGGGTGGATGGCGTATAGCACCCCCGCAGTCCGTGGTGGTGTATACGGATGCGTATACACACCAACACTTATTGTATGTTGTTAGGATTTATTATTTATGATTTTAGATGGATATTGGTGTTGGATTGGTGCATGGTTACGAAACCTTAGGTAGTGGTTGCACCACACATACACACACACCCATATTTGCATACATTCTTCGACCCTCTCATAATCCAAAGTGATCATAACTCATCATATCAAAAAAGTCTTATGTGATGGTTAGAAGCAACCATAACCTTATCATGTCATGCACTCATTTTACTCAAATGAGCAAGCAAGAAAAAGTCTTTGGCATGAAATGATAACCATGGTTATCATGATGGTCAACTAGTCAAGCCTAGTCAACCGGTCAACAAGTCAACAAAAGTCAACAAGTCAACAAAGTCAACAAGTCAACAAAAGTCAACAAGTCAACAACCATATCATCATAATACTTAATTAATATAATAGTTAATCACATATCATATTCTCATTAGGGTTGAGCATAAAGTCAAATAGTCAACGGTCAACTGTCAACAACCCTAATGAGAATCCGCAGCCTCTGCCTCCCTGTCAACTGTGCATACACACCCGCATCCGCGTTCCGAGGAACACGAATGCAAACTGGATAAATCCAATCCCATAAGGTACACTAGGATCTGGCTTAAACCAAAGCCCGCTAGTGTAAACTGTCCGGACACTGTACGTGCACAAGTGCACGGATGTGACCGAACCCTGTCGCAAAACCATGCGACCTGTCGCAATACCATGCGACCTCTACTCTTTTGCCTAAAGGCGAAAAGCTTTCTGTGTGGGACTCTAAAGACTCGACACTACGCTGGCAGTGGGTTTAACCACAGACCGCAAGCGGCACTAGCTGTGCGTAACGGTCCCCAGGTAATGCCGACAAGAAGACCGACGAGGCGAAACCCATCTGAACTCCTACTGAGCCTGAGTGTGACATTCTCCGTACAGTCCGGTCTGTTCGTCTGATACATCGCATGGCGGGCCTAGGGGGCGGTAAACGTCAGTTCCCCAATAGCGGTACAAGTCGTGCCGGAGCGAAGCCCAAAACACCCTGAGATAACACTGGAAACCTACCAGTATATCTCGTTTGCCCTGGCCAGGGACTACTCGTGTAATGGCTCTCCTAGACACAGCGCGATGTCAACCCCCAATACCGGGAGAGACGAATCCTGTCTAACCGTCACTGCCTCCAAGTGCTTCGGGACTGCACCCAACCACTACCTGTTTGCACGACTCCTTTGAGCCGTGGTAGGGTAGTGATCAAAGTACAGTGGGAACACACCCGAGGCGAAGTGACAGTGTCAAGTCAGCGGACTAAGCTGTACTCATGTCACCTGGGAACTGATAACTGACGATAGGTATAATACCAACTAGTCAGTTCCCGACGAGTCCTGTCCAGTGTACCCGTAACCTAACGAGCACCCGCATACTATCCCAAGTACGACGTACTGACGGCTGTGGGACAGACCGTCTCCCATACTGGGATGAGAAGCGCATGCGCTGGTCTACTCCGGAGTATCGATGCCCTGTCTCGATAGTCCTGCGACCAGGGACCTGCATAAGGATGTGCTTATAGATTACCCAGCCCCACTAGTGTGACGGCCATCACATCGCTGGTAATCAAGCAAAGATCCTAAGGGCTCTACTAATGTGTATAGGCGATATACAAAAATAAACACATGTACACATTGAAGTAGAAACAAACCAAGTAGCATACTACTATTTTGAGCAAGATTGTATATACAAGGTGAATATCCCAAGCATCCATTAAGTAATATACAAACTAGTATGATACAGTAATGGCCTCTAGGGCATATACACTAACATTAGTTGCATCAGATTCGTATTTCATGCATTGGTTGCACCTGAATTATATTTTGTACATTTGTTGCACCAGATTTATGTTTTCGTGCTCCTCTGCACTTAATGTTCGTTATCGTGCATACTATTGCACTGGATGTTTTATACGGACCAGACGCACTTGTTTTGGATTTTCGCGCATGTTGGGCGCATGATATGAGATTTTGTGCACACTGGGTGCACTCGATAGAGATTTTTATTTGTGCATGTTGGTTGCACTTGATTGGGATTTTGATTCGTGCATGTTAGTTGCACTGGGTTGAGATTTTCATGCACTATAGATGCATGTTGTTGACTTGCACATCCGTTGCACTGGATAGATGTTTTCGTGTACTATAGATGCATTTGATATTGTTGTCGTGCACATCCGCTGCACCGGATAGATGCTTTCATGCACACCTGTTGCACTTAGTTTTGCTTTTGTGTATATTGTGGCATTTGTATTGGATTTGGTTTTCCGTGCGCACTAGACGCATGTGATGTTGGATACGCCTTTTTAGGCTGATTTTATTTATGAGTATCGCGTTTTGATGATTGATACTATATTATATAGTAGCCGAGAATGGCTAGTCTAAGAACAATGCCTGAGTACTTTTGCATGCATCAAAAGTTACCAAAGGTTGTCAAAAAGGAGTTATAGTCTCACTATTTCGTACGTATCCGTGAGTGACACGGAATTTTATATAGAGAACCTTCTGGGATATTTCAAAAGGGCGGGACGTATAATTTGAGCAAAACATATATAAGTATATATTTACTACTTTACAAATGATCGTCCGCCACTTGTGCCGTGAGCTACGCATAGCACAGCGATTTGAGAAAGATTTTGCATGTGTTTTATTCAGTTTTTAAAACGGTTTTACAAAGATGCGTGCTACAAACGTATAATGATTTGAATATAGTGCATTTGGATTTCAGTAGTGGAATTCGATATTCGTATTTCCTTTATAACTCCGATAATTGCGTGATGCTTGGAGGAGTTTGATTTTGAGTTTCGCACTCATTTTCAGGCGCACATGATGCGCTGTGGTATTTCTGTATCTTCCGTGATTTCGGATCCCCGTTGGTTTGAGCTGATTTTTGAAATGTTTTAGTAGTTGGTGATTTAAATTTAAATTCGGGGACCGAATTTATTTAAAGGGGAAAGACTGTAACATTTCAGAAATATAAATATTATTTTTGGAAATTTAATATTAAAATAATATATTTCGCGAAAACTATTCGATTTGCGAATAGGGATTTTTTTGTAAAATGGTATAAGTATATACTAATATTTGGAAATTAATTGGAGATTAAAATATTTTATTTATTTTAATGATATTTATCGGATTTTTGGCGAAATCCGTAATTTTACATGTTTCCATGGCTAGTGCATCGTGTCATGTGCATGTTGTGTTTTGTGTTGTGACTTGTGAGTTGGTGAGATAAAGAGAAAAGAAAAGAAAAGGGAAAGAGAGAAGTGAGTTAAGAGTGAAAACAAAATGAGAAGAAACAAAAGAGATATTCGTTGAGAGGGTGAGTGTAGGAGTTAATTGTGAGTGAGAGAGTGAGCATAAGAGAGGGGGGGGATAGACTTGGCTGCCCCATTCTCATACCCTATTGTTTTCTTCATGCCATTTCTTCATCTCCTTCATTCTCCCACTACCTCCATGCATCACCTCCAATCCCTTCTCAAAACCTCATGCCACCTTCATTAAAAATATGCACAAAACTATTCTAAACCCTTAAAACAATTCAAGTTTGGATTTTGAAGAATTTGGGCAACTCAAGAATTTTCTTTAGTTGCAAATGAGGTAATCTCACTACTACAAATAGGGGTTGCACCTACGGATAAATCCATAGGAGCAAACCACTGCCCCTATGGCTATATACGTAGGGGCACAAAAATTCACCATAGGTGCATACGCCACAGGCGCAAGTCTTAGCCTTAAACATGCCCTTACGGAGTAATAATTGCCCCTACAGCTTAATGCATAGGTCCATGTGTACCCACGGATTGCACCGTAGGGCCAAAATATTTATTTAATATATCGGTTTATAAAATAAAATAGTTGCCCCTCCGGATAACTCCGTAGGGACAAAATAATGTTCGTAAAAACACGCTACGTAGCTCGTTTCCCAACAAAACGTTAATTTTTAGAGTGGACTCGCTACTTAGTGCAAGAAGAAAACGCTGGAGGAGCAAAGCCTTGGGTTTTGCATCAGAACGCGTGCGTTTTATACTGTAGCGCGTTGTTGATAGAAAGCCTACGCTTCATAACACATTGGAAAGTCAAAAGGATATTAAAGCCTTTGGTTGAAATTTTGTTTGGATTCAAGTGAGATTATTCTACGGAATTCTAAGAGTATAATTATGGTTCATATTAAATTAGGTGGGACCATCAATCAATTATTGATTCATTCTCCAACAATTTTTGTCTCTCCAACATATTCTTTATCAAATAAACTAGGGCACAACCTCATAGAAGGTTGCAACATTTCCTTTTTTTCCAAAGTTGCAGCAATGCTAGCAACTCTCTCTTCATAAGAATTTTGGTATTCTCTCATTTGATGATTGCAAAGAGAAATTTAAATTTCGTCATCTCAAATAAATAATTTTAAAAGGTTTGTTGATCGTTGAATCTCTCGTAATCTCATTTTAAATGCAGTTTGTCATTAAAGTTTTTTTTAACATCAATTCCTGTTAGAAAATATAATGAACTTGCTATTCAAAATATGTTATAGGCTCACAATTTTTTTCAAATTGAAAACGTTTTAATAGTTTTTCTACAATAACTTAATTGCAAGTCCGTCCCTTTGTAATTATTTTCAAATTTATTAATTATTTTACAATTCTCTCAAGCAATAGTTTTTCTTGCAAGGCTTTGCCAGCAAAGTAACAACCTTTTTTCTGCAAAGTAGTAATATTTTTTTCTGCACATTCGTAATACATATCAAACTGTAACAGAAAGATCCAATGTTAGCTATAAGAGCCATAGAAAACTATCAATCAACCATGGATGAATGGAATAACAAACACTAAAATTATATAACGGACCAATTAACATAAGCTAAAAACCAATCTGTTTATAGCGTTTTGAAGTACATAATTTTGTTTATATTGGGTATCATGTTAATTGATGTTGATGTATATGTTTGATAATCTATCGAGATTGCTTTAATATTTGAAATTGTGTAGATTTATTGTGATTCTCTAATTAATATTATTTTTATCTAAGAAAACGGAAAATCAATGTAGCTTACGTTTTTCGCTACCTAGCTTACGCTTCGCTATTCCTATGAGTCTAACGCTTCGCTACATGCTACCGCTTTTTCAAACATTAGTACATGCCCCTACGGATTAATTCGTAGGTCCATATTTATGCCCCTACGAATAAATGTGTAGGGATAAATGTGTAGAGGCAAAATATCAGGTATCCTGATATTTTGTCCCTACGGATAAATATGTAGGGTAAAGTTTATGCCCCTACGAATTAATCCGTAGGGACAAGGATAACACCTGTTACTGAGTCCATAGGGGCATACTATCAGGTATCCTGATATTTTGTCCTTACGGATAAATATATAAGGGTAAAGTTGGACCACACGGATTAAACTGTAGGTGTAACATTTGGCCCTACGGATAAATCCGTAGGGACATATTATCAGCTTTTTTAAAAAAGGGCTGTCTGTTTTTTCCTCGCCCTGTGCACAATAATATATACATCATATATGAATGAAACAAGCAGAATATATACCGCAATATTCATAATCAACATCTCACTCATGATATAAAAAAGAAATTAACAAGCATAATACGATATCAATCTAAATCAATATGAACACGCAAACACTACCAATATCGTCCAAAATATATACAATATGTATCATATAAGTAAATACATGTTTAAAATATAAAAATCAAAAAGTTACCCTAGCTCGGTCCAGCTCCACCTCTGATAATCGCCGTAATCTGGCGCATCTGCTCCTCGGATAAACCCTGAGTCAACAACTCGAGCAATGTGGACTGTGCGGAAGTCTGAGCGGGTTATAGAGCTGTAGGAGTGTTCTGCGCAACCGCAGCCGAGGTAGTGGCTTGCGGAGCAGCAGCTGCGGGAGTCTGAGCGGGCTGTGGAGCTGTAGGAGTGGTCTGCGCAACCGCAGCCGAGGTAATGGCCTGTGGAGCCGCAGCCGAAGGAGATGCATATGGAGCCGCAGCCGAAGGATATGCATGTGGAGCTTCAGCCGAAGTTCCTTGTCGCGTCTGTTCAGTTTTGTGTGTAATAAACGAGTAAGAATTGTGTATTAGTCGAATTCGTATCATTATCAGGTTATTGCGAAACCCCAATCTATGAATACTTAGGGACTTAGGCCTCGTTTGGATATCTAGTTTAGAAAAACGTAGTTTATTATAATTAGACAGTTCTATATATGTATGATTAATCAAACCTAAGTCTACAACCAAATAAGCTCAGGTTACGTAGTAATATTGGATATGTTGCTATCTATAATATGATGTAATATTTTACTATTAAGTAATACACATACCATAATCTCCTTCAACTCTTGGACGGTGGCCTTCAAGGTGTCAAGTTCTTGCTCTAGACGTCGCTCACGGAAGATAGAGGAAGTAACTGCCAGAGTGGAGTCCAACCTCATATGGGCCCTGCTAGGACCCAGTCCCCGGTCTCTCTCCCAACCTCCGTGGTGCCCTCCGTGTGCGGCGTCTAGGAATGGGGTCAGCATCATCGGATTGTTCTGTCCAGTAAAATCGATCCCCGATGCCTCCGCCTGCTCAACCACCCACTCCTACACCCACATTAACCAGTAAGATATAAGTATATCATTTAAATTTGAACTTTTCAAAACAAAAATTTCAAATAGGGGTTAAATAAATATTAACACTTACGCAATACTCCTGGGTAGCGGTGTCGGGGTATCGAAGCTCGCCCGTGGTGGGATCTATCGATGTGCCGTGGATGGCAAGATACGCGGACAACACGCTCGGTGTACCACCCTGCGTCAGGGTCTGAGCTCTCTGCAATTTGCAAAAAAATTACATATATTATAAAATAACTCTTAATATTACATTATATCACAGTAGGTCTATTATAATTTATCGATAACTCTATGTTTCCCCCAATCAGCGCAAAACTCTGTTCAAATTTTGAAATTTGAAATGAAGCAGCGCTAAGACTCAAAGACTCTGAGGTAGCGCTCACGTGCAAAGCATGACAGCGCTGGCGCCAAGAGCGCCAGCGCTAAGAGTCAGAGACTCTGAGGCAGCGCTCACGTACAAAGCACGAGAGCGCTCGTGCCATGTAAGCCAGCACTAAGAGTCAAAGACTCTGAGGCAGCGCTCAAAAGAAGGGCACGAGAGCGCTAGCGCCAAGAGAGCCAGCGCTAAGAGTTAAAGATTCTGAAGTAGCGCTCACGTGCAAAGCACGAGAGTGCTAGCACCAAGTGCTCCAGTGCTAAGAATCAAAGACTCTGAGGCAGCGCTCACGTGCAAGGCACGAGAGCTCTAAGAGCTAGAACTAAATGTTCTCCACCGTTGGATCAAAGATCCAACGAAGATGATAAATCATCAAATTACAAAATTTAATTCTGTTAAGGAAATACCCCTCAGAATCTTTCCAAACAAGAAAGATCATGCTCTGTAAATCAGAGCACCGTTGGATCAAAGATCCAATGGTGATTAAAAATGACCAATATACAGAGTAATCTATGTACGGGAAAATAATTTTCCAATCTTGTTAAGTAACAAGAAAGACATCTTCTGTAAAACAGAATCCCTATGATCAAAGATCAAATGGTGGGGAAACATCCCCAAATCAATCAGAAAAAGATTGCCTTAACTGATCCGCCTCCACCATATAAAGACCTCACGACTTCAAGTCTAAAAAAAGAAGAGACTCCCCATAAGTTTCATAGAGAGGAACCCCCTTAAAAAACTTTGAGTTCTCAAAAAAAAGGAGAAATATAGAAGATTAAGCTCTGAAAAGAAGAATTTTTTCAAGGTAAATAAAACAGAGAGATCAAAGCATCTCATCAAAAAAGAAGAATTTAGTTCTTTTTCTAGATCATAGACATACAAAGACAGAAGTCTTTCATAAGAGTAGAAGAGATTGGAGCATCTTATCATAAAAAAAGGAGGGAAAAGAACTTAGTTCTCTTTAGATCACAGATCTATAAGACAAAGACAAAGTCTTTCACAAAAACAGAAGAGATCATAACATCTCTTATTAAAATATGAACTTAGTTCTTGGATCCACATAACAAAATCTCTTAATTCTTCGAGCACAGAATTGATCAAGAGCGCTTTGCACTCATTGGCTAGCGCTCAGCGCCAAGCGCGCCACGTGCTCCTTATATGGGCGCTACTTAATAAAGAGCGCTCTGCACTCATTGTCTAGCGCTCAGCGTCAAGCGCGCCACATGCTCTTCTTGTGTATACCATTTTCATAAGAAGCGCCTTAGCGCTCCAAGTCTGGCGCTCAGCGCCAAGTGCGCCACGTGCTCCTCACGTGTACGGTATTTTATAAGAAGCGTCTTAGTGCTCCAGGTCTGGCGCTCAGCGCCAAGCGCGCCACGTGCTCCTCACGTGTGCACTATTTCATAAGAAGTGCCTCAGCGCTCCAGGTCTAGCGCTCAGCGCCAAGTGCTCTGTATATAAAGCGCTCTGCGCTACAAAGAGTGTTCAACACTCAATAAAAGACAAAAGAAAAAGGGGTGTTAGAACCCAAATTAATGCTCAGTATTATTGAACAAAAGAGACTAAGCCCAAAAAAATGTTTAACACCCAAACAAATGCTCAACATCAAAACAAATGTTCAACAGTTTAATCAGAACTGAATGGGCTGAGCCAATGTTGGCCACAAGTCCCTAGCTCAGACCAGCTGAGCCCATATGCTCACAATTGGTCTTGGTCCTAAGTCTGACCACAGATCTCTCGACCAATCTTAGTTCAAGGGTACATCTCTTCATTCCTCTGATATGTGTCTTTGTAATTCTTCAATGTCTTTGGAGAGGTAACGGGTCCCGAAAACCAGACACTCCATGGACTATGATGTCCTTAAACTTATGGACCGCAACGTCCCTAAACTAAACTTAATAGACTGTGACGTATTTAAACTCTAGAGACTACGATGTCCTTAAACTCTACGGACTATGATGTCCTTAAACTTATGGACCACAATGTCCCTAAACTAAAACGATAGAGTCCAAACACTCTTTCGTCGGATCTAAATGATCCCAAAATCCTGTTGAGTAGATCTTAGTCTAAAATTAGACTAACGTATCCTCAACAAATGTTTGATTCGATCTTAGTCTAAAATAATACTAACGATCCTTAAACCCAACCCAAACCCAAATTTAAGAAAATACGGATTTGGACTAATCCACGCCTTACGGGTGACAACACAAATTAGTCTCCGTATACAATCCACGGGCAACCAAAAATAAAACAAACAAACACGACACGAAGTGACCTTCTGAAGCAGGAGAAAGTGGTTATCGCTTCACGGTAATGTAATTAACTGCTAGGGGTTGCGCCTGCAAGGAAGAGCATCCCTACAATCAAAAACCATTCACAATGAGGGGGAATCTGACGAAGCCTACTACAATGGCCGCATCCGTCTAAACCTCCGATACATGGTGCCATAAATCAACCTAGCATCTTCGGAGAGGTAGAAGGATAAAACCAAATAGCATCTGCCCGCCAAAATTCAGGCCGGACGTCCCGATGTCCCAACGTCCCGGTCGTGTCTTTTCGGCGGCGAACACTCCATGGCACGAGTAATATTCCTTGAGCCACCTGTATAAGTGGGGCGACCCTTCTTCGCCGACTTCCTATTCTCTTTATTTTGATCCTCCTGTTTCTATACAACAGATTCAGATTTAGTTTTCTAATTAAGCAACACAAAAAATAAATTTAGTTTTCTAATTAAGCAACACAAAAAATAAATTATATACTAAACAATGAATTACATTTAAAATACATACCTGTTTGCGCCGACAGTCGAAATATGTTAGTTATATGTATGCCCTAGAGGCCATTACTGTACATAGGATGTATATTGTAGTGGATGCTGGGACATATATAGGGAGGACTTTCTTGCTCGACATGATAGTATGCTATCTGGTTACTCTTTACCTTAACGTGTATACTATTTGTCTCTCTGTTACATGTTGGTAAAGCCCTTAGGATGTGTACTTGACTACCTGGACTATGATGCGGATCATACTAGTAGGGACATGGTAGTCTATAAGTACATCCTTCAAAGTCCCTAGTCGTGGGTGTATCGAGACGGGGCATCGATATACCAGAGTAGACTAGCGTATACCTTCTCGACCCATACAAATGGGCGATGGATGATCCCATATCCATTGGTGTTTGACATCGGAGATGATATACGGGTGCTCAGTGGAGACTGGGTACACTGGATGGACTCGCCGAGAACTCCCAGATGGTATTACACCTCACGTCAGATGGCAGTTCTCAGGTGACACTGGTACAGAGTAGTCTGTTGACCCGAGATCGTCATAGAGTCTTGTGTGGTTCCCACTGTGCTTTGATTTCCACCTTACCACGTCCAAAAGGGCGTGCAAAACGGTGGTTTTTGGGTACAGTCCCGAGTCACATGGAGGCAATGAGCGATAGGAGGGGATTCTTCTCTCCCGGTATAGGGAGTTGATGTTGCGCTGTGTTCGATTGGCTATAACCGGAAATCCCTGGCCAGGGTTGCTGAGATTTACTGGTAAGTGTTACCAGTAATTTCTCGAACTATTATAGGCCTCATATCGACACGACTTATTGAGCTATTGGGGTCTGACGTTTACCACCCCTAGGCGAGATATGCTACATATCAGACGATCAGACCGGACTGTACGGTAAGTGTTACAGGTTGGATTCACTCGAGTGTGAGTGGGCTTGCTCGTCGATCTTCTGATCGCTCAATACCCAGGTGGCCGTTACGTTTAGCAGACCGCTTGCGGCTTGTGGGTGTTTGATATGATCATCATCTGCTGCCGGCGTATTGACGAGTCTTTAGAGTCCTACACAGAGGTTTCCTGGCTCAAGCGAAACGAAATAGGAGCGCATATGAGATATGTGCGGGACCGAGAATAATGCGTGTATGTGATACCGTATTTCATTCTCGCGATCAATGTGTCGAATGGTTGTATGCGATATAACCTAGTTATCGATTCAAGCGTTGATTCGATAAGCCGATACATTGTATACTAGTCAGTTGTGTGCGACATGACCGGATCATTGAATCAAGTGTTGATTTAATGATTTAATGCATAATTATATATTTGATATATTACTTTGCATTAACTAGTATTGGTTCACTTTAAATGGATTTTCTCACTTGTTTGTGCACATTGTATATATGATATATTTTTTGTGCGCAAGATTGTATCATGTTTGATGATACATGATAGTTTGGGTTTGTGTAAAGAATTAAACCATGGTTACTTAAGTGGTTAGGGTTTCATTTCCTTTTCTCATTTATTTATCTATTTATTCATTTTGGAAAAAGGAAAGCATAAAGGAAAATGGTTGCTAAATTTGTTTTCTAGTTGAAGCTTTATGAAGCTTTGACTTTGTGACCATTTTGTCTCATGCTTAACCCTAACCACTTCACTTAACCTTGGTTCATTCTCTACACTTAACCATGGTAACTATTATGATAAGAATGAATGGGATTATCTTTTCTAGTTAATCTTTTTTATTCTATCATATTCTTTCTTCTTCTTCTTCATCTTGACAACATGAAGAAGCTTGCCTCCATCAATGGCAACTTGAGAAAATGAGTGAGAAATCCAATTCTAAAGTGAACCCACTTCCTATTTCTTCATCCTCTACCACTTGCCAAGTAGTATAGGGTGTTTTCTTCACAAGTTTCATGACTTGGTGAAGTGGGAGCTTGATCTTGTGATGCCTCGACGTAGATCATCTTCGGCACGAAGCCGACGACCTTGCCCGCCCATTTCTCCGATGAAGCCGACGCTAGAGCCCGGGTTTCTATTTGGACAGCGAGGAGACTTCATTGCGGAGCTATGGAGGTGGAGGACCGGATCTACAAAGGTTGTATTTCCGTTCTTTTAGTTAAATTGTTAACTAGTTGCATGTGTTCGCCTAAAATTCTAGTTAACGATCCGTATTAGGGTTTGTAGGCACTTGTAAAATTTGAAATTGGCATGGTTGATGCCTTGTGAGACCTCATTAGCATGCCTAGGAACCCTACAGTGGTATCAGAAACTAGCTAGAGCCTTAGGCGATGCGTAGACGGAGTTTGAAGTCCGATTAAACCGAAACCCTAACACAAATTTGCTCTCTGGACTTTTTCCAAAAATTGGGTTTTTTCCAGATTAAAAATATGCAGAAAATTCAGCAGGAAATTCTAAGAATTACGGTGCAAAAATTACCTAATGATCTTTCTAAAGTGCGGCGGAACCGCGGCATTAGCGTGCTAATGCGGCTGTTCCGCGGCCATTTTGTCTCTTCTCCCATTGAATTTTGCACAGTAATTCCTATTTTGCAGTGCTGGTTTTCCTGGGATATTTTTTTCTGAACTCAAGAGTTGAGTTTTCTGGGTTGTATTGGGGACTCGGTGTTTCGATCGGATTGTCTAATTTTGTCTATGTGGCTTTCTGGATATTTTAGAATATGTTAAAAAGTTCGACCGGATATAAATACCCAACTTTTCCCCTGTCGGGAAATTTCCAAGTGTTGGATCTTTCCGTGGTTTAATAACGTTCTAAGTAGTGCAAGTAACGCGATGGTCCCTCTAGAAGACAACAAACCTTAACTCGATTATGTGACCGTCTTGAACTGCCCTTTGAACCTTAGGGTTTGGGGCAGTACGGCGTGCCACATGTGAGGCGTTGGCTTGACCCTTCTACGGCTGGACCGTTGGTACTGAGTCACGAAGTGAATGTTTTTAGACTTATTTCATGTGTTGAGCTGTATCGGGAAAACTTGGGTGTTCGATTGTTCGATCGGAAAGTTTAATATTTTTCTATTTATCCGGAATGTGATACAATAATTGGAATTCTCAAGTAGTTATGAGATAACTGAATGAATGTTATAAACATAGTAGTTTAGTCTCACTTGATCGGTTGCCACGGAATTTTGATGTGATTAAAAGTCTGTCGCAATCACGTAGCGTACGCGGATACTCGCCGGATAAACTTAATAGACAGCCTCACTCCATAGCCCCGACCAAGTGACTGTAGGAGAACCCCGTCGCCGAAAGCATCCGTTCGGGTGCTCGCGGTAGCGATGTTCCGCCTTGGTGCACTTCGTCGCCGGTATCGGGGGTGCTGCCGTCTACTGAAGTTTGCGACGAGCATTCGATCAGGATGTCGGGAATCTTGTTGAATTGCCCGACTTGATATTGAAAAATGTTTTCGATAATGAGACTGAAATGCGGGGTTTATAATTGTTAGGCATGCGATGTCTAAGAAATTCATTTGATTAGGCATGCGATGTCTATGCAGGTTGCGGATTCCAACTGTTGTAGTTTTACACTTTCTTTTCTGTGACTGTAAGTGTAATATGTGATATCGCCGGTTTCGTTGCTATATGTCAACGACAATTGGGATACGCATGTTTACTTACGTTGATGACATGTGATGTTATGTGTTGCTGGATATGTTATATTGGATCGTCGTGTTTGAATAGCCGGGGGTTTTTATGTGAGATGAGTGTTTTTCATTTTCATTCATGTAAAAAAATTGTATGTAATATTCTTTTATTGGGGCACTTCCAGGTTGCGGAAGATGTCACCCTTTGTATATTATTTACTTTTCCGCACTAGGATAGACCCAAGGAGGGGAGCACAAGTAACCGGGTTCTGGAGTCCAGTGGGAGACCAACTCGAGGAGTCGAGTCCGGGTCTCCTAACTCTAGAATTGGTAGGGTTGCTTGCCGCTCTCGTAGGGGTTTAGGGGTGTGGGTTTGGCTATTTATCGCGACCGTGGAATCCGTGTTTTATACTGGCTCGTATTGAAAACACGGACGTCCTAGTATATCCAATATTTCATATGATTCTTCTGCTGCGATATCTGTGATGTGATCATGTGATGTTCTGTGATAGATACTGTATATAGTATATATGATATATTATATAGACGTTACTTATGTTTTACACCCGCGCTAGCCCTGCCCCGCTCTGTCATTAGTTACCTAACCTAACGGTGCACGAGGGGACATCGAGGCGAATGCGGATGGCATAAGTGTACGTCGTATTTATCTGTGATGTTTAGGTGACTTAAATGATGGGACTTCATTAATGAGATTAATGAAATAAAAGAAACCTAAGATGTTGTAGAATCGAATTTCTAAATAAAACAGGTAGCTACAGTTATTGCTTTGCACAGCGGCATATATGATATATCCTGCACCTTATTCGATGAGGAAAGGACCGAGATCCCTTCACCGGGAGTGACTCCTTTAGCAATAACTGGCAGATGCTACAAACTCGGTTTGTCTTTTAATTGCTTTTAAGTGTTTTTGCTTTGCACAGTGATATATATGATATATCCCGCACCTCATTTGACGAGGAAAGGACCGACGATCCCTTCACCGGGAGTGACTCCTTTAGCAAAACTAGAAAAGCCTCAAAAGCACTCCATTTTAAAATCATTTGATTCTACAACGATATCAAGTTCATTACGCAATAGGTTTTCAGAAAAACCTGTCGTAGCCCTCCGTCCTTTCAGATAAGTACTAGTTAGTATTCGTGCTGCGGTTGTTTGGCCTTCGTCAAGGCATAGTGTACGGTAGCTAACTAGTGCTTATCTGCTAGCATATGATGCGATTGGATTAGGGTATTCGTACGGCGTTGTTTGGCCTCCGTCAAGGGTCGTGCGGGTGGGTTTAATTCAATCAGGAAATGACGGGTTGAACTTGACTAGCGGACTATGGGTAGTTTGGCCTCCGTCAAGGTCATAGGACGCTAGGGGCAAAATATTATCAGGAATTTCAAGTGTTGAAATTTGCAATGAGATTGCATACCTTCTATGAGATAGTTGGATCCCGATACCCGCTGCGAGTAAGAGTTACTCCTGGGAGAGTTTTACACATTACAATTAGCCGATCAAGTAGGTGTCTAGAAAGGTGTTAACGAGGTTACGCCTCTGGGAAAACGAGGTTTACATTAATTAGGTTCGTGCGAAAGCACGGGGGACCTCCCTCAAAGTACCGACACTGGCCTGGCTGAAAGATTGGCGAACTTGTAGTGTGTAATTAATCCCGGCTAGTCTTTCCTTTTAAGGTTTGAAGGAAGATTTGATAAAAACAGTGGGAGCCATCCTGATTAGATAAAATATATAACCAATCTGATCTTGCAAGAGCGCACGCAGAGTGTTTTCTTCTCTCTCTCTCCAGGTAGCGACAATATCACGCCTTAATCAAGATAATAATACGGAATATTGACCGAACCCGCTTGTTATACTGAGCTGGGGAACGTTGGTCCCGCTCCAACTTATAATTGTTATAAGACAGAGCAGGAAATTGGGGATTACCTGAATTCCCGTGCCGCCCAAACGAAGAGAGTGCATGCTGATGCATCATCTTCGGGGGTGTTCATTATACAGAACTGTTTCTCAGTATCCTCTACGTCCTGGGTATTTGATACCGGATCAGGATCCCAGATATGTAATCTGTTACATAGGGCTACAAAAGGGTAGAAAAACTGAGAACGGGTGATAAGTTTCATGAGGCAGAAAACGGGGCAAGAGTTGCAGCCAAGTCTGTCGGTCACTGTCACCCTGTATTACCAATACATTGATTCTGAACGAATGTTATTAGATACCGAACCTGATATACAAAATCATATCAGTTTCTTTATTTAGTAAAGAAATGATAAAATTTTGTATTGTTGGATAATGTTTTGAACATTTCCTATATCAAAAGTTGATCGGTCCAGGCACGTTATCTAAAAGCATTAATGTTCTAAATCAAACTACAGTTCTAAGTATACGGAACACACACAAGAGAAAGAGTTCAGAAATGAACGAATTCTTCTTGAGGCATTGTAGACTAGGTCACATCAATGCGACCCGACTAGCTGAAGTTACATGTAGATGCATATTTAAATCTGTTTGAATTTACATCTTGTGAAACTTGCCAGTCATGTCACAGAGATAAGATGACCATAGCCCTGTTTATAGGAAACAGAGAAAGAGTTTGATGAACTCTTGGGATGATACATTTTGATGTATGTAGGTCCCCTGTCTACACATGCCAAGACCGGTTCTTTGTACTTCATTACATTCTCTGATGATCTCTTTAGATTCAGACATATGTTCCTGTTGAAACATAAGTCCGAACCTTTTGAGATATTCACAGAATATGATTTAGAAGTAGAGAACCAAAATACGGGTATAAGTATTATGTCCTTTGATGTGATCGAGGAGGAGAATACTTGAGCACGGAAATCCTAGACTATTCTAAAGGAGAATGAGATTCTCTCTCAGCATTACTCCTCCGTATACACCATAGCACGATGGTATATCGGGGCGGAGCAGATACACCCTATTTGATATGGTGTGCTCTATGATGAGTACTACTGAGTTACCTTTTTCCTATAGGGAGTTATGCGCTTGAGAAGCTGCATACCTATTGAATACGGTTCCAATCAAATCAGTTGCCTACCATTTCATATGTGATATGGAAAGGGAAGAGCCCATGTCTTAAGTTAGTTAAGATTTAGGGTTGTCCGGCTTATGTCTAAAGGCAAAATCCGGACAAGCTCGAGGCAAGGTCTATAATGTAGAACTGGAATGGTTCCAGCTATACTAACTACAGTAGATGATTTGGTAGAACCAAAGGATTCAATAGTAACCAACGAACCTCAGCCTCTCCGCCGATCTAGTAGGGTTCCTCACCCACCTGAGAGATACTTCGGCTTCTCTATGACAGTGGGAGCGAGGATTGCATCATGAGATGATGACCCAACTAGTTTCGAGCTGGCCATCAGGAGTAAGAATCTGTAAGAATGGCTGGATGCTTAGCGATCTGAGATGGAATCCTTATACACCAACAAAGTATGGACTTTGGTTGCTATATCTGAAGGGTTAAATCCCCATCAGGAGCAAGTATATCTTGAGAAGATTACTTGGTGTAGATGGAAAAGTTGAGACTTTCAAAGCTAGACTTGTTAAAGGTTTTCGTCATCGACCAGGCGTGGATAATGATGAAACCTTTTCCAGCACCTATGCTTATGTCCATCCAGATACTACTTGCTACGGCTACATACCATGACTACGATATCTGGCGGTTGGGTGTCATGACTGCCTTTCTAAATGATGTTTTAAAAGAGTGCGTCTATAAGTACACAGCCAGAGGGCCTCGTAGACAGTGGGAGCAGCGGAAACGTGTGCAAGATGCTTTATAAGATAAAGCAGGCATCGTGGAGTTGGAACATCTATTTTGATGTGTTAGTCAAAGAGTTTGACATCATCAAAATGGTAGATGAACCTTGTATAAACAAAAAGGTAATAGGGAGTATAGCAACGATCCTCGTAGAGTACGTGGATGACATACTCTTGATAAGAAAGGAGTTTCCTATGCTACGCTCGATCAATCTCCGCATATCACAATGATTCTCCATATAGGATCAAAGTGATACCTACTAAATCCTGGATTTTGGATCTATGAGATAGATCTAATTGGATGTTAGTATACTCACTAGTTGTAGTGAGATGGTATCAGTTGATCCTGGGGAGAATCACTGGAAGTGTTCCAGAGTGATAAAGACGACTGAGTGTCAGTCACAGGCATTGTATTTACCCTCAATCGAGGGACGGTATGTTGGAAGAGTTCCAAGCTAGATACCGTGACATACTAGACGATAAAGGCAGGATACATCGCTACTTAAGATGCTACCAAAGAGGCTGTTTGGGTGTATATTGGTTCATGAGATGAACTATGTTCCTCCCATTATGTGACAATGGAGTTGTGGCTTATGCCAAGGAACGCAGGTCCCATCAGTGATCTAGACATATTCTAAGGCAGTATCACTTGATCATGGAGATGGTTGATCTCTAAGTGATCGAGGTTAGGAGAGTAGACTCAGAGGATAACACAGCGGATCCACTCACGAAGGCCTATTCCCAGAGAGAGACTTTTATGGGATGGTTGAGTATGAGATACTACAACCACTGCTACAGATGGCCCTAGTGCAAGTGGGAGATTGTTAGTTATATGTATGCCCTAGAGGCCATTACTGTACATAGGATGTATATTGTAGTGGATGCTGGGACATATATAGGGAGGACTTTCTTGCTCGACATGATAGTATGCTATCTGGTTACTCTTTACCTTAACGTGTATACTATTTGTCTCTCTGTTACATGTTGGTAAAGCCCTTAGGATGTGTACTTGACTACCTGGACTATGATGCGGATCATACTAGTGGGGACATGGTAGTCTATAAGTACATCCTTCAAAGTCCGTAGTCATGGGTGTATCCAGACGGGGCATCGATATACCAGAGTAGACTAGCGTATACCTTCTCGACCCATACAGATGGGCGATGGATGATCCCATATCCATTGGTGTTTGACATCGGAGATGATATACGGGTGCTCAGTGGAGACTGGGTACACTGGACGGACTCGCCGAGAACTCCCAGATGGTATTACACCTCAGGTCAGATGGCAGTTCTCAGGTGACACTGGTACAGAGTAGTCTGTTGACCCGAGATCGTCATAGAGTCTTGTGTGGTTCCCACTGTGCTTTGATTTCCACCTTACCACGTCCAAGAGGGCGTGCAAAACGGTGGTTTTTAGGTACAGTCCCGAGTCACATGGAGGCAATGAGCGATAGGAGGGGATTCTTCTCTCCCGGTATAGGGAGTTGATGTTGCACTGTGTTCGATTGGCTATAACCGGAAATCCCTGGCCAGGGTTGCTGAGATTTACTGGTAAGTGTTACCAGTAATTTCTCGAACTATTATAGGCCTCATATCGACACGACTTATTGAGCTATTGGGGTCTGACGTTTACCACCCCTAGGCGAGATATGCGACATATCAGACGATCAGACCGGACTGTACGGTAAGTGTTACAGGTTGGATTCACTGGAGTGTGAGCGGGCTTGCTCGTCGATCTTCTGATCGCTCAATACCCGGGTGGCCGTTACGTTTAGCAGACCGCTTGCGGCTTGTGGGTGTTTGATATGATCATCATCTGCTGCCGGCGTATTGACGAGTCTTTAGAGTCCTACACAGAGGTTTCTTGGCTCAAGCGAAACGAAATAGGAGCGCATATGAGATATGTGCGGGACCGAGAATAATGCATGTATGTGATACCGTATTTCATTCTCGCGATCAATGTGTCGAATGGTTGTATGCGATATAACCTAGTTATCGATTCAAGCGTTGATTCGATAAGCCGATACATTGTATACTAGTCAGTTGTGTGCGACATGACCGGATCATTGAATCAAGTGTTGATTTAATGATTTAATGCATAATTATATATTTGATATATTACTTTGCATTAACTAGTATTGGTTCACTTTAAATGGATTTTCTCACTTGTTTGTGCACATTGTATATATGATATATTTTTTGTGCGCAAGATTGTATCTTATTTGATGATACATGCTAGTTTGGGTTTGTGTAAAGAATTAAACCATGGTTACTTAAGTGGTTAGGGTTTCATTTCCTTTTCTCATTTATTTATCTATTTATTCATTTTGGAAAAAGGAAAGCATAAAGGAAAATGGTTGCTAAATTTGTTTTCTAGTTGAAGCTTTATGAAGCTTTGACTTTGTGACCATTTTGTCTCATGCTTAACCCTAACCACTTCACTTAACCTTGGTTCATTCTCTACACTTAACCATGGTAACTATTATGATAAGAATGAATGGGATTATCTTTTCTAGTTAATCTTTTTTATTCTATCATATTCTTTCTTCTTCTTCTTCATCTTGACAACATGAAGAAGCTTGCCTCCATCAATGGCAACTTGAGAAAATGAGTGAGAAATCCAATTCTAAAGTGAACCCACTTCCTATTTCTTCATCCTCTACTACTTGCCAAGTAGTATAGGGTGTTTTCTTCACAAGTTTCATGACTTGGTGAAGTGGGAGCTTGATCTTGTGATGCCTCGACGTAGATAATCTTCGGCACGAAGCCGACGACCTTGCCCGCCCATTTCTCCGATGAAGCCGACGCTAGAGCCCGGGTTTCTATTTGGACAGCGAGGAGACTTCATTGCGGAGCTATGGAGGTGGAGGACCGGATCTACAAAGGTTGTATTTCCGTTCTTTTAGTTAAATTGTTAACTAGTTGCATGTGTTCGCCTAAAATTCTAGTTAACGATCCGTATTAGGGTTTGTAGGCACTTGTAAAATTTGAAATTGGCATAGTTGATGCCTTGTGAGACCTCATTAGCATGCCTAGGAACCCTACAGTGGTATCAGAGACTAGCTAGAGCCTTAGGCGATGCGTAGACGGAGTTTGAAGTCCGATTAAACCGAAACCCTAACACAAATTTGCTCTCTGGACTTTTTCCAAAAATTGGGTTTTTTCCAGATTAAAAATATACAGAAAATTCAGCAGGAAATTCTAAGAATTACGGTGCAAAAATTATCTAATGATCTTTCTAAAGTGCGGCGGAACCGCGGCATTAGCGTGCTAATGCGGCTGTTCCGCGGCCATTTTGTCTCTTCTCCCATTGAATTTTGCACAGTAATTCCTATTTTGCAGTGCTGGTTTTCCTGGGATATTTTTTTCTGAACTCAAGAGTTGAGTTTTCTGGGTTGTATTGGGGACTCGGTGTTTCTATCGGATTGTCTAATTTTGTCTATGTGGTTTTCCGGATATTTTAGAATATGTTAAAAAGTTCGACCGGATATAAATACCCAACTTTTCCCCTGTCCGGAAATTTCCAAGTATTGGATCTTTCCGTGGTTTAATAACGTTCTAAGTAGTGCAAGTAACGCGATGGTCCCTCTAGAAGACAACAAACCTTAACTCGATTATGTGACCGTCTTGAACTGCCCTTTGAACCTTAGGGTTTGGGGCAGTATGGCGTGCCACATGTGAGGCGTTGGCTTGACCCTTCTACGGCTGGACCGTTGGTACTGAGGCACGAAGTGAATGTTTTTAGACTTATTTCATGTGTTGAGCTGTATCGGGAAAACTTGGGTGTTCGATTGTTCGATCGGAAAGTTTAATATTTTTCTATTTATCCGGAATGTGATACAATAATTGGAATTCACAAGTAGTTATGAGATAACTGAATCAATGTTATAAACATAGTAGTTTAGTCTCACTTGATCGGTTGCCACGGAATTTTGATGTGATTAAAAGTCTGTCGCAATCACGTAGCGTACGCGGATACTCGCCGGATAAACTTAATAGACAGCCTCACTCCATAGCCCCGACCAAGTGACTGTAGGAGAACCCCGTCGCCGAAAGCATCCGTTCGGGTGCTCGCGGTAGCGATGTTCCTCCTTGGTGCACTTCGTCGCCGGTATCGGGGGTGCTGCCGTCTACTGAAGTTTGCGACGAGCATTCGATCAGGATGTCGGGAATCTTGTTGAATTGCCCGACTTGATATTGAAAAGTGTTTTCGATAATGAGACTGAAATGCGGGGTTTATAATTGTTAGGCATGCGATGTCTAAGAAATTCATTTGATTAGGCATGCTATGTCTATGCAGGTTGCGGATTCCAACTGTTGTAGTTTTACACTTTCTTTTCTGTGACTGTAAGTGTAATATGTGATATCGCCGGTTTCGTTGCTATATGTCAACGACAATTGGGATACGCATGTTTACTTACGTTGATGACATGTGATGTTATGTGTTGCTGGATATGTTATATTGGATCGTCGTGTTTGAATAGCCGGGGGTTTTTATGTGAGATGAGTGTTTTTCATTTTCATTCATGTAAAAAAATTGTATGTAATATTCTTTTATTGGGGCACTTCCAGGTTGCGGAAGATGTCACCCTTTGTATATTATTTACTTTTCCGCACTAGGATAGACCCAAGGAGGGGAGCACAAGTAACCGGGTTCTGGAGTCCAGTGGGAGACCAACTCGAGGAGTCGAGTCCGGGTCTCCTAACTCTAGAATTGGTAGGGTTGCTTGCCGCTCTCGTAGGGGTCTAGGGGTGTGGGTTTGGCTATTCATCGCGACCGTGGAATCCGTGTTTTATACTGGCTCGTATTGAAAACACGGACGTCCTAGTATATCCAATATTTCATATGATTCTTCTGCTGCGATATCTGTGATGTGATCATGTGATGTTCTGTGATAGATACTGTATATAGTATATATGATATATTATATAGACGTTACTTATGTTTTACACCCGTGCTAGCCCTGCCTCGCTCTGCCGTTAGTTACCTAACCTAACGGTGCACGAGGGGACATCGAGGCGAATGCGGATGGCATAAGTGTACGTTGTATTTATCTGTGATGTTTAGGTGACTTAAATGATGGGACTTCATTAATGAGATTAATGAAATAAAAGAAACCTAAGATGTTGTAGAATCAAATTTCTAAATAAAACAGGTAGCTACAGTTATTGCTTTGCACAGCGGTATATATTATATATCCTGCACCTTATTCGATGAGGAAAGGACCGAGATCCCTTCACCGGGAGTGACTCCTTTAGCAATAACTGGCAGATGCTACACACTCGGTTTGTCTTTTGATTGCTTTTAAGTGTTTTTGCTTTGCACAGTGATATATATGATATATCCCGCACCTCATTCGATGAGGAAAGGACCGACGATCCCTTCACCGGGAGTGACTCCTTTAGCAAAACTAGAAAAGCCTCAAAAGCACTCCATTTTAAAATCATTTGATTCTACAACGATATCAAGTTCATTACGTAATAGGTTTTCAGAAAAACCTGTCGTAGCCCTCCATCATTTCAGATAAGTACTAGTTAGTATTTGTGCTGCGGTTGTTTGGCATCCGTCAAGGCATAGTGTACGGTAGCTAACTAGTGCTTATCTGCTAGCATATGATGCGATTGGATTAGGGTATTCGTACGGCGTTGTTTGGCCTCCGTCAAGGGTCGTGCGGGTGGGTTTAATTCAATCATGAAATGACGGGTTGAACTTGACTAGCGGACTATGGGTAGTTTGGCCTCCGTCAAGGTCATAGGACGCTAGGGGCAAAATATTATCGGGAATTTCAAGTGTTGAAATTTGCAATGAGATTGCATACCTTCTATGAGATAGTTGGATCCCGATACCCGCTGCGAGTAAGAGTTACTCCTGAGAGAGTTTTACACATTACAATTAGCCGATCAAGTAGGTGTCTAGAAAGGTGTTAACGAGGTTACGCCTCTGGGAAAACGAGGTTTACATTAATTAGGTTCGTGCGAAAGCACGGGGGACCTCCCTCAAAGTACCGACACTGGCCTGGCTGAAAGATTGGCGAACTTGTAGTGTGTAATTAATCCCGGCTAGTCTTTCCTTTTAAGGTTTGAAGGAAGATTTGATAAAAACAGTGGGAGCCATCCTGATTAGATAAAATATATAACCAATCTGATCTTGCAAGAGCGCACGCAGAGTGTTTTCTTCTCTCTCTCTCCAGGTAGCGACAATATCACGCCTTAATCAAGATAATAATACGGAATATTGACCGAACCCGCTTGTTATACTGAGCTGGGGAACGTTGGTCCCGCTTCAACTTATAATTGTTATAAGACAGAGCAGGAAATTGGGGATTACCTGAATTCCCGTGCCGCCCAAACGAAGAGAGTGCATGCCGATGCATCATCTTCGGGGGTGTTCATTATACAGAACTGTTTCTCAGTATCCTCTACGTCCTGGGTATTTGATACCGGATCAGAATCCCAGATATGTAATCTGTTACATAGGGCTACAAAAGGGTAGAAAAACTGAGAACGGGTGATAAGCTTCATGAGGCAGAAAACGGGGCAAGAGTTGCAGCCAAGTCTGTCGGTCACTGTCACCCTGTATTACCAATACATTGATTCTGAACGAATGTTATTAGATACCGAACCTGATATACAAAATCATATCAGTTTCTTTATTTAGTAAAGAAATGATAAAATTTTGTATTGTTGGATAATGTTTTGAACATTTCCTATATCAAAAGTTGATCGGTCCAGGCACGTTATCTAAAAGCATTAATGTTCTAAATCAAACTACAGTTCTAAGTATACGGAACACACACAAGAGAAAGAGTTCAGAAATGAACGAATTCTTCTTGAGGCATTGTAGACTAGGTCACATCAATGCGACCCGACTAGCTGAAATTACATGTAGATGCATATTTAAATCAGTTTGAATTTACATCTTGTGAAACTTGCCAGTCATGTCACAGTGATAAGATGACCATAGCCCTGTTTATAGGAAACAGAGAAAGAGTTTGATGAACTCTTGGGATGATACATGTTGATGTATGTAGGTCCCCTGTCTACACATGCCAAGACCGGTTCTTTGTACTTCATTACATTCTCTGATGATCTCTTTAGATTCAGACATAGGTTCCTGTTGAAACATAAGTCCGAACCTTTTGAGATATTCACAGAATATGATTTAGAAGTAGAGAACCAAAATACGGGTATAAGTATTATGTCCTTTGATGTGATCAAGGAGGAGAATACTTGAGCACGGAAATCCTAGACTATTCTAAAGGAGAATGAGATTCTCTCTCAGCATTACTCCTCCGTATACACCATAGCACGATGGTATATCGGGGCGGAGAAGATACACCCTATTTGATATGGTGTGCTCTATGATGAGTACTACTGAGTTACCTTTTTCCTATAGGGAGTTATGCACTTGAGAAGCTGCATACCTATTGAATACGGTTCCAATCAAATCAGTTGCCTACCATTTCATATGTGATATGGAAAGGGAAGAGCCCATGTCTTAAGTTAGTTAAGATTTGGGGTTGTCCGGCTTATGTCTAAAGGAAAAATCCGGACAAGCTCGAGGCAAGGTCTATAATGTAGAACTGGAAAGGTTCCAGCTATACTAACTACAGTAGATGATTTGGTAGAACCAAAGGATTCAATAGTAACCAACGAACCTCAGCCTCTCCGCCGATCTAGTAGGGTTCCTCACCCACCTGAGAGATACTTCGGTTCTCTATGACAGTGGGAGCGAGGATTGCATCATGAGATGATGACCCAACTAGTTTCGAGCTGGCCATCAGGAGTAAGACTCTGTAAGAATGGCTGGATGCTTAGCGATCTGAGATGGAATCCTTATACACCAACAAAGTATGGACTTTGGTTGCTATATCTGAAGGGTTAAATCCCCATCAGGAGCAAGTATATCTTGAGAAGATTACTTGGTGTAGATGGAAAAGTTGAGACTTTCAAAGCTAGACTTGTTAAAGGTTTTCGTCATCGACCAGGCGTGGATAATGATGAAACCTTTTCCAGCACCTATGCTTAAGTCCATCCAGATACTACTTGCTACGGCTACATACCATGACTACGATATCTGGCGGTTGGGTGTCATGACTGCCTTTCTAAATGATGTTTTAAAAGAGTGCGTCTATAAGTACACAGCCAGAGGGCCTCGTAGACAGTGGGAGCAGTGGAAACGTGTGCAAGATGCTTTATAAGATAAAGCAGGCATCGCGGAGTTGGAACATCTATTTTGATGTGTTAGTCAAAGAGTTTGACATCATCAAAATGGTAGATGAACCTTGTATAAACAAAAAGGTAGTAGGGAGTATAGCAACGATCCTCATAGAGTACGTGGATGACATACTCTTGATAAGAAAGGAGTTTCCTATGCTACGCTCGATCAATCTCCGCATATCACAATGATTCTCCATATAGGATCAAAGTGATACCTACTAAATCCTGGATTTTGGATCTATGAGATAGATCTAATTGGATGTTAGTATACTCACTAGTTGTAGTGAGATGGTATCAGTTGATCCTTGGGAGAATCACTGGAAGTGTTCCAGAGTGATAAAGACGACTGAGTGTCAGTCACAGGCATTGTCTTTACCCTCAATCGAGGGACGGTATGTTGGAAGAGTTCCAAGCTAGATACCGTGACATACTAGACGATAAAGGCAGGATACATCGCTACTTAAGATGCTACCAAAGAGGCTGTTTGGGTGTATATTGGTTCATGAGATGAACTATGTTCCTCCCATTATGTGACAATGGAGTTGTGGCTTATGCCAAGGAACGCAGGTCCCATCAGTGATCCAGACATATTCTAAGGCAGTATCACTTGATCATGGAGATGGTTGATCTCTAAGTGATCGAGGTTAGGAGAGTAGACTCAGAGGATAACACAGCGGATCCACTCACGAAGGCCTATTCCCAGAGAGAGACTTTTATGGGATGGTTGAGTATGAGATACTACAACCACTGCTACAGATGGCCCTAGTGCAAGTGGGAGATTGTTAGTTATATGTATGCCCTAGAAGCCATTACTGTACATAGGATGTATATTGTAGTGGATGCTGGGACATATATAGGGAGGACTTTCTTGCTCGACATGATAGTATGCTATCTGGTTACTATTTACCTTAACGTGTATACTATTTGTCTCTCTGTTACATATTGGTAAAGCCCTTAGGATGTGTACTTGACTACCTGGACTATGATGCGGATCATACTAGTGGGGACATGGTAGTCTATAACTACATCCTTCAAAGTCCCTAGTCATGGGTGTATCGAGACGGGGCATCGATATACCAGAGTAGACTAGCGTATACCTTCTCGACCCATACAGATGGGCGATGGATGATCCCATATCTATTGGTGTTTGACATCGGAGATGATATACGGGTGCTCAGTGGAGATTGGGTACACTGGACGGACTCGCCGAGAACTCCCAGATGGTATTATACCTCACGTCAGATGGCAGTTCTCGGGTGACACTGGTACAGATTAGTCTGTTGACCCGAGATCGTCATAGAGTCTTGTGTGGTTCCCACTGTGCTTTGATTTCCACCTTACCACGTCCAAGAGGGCGTGCAAAACGGTGGTTTTTGGGTACAGTCCCGAGTCACATGGAGGCAATGAGCGATAGGAGGGGATTCTTCTCTCCCGGTATAGGGAGTTGATGTTGCGCTGTGTTCGATTGGCTATAACCGGAAATCCCTGGCCAGGGTTGCTGAGATTTACTGGTAAGTGTTACCGGTAATTTCTCGAACTGTTATAGGCCTCATATCGACACGACTTATTGAGCTATTGGGGTCTGACGTTTACCACCCCTAGGCGAGATATGCGACATATCAGACGATCAGACCGGACTGTACGGTAAGTGTTACAGGTTGGATTCACTGGAGTGTGAGCGGGCTTGCTCGTCGATCTTCTGATCGCTCAATACCCGGGTGGCCGTTACGTTTAGCAGACCGCTTGCGGCTTGTGGGTGTTTGATATGATCATCATCTGCTGCCGGCGTATTGACGAGTCTTTAGAATCCTACACAGAGGTTTCCTGGCTCAAGCGAAACGAAATAGGAGCGCATATGAGATATGTGCGGGACCGAGAATAATGCGTGTATGTGATACCGTATTTCATTCTCGCGATCAATGTGTCGAATGGTTATATGCGATATAACCTAGTTATCGATTCAAGCGTTGATTCGATAAGCCGATACATTGTATACTAGTCAGTTGTGTGCGACATGACCGGATCATTGAATCAAGTGTTGATTTAATGCATAATTATATATTTGATATATTACTTTGCATTAACTAGTATGGGTTCACTTTAAATGGATTTTCTCACTTGTTTGTGCACATTGTATATATGATATATTTTTTGTGCGCAAGATTGTATCATGTTTGATGATACATGCTAGTTTGGGTTTGTGTAAAGAATTAAACCATGGTTACTTAAGTGGTTAGGGTTTCATTTCCTTTTCTCATTTATTTATCTATTTATTCATTTTGGAAAAAGGAAAGCATAAAGGAAAATGGTTGCTAAATTTGTTTTCTAGTTGAAGCTTCATGATGCTTTGACTTTGTGACCATTTTGTCTCATGCTTAACCCTAACCACTTCACTTAACCTTGGTTCATTCTCGACACTTAACCATGGTAACTATTATGATAAGAATGAATGGGATTATCTTTTCTAGTTAATCTTTTTTATTCTATCATATTCTTTCTTCTTCTTCTTCATCTTGACAACATGAAGAAGCTTGCCTCCATCAATGACAACTTGAGAAAATGAGTGAGAAATCCAATTCTAAAGTGAACCCACTTCCTATTTCTTCATCCTCTACCACTTGCCAAGTAGTATAGGGTGTTTTCTTCACAAGTTTCATGACTTGGTGAAGTGGGAGCTTGATCTTGTGATGCCTCGACGTAGATAATCTTCGGCACGAAGCCGACGACCTTGCCCGCCCATTTCTCCGATGAAGCCGATGCTAGAGCCCGGGTTTCTATTTGGACAGTGAGGAGACTTCATTGCGGAGCTATGGAGGTGGAGGACCGGATCTACAAAGGTTGTATTTCCGTTCTTTTAGTTAAATTGTTAACTAGTTGCTTGTGTTCGCCTAAAATTCTAGTTAACGATCCGTATTAGGGTTTGTAGGCACTTGTAAAATTTGAAATTGGCATGGTTGATTCCATGTGAGACCTCATTAGCATGCCTAGGAACCCTACAAAATATTGGCACGATATAGGCCATGTATCTACGTCGACTCTCGCAAAGGCCGGAGTATGTAGGAGGGCCGCTCTCTCTGCCTCGGGGGTTGCCATCCACAGGGAATAGCAGTCGATCTTCAGATCGTTCCTATTGTATCGAACCTTTGATTGCATGTTCTTCATCGGGCCATGGTACAGAGCGTCAAGATCGAGCACCCTCCCAGGGTGATCAGGGTCGGGTAAAGGCTGAAAATTGTAATCCAACTGCAAATACAAAAAAAATGTTATTAAATTGCAATTTTTAATAATAAATATATTGGATAAATCAAATGAAAATATATATTAATATCCGAGCCTGATCCCAGAAGAGGGCGAATGAGCGCCGGTGTTGGTCGCCCCACTCAATGTGTAGTGGGTACTTCATGAGGCAGCTCTCATCCCCCATATACCGGCCGAACCTCTCGACATAATTGCCGGTATAGCGATAATCAGGGGTAAAGAAGAGGGTGAATACTACCTCCCCCTAGCTCTATCGGGCCTCAGCCTGTGGGACTGATTCGGGCCTCGAGTCCGCCTCTCGGGATGGGGATGCCCTGCGTCTACAAGAAATATCAATACAATGAATATTAAGACAATGTGGTATTTAGAAATCAAGGTTTAACAAAAATTGAAGTGTGATATATACCTCTGGCGACAGAAGCACAAGCCTGGGCCTGGGCAGCAGCACGAGCGGGACGATAGTTCATCCGGTGAGGAACAGCCGGTGACCCGGACGTAGACGCATCTCCAAATAGAAAATAAACATCGATAAAATTACATGAAGTTCATGTTTATTCTTAAAGGATATGTAAAATGAATAAATGTTTTATATTTATTCATACAAACCTGTAGACTGAGCCGAGGGTATGGAAGTGACGGGAGTGGCCCCTGCATCGGACATGGACGCACCACCTATAATTAGACAATCAAAGATTGGCTATATAAGTAATTGCAAAAAGAATGTGTATATCAATAATATAACATTCTAAATCAACATGTATACACTATAGGTTATATAAACATACCCGTAGGTGCCGTAGTGGGATCTTCCGGAGATGTGGAGGCACCACCTATAGCCCGAGATGTAAGTATGTAAGAGCAAAAAGAATGTATGTGTATTTATGATATAGCATTCTAAATCAATATACATGCACTATATGACATATAAACATACCTGGAGGTGTGGGAGTGGCCTCTGTCCCTGATGTGGACGCATCACCAACAACTATACAATCAAACATTGACAATGTAAGTAATTTTGACATGAATATGCATGTATATCTATAATATTACATTCAAAATGAATATGCGTGCAATATACCTGGAGGTGTGGCAAAATCCACACGGAAGGAGTCATCCGAAGGGGTCTCCGATCGGGGTGCAAGACCGGCCCTCTGAAGCTCCCTACGCAGCTCTCCGGGTGGAAGAACCTCACAGCCTCTGCCTCTGCCGGTGCCGCTGGTGGAGCTCATGCCACCCTTCGCTGCTCCCATCATGATCATCAAATCTAGATAAAACGGTTCGTGGACGTATTAGACAATCATTACAAACATTGACTATATATGTATAGATCGTAAAATGTGAAGTAATAATATAACATTACTGATAACATTTTTTGTTTCGTGGACGCATTAGACATATCTACTTGGATTTCATCATCGATATCATTTCTAACCCACGTAACTTTATGATTAGCCAAAGACAACTCGTCTTTCGAAACAGACAGTCGGAGCACTCTAAGTCTTCTCTCTTTTTCATCCTCATCGCTGTCCTCGAATTCTGGGACATCGTAAACATCCCTGGGTTTCCAACGGAATACGACACTCCATCCCGGATGCTTCAAACACTGTGAGTAATATACTTGGAACGCTTGGTTCGGAAAGATAAACGGATCTTCATGACCGTAAAATCGAAGTGTGTTCACACTAGTCAATCCATATTCATCTTTCCAAGTCCCGAGATTGCTTCTCCATTTATCCGTATTGTTTCGTGTATCGTACCAAGTACATTGAAATATACAAAACGGTTCTGATCGTCCGGAATATTGGATGCCAAGTATACAATTTAAGTATCCATAATAAATCACACCATCCGATCCTACCGTCGCAATCCCACTATTCTGAGTGGTTCTAGATGTTTCCATGTTCTTAACTTCGAATTTGTATCTAAGGACACTGAATCCTTTATAATATGCAAACTCCATACTACGAAACTGAGCTAAATATCTTGAATCACTCTCTAATGATGCAGACAAGTTCGGATCGTGGATCTAACAAAACAAATTTTACGACAAATACATAACGATATAAGTTTAGATTAAAACAGATAGCAATAACATGTTATGTTAGTGTATATGCTCAAGAGGCCATTACTGTATCATAGTAGTTTGTATATTACTTAATAGAAGCTTGGGATATTCACAGTTGTATAGACAATCTTGCTCAAAATAGTAGTATGCTACTTGGTTTGTTTCTACTTTAATGTATACATGTGTTTCTTTTAGTATATCACCTATACACATTAGTGGAGCCCTTAGGATCATTGCTTGATTATCAGCGTTGTGATGGCAGTCACACTCGTGGGGGCTGGGTAATCCACAAGAACATCCTTATGCAGGTCCCTAGTCATAGGACTATCGAGACAGGGCATCGATACTCCGGAGTAGACTAGCGTATGCGCTTCTCATCCCAGCATGGGAGACGGTCTGTCCCACAGCCGTCAGTACGTCGTACTTGAGATAGTATGCGGGTGCTCGTTAGGTTACGAGTACACTGGACAGGACTCATCGGGAACTATTGGTTGGTACTATACCTATCGTCAATTATCAGTTCCCAGGTGACATGAGTACAGCTTAGTCCGCTGACTTGACACTGTTACTTCGCCTCGAGTGTGTTCCCACTGTACTTTGATTACTACCCTACCACAGCTCAAAGGAGTCGTGCAAACAGGTAGTAGTTGGGTGCAGTCCCGAAGCACTTGGAGGCAGTGTCGGTTAGACAGGATTCGTCTCTCCCAGTATTGGGGGTTGATATCGCGCTGTGTCCAGGAAAGCCATTACACAAAGTCCCTGGCCAGGGCAAGCGAGATATACTGGTAGGTTTCCAGTGTTATCTCAGGGTGTTCTGGGCTACACTCAGACATAACTTGTACCGCTATTAGAGGACTGACGTTTACCGCCCCCTAGGCCCGCCATGCGATATTCTCAGACGAACAGACCGGACTGTACGGAGATTGTCACATACAGGCTCAGTAAGAGTTCGGATGGGTTCACCTCATCAGTCTTCTCATCGGCATCTACCTGGGGACCGTTACGTACAGCTAGTGCCACTTGCGGTCTGTGGTTAAACCCACTGCCAGCGTAGTGTCAAGTCTTTAGAGTCCCACACAGAGGGTTATTCGCCTTTGGGAAAAACAGAGTAGAGGTCGCATGGTTTTCCGACGGGGTTCGTTCACATCCGCGCACTTGTGCACGTTTGGTGTCCGGACAGTCATTACTAGCGGGCTCTGGTTTGATCCAGATCCTAGTAAATGTTTTGGGGTTATTTTTATCTCATTGTATTCGTGCGGGTGTGTATGCACAGTTGTTTGAGGCGGAAGAAGAGGATTTTCATTAGGGTTTTGGAACGGGTGTGTATGCACAGTTGACAGTTGTCTTTTTCCAAACCCTAATGAATATGTAAAATATCAATTAATAATATTAATTAAATGAAATTGGGTTATGGTTAGGGTTGCTGACTTGTTGACCAAGGTTGACTTGTTGACCAAGGTTGAAACATTGACCATATCATTTCACTCCAAAGATGCTCTTTGATCTTTGCAAAAACATTTAATGTGAAATGATATTGGTCTTGTCAAACCAACCATCACCTTTTTCATTTTGATTAATATTATTAATTAGATTAATTCACATATATTGGTTATGGTTGTAAAACTATTATCATTCTCTCATATTCATTCTCTCTCATCTTTTCTTCTTCCTCTCCCTCTAGCTCAAGGAAAATTCATCTCATGTGTTGAGAAACATTTCCTTGGAGATAAAACACCAAAGCCACTCTCTACTCATCCTAAGGTTGAAGGTCTAGCAAGCCGGACACTTTAGTTTTCTCAAGTTCGAGGAAGAAGCTCAAGGTAGAGACCCTCAGGTGGATCCATCTTCGGCAAGAGAAGGCGACGAGGAGAGAACCATCCGACCACCACAAGGAGTCCAAGAGAAGGAGTTCAAGTTAAGGTATAACCCCCTAACCGAGTAGGTAAAGCTCTTGTTAGTTGCTTGTGTGTTGTTTAGCAAAGATCAGGGTTTTCTAGTCCATGTTACCATGACCCAAAAAAAAATCGTTTTTCACCATTTCCGCAAGCCCGAAAGAACCGGGAGATGTAACGTGGACTTACAGTGGTATCAGAGCCTAGGTAAACACACCCTAGCATGTTAGCAAACTATCTAGAATTTCGATCGGACAAAAAAACCGCAAAACACCCCGAAAAGTTCAAGTTTCTGCCGATTTTTATTTCTGCTAAAAAAATAATAAATCATGTACTAAAAATTTGCTCAGGCTTTTTAAAGAACAGGCAAGAAAAACGATCCAGTGAGTCGACCAAATCACCGCAGATCCGCGGCATGAGCTTGCTCCTGCCGTGGATCCGCGGCCGAGTTGACTCGGCCGTGGATCATTTCTCCTGCAGTGTTGTTGTGCTGGTGTTTTGTGATTTTTAGGATGGCTTGTTTCTGCCCAGAATTTCCAGAGAACAAATTTGTTTTTCGGGTGGTTACAAATCCGTATTTTGATCGATTTTCTATAGACTTTGGCTAATGGGTTGTATCTGTATTGTTATATATGTATTGAACGTCTGCTAATCGCTATGCGTCGATTAGTGGGGGTTATAAATATCTGTGATCTGTAATGTTGATGGTATGTATATGAATTCGTTGGATTGTCGCGGATGAATAGCCGGGGGGTTGTGAGATGAGAGTTTTCTTTATTTTTCAATTCATGTAATATGTAAATTGATGTAATATTATTTATATGGCCGCACAACCGGGATGGGGTTGTAGCCGTCATTGTATAACTTCTTTTACTGTTTTTGCTCCTAGGATAGACCCAAGGTTGGGTGCATAAACTACCGGGTACCTCGAAGTGCCGAGTGGCCTACTCACGTCGTTGAGGGAGGTTGCTTTGCTTCGTGTACTTGGCGGGTAGTTTGCCGCACCCGTAGGGGTCTAGGGTAGGGTATTAGCTATTCGTCGCGACCGTGTAATCCGCTTTTCGTTACAGGCTCGAACGGAATGCGGATTCCTAGTATATCCAATGTATTCATCTGTGATCTGGAATGGCTATCATTGCATCTGAAGAATGTAGATATCTATATGTAGATATCTATTTAGGCGTTGCTTATGTTTTGCATCCGCACTAGTCCAGCCCCCGCTCTGTCGTTAGTTAAGTTACCTAACGGGTGATGACGGGACCCCGTGGCGAATGCGGATGGCATAAGCGTACGTCATATTTTTGTTGTTTTCTGCAATGGTAGGATTAAATGATGGGACACATTAAATTAATGCAAGAAAATAAACCTAAGTAGAGTCTTTGGAACACTTTCAAAACCACTCGGTTTCTTTTCAAAAACAACTTTTAAACGTGGAGCTTAAGCCACTCCTTTTAAAAGCTATCTCGTTCCATCGATTATATCAAGTTCACTACGTTCACGGTTTCGCCAAAACCATTCATAGCCCTCCGTCGTTTCACATGGATAGTCAATTGTATTCAAGCTATGTTTGTTGGCCAAAGTCAAGGCATAGTGATTGGTAGCTATTGGGTATTCATATGCAACATAGATAGATGTGTTGGTTTAGGACAGTCGTACTGCCTTATTGGCCAAAGTCAAGGATAGGTACGGGTGGGTTCAAATTAACCTAGAGAATAACGGGTATAACTTGACATGTGACTTATGATTTGTTGGCCAAAGTCAAGGTCATAAGAGCATGGGGCAAAAATAACATCGGGAGTTTCAAAAGAAACTGAAACTTGCTAGCACCGCATACCATTTGGAGTGTGATGATTCTGGTAGGATTCCTTCAGTTTTGTCACGCGATGATATTTGGATCCCGATCCTACTGTGAGTATATGCTACTCCTCGGGAGATTTCTCACTTAACGATCAATGCTATAAACCTAGTAGGTGTCTAGAAAGGTGTTAGCGGGGCTACGCTCCCAGGGAAAAGAGGTTATTTAATTAAGGAACTTCGCGAAAGCGTTGGAAAACCTCCCTCGAAGTACCAACAATGGCCTGGCTGAACGGTTAAGCAAGTATTGTACGGTAAGATTGATCCCGACTAATTCTTCCTTTTTGGTTTGAGGAGGGATTCGAGAGACAGTGGGAGCCATCCTGTTTAGACAAATTAAAAACCACTCTAAACTTGCAATAGCATTATGCTAAAGTGTTTCTTCTCTCTCTCCTAATTGCAGCGACCAAGTATCATTACCGGACTTAAGTTACTACTAGATAAAAACATATTGACAGGGCCAAACTACAAAGATTGGCTCAGGAATGTCAAAATGGCAATCACTTATGACAAGTTGGGGATATCTCCTTACCACCAAAGCTCCCCCTGTCCCAGGTCCCAAAACCAGCGTCGCGGATAAGGAAATCCGTAAGATCTGGGAAATCGGCTACGCGAAGGCCAAGTGCCTCGTGCTTGCCTCTATGGACAATGAACACCAGAGGAGGCACGAGAATATGGACCTTGAATCCATATTTCTCCATACAAAAGAACTGTATGGAGAGCAATCCCGTATCGCCAGATACGAAGTCTCAAAAAAGCTGTTTTCGGCGAGATTGGCCGTCAGATCACCGATAGTGGAACACGTGCATAAGATGATTGGCTTCATTGAGGAGCTCGCGGACCTTGGGACCACGTTAGAGAACGAGCTCTACACGGACTTGATTCTCCAGTCACTTCCTTCCATTTACGCCCAGTATATCCTGAACTTCAACTTGCAAGAAAAAAGAAGTTGAACTTTCAGAACTCCTCAACATGCTGAGGAGTGCAGAGGGCACCCTACAGAAAGGTAGGGAAACATCCACTTTGTTTGTAGGAGGATCTTCCTCTTCTAGGTCCAAGGCGAAAGCCAAGGGAAAGAAGAAGAAAAAACCCCACCAAACCAAGGGGCGGTGTTAGTAAAGTGGATACGAAGGGAAAGGCAAAGGCAACAAAGGTAGCGGGAAAGCATGTAGGAAAGGAAGAATGCTTTTACTGTCACAAGAGTGGACACTGGAAAAAAGATTGCAGGGCTTGGAAGGCCAGAAACCAGGATCTGAAGCAAGTTGCGGCTTCAGCTTCAGGTGTGTATGTTATTGAAAAACTGTCTATCAATAAACTCTACTTCCTGGGTATTGGATACCGGATCAGGATCTCATATCTGTAATTCTTTGCAGGCACTGAGAAAGCGTAGAGTTTTGAAGGAAGGTGATATGACCCTCAGAGTTGCAAACGGAGCTGGCATGGATGCTGAGTCCGTGGGGGACTATCACCTGGGAATGTCAGATGGACATGTTTTGGTTTTTGCGTGATTGTTATTTTGTACCCAATGCAACCTGTAATATCATATCTGTATCTTTATTATCTAAAGAAGGTTATGAATTTGCATTTGTAAGTAATGTTGTGAACATTCACCTTAATCAAGTTTTGATTGGGTCAGGTACATTAAGCAATGGTATATACGTATTAAACCAACCACAGATTTTCAATGTCCAGAATACACACAAAAGAAAGTCTCCGGAAACAAATCAGGCTTTTCTTATGGCATTGTAGACTGGGTCACATCAATAAGAGAAGGTTGACGAAGTTACATACAGAAGGATATTTGGATCCGTTCGAATATCAATCATATGCAACTTGTCAATCCTCTCTCAAAGGAAAGATGACAAAGACCTCCGTTCACTGGACACGGAGTAAAGAGCGAGCGAGCTCTTGGGACTCGTACACAGCGACGTGTGCGGTCCCAATTTCTACGTATGCGCGAAGCGGTTATTCTTACTTCATTACTTTTACGGATGACTTTTTCAAGGTACGGATATGTCTTCTTAATGAAACATAAATCCGAAGCCTTTGGAAAATTCCAGGAATATAAGAATGAAGTAGAAAAACAAATAGGCAAAAGTATCAAGACACTGAGATCTGATCGAGTTGGTGAATACATAAGTGCCGAGTTCCTGGATTACTTAAAAGAGAATGGAATTCTCTCTCAGCTTACTCCTCCATACACTCCGCAACATAACGGTGTATCGGAGAGACGGAACCGGGCCCAATTGGATATGGCACGTTCCATGATGAGTAACGCTGAGTTACCGCGATCATTCTGGGGATATGCACTAGAATCAGCTGCATACCTTTTGAACCGAGTTCCAACTAAGACTGTGCCTACCACACCATATCAGATGTGGTGTGGGAAGAAAACCCTATCTTAAGCACATTAAGACATGGGGATATCCAGCTTTTGTCAAAAAGCAGCATGCGGACAAACTCGAGGCACGCTCAGTACAGTGCAAGTTTGTGGGATATCCAAAGAACTCTAAGGGATATTTCTTCTATTGCGAGGAGGAACAAAAGGTTTTTGTTTCTCGTCAATCCCACTTCTTGGAAACTGAGTTTTTGGAAAATCAGATAAGTGGGAGCGCAATAGAACCGGAAGAAATTCCAGAACCACGAGCTATTACTGAAAGCTTAGTAGAACTAGAGGGTTCGAAAGATCAGGACATTCCTGCGCCGCTCCGCAGGAGTAGTAGGCGGTCTCATCCGCCCGAGAGATACTACGGTTTTTCTCATAGATGGGGATAGAGAGGATTGCATCATTGATAGTGATGAGCCAACAAGCTTCTAGCAGGCCATTCAGAGCGTTGACTCGGTAAAATGGCTGGATGCAATGCGGACCGAAATGGAGTCCATGTACACCAACAAAGTATGGACCGTTGGACGTTGCTCCAGATGGGGTAAAACCCGTAGGATGCAAGTGGATCTTCAAAAGGAAGATTGGTGTAGATGGACAGGTTGAGACCTATAAGGTTAGACTTGTTGCAAAGGGTTTTCGTCAAAGACCTGGTTTGGACTATGACGAAACCTTTTCTCCAGTGGCTATGCTGAAATCCATTTGGATCCTGCCATTGCTACCTTCCACGATTATGAGATTTGGCTGATGGACGCAAAGACCGCTTTTCTAAATGGAAATTTAGAGGAGTGTGTTTATATGGACCAGCCAGAGGGTTTCATTCAGAGTGGGAGCAGCGGAAAGGTGTGCAAGTTGCTTAAGTCCATCTATGGACTAAAGCAGGCATCGCGGAGTTGGAACATCTGTTTTGATGAGACGGTCAAAGAATTTGGCTTTATCAAAAATCCAGATGAACCATGCATCTATAGTAGATTTGTAGCAAGAACAGTCGTATTCCTCATTTTATACGTGGATGGCATTCTCTTAATAGGAAATGACATTCCTATGCTACAATCTGTCAAAGGGTTCTTGTCACACAGGTTCTCCATGAAAGACCTGGGTGATGCCTCTTACATTCTAGGGATCCGGATCTATCGTGACAGATCCAAGTGGATATTAGGGCTTTCACAGTCCAGGTACATCAACACCATACTGAAGAGATTCAGTATGGAAGATTCCAAGCGCGGTAATCTACCGGCTTGTCACGGGATCACCCTCTCCAAAGAGATGTCTCCCAAGACTGATTTGGAAAGGGATCGCATGTCTATTATACCCTACGCTTCTGCGGTAGGCTCTATAATGTATGCGATGTTGTGTACCAGACCAGATGTAGCTTATGCACTGAGTGTGGTAAGCCGGTGTCAGTCAAACCCTGGGGAGAAGCACTGGATAGCGGTAAAGAACATTCTCAAGTACCTGAGAAGGGCTAAGGAGATGTTCTTGGTATATGGCGGAAAGGACCTCCAGATCGAGGCCTTTGCTGACTCCAGCTTCCAGAGTGACAAGGATGATTCCAAGTCCATGTCGGGTTATGTCTTTACCCTCAATGGAGGGGAAGTGTGTTGGAAGAGTTCCAAACAGGAAACCGTTGCTGACTCGACGATGGAAGCGGAATATATCGCTGCTGCAGATGCCGCAAAAGAAGCCATCTGGATAAGGAAGTTCTTGACAGAACTTCAGGTGGTTCCGTCCATTGTTGATCCAATACCTCTGTATTGCGACAACAACGGGGGCTATAGATTTAGCGAAGGAACCCAGGTCCCATCAGAGGTCCAGACATATCTTGAGGCGGTATCACCTGATCAGGGAGATCGTGGGTCGCCAGGAGATCGAGGTTCAGAGAGTTGCTACGGATGATAACACTGCTGATCCATTCACGAAGGCCTTACCCCAGACTCAGTTCGAGCGGCTGATCGAGATGATAGGTCTTCGATAAGCCAGTACATGGCCTTAGTGCAAGTGGGAGTTTGTTAGTGTATATGCCCTAGAGGCCATTACTGTATCATACTAGTTTGTATATTACTTAATGGAAGCTTGGGATATTCATAGTTGTATAGACAATCTTGCTCAAAATAGTAGTATGCTACTTAGTTTGTTTCTACTTTAATGTGTACATGTGTTTCTTTTAGTATATCACCTATACACATTAGTGGAGCCCTTAGGATCTTTGCTTGATTACCAGCGTTGTGATGGCAGTCACACTCGTGGGGGCTGGGTAATCCACAAGCACATCCTTATGCAGGTCCCTAGTCGTAGGACTATCGAGACATGGCATTGATACACCGGAGTAGACTAGCGTATGCGCTTCTCATCCCAGCATGGGAGACGGTCTGTCCCACAGCCGTTAGTACGTCGTACTTGAGATAGCATGCGGGAGCTCGTTAGGTTACGAGTACACTGGACAGGACTCATCGGGAACTGTTGGTTGGTACTATACCTATCGTCAGTTATCAGTTCCCAGGTGACATGAGTACAGCTTAGTCCGCTGACTTGACACTGTCACTTCGTCTCGAGTGTGTTCCCACTGTACTTTGATTACTACCCTACCACGGCTCAAAGGAGTCGTGCAAACAGGTAGTAGTTGGGTGCTATTCATATCAGATTTTTGCATTTTTATACCGCCCAATTTTTATCACATTGCTTATCGGTAGGTACTCTTGAGCCGTGTTTGCTAGTAAATTGCAGGATACAGGTTCTCATCTCTAAACAGTGAAATTCATGGAAAAGCACGACAAATTCCGGATTACTGCCAACCACAGATAAAACACGGGTCTCCGCTCTCTATCCGTATGTTGCCGCACACCAGTTTAAGGGACAAAATGGCAAATCAATGTCATTTTCATGCACAAAGCTCAATGGCAACACAAGATCCAACATATCTACGTGGAGCTCAAGAAAAATCATGACAAAAGATCCACATTACATCACCTTTTGTTCTGCTGAAATTCTGGAAATATTGTGAAGAGATTCTGAGAAAAAACATATACCACACTGAAGAGTACTAAAAAGCAGGGAAAACCACCAAATTTCATGGCCTAACTCCACTAAAGGGCCGCGGTTCCGCGGCATAAGCATGCTTAGGCCGCGGAACTGCGGCCGTACGGGCTCCGCAGTGGATGAGGTTTCAGGGGTATTTTGGTCATTCTATATAGAGGCAGTTTGTTGCCCTAGGTTTCCAGTTCCCTGCCTATAATTAGTCCAGAACTTGCCAAAGCCAAGGGGGCTTATTCTTGTATTTAGATTTTAGGATATATGTTGGTGTTCTTCTTGCTCATCTCATCTCTTCTCCATTAAAAACTTGTAGTGAGATTTTGTAAGTGAAGAATGAATAAAGGAGTTCTTGCATGCTTATCTTGTTGTAATTGTTAATTATAATTTCTTGTATTTTTCATTTGCTAATCTAGTTGTTGTTATTTGTTGTCTGTTTCTTTCTTGTTCTCTTTTTCTTTATCCTTAAACAACAATGATGCTTAAGCTTGATCCTTGCCAAAGTGAGGTCTCAAATAGCTAGTTGTAATCTTCTAACCATTTTCTTTCTATCTTCCTCCTTTTGTTTTATTTTCTTTTTCTTATAATGGGTGAGTAGTTTTCATACTTGTTAGGGTAGGATAAGGAAAGTTTGAGAGAAGGAAATCTCTTTCACTCTTTTCTTGCCCAACATCTTGATTCGGACTCCCGTTAATTGAACCACAATCCGCTCCCTACGGCACCCTATCCTACATGATAGCGGTGATTCCTTAGTGAGACCGGTTGTGGTTGAATTAACCAGAGGTTAAGGCTAAGAGCCAAGAACGGACGGACAAGCACCAAAAGGAAGAACTTATGAGTTGGAAAGCCTAGCTTATACTCGCAAGTTCCTTCCTAGTCGTGCTAATCCCCGTTGTTGCCGATTACCGTAACACCGATATTAAGAGTGGCAACGAAAGAAGTGAGCGACTCCTAACTCAAACTAACCTAATCCTAACCCTAACAAGCTCTCTTTATATAACATTTTAGCACATAGTTAATATCAAAACAAACCTGGACATTTGGACTTAACTCGTTAAAGCACATAGAAAAAGATTCCCATCTCCCTGCGGATGACCCTTACTCAACCTGCTAGCTACAAGCGAAACCGTCTTGATTGCGGTAATTAACTAAGCACGCAAAAAATTTACCAATCAAATGGCGTAGTTGCCGGGGAGACGGTAGTTTATTTCTTTGTGTAATTTCGGGTTAATTTGTGAATATAAATAAAACCGGAAAAAAAATATATACATTGTAAAAAACTATCTTGTTATTTTTTATTAGTTTTTGTGCAAGTGTGCAGGATAAAAAGACGGTCGAGTTCAGTGCCAAAGACGTGGGAAGTTAGACCCATATCTCGCGGCTACACCGCGACGGATCAAGACGGTACCAACGGTCTACTGTAAAATTCTGGAGCATATTCAGTGAGCAAATCAAGATTCAGGAGTTCCAGACAAGAAAAGGACAAACAAGGCAGCACACACAAAAATTTCAGAAGCCCAATTCCATCTTATTGCCGCGGAACCGTGGCATAAGCAGGTTTAGGCCGCGGAACCGCGGCCGTTTAGTGCCTTCAGGGTGCCAAATTCCCTGTGAGTGTTCCTTATCTTCTCCCCACTCCTCTAAACTCCACTGAACTGTGTTTTCTGCAGCATTCTTTGCGCAAACTCTCTTCCCCCTTCCAATAAATTATTTTTGTGCAGGATTCTTTGCGCCGCGCTAAAAAATTAAAAATTGATTGCAGTTGATTGTTACTGCTTTGCATTTATTAATACGGACTTTAAGGGGCTTGAAACCAATCCAGATTGGGTGGGGATTTCATCACCTATCCCAGGACCTCAGAAATCACAAAAAGCATATGCATTGACCATTGTTTAATTAAAAAATACTAGACTCAGCCCTAAGGACTTCGCGCTCAATAGGACAGAGGACTAGTTACAGGCATCGGCCGTTTATCCTATCCTGACTTTGCGGTGTCTAGGCAAGTGTGTCCAAGGCAAGCGGTTACTTAATTAGGACCACTACTTACGTAGTGGGGAGCCTCCCACTTACCTGGCACTTACCTGGCCTCAATTGGCGGAGAAGAGGCGGTTTGAGATCCTATTTCTAGCCCTTTGGAACAGTTAGGAGCTGTCTAGCTGACCTAGGTGACCCTAGATCTAGGTGTGATTGTGCATATCTTATTTGTGATTGCTTGAAGCCGTAAGTCCGTACATATTTCTGTAAAGCTCTTTCTAAAAAAAACACAAAACCAAAAACTTTTATAAAAACTTGCGCTTTGTCGCCAGAATCCATTTTTTCACCCACCTTCCATCGTATTTCTCCATTGACGTTTTCTTACCCTCACCTTCTCCGCTGTGACTATACTAAACTTGTTTAGTGTATGTCCGCTTGGACTCGGGACACTAGCGCCCGTCTAGTCCGCGTTACGTTATTCGCTACCGACTACGCGATCGACTCAGACGTCGAAACTCCGTCCACGCCTCTTTCACCCTTACCTTTGCCGGCCAACTCCGACGTTGACCCAAATTCTGTTCATACATTCTCACCTTCACCATCACCAACCTCTTCTTCCGCGATGTCAGGATTTAATCCAAACATCTCTTTGACTCCCCCGGAATTGATTCCACTTCCTATGGATGCGAATAACCCACCACCGCCTGTTGTAGCGCCGCAGCGAATCGCGCTCCAGGATCGTTTCTATCCCACCCGTTCTGCACTTCCCACCTGTCTTTCCCTTCCACCGGCCAATGGGGATAATTTTGAAATTAAGCCATACTTCATTAACATGCTTCCGAAATTTCATGGGCTTGAATCTGAAGATGCCTATATCTTCATCAACAAGTTTCAAAATGTTTGTACCATGATGAAAACTACCCAGCTGTCAGACGATGCTATACGACTACGGGTAATTCCGTTCATTTTGTACGATATTGCTGAAAAATGGTTGTATAGCACCGCTTTCCACTCCATAACCTGTTGGGACGAGTTTGTGAAAGCGTTTCTCAAGAAATTTTATCCGAATCATAAAACCGCAAGTATCCGTAACGAAATCAACCAATTCTCTCAGCTTCCTACTGAACCCTTCTGGAAGTGCTTTGATCGGTATAAAGACCTTCTTGTTCAGTGCCCTCACCATGGTATTGAGAAATGGCAACTTTGCCAAACGTTATACGAGGGCCTGAACCCAGCAACCAAGTAGTTGTTGGAAACCATTTGTCAGGGCCACTTCCTATCGAAATCTGACGAGGAAGCGTGACAATTCTTCGACGACCTTGCGGAACAAACGCTTCAATGGGAGAGCACCCGACCAACTTCTTCTTCTTCTTCCTCCACTTCTACTGGTCAATCTAGGGTAGGAATTCACCAACTTGATGTCTCTATTGCGATGAAAGCTGAAATGGCTGCAATAACGAGAAAACTTGAAGCGATACAGAGCAAATTTTCATCTCCTGCTCCTGCCTCTGTTCTTCCCTTTCGTACCATTTATGCTTGTTGCTCCGATCCTTCTCACTTAACCGAAGAGTGTCCTTACAATCCACCATCTCAAGGACAGGATCAGTTTAATGCTGCATTTCAGCAAAGTCCGAGAAATGATCCATACTCTTCCACCTACAATCCCGGTTGGAGGAACCACCCCAATTGTAAGTCCACGTTGCCTACCCCGATACTTACGGGGAGGCGGAGAACGGAATAAAAATCGGATTTTTATCAACTAAGGTAACATGGACTAGACTTGTAAGGATCTTTGCTAAACAAAAACTTGCTAAAGCTAACTAGAAACTAGCTAAGTGCTAGAAAGGTTATACCTTGGGCTCTAAGTCCTTCTCTCCTTGCTCCTTGGAGTGGTGGAAGGAGGTCACCTTGCTCGTCTTCTCACGTCGAAGAAAGATCCACCGGAAAGCCTCAACCTTTGGCTTCAACTCCAAGCTAGAAGTAACTAGGGTTCAAGAAGTGCTAGTCCTTCAACCCTAGATGAGAGTAGAGATGATCAAGAGAGGGTTTTTCTCAAGCTCAAGTGTTTCTCAACACATGAGAAGGGAGAGCTTGAGGGAGAGGAATAACAAGAGAGAGAAAATGAAATGATAGAATGAATATAGTTTTTACAACCATAACAAGATATATGTGATTTTTCAAATAATAATATTAATCAAAAATGAAAAGGTGATGGTTAGTTTGAAGAGACCATTATCATATCACAATAAATGATTTTGCAAAGATCAAAGAGCATCTAAAAAAGTAATGATGATGGTCAATGTTTCAAACCTAGTCTACTAGTCAACCTTGGTCAACAAGTCAACAAGCCCAACCATGACACAATTTCACTTAATTAATATTATTAATTGATAAATCACAATATCATTAGGGTTTGGAAAAAAAGACGACTGTCAACTGTGCATACACACCCGTTCCAAAACCCTAATGAAAAACCTCTTCCTCTGCCTCAATCAACTATGCATACGCACCCGCATTCGTGATCCAAGGAACACGAATACAATGAGAAAAACCAATCCCAAATCATATACTAGGATCCGGCTTAAACCAAAGCCCGCTAGTATAAACTGTCCGGACAGCAAACGTGCACAAGTGCGCGGATGCGAACGAACCCTGTCGCAAAACCATGCGACCTCTACTCATTTTGCCTAAAGGAGAATAGCTCCCTGTGTGGGACTCTAAAGACTCGACACTACGCTGGAAGTGGGTTTAACCACAGACCGCAAGCGGCACTAGCTGTACGTAACGGTCCCCAGGTAGATGTCGATAAGAAGACTGACGAGGTGAACCCCATCAGAACTACTACTGAGCCTGTATGTGACAGTCTCCGTACAGTCCGGTCTGTTCATCTGATACATCGCATGGCGGGCCTAGGGGGGCGGTGAACGTCAGTCCCCTAATAGAGGTACAAGTCGTGTCGGAGTGTAGCCCAGAACACCCTGAGATAACACTGGAAACCTACCAGTATATCTCGCTTGCCCTGGCCAGGGACTACTCGTGTAATGGCTCTCCTGGACACAGCGCGATGTCAACCCCCAATACCGGGAGAGACGAATCCTGTCTAACCGTCAATGCCTCCAAGTGCTTCGGGACTGCACCCAAAAACTACCTGTTTGCACGACTCCTTTGAGCCGTGGTAGGGTAGTAATCAAAGTGCAGTGGGAACACACTCGAGGCGAAGTGACAGTGTCAAGTCAGCGGACTAAGCTGTACTCATGTCACCTGGGAACTGATAACTGACGATAGGTATAATACCAACCAACAGTTCCCGACGAGTCCTGTCCAGTGTACTCGTAACCTAAGAGCACCCGTATACTATCTCAAGTACGACGTACTGACGGCTGTGGGACAGACCGTCTCCCACACTGGGATGAGAAGCGCATATGCTAGTCTACTCCGGAGTATCGATACCCTGTCTCGATAGTCCAACGACTAGGGACCTGTATAAGGATGTACTTATAGATCACCCAGCTCCCACGAGTGTGAGCGCCATCACAACGCTGGTAATCAAGCAAAGATCCTAAGGGCTCTACTAATATGTATATCTGTAATATGCTAAAAGAAACACATGCACATATTAAAGCAGAGACAAACCAAGTAGCATACTACCATTTCGAGCAAGATTGTATATACAACTGTGAATATCCTAAGCTTCCATCAAGTAATATACAAACTAGTATGATACAGTAATGGCCTCTAGGGCATATACACTAACAATCTCCCACTTGCACTAAGGCCATGTACTGGCGTATCGAAGACCTATCATCTCGATCATCCGCTCGAACTGAGTCTGGGGCAAGGCCTTGGTGAATGGATCTGCTGTGTTATCTTCTGATGCTACTCTCCGGACCTCGATCTCCTGGCGATCCATGATCTCCCTGATCAGGTGATACCGCCTTAAGATGTGTCTGGATTTCTGATGGGACCTGGGTTCCTTCGCTAAAGCTATAGCCCCGTTGTTGTCTCAATACATAGGTATTGGGTCAACAATGAACGGAACCACCTGAAGTTCTCTCAAGAACTTTTGAAGTCCCGTTATGGCACTTACCGGGCCCACCGGACAAGGGCGACGTTCGTGCTTGCCGACTCGGCAATCACTCACTCGTCTTTCTTGACACTTTGGGTCTCGATCATTCCCTCCCCCACTCTACGGGTCTCTCCCTCCTTTTTGGGATACGGGAGATCCCCTCTCTGTTGGATCAGATCTTTCACTTTGACGAATTTGGTCCTAGCGAAAAGGACTCTGCCGCCTTCGCGCAAGCAAGCGCGAGAGAAGCAAGCAAAGTAGAAGCTTTGCCAGAAGCAAGACGAGGAAGCGGAGCTGTTCCTCATCCAGACAGCTTCTTTTGCGGCATCAGATGCAGCGATGTATTCCGCTTCCGTAGTCGAGTCCGCAACGGTTTCCTGCTTGGAACTCTTCCAACACACCACCCCTCCATTGAGGGTGAAGACGAAACCCGACATGGACTTGGAATCATCCTTGTCACTCTGGAAGCTGGAGTCAGCAAAGGCCTCAATCTGCAGGTCTTTTCCGCCATACACCAAGAACATCTCCTTAGTCCTTCTCAGGTACTTGAGAATGTTCTTTACTGCTATCCAATGTTTCTCCCCAGGGTTTGACTGATACCTGCTTACCACACTCAGTGCATAAGCCACATCCGGTCTGGTACACAACATCGCATACATTATAGAGCCTACCGCAGAAGCGTAGAGTATAATAGACATGCGATCCCTCTCCAAATCAGTCTTGGGAGACATCTCTTTGGAGAGGGTGATCCCGTGACAAGCCGGTAGATACCGCGTTTGGAATCTTCCATACTGAATCTCTTCAGTACGGTGTCGATGTACCTGGACTACGAAAGTCCTAATATACTCTTGGATCTGTCACGGTAGATCCGGATACCCAGAATGTATGAGGCATCACCCAGGTCTTTCATGGAGAACCTGTGTGACAAGAACCCCTTGACAGATTGTAGCATAGGAATGTCATTTCCTATTAAGAGAATGTCATCCACGTATAAAACGAGGAATACTACAGTTCTCGCTACAAATCTACAATAGATGCATGGTTCATCTGGATTTTTGATAATGCCAAATTCCTTGACCGTCTCATCAAAACAGATGTTCCAACTCCGTGATGCCTGCTTTAGTCCATAAATGGACTTAAGTAACTTGCACACCTTTCCGCTGCTCCCACTCTGAATGAAACCCTCTGGCTGGTCCATATAGACACACTCCTCTAAATGTCCATTTAGAAAAGCTGTCTTTACGTCCATCTGCCAAATCTCATAATCATGGAAGGCAGCAATGGCAAGAAGGATCCGAATGGATTTCAGCATAGCTACTGGAGAAAAGGTTTCGTCATAGTCCAAACCAGGTCGCTGATGAAAACCCTTTGCAACCAGTCTATCTTTATAGGTCTCAACCCGTCCATCTACACCAATCTTTCTTTTGAAGATCCACTTGCATCCTACGGGTTTTACCCCATCTGGAGCAATGTCCAACATCCATACTTTGTTGGTGTACATGGACTCCATTTCGGTCCGCATTGCTTCCAGCCATTTTACCGAGTCGACGCTCTGAATAGCTTGCTGGAAGCTAGTAGGCTTATCACAATCTATGATGCAATCCTCTCTATCCCCGTCAATGAGAAAACCATAGTATCTCTCGGGCGGATGAGACTGCCTACTACTCCTGCGGAGTGGCGTGGGAATGTCCTGATCTTTTGAACCCTCTGGTTCTACTAAGCTTTCAGTAATAGCTCGTGGTTCTGGAATTTCTTCCAGTTCTATTGCGCTCCCACTTGATTCTTTTTCTATGAACTGGTGTTCTAGAAAGTGGGCATGGCGAGAAACAAGGAATTTTTGTTCCTCTTCGCAATAGAAGTAATATCCCTTGGAGTTCTTCGGATATCCTACAAACTTGCACTGTACTGAGCGTGCCTCGAGCTTGTCCGCATGCTGCTTTTTTACAAAAGCTGGACATCCCCATGTCTTAATATGATTAAGATAGGGTCTCTTCCCACACCACATCTGATATGGTGTAGTAGGCACAGTCTTAGTTGGAACTCGGTTCAAAAGGTATGCAGCTGATTCTAGCGCGTATCCCCAAAACGATCGCGGCAACTCAGCATTACTCATCATGGATCGAACCATATCCAATAGGGTTCGGTTCCGTCTCTCCGATACACCGTTATGTTGCAGAGTGTATGGAGGAGTAAGCTGAGAGAGAATTCCATTCTCTTTTAAGTAACCCAGGAACTCGGCACTCTAGTATTCACCACCTCGATCAGATCTCAGTGCCTTGATACTTTTGCCTGTTTGTTTTTCTACTTCATTCTTATATTCCTGGAATTTTTCAAAAGCCTCGGATTTATGTTTCATTAAGAAGACATAACCGTACCTTGAAAAGTTATCCGTAAAAGTAATGAAGTAAGAATAACCGCTTCGTGCATGTGCAGACATTGGACCGCACACGTCGCTGTGTACGAGCCCCAAGAGCTCGCTCGCTCTTTCTCCGTGTCCAGTGAACGGAGTCTTTGTCATCTTTCCTTTGAGACAGGATTGACAAGTTGCATACGATTGATATTTGAACGGATCCAAATATCCTTCTGTAGGGTTCCTAGGCACTCTAGTGAGGTCTCACAAGGCATCAACCATGCCCGTTTCAAAAATTACGGTGCCGAGAAACCCTAAACTACGGATCGTCGGCTAGATTTCTAGGCGAAATAAAACTAGTTAACAACTTAACTAGGGTTTATACGGAAATACAACCTTTGTAGATCCGGTGCTCCACCTCCATAGCTCCGCAACGAAGTCTCCTCGCTGTCCAAGTGAATTCCCGGGCTCTAGCGTCGGCTTCGTCGAAGAATAAGCGAGCAAGGTCGTCGATGTCCATGCCGAGGATGATCTACGTCGAGGCATCGCTAGATCAAGCTCCGACTTCACCAAGTCAAAAAACTTGTGAAGAAAACACACTCTACTACTTGGCAAGAGGTAGAGGATGAAGAAATAAGAAGTGGGTAGACTTTAGAAATGGATTTCTCACTCATTTGCATCAATCACCATTGATGGAGGAAGGTATCTTCATGAAGAAGAAGAAGAGGAAGAAGATGATAAATATTATGATAAGTTATTTGAAGAATAAATAAAAATCCATTCTTATCATAATTCTCACCATGGTTAGGTGTAGAGAATTAACTTGAGTTAATTGAATTGGTTAGGGTTAAGCATGAGACAAAATGTTGACTAAGTCAAAAGTTCATGAAGCTTCATGAAAGAAAACAAAAGAAAGCCACCATTCTATTTTATGCAATTTATTTTCCAAAAATAAAAACAAATGAATAAATGAATAATCAAATAAAAACCCTAACCATTTCTTTAACCAAGGTTTAATTCTTTACACAAACCCTAATTTGCATGTATCATCAAATATGATACAAACAAGTGCACAAAATCATATCGCATATGCAATGCGCACATCCGAGTGAGAAAATCCATTTAAAGTGAACCAATACTAGTTAATGCAAAGTAATATATCATATATATAAATATACATTAAATCATTAAATCAACACTTGATTTAACGATCCGGTCATATCGCATATAACCGACTAGTATCCATTGTATCGGCTTATCGAATCAACGCTTGAATCGATAACTAGGTTATATCGCATACAACCATTCGACACATTGATCGCGAGAATGAAATACGGTATCACATACACGCATTATTCTCGGTCCCGCACATATCTCATATGCGCTCCTATTTCGTTTCGCTTGAGCCAGGAAACCTCTGTGTAGGACTCTAAAGACTCGTCAATACGCCGGCAGCAGGTGATGATCATATCAAACACCCACAAGCCGCAAGCGGTCTGCTAAACGTAACGGCCACCCGGGTATTGAGCGATCTGAAGATCGACGAGCAAGCCCGCTCACACTCCAGTGAATCCAACCAGTAACACTACCGTACAGTCCGGTCTGATCGTCTGATATGTTGCATATCTCGCCTAGGGGTGGTAAACGTCAGACCCCAATAGCTCAATAAGTCGTGTCGATATGAGGTCTATAACATTCGAGAAACTACTGGTAACACTTACCAGTAAATCTCAGCAACCCTGGCCAGGGATTTCCTGTTATAGCCAATCGAACACAGCGCAACATCAACCCCCTATACCGGGAGAGACGAATCCCCTCCTATCGCTCATTGCCTCTATGTGACTCGGGACTGTACCCAAAAACCACCGTTTTGCACGCCCTCTTGGATGTGGTAAGATGGAAATCAAAGCACAGTGGGAACCACACAAGACTCTATGACGATCTCGGGTCAACAGACTACTCTGTACCAGTGTCACCAGAGAACTGCCATCTGACGTGAGGTATAATACCGTCTGGGAGTTCTCGGCGAGTCCGTCCAGTGTACCCAGTCTCTACTGAGCACCCGTATATCATCTCTGATGTCAAACACCAATGGATATGGGATCATCCATCGCCCATCTGTATGGGTCGAGAAGGTACACGCTAGTCTACTCTGGTATATCGATGCCCCGTCTCGATACACCCATGACTAGGGACTTTGAAGGATGTACTTATGGACTACCATGTCCCCACTAGTATGATCCGCATCATAGTCCAGGTAGTCAAGTACAGATACTAAGGGCTTTACCAACATGTAACAGGGAGACAATCAGTGTACACGTTAAGGTAAAGATTAACCAGATAGCATACTATCATGTCGAGCAAGAAAGTCCTCCCTATATATGTCCCAGCATCCACTACAATATACATCCTATGTATAGTAATGGCCTCTAGGGCATACATATAACTAACACCTTCTGCATGTAACTTAGTCAACCTTCTCTCATTGATGTGACCCAGTCTACAATACCATAAGAAAGTTTTATTTATTTCTGGAGACTTTCTTTTGTGTGTATTCTGGACATTGAAAATCTGTGGTTGGTTTAGTACGTATATACCGTTGTTCAATGTACCTGACCCAATCAAAACTTGATTAAGGTGAATGTTCACTACATTACTTACAAATGCAAATTCATAACCTTCTTTAGATAATAAAGATACAGAAATGATATTACATGTTGCATTTTGTACATAATAACAACTACGCAAAACCAAAAAATGTCCATCAGACAATCCCAGGTGATAGTCCCCCACGGCCTCAGCATTCATGCTAGCACCGTTTGCAACTCTGAGGGTCATGTCACCTGCCTTCAAAACTCTACGCTTTCTCAACGCCTGCAAAGAATTACAGATATGAGATCCTGATCCGGTATCCAATACCCAGGAAGTAGAGTTTATTGATAGACAGTTTTCAATAACATACACACCTGAAGCTGAAGCTGCAACTCGCTTCAAATCCTGTGTTTTGGCTTTCCAAGCCTTGCAATCCTGTTTCCAGTGACCACTTTTGTTACAATAGAAGCATTCTTCCTTCCCCACTAGCTTCCCCGCAATCTTTGTTGCTTTTCCTTTTCCCTTCGTATCCACTTTACTGACACCGCCACTTGGTTTGGCGGGGGCTTTCTTCTTCTTACCCTTGGCTTTCGTCCTGGATCTAGAAGAGGAAGATCCTCCTACAAACAAAGTGGATGTCTCCCGACCCTTCTGTAGGGTGCCCTCAACACTCCTCAACATGTTCAGAAGCTCGGAAAGTTCAACCTCCTTTTCTTGCATGTTGAAGTTAAGAATAAACTGGGCGTAAGTGGAAGGAAGGGACTGGAGAATCAAATCAGTATATAGTTCATTCTCCAATGTGGTCCCAAGGTCCGCGAGCTCCTCAATGTAGCCAATCATCTTAAGCACGTGTTCCGCTACCGATGATCCGACGGCCAATCTTGCCGAAAATAGCTTCTTCGACACTTCGTATCTTGCGATACGAGACTGCTCTCCATACAGTTCTTTTGTATGAAGAAATATGGACTCTAGGTCCATATTCTCGTGCCTCCTCTTATGTTCGTTGTCCATCGAGGCTAATACGAGGCATTTGGCCTTCGCGCAATCTAGCTCCCATGTCTTACGGATTTCCTTATCCGTGACGCTGGAGGTGGGACCTGGGACAGGGGGAGCTTTGGTGGTAAGTATATACCCCAACTTGTCGTAAGTGATCGCCATCTTGACATTCCTGAGCTAATCTTTGTAGTTTGGCCCTGTCAATATGTTTTTATCTAGTAATAACTTAAGTCCGGTCATGTTGAATGGTCGCTTCAATTAGGAGAGAGAAAAGAAACACTTTAGCATGATGCTCTTGCAAGTTTAGAGTGGTTTTTAATTTGTCTAAACTGGATGGCTCCCACTGTCTCTCGAATCCCTTCTCAAACCGTAACGAAAGGATTAGTCAGGATCAATCCCACCGTACAATACTTGCTTAACCGTTCAGCCAGGCCAGTGTCGGTACTTCGAGGGAGGTTTTCCAACGCTTTCGCGAAGTTCCTTAATTAAGTAACCTCTTTTCCCTGTGGGCGTAGCCCCGTTAACACCTTTCTAGACACCTACTAAGTTTATAGCATTGATCGTTAAGTGAGAGTTTTCCCGAGGAGTAGCATATACTCACAGTAGGATCGGGATCCAAATATCATCGCGTGATAAAACCGAAGGAATCCTACCAGAATTATCACACTCCAAATGGTATGCAGCGCTAGCAAGTTTCAGTACTTATGAAACTCCCGATGTGGATTTTTTCCCCATGCTCTTATGACCTTGACTTTGGCCAAAATATCATAAGTCACATGTCAAGTTCTACCCGTCATTCTCCTGGTTAATTTGGACCCACCCGTACCTACCCTTGACTTTGGCCAAAATGGCAGCACGACTGTCCCAAACCAACGCATCTATCTATGCTGCACATGAATACCCAATAGCTACCAATCACTATGCCTTGACTTTGGCCAAAATACATAGCTTGAATACTTTTTGACCATTCATGTGGAATGACGGAGGGCTACGGATGGTTTTGGTGAAACCGTGAACGTAGTGAACTTGATATAATCGATGGAACGAGATAGCTTTTAAAAGGAGTGGTTCAAGCTCCGCGTTTAAAAGTTTAGTTTTGAAAAGAACCGAGTGGTTTTCAAAGTGTTCCAATCGACTTTTACTTGGTTTATTTTCTTGCATTAGTTCTTTTAATGCGTCCCATCATTTAATCCTACCATTGCAGAAAACAACCAAAATATGACATACGCTTATGCCGTTCGCATTCGCCACGGGGCCCTGTCATCACCCGTTAGGTTACTTAACTAACGACAGAGCGGGGGCTGGGCCAGCGCGGCTGTAAAACATAAGCAACGCCTAAATAGTTATCATATATAAATATATAGCAATGATAGACATTACAGATCACAGATGAATACATTGGATATAGTAGGAATCCGCAATCCGTTCGAGCCTGCAACGAAAAGCGGATTACACGGTCGCGGTGAATAGCCAATACCCCACCCAAGACCCCTACGGGTGCGGCAAACTACCCGCCAAGTACCCGAAGCGAAGCAACCTCCCTCAACAACGTGAGTAGGCCACTCGGCACTTCGAGATACCCGGTAGTTTGTGCACCCCCTCCATAGGTCTATCCTAGGAGCAAAAACAGTAAAAGAATTATACAATGACGGCTACAACCCCGACCCGGTTGTGCGGCCATACAAATAATAATATTACATCAATTTACATGTTACAAATGAATGAAAGAAAAAGCAACACTCATCTCACATCCATCCCGGCTATTCACCCGCGACAATCCAACCCATTCATATACACATACCAATATCAAACACAAATCACAGATATGTATAACCCCGACTAATCGACATATAGCGATTAGCCGACGTTCAATACATATAAACATCACAGATATAACCTTTATAGTCAAAGTGTATTGAAGTTCGGGAAAAAAATACGGATTTGTAGGCCCTCAAAAATAAATTTCTATTCTGGAAAATCTGGGCACATACAAACCATCTTAAAAATCACAAAACCAAGCCAGAAATACACTGCACCAAAATCGACCCAGTGACTCACCAAGACGGCCGCGGTTGCGCGGCAATAGCTTGCTATTGCCGCGGAACCGCGGCTCTTTGGTCGAGTCACTGGCTCGTTTTTAGTGGCTTTCATCTAAAAACCCTGAGATGATTTTTGGAGTATGACAAATTTTATTTTGACTAGAAAAAAATTTAACAGAAACTTAGGGTTTTCGAAACTTGGTTTTTCGATTTTTCCGTTTCGAACTTCGACACACTCTACTACCTAGCTAGTTTATGTTTACTTAGGCTCTGATACCACTGTAAGTCCACGTTGCCCACCCCGGTACTTACGGGGAAGCGGAGAACGGAATAAAAATCGGATTTTTATCAACTAAGGCAACATGGACTAGACTTGTAAGGATCTTTGCTAAACAAAAACTTGCTAAAGCTAACTAGAAACTAGCTAAGTGCTAGAAAGGTTATACCATAGGCTCTAAGTCCTTCTCTCCTTGCTCCTTGGAGTGGTGGAAGGAGGTCACCTTGCTCGTCTTCTCACGTCGAAGAAAGATCCACCCGAAAGCCTCAACCTTTGGCTTCAACTCCAAGCTAGAAGTAACTAGGGTTCAAGAAGTGCTAGTCCTTCAACCCTAGATGAGAGTAGAGATGATCAAGAGAGGGTTTTTCTCAAGCTCAAGTGTTTCTCAACACATGAGAAGGGAGAGCTTGAGGGAGAGGAATAACAAGAGAGAGAAAATGAAATGATAGAATGAATATAGTTTTTACAACCATAACAAGATATATGTGATTTTTCAAATAATAATATTAATCAAAAATGAAAAGGTGATGGTTAGTTTGAAGAGACCATTATCATATCACAATAAATGATTTTGCAAAGATCAAAGAGCATCTAAAAAAGTAATGATGATGGTCAATGTTTCAAACCTAGTCAACTAGTCAACCTTGGTCAACAAGTCAACAAGCCCAACCATGACATAATTTCACTTAATTAATATTATTAATTGATAAATCACAATATCATTAGGGTTTGGAAAAAAAGACGACTGTCAACTGTGCATACACACCCGTTCCAAAACACTAATGAAAAACCTCTTCCTCTGCCTCAATCAACTGTGCATACGCACCCGCATTCGTGATCCGAGGAACACGAATACAATGAGAAAAACCAATCCCGAATCATATACTAGGATCCGGCTTAAACCAAAGCCCGCTAGTATAAACTGTCCGTACAGCAAACGTGCACAAGTGCACGGATGCGAACGAACCCTGTCGCAAAACCATGCGACCTCTACTCATTTTGCCTAAAGGCGAATAGCTCTCTATGTGGGACTCTAAAGACTCGACACTACGCTGGCAGTGGGTTTAACCATAGACCGCAAGCGGCACTAGCTGTACGTAACGGTCCCCAGGTAGATGTCGATAAGAAGACTGACGAGGTGAACCCCATCTGAACTCCTACTGAGCCTGTATGTGACAGTCTCCGTACAGTCCGGTCTGTTCATCTGATACATCGCATGGCGGGCCTAGGGGGGCGGAGAACGTCAGTCCCCTTATAGCGGTACAAGTCGTGTCGGAGTATAGCCCAGAACACCCTGAGATAACACTGGAAACCTACCGGTATATCTCGCTTGCCCTGGCCAGGGACTACTCGTGTAATGGCTCTCCTGGACACAGCGCGATGTCAACCCCTAATACCGGGAGAGACGAATCCTGTCTAACCGTCACTGCCTCCAAGTGCTTCGGGACTGCACCCAAAAATTACCTGTTTGCACGACTCCTTTGAGCCGTGGTAGGGTAGTAATCAAAGTGCAGTGGGAAACACTCGAGGCGAACTGACAGTGTCAAGTCAGCGGACTAAGCTGTACTCATGTCACCTGGGAACTGATAACTGATGATAGGTATAATACCAACCAACAGTTCCCGACGAGTCCTGTCCAGTGTACTCGTAACCTAATGAGCACCCGTATACTATCTCAAGTACGTCGTACTGATGGCTGTGGGACTGACCGTCTCCCACACTGGGATGAGAAGCGCATACGCTAGTCTACTCCGGAGTATCGATGCCCTGTCTCGATAGTCCAACGACTAGGGACCTGTATAAGGATGTGCTTATAGATCACCCAGCTCCCACGACTGTGAGCGCCATCACAACGCTGGTAATCAAGCAAAGATCCTAAGGGCTCTACTAATATGTATATCTGCAATATGCTAAAAGAAACACGTGCACATATTAAGGCAGAGACAAACCAAGTAGCATACTACCATTTCGAGCAAGATTGTATATACAACTGTGAATATCCCAAGCTTCCATCAAGTAATATACAAACTAGTATGATACAGTAATGGCCTCTAGGGCATATACACTAACACCAATTTCTCCTGGAATCAGAATCAGCATCAATTCCAAGGCAACAATTTCCAGAGGCCCCCTCCTCCGCAATAACAAGCGCAACAACAAACTCAACATCAGTTTCAGCAACCCTTCCAACCCCAACCTTTTCAAAATCAGACGAACAACTTTGCACCCAACAATTCTTTTCCGCAAAACAACTTTGTTCCGTCAAACAACGATAAGGTTTCCTCGCTAGAACGAAGTCTGGAGGCATTCGTTAAACAATCAACACAATCCACCGCCAACATCCAGTCTTTGGTGCAACACACTGCTGCACACGGGCAAAGCATCAAGACCATCGAAGCCCAGATTGCACAGCTGAATGCGGCGTTAAGCGAGCGAGAAAATGGGAAGCTTCCATCTCAACCACTCCCAAATCCCGGTCACCCACATAATATACATGTTGCTCTTGAACAACAGAACCATAATGTGAGTGCCGTGACTACATTGAGATCGGGAAGGATGCTGCACAACAACATCGGCACAACAGTTGAGGATAATGACACCCCGGCCGCTTCTTCTTCTTCTTCTTCTTCTTCGTTTTCTGAGCCTATTCTCCATTCTTCAAAAGGCTCTTCTTCTTCTTCTGCTCTGAACAGACCCACTTCTCACTCCACGAAAACACCAACTGTGGGATCCGTTCCAACTCCACAATCTCCTCCACAAGCATTGGACTCAACCAATTTTAAAAACATTCCATTTCCAAACCGGTTGATGTCCAATAAACAAAATCCACAAATGGAGAAGATTCTGGAGTTGTTTAAGCAGGTTAACATCAACATTCCTCTTTTAGATGCTGTCCAACAAGTCCCGTCCTACGCAAAAATCTTAAAGGACTTCTGCACGAAAAAGAGGAAATCTCAGGTACCCAAGAAAGTTTTCTTGGCTAGTGCTGTGAGTGATGCTCTTACCCAATCTTTACCTCAAAAACGGAAGGACCCTGGCTGTCCTACGATTTCTATTACCATTGGGGATAAGAACATCAACCGCGCACTATTAGATCTTGGTGCCAGTGTTAACCTGCTTCCGTACTCAGTATATGAGCAACTAGGTGTAGGAGAGCTGAAACCCACACACTGCACTCTCCAAATGGCCGACCGATCGATCACCCATCCTAGGGGTGAGCTAGAGGATGTGTTAATCAAGGTTGGGGACTTCATATTCCCCGTTGACTTCATTGTTTTAGACACACAGCCTATAGCTAACCCCCGGAATCAAATTCCGGTGATACTCGGTCGCCCATTCCTTTCAACCTCAAATGCTGTGATCAATTGTAGAAATGGTTCGATGAACCTATCTTTTGGAAACATGACAATTGAACTCAACATTTTTAGGTTGGGGAATCAGCCCACCGAACCTAATGCTCATATACTAGACGTTTGCTCAATCCAGGAGATCACCCTAGAAGAGTGTGAATTCGAGGAGTTTTTGTTTGATCACGATAACCTTAACGCCACTAGTGCGTTCCTCTTTGAACCTACTGCTGTTTCTGCGCCCGACAATGACTACGAGTGTTTCACTTTCTCGAACGATCTTAGCCACTCACCACCCGAGTTTGAATCCTTCGAATTTCCGGATGAGTTACCTGAACCATCCAACTCGGTCGCTTACACTCGTTTTGAACCTTTGCTGGAATCCTTTAAGTTCGAGACCTTTTCACCAATCCTGCCTTCAATTGTTTCACCTCCTACGCTCGAACTCAAGCCTTTGCCGTCTCACCTTAAGTACGCTTACTTGGGTGAGAACGAGACCCTCCCTGTTATCATCTCGGCTTCTCTAGCTCCAGAGCAAGAGAAAGCCCTTCTTGCGGTCTTGCACAGCAATAGGCAAGCTTTTGGCTGGTCCATAGCGGACATCAAGGGGATTAGTTCCCTGATCGTTGAAAATCACATTCATCGGATGGATGATGCTAAACCAGCCAGGGATCCACAAATGCGACTCAATCCAGTCATGAAGTAGGCTGTGAAAAAGGAAATCGTAAAGTGTCTAGATAGTGGTATCATTTACCCTATCTCTGATAGCCAGTGGGTTAGCCCCATTCACGTTGTCCCCAAGAAATCAGGCATAACGGTCATCACTAACGAGGCGAACAAGTTAATCCTTACTCGCACCCAAACTGGGTGGCGAGTATGCATCGATTACAGAAAACTCAACGCTGCAACGCGGAAAGACCACTTTCCGCTACCTTTCATTGACCAAATGCTTGAACGATTGGCCGGACACGAGTACTACTGCTTTCTTGATGGCTACTCCGGCTATAATCAGATTCCCATTGCCGAAAAAGACCAGGACAAGACCACATTGACTTGTCCTTTCGGCACGTTCGCATACCGTCGCATGCCCTTTGGGTTATGCAATGCGCCCGCTACCTTCCAGCGGTGTATGATGGGAATCTTCTCAGACATGGTGGAGAAATTCCTGGAGATCTTCATGGATGATTTCTCCATCTTCGGCGATCCCTTCAACGAGTGTTTACTGCATCTTGACGCTGTCCTTACCCGATGTAAGGACAAGAACCTCACATTAAATTGGGAGAAGTGCCACTTCATGGTGTGCGAAGGTATTGTCTTAAGACATATCATTTCGCAAAATGGCATAGAGGTTGACAAAGCAAAGATTGAGGTCATTTCCAATATCCCTCCTCCCAGATGCGTCAGAGACATCCGAGCCTTCCTTGGCCATGCCGGTTTCTATAGACGGTTCATCAAGGACTTTAGCAAGATTGCTAGGCCCTTGACTCTTCTACTGGCCAAAGACACGCCATTCGACTTCAGCTCGAGCCGTGTGACTGCGTTTGATTCATTAAAAATCTCACTCACTTCTGCTCCCATTCTTTCTTCACCTGACTGGACGCACCCATTTAAGATTATGCGCGATGCATCCGACTTTGCCATTGGTGCTGTCCTTTGACAACACATCAACAAGATGCCGCACGTGATCTATTATGCTAGCCGAACCCTGAACGACGCCCAACTTAATTATACAACAACTGAAAAGGAATTCTTAGCTGTTGTATTTGCTTTAGAAAAGTTCAGGCCCTACCTCATCGGCTCTCCAGTCATTTTATACACAGACCATTCTGCTCTGCGCCATCTTTTTGCGAAGAAAGATGCAAAATCTCGACTAATACGTTGGATCCTCTTGCTTCAAGAGTTTGACCTTGTCATCAAGGACAAAAGAGGATGTGAAAACGTAGTCGCCGACCATCTCTCACGACTTCCTTCTTCGTCGTCGCCTCAACTTCCGATCAACGACGTTTTTCCGGATGAACAGCTCTTGACAGTATCTTGCGAACCCTGGTTCGCAGATATTGTGAACTATTTGGCCACAGGATTACTACCGACTGAATGGTCAAGTCAGGACAAACTTTGATTCTTATCCCAAGTAAAACATTTTTACTGGGACGAACCCTATCTGTTCAAGTACTGTCCCGACCAGATTATTCGTCGGTGTGTCCCTGACGATGAATTCAAGAGTGTGTTGTCATTTTGCCACGATCAAGCATGTGGCGGGCATTTTGGCCCCAGAAACACAGCTGAGAAGATCTTGCAGTGTGGTTTCTACTGGCCACAACTCTTCAAAGACGCTAATGACTACTGCAAGACTTGCACCCGGTGCCAACACTTGGGCCGGATATCCAGGAGGAACGAGATGCCGCTCCAACCAATCTTGGTTGTGGAGATTTTTGATGTTTGGGGGATAGATTTCATGGGGCGATTTCCCAGCTCTTTTGGGAACTTGTACATCCTTCTCGCTGTTGATTACGTCTCTAAGTGGGTCGAGGCTGTGCCCAGCCGGACTAACGACAACAAGGTTGTCGTTAGATTTCGTAAAGAAAACATTTTCTCCCAGTTTGGGCACCCCCGAGCGATCATTAGCGACAATGGAACTCATTTCTGCAATAAGACTTTCGAGGCCTTGATGCGGAAATATTCCATTAATCATAAGCTATCTACGCCCTACCACCCCCAAACCTGTGGGTAAGCCGAAGTTTCAAATCAGCAAATCAAGCAGATACTGGAGAAGACGGTTTTCAAGAATCGTAAGGATTGGTCGTTGAAACTCACTGATGCCCTTTGGGCATTTCGAACCGCTTATAAGACCGATCTTGGCATGTCTCCCTATCGGCTTGTGTACGGAAAGGCTTGCCACCTCCCTGTGGAAATAGTGCATCGCGCATTTTGGGCGATAAAAGAGCTGAATCTGTCTCTCGAAGATGCGGGCAGCCATCGGAAGCTGCAGTTGAACGAATTGAGCGAGCTTGGGGATGAGGCTTACGAAAACGCGGTTGTCGTTAAGAACCGAACGAAAGTGTTTCACGATAAACACCTTTTGTGCAAAACTTTCGTACCTGGTCAACAAGTACTACTTTACGAAACCCGGCTGCATTTCCATCCAGGTAAGCTCAGATCTCGCTGGAAAGGGCCATACTTTGTGCGGAATGTGTATCCGCATGGCGCTGTGGATTTGGAGAATCCAAAGGACGGTTCATTTTTCAAAGTAAACGGACACAGACTTAAACCGTACCTTAGCGCCGAACCAACAGAGGAGCTCCTGGTCTTACAGGAGCCGGTTTACCCTGCATAATCTTCCTCTGCCTACCACCAAACTTCGATTATCCAACCAAGAACAGTGGACATTGTTCCAAATAAGTTTGGGGGTATGTATATACCATTTTGTATATATTTGTGGATATTCTTTTCCATTTTTGCTATTTTTCTTTTCTTTAAAAAAAACTGTATATCTAACCGACAATTTTGACCCTTCAATGATCTTTTCATGCAACGACAGTGAGGACACTGTCCAGTTTAAGTTTGGGGGTACGCTCGGTACGCATTTCTAACCTTCACATTCATATGTATATTTTGCATCTGCATACTAAAATCCATAAAAATCAGAAAATTCTAAAAACATAAAAACTTTTTGTCAAGTTAGCTAGTGTGAGAACTCAGATTCAACATTTTGACGGTTTTGTTTGATAAGATAAGAATAACTAAATCTTATTTTTAGATTTTGAAAACCTGAAAGATAACTCTCCTTTGAAGTTAACTATAGCTGATATACGTCTTTACATCACACTACACGTGTTGTGAGTTTTGGAAATTAGATGACAAGTCTTTTATGTCTAAAAAACTTTTAAATGGATAAATGATTTTCTGAGGATCAAATAGGTTTGTTCTGAAATAAGTAATATCAAGAATAGTTTATGAAGTGAAGCGAATATGAAGGAATGTTATTGATGCCTTAATTTGAACTAATTCTAAAAAATAACCCATCTGAAATTTGATTGGAATGATTACACACCTAACCCACTAAACACGTCTTTTATAAAAAAAATAACTGAACTGCCGGTTATATCTCCGTTCGCATTGAATCATCATGATTTTCACGCTAAAGTGTCTTTTGTTTTTGGGCCTAGGTAACTTAAGTAATTAAGTCCACTGGGGTGTCTCTACACCTAATGCCCTAAAGCCAACTGGTTTGGGTGCATTGGCCCAAATCTCGTTAAGAAGCCTAGAAAGTCCAGATTAAAACTAAGTCAAGCAAGTGTTCTCTCCGAGTTAAAATTCCTAACGGTTCTTTGTGTGAGAATAATCTTGACAAAAGACAGGTTTTTATAAAAAATATTTCTAGCGGAGATATGAAGGTTTTATTCTATGATAAAGACTATTGCACGTTCACAGAGGTGTGTATGAAATGAAAATAAGAAAAAAGGTGGAGTGAAAAATAAGACCTAGTTTCCTGTTAAGGAAGATAGAAATTCTGAAGTTGAAACCTTACTGGAAAATGAAACTTGAAAAATGCTTAACTCTTTATAAAACTTATGTGATACTTTTAAAATTTTTATCTGGGCATTATTGTGTGACATGATGACTTTAATCGATCCGTTTGGAACTTAACGACACTATTTGCACTGCACGTAAAGACATATAAAATCTTAAGTTAAATACGAAGCGAGGTGTGAAAAATAAGGGTTCGATAGTCTAGACTTAGGATCATAGAATTGTTATTTTCTGAAACAAAACTTTAGGGGTTTGAATCATAGTTATTTTGCAAAACTAGCTTGACCGGATTTTGTGGGTAGAATCCGCTGAAAACCCTCAGGAGACAACACTCCTCCTACTAGGGACACCTAGAGGTTTAACGGCTTGTTGCACATGCTCAGTGCAATCGCGTTCTCTGCGAAAGTGAGGTTAGGAATTTTTGTGAATAAATTGGCTTTACTCAGGACGAGCAAATGATAAGTTTGGGGGTATTTGTTCATATCAGATTTTTGCATTTCTATACCGCCCAATTTTTATCACATTGCTTATCGGTAGGTACTCTTGAGCCGTGTTTGCTAGTAAATTGCAGGATACAGGTTCTCATCTCTAAACAGTGAAATTCATGGAAAAGCATGACAAATTCCGGATTACTGCCAACTACAGATAAAACACGGGTCTCCGCTCTCTATCCGTATGTTGCCGCACACCAGTTTAAGGGACAAAATGGCAAATCAATGTCATTTTCATGCACAAAGCTCAATGGCAACACAAGATCCAACATATCTACGCGGAGCTCAAGAAAAATCATGACAAAAGATCCATATTACATCACCTTTTGTTCTGCTGAAATTCTGGAAATATTGTGAAGAGATTCTGAGAAAAAACATATACCACACTAAAGAGTACTAAAAAGCAGGGAAAACCATCAAATTTCATGGCCTAACTCCACTAAAGGGCCACGGTTCCGCGGCATAAGCATGCGTAGGCCGTGGAACCGCGGCCGTACGGGCTCCGCAGTGGATGAGGTTTCAGGGGTATTTTGGTCATTCTATATGGAGGCAGTTTGTTGCCCTAGGTTTCCAGTTCCCTGCCTATAAATAGTCCAGAACTTGCCAAATCCAAGGGGGCTTATTCTTGTATTTAGATTTTAGGATATATGTTGGTGTTCTTCTTCCTCTTCTCATCACTTCTCCATTAAAAACTTGTAGTGAGATTTTGTGAGTGAAGAATGAATAAAGGAGTTCTTATTTGTACCATGCTTATCTTGTTGTAATTGTTAATTATAATTGCTTGTATTTTTCATTTTCTAATCTAATTGTTGTTATTTGTTGTTTGTTTCTTTCTTGTTCTCTTTTTCTTTATCCTTAAACAACAATGATGTTTAAGCTTGATCCTTGCCAAAGTGAGGTCTCAAAAAGCTAGTTGTAATCTTCTAATCTCTTTCTTTCTATCTTCCTCCTTTTGTTTTATTTTCTTTTTCTTATAATGGGTGAGTAGTTTTCATACTTGTTAGGGTAGGATAAGGAAAGTTTGAGAGAAGGAAATCTCTCTCACTCTTTTCTTGCCCAACATCTTGATTCAGACTCCCGTTAATTGAACCACAATACACTCCCTACGGCACCCTATCCAACATGATAGAGGTGATTCCTTAGTGAGACCGGTTGTGGTTGAATTAACCGAAGGTTAAGGCTAAGAGCCAAGAACGGACGGACAAGCACCAAAAGGAAGAACTTATTGTTGGATATATATGCCCTAGAGGCCTACATTGTATAGGATGCTTGGGATATGTATGTACATGACAGTCTTGCTTGATATGATAGTACGCTATTTGATTTGACTTTGTCTTAAGTATGATATATTTTACTTGGTACTTATATATATATGTTGATAAAGCCCACAGGGTGTTTGTCTGACTACCGGCGTTGTGATGGCAGTCATACTAGAGGGAGCTGGATAGTCAATAGGCACACCCTTAGATGTCCCTGATCGAAGGAGTATCGAGATTGGGCATCGATACTCCGGAGTAGACTAGTGTATACATATCTAGACCCTGACAAGGGGCGATGGATTGGTCCCGCAACCATTGGTGGTGTTCACCTAAGATTGTATACAGATGCTCACTGGGTGTGAGTACACCGGACAGGACTCGCCGAGAACTGACTGGATGGTATTATATCTAACGTCAGATAGCAGTTCTCAGGTGACATGTGTGCAGATAGTCCGTTGACTTAAGGACATCATTTGTCTCGTGTGAGTTCCCACTGTGCTTTGATTATTACCCTACCACGGCTCAAAGGAGTCGTGCAAACAGGTTTTAGTTGGGCACAGTCCTGATTGGTTGATTTTAGCATGCTTACGCTTTCTAAAAGATAGATCAAAAATATTTGTAACCGCAATCAAGAACGGCGTCGCTTGAAGCTAGCCGGTGAGTACGGGTCGGTCCACAGGGATGTTGTGAATTTCCGATTCGTTCTTACGAGTTAATTCCGAAGGGTGTTCGGATTGATTATTAAATCTAAAAATTGAAGTTGTATGATACTAGGATTAGAAACTTGCTAGGATTAGGTTTAGGGAAAATTTGGTAAAGAAAGATCTACATCTCTTTCCATTGCCTTTAATTAAATATATCATATTAGTGTTATGGTAAATCTTAACAAAGGGGATTAGGATGATTGGGAAGATTGATTCTCCCTCTAGATCCTTGTCCTTCCTTTCTTAATCTTCACCCTAACCTCCATGGAAAACCTTAGAATCCGGGCCTTTAGACTACGGAATCACCGTTACCTCGAGAGTAGAGTGCCGTAGGGAGCGGAATAAGAAGGTATGCATGGAGTTCTAATGTTCATAAAAAATTGGCAACAGAAACGAGATGAGAGATCTTCATCTCTCAAATCCTTCCCTATTCCTAACCCTAACAAGCGAGAAAACTACTCGCTCATTGAAGGGATGAAGAAAGACATGATTTTATTAAAGAGAAGAAACATCTATTGCAAGTTAATAAAATTCTTAAACTAAATTAAACTAAGGTAAGAAAATAATTTACCTACAAAAAATGATGCTCTCCAAAAGAATGCTGAAATTTATTAATGAAGGGAGGCATGAGAAAAATACAAGGCTTTAGCGTTCTATTTATAGGACATAGAAACCCTACGTTTACAATTGCTCCGCATGTCTAAAATTACAAATATAGCCCCAAGAAATCTTTCCATAGCTTCCTCTGAACAATCTGCAATAAATTTCTTTCCATGATGCTTCAGAAGGGCCGCGGATCCGCGGCCTTGGTGGGCTTTGGGCCGCTGATCCGCGGCCCTTTAGTGGGTTCAATTGATAAATTTTCTTGGGCTGCTGTATATTTCTTTGGGCTTCCAGGTTCTTCATTCCTATTTTCAATTAGGCTTCTGCAGTGCTACCAGATCTTCAGCAAACACTTTGGAATGGATCTTTTAACCGTCTTTCTTGCAAATTTGGATCTTGAGTTGCCTTGTTGATGGTGAACCGTTCTTCGTTTTCAGGCTTGACTAAGATCCTCCTATTTGTTGGTCAGAAGTCCTTCTTTTGTGTCGTCTTTTGTCTTTTTCACTGTTTTCGTTCCAAGAACCTGTAACCTGTAACATGTAGCAGACATGGGTCAAAAGCACCTGTTTTTATTGTAAAATGCATAAGAATGGGGAATACAAAATGCAATATTATGTTATGAACAAATACCCCCAAACTTATCTTTTGCTCGCCCTCGAGCAAACTTATTATTTAAAAATCTAACCTAGCCACACTTTCGCAGGGAAACGCGATTGCACTGAGCTCGTGCAACAAGCCGTTAAACCTCTAGGTGTCCCTAGTAGGAGGAGTGTTGTCTCCTGAGGGTTTTCAGCGGATTACACCCACAAAATCCTATCAATTCAGCCCATTGACTTTTGTTCTCCAATTAGGTTTTCTAACAAGGAATTCTATTATCTTTTGACTCGCAAATTATCCACCCATATTCTTCACACTTCCTCATTATTTAACTTAAGATTATATATGTTATGCAGACTTACATAGCTTTCGGCATCTCTTAAGTTTTCCTTCTAGAGTTCCATCTCTACTTAGGAATTTCTATCAACTCTATTAAAGACACAAGTTCTATTCTTCATTCCTTTCTCTTATCTAAACTCCAATCACATATCCCCACGTGTGTGTAAATATCACCCCTACACTTGGAAATTCAAATCAAGCAATCGTACTCCCGTCCATTGTCCAAAGCACTTGTGAATTTTCGCTTTCACATCCTTCATGCGACTGTTAATACTTCTTGAGGTACCAACAACCGATTACAAGATGCGTTAGCGTGTTAAAGCGTACTTCCTAATTTTTGCAACATCCAAGGCTTTTAGCAGTGGCTCCCAAACCAGTTGGTCTAAGGCACTAGGTGATGAAGCACCCTCGCTAAATATTTTTCTATTTTTACAGCCTTAAGTAATCACAAAAACCAGTGTCCATTTTTTTTTCTTTATCCACCTTTTTTTTCTTTTTCATTGTGCGAAAGACTTTAGACAAGAATATTTCAAGGTCTCTTCTACTAATCCAAGTTTCAAGGTGCGTGTTTGTGCATTGTGTAGGGTATTCATTTTCAGAATCTAGACTTAAGTTAGGAACTATTTTTCAAACTTATACTCTAATAAAAGTTTTAATACATTTCCTTCGTTTCGACTTAGCCTAAGAAGTGAACCCAAAATTTGCCTATTTCTAAATAAACTACAATGCATATACTTTCTATCGTTAAACTTTAAGGAAGGTTATTTTTAGGGTTTTTAATTTACTAAGTCTAAGATCTAGTTGTTCTTAGCCAGTTATCCTATTTATCAAACTCGAGTCAATTAGCCAAAATTGAATACAATAATTTTTATAATTTTTGAAATTTATCAATTTTTATGGGTTTTCAAATAAATATGCAAATGCAAAAATATGTACAAATGAATGCGAAGGAAGAAGACGTACTGAGCGTACCCCCAAACTTGAACTTGACAGTGTCCTCACTGTCATGCTAAACCAAGAGGGTCAAAATACCGATACTCCCCTGTTTATTTATTTATAATTTTTTTTTTGTTTTTTTATAGAAAAAGAAAACAAAAGATATATACATATATACAAAGGTCCCCCAAACTTAAGCTTGGCCTTGCACAATCCAAAGGTTAGCACCAACCATTCAAAAATTCTATCGTGGTAATGGTAGAGTTGGTGAAAGAATGGAGTGGAAAGAAAAGAAATGAGAAGCACACGAGACCGTGTGGAGAGAAAGGGATAATATGGTCTGGGTGGAGGAGAATGGCGGAGGGGAAGAAGAAATGGTAGGGGTTCTACTTCTTCGAGTGGAGGTTGATTAATCACAAAATCCATATCATTTAAGAATGCGAGTTCGTCGGCGAAAATATCTTCGAAACTTTCCTCGAAGGTCCAATTGAAAATTATCGAACTCAAAATGTCGGATTGTGATTCATCAACACTCGATATCATTAAAGGAAGATTAGAAGAACCAAAGAAAGTGGGAATACGAATTTGAGGGTGTGGATGGAGCGTATAGATTAGCACAATTTGTAATGACCGATGTGTAAAAAGCGATTGTGCTAATCTATCAACCCGCGAAAAAATGAGATTAAATCCCTCAAGAGTCGTGAGCAAACATGGGTACGTCGAACTAGGTATTGGAGATGAAAGCGTAACGGTCTCTTGCACAGTCGAAACTATAGGAAGGACGGAAGGAAGTGAGTAAAGAAGGGTATCAGTTAAGGATTTAGGAGGGTGTATTGGAAAATTCGACACATCAAACGAAAATGGTTCAACCTCAATATTATCCTCAGTACTATCCTCATAATTATCCTCGATATTCAACTCATCCATGCCATTATCATCAAAATCAAGACGCATATGAGATTCGAGAGAAACATTTAATAACTCGGGATGATGATTTGAACATAAAACTTCAATTAAATCGACAGGTTCATCATCCGAAATATTCCCGGCGTCTATATCCTCAATCAAGTGAAAGTCAATTTCTTTAGACACCTCCTCAAAAGCATGGATGTTTATCAATGTAGGTTCTAGAGTGGAAGTGTAAAGGTCAAACGGATTAGGTGCTGTTTCACTCGAAGGGGGTTCTTCACAATCTGGCAAATCAAACACTACAAAATCACACAACTCGGTTTTATTTTGAACTTGTGAATCCTTTAGGACATTCGATGGAAAACTGGAGTTGTGGGCTTCAATTGGGTAAGGGTAGGTTTGATTTGGAAATCCTCTCTCATTCTCACTCTGTCCAACTGCCGCCTCATACATTGAAAAATTTGGAGTTAGTTGGAAACTAGCTACCGGTTCAGCAGGTTGCATAAGGGTGGCCACGGACGCTTCCACATTCCTAACCATTTTGTTTGTTGCTGCGATATACGCCTCCAACGCCTCTTCCAAACTAGACTTGGATGGTAAGGGGGTTTCGGTAAAAGATTCGAAATTGTTTGGATATGTGAAACTCCCTAATGGCTGTGTAGAAGCAGTGTCTAGTGAAGGTGGAAAGGTCGGGTAGGACTGGTAGGAAGTGGGTGATTAGACTGGGGTAGGGTCAACATGTGGATAAAAAGGTGAATAGTCTTGGTGATCCCTAGAACTAGATGGGTGGAGAGGGTTGAAAGATCGGCTACGAGATTGAGCAATATGCTCAGCAATGGACATCGGCCTAGGAGTGACAGAAGGACTTAAAGAAGTGGTGCCAACATATGTACGTGGTGAAGGTTGACTTGGTTGACACAAAGTGGGTTGAAAAGTCAAACTATTTCTCCTAGACTCCTCTATGTGATCTTTCAAAGATTTTTTAGGCATGGAAGGATCGTCTTTAAATTGACCGAACACATTGACATATGATGCAAAATTAGGTTCGGGATACCAAGGTTCTTGGACTGGGGTAGGGTCAACATATGGATAAAAAGGTGAATAGTCTTGTTGATCCCTAGAACTAGATGTGTGGAGAGGGGTGAAAGATCGGCGGCGAGATTGAGCAATATGCTCAGCAATGGACATCGGCTTAGGAGTGACAGAAGGACTGGAAAAAGTGGTATCAACATATGGAGGTGGTAAAGGTTGACTAGGTTGACACAAAGTGGGTTGAAAAGTCAAACTATTTCTCCTAGACGCCTCTATCTGATCTTTTAAAGATATTTTAGGCAAGGAAGGATCGTCTTTAAATTGACTGAACAAATTTCCGAACGACGCAAAATTGGGTTCGGGATACCAAAATTCGGCAAGTGATTTATTATGTGGGGTACCCATGTTAAAAGAAGAAAGGGAAGATGAAGAAAGTTTGTTGGTGCAAGGATTTCCGAGCGACAAAAGTTGCAAGTCTTTTTTTTTTAAAAAATTCCTTTTTCCCTTTTCTCTTTATTTGAGACTGTTTGCAGAAAAAATTTCGATAAAGGGCTTAGACACAAATGTAATCAACCAGAAATGCACAATCAGACCTAGATCTAGGGTCACCTAGGTCAGCTAGACAGCTCCTAACTGTTCCAAAGGGCTAGAAATAGGACCTCAAACCGCCTCTTCACCGCCAATTGCGGCCAGGTAAGTGGGAAGGAACCACCACGACAGTGGGCCTAATTAAAAACCACTAGCCTAGACACCGCAAAAATCAGTTAGGATAAACGGTCGATGCCTATACTAGTCCTTTTCCTATTGAGCTCGATTTCCTTAGGGCTGAGTCTAGTATTTTTTATTAATTGTGGTCGATGCAAAATGCTTTAGATGTTTTCTGGGGTCCTGGGAAGGGTGATGAAATCCCCACCCAATCTGAATTGGTCAAAAGCCCCTTAAAATCCGATTAACGATATGCAAAACAGTAAATCACTTGCAATCAAATCTTTTTTTTGAATTTCAAAATTTGCAAGTTTTCTAATTAAAATTTTCCTTTTTTTTTTGCTCTTTATTTGGAAAGATATTTTAGCAAAAAGATTAAGAATATGCAAATCAGAAAAGATCACTTGCAATCAATAATTATTTTAAGCATAGCGCAACGAATCCTGCATAAGATTTGTTATTTGGAAAGGAAAAGATTTTTTTAAGCGCAAAGAATCCTGCAGGAGAATTTTCAGAAAAGATTTATCAAGATTTACAGAGAAGAAACAGAGGAACTTACAGAAAGTTTTTCACCAGATGATGCCACCATGCAACCGCGGTTCCGCGGTTCTATGCGCTTTCCGGCCGCGTTTCCGTGGTCAGGGAGAAGGTTCAGGGCACCAATTTTTTTTCAGGCGATGAATTCACGAGGAGGCCGCGTTTCCGCGGTCCGATGTGGCATAATGCGGCGGTTCCGCGGTCCGGTGTTTGGATCAGATGCCAAGTTTTCTTCTGTGCTCTGTTGGGATACTCCTCTGTTGGTTCGGATTAAATGTTTTCTGTTTCGCTTTCTGGATTTTTCCAGATCCGAAGTTGTTTGTAGATCCTGCAAAATTCTCACAAAAATACCCATTCCAAAAATAACAGAATGATAAATTTTTATATTTTTTGTGATTTTTTTAGATTTTTATGATTTTTTTAATTTTGATTAACCCGAAATTGCAAAAAGGAAATAACACGCCATCCCCGGCAACGGCGCCATTTGATTGGTGTGATTCAGCGTGCTTGCGCTTTCTAAAAGATAGATCAAAAATATTTGTAACCGCAATCAAGAACGGCGTCGCTTGAAGCTAGCCGGTGAGTACGGGTCGGTCCACAGGGATGTTGTGAATTTCCGATTCGTTCTTACGAGTTAATTCCGAAGGGTGTTCGGATTGATTATTAAATCTAAAAATTAAAGTTGTATGATACTAGGATTAGAAACTTGCTAGGATTACGTTTAGGGAAAATTTGGTAAAGAAAGATCTACATCTCTTTCCATTGCCTTTAATTAAATATATCATATTAGTGTTATGGTAAATCTTAACAAAGGGGATTAGGATGATTGGGAAGATTGATTCTCCCTCTAGATCCTTGTCCTTCCTTTCTTAATCTTCACCCTAACCTCCATGGAAAACCTTAGAATCCGGGCCTTTAGACTACGGAATCACCGTTACCTCGAGAGTAGAGTGCCGTAGGGAGCGGAATAAGAAGGTATGCATGGAGTTCTAATGTTCATAAAAAATTGGCAACAGAAACGAGATGAGAGATCTTCATCTCTCAAATCCTTCCCTATTCCTAACCCTAACAAGCGAGGAAACTACTCGCTCATTGAAGGGATGAAGAAAGACATGATTTTATTAAAGAGAAGAAACATCTATTGCAAGTTAATAAAATTCTTAAACTAAATTAAACTAAGGTAAGAAAATAATTTACCTACAAAAAATGATGCTCTCCAAAAGAATGCTGAAATTTATTAATGAAGGGAGGCATGAGAAAAATACAAGGCTTTAGGGTTCTATTTATAGGACATAGAAACCCTACGTTTACAATTGCTCCGCATGTCTAAAATTACAAATATAGCCCCAAGAAATCTTTCCATAGCTTCCTCTGAACAATCTGCAATAAATTTCTTTCCATGATGCTTCAGAAGGGCCGCGGATCCGCGGCCTTGGTAGGCTTTGGGCCGCTGATCCGCGGCCCTTTAGTGGGTTCAATTGATAAATTTTCTTGGGCTGCTGTATATTTCTTTGGGCTTCCAGGTTCTTCATTCCTATTTTCAATTAGGCTTCTGCAGTGCTACCAGATCTTCAGCAAACACTTTGGAATGGATCTTTTAACCGTCTTTCTTGCAAATTTGGATCTTGAGTTGCCTTGTTGATGGTGAACCGTTCTTCGTTTTCAGGCTTGACTAAGATCCTCCTATTTGTTGGTCAGAAGTCCTTCTTTTGTGTCGTCTTTTGTCTTTTTCACTGTTTTCATTCCAAGAACCTGTAACCTGTAACATGTAGCAGACATGGGTCAAAAGCACCTGTTTTTATTGTAAAATGCATAAGAATGGGGAATACAAAATGCAATATTATGTTATGAACAAGTCCCGAGCCACGTGGAGGCAGTGAGCGACTGTTAGGGATTCGTCTCTTCTGGTATAGGGAGTTGATATCGCACTGTGGTCGGTTGGTCATTACCATAAGTCCCTGGCTAGGGCTGATTGAGAATTACTGTTAGATTAATCAGTAGATTCTCGGATGGTGATAGAGCCATACCGACACGACTTGTATGGTTATTAGGGGTCTGACGTCCACCACCTCCCTAGACCGTACATGCGATACTCTTAGACGAACAGACTGGACTGCACGGATATTGTCACGGACAGGCTCAATAGGATTTCAGATGGGTTACCTCATCAGCTTTCTTATCGACAACTACCTGGGGACCGTTACGTACAGCTAGTGCCGCTTGCAGTCTGTGGTTAAACACACTGCCAGCGTAGTAGTTGAGTCTTTAGAGTTCCACACAGAGATTTTTCAAACCCAGGCGAAAAGATATAGAGGTCGTATGGTTTTAGGACAAAGGTTCGGACGCATACGTGTTTGAACGCACGTACGACATTCGGACAGTTTTTACTAGCCGACTTTGGTTTAAGCCAGATTCTAGTATCAGGTTATTGGATTTGTACAGTCTAAAGTTTTTCCGTATTTTCACGGATGGGAGGGGCGTTCTCGTAATTTTTCGAGAAGCTTCTAGAAGGTGATGACTTGGAGGGAGAGGTGGCATTATCATTTAATGAATTAGTGACTCATTGTGAGTGATTCATCATGTCATTAATGCATCATTAAATGCTTAATGACTCACATGATGAATCACCCACTTGCATTATTGAAACATGATGAATAATCTCATATTATTCATTTCTTTTTATTCATTATGTTTCATATATCAAGTGAGAATCTTTTTCATTATCATTATTATTATTCATTATCATCTTCTCACTCTCTCTCTTCAAGTTCTCTCTCCTTCACCAAACCCTAATCCTACCCTCATGAGTTGAGAACAAGGATTAGGATAGAGTAATTACTCCATAACCTATCTCTACATCACCTTAGCTACTCTAATTAGCAACTAGAGAAACTAAGTAACCTCAAGTTTAGAGGTTATAGCTTGGATTAGGGTTCTCGGGTGGATCGTCTATCACGGAAAAAAGCCGAAGAGGACGTGGAGATCCAAAGAGGCCATAGATAACATTAAGACGAAGGACTAGAACCGTTTGGTATAATCTCTTAACATAGTAGTTTAGAACTCTATAGCTTTTGTTAAAACTTGTTTAGCAAACGATTCATACGGTTATTCGATGTTTAATAATAGAACAAGATTGTTATTCATATTTCTGCCTCCCCATAAGTATTGGGGTGTTGAACATCGACTTACAGTGATATCAGAGCCTAGCTAAACAATATTTAACACACTTGCAAATTTGTATGAATTTCAAACGGAAAAACAAACTGGAAAAACCCCGATATCATGTACTTTCTGTCGATTTTTAAATGAGGTCCAAAAATTTTTCAGGGACCTTCAGAATGACCTAAATGAATGTATTAGAACACCCAAGAAAATTGGGCTCATGAATCGGCCATAGCGCCGCGGAACCGCGGCCGATCCCACCGATCCGCCGCGATTCCGCCGCGCTTTGGACGATTCATCATCCCAAGTTTCTTGTGTTGATTCTCTGTGATATTTGGTGTTTTCTGGTAATTTTTATTTTTGCTCAGGTTTCAGATTTACAGAGAAGTATTGGAGCAAAATTAAATGTGTTTAATCGATCGAAATTATACGGTACTTGCTTGTTTGATTATATCTGTGAAATGTTTTATATGTTCGTAAACCTCCCCTAACTGCTAGTATGTCGGTTGGCAGGGGGTTGCACATATCTGTGATGTTATATATAACTGTTTGTGTATATAAACTGTATTGGACTGTTGTGGTGATTAGCCGGGTTTTGTGATGGGTTATTGTGTTAATTCATTTGATGTAAATGTAATAAGTTGTAATATTATTTTGCGGGGCACATCCAGGTTGCGGTTGTAGCCACCGTTGTATTATTTCCTTTTACTGTTTTTGCTCCTAGGATAGACCCAAGGTGGGGTGCACAAACTACCGGGTATTTTGAAGTGATGGGGCAGACCGCTTCACTTCTGGTACTTGGCGGGTAGTTTGCCGTACCCGTAGGGGTCTGGGGGTGGGAAAATGGCTATTCATCACAACTGTGTAATCCGTCTTTCATTGCAGGCTCAAAAGAAATGCGGATTGCTTGCAAATCTAATATTGTTTATCTGTGATCTGGAATGCCTATTATTGCGTCTGACGAATGTACAATATCTATATATGATAGCTATTTAGACGTCGCTTATGTTTTACACCCGCGCTAGCCTAGCCCCCGCTCTGTCGTTAGTTAAGTAACCTAACGGGTGATGACGGGACCCCGTGGTGAATGCGGATGGCATAAGAGAACGTTGTATTTTCGTTGTTATCTGTAATGATAGGTTAAAGATGGGACGCATTATTATTAATGCAAAGAAAATAAAACCTAAAACTGAATCGTTGGAACAATTTCTAAAAACCACTCGGTTTTCTTGAAAAAGCAAATTTTAAATACGGAGCTTAAACCACTCCTTTTAATAAAAGCTATCTTAGTTCCTTCGATCAAATCAAGTTCACTACGTTAACGGTTTTTTGCCAAAAACCAGCCGTAACCCTTCGTCGTTTCAGATAGACAGCACATCGTATTCATGTTATGCTTGTTGGCCTACGTCAAGGCATAGTGAATGGTAGCAGTGTGTGTGCCTATTTGTTGCATAGATAGATGCATTAGTTTAATACAGACGTACACCTTGTTGGCCTACGTCAAGGGCTTGTACGATGTATTTAAATTGATCAGGACAACGACGGGTAGAACTTGACTTGCGTCTTATGACTTGTTGGCCTACGTCAAGGTCTATAAGAGCTTGGGGTAAAAATCACATCGGGAGTTTCAAACATAAAGGAAACTTTTTCAGATTTAGCTTACCTTTTGGAGTATGGTGACTAGAGTGGCTTCCATCTAGGGCATCATGCAATGATAGTTGGATCCCGATCCCACTGATGAGTAGGATTACTCTCGGGAATTTCTCTCACTTAACAATCAATGCTATAAACCAAGTAGGTGCCTAGAAAGGTGTTAGAGGGGCTACGCCTCCAGGGAAAAGAGGTTCTTTAATTAAGGAACTTCGCGAAAGCGTTGGAAAACCTCCCTCGAAGTACCAACACCAGCCTGGCTGAAAGGTTAAGCAAGTATTGTGACGTGTGATTAAATCCTGACTAGTTCTTCTTTTAGGTTTTGAAGAAGGATTTGAGGAAACAGTGGGAGCCATCCTGTTTAGATAAATTAATAACCAATCTAAACTTACAAGAGCATATGCTGAGTGTTTCTTTTCTCTCTCTCTGGCAGCTACCATGACTGGACTAAAACTATTACTTGAAAAGAATATACTGACCGGGCAGAACTATAAAGATTGGCTAAGGAACGTCAATATTGCACTGACTTATGACAAAGTTGCATATGTTACCACCGCTGTTCCTCCCCTTATCCCAGGACCAGATTCCTCAGTTGCGGACAAGGAAGTTCGCAAAACCTGGGATCTAGACTGTGAGCGAGCTAAGTGTATCGTGCTGGCGTCCATGAATAATGAACTCCAGAAACAGCACGAGAGTATGGATATTGTATCCATATTCCTCCATTGCAAGGAATTTTATGGTGAACACTCCCGTATCGCGAGGTACGAAATCTCAAGGAAACTATTCCAGATGAGGTTAGCTCCAGGATCGCCTGTTGGAGAGCACGTCCTCAAAATGATCACCCTTATTGAGGAACTCGCAAACCTGGGATGCGTGCTAGAGAATGATTTGTATATCGACTTGATTTTGCAGTCCCTTCCCCACACCTTCTCTCAGTTCGTGCTGAACTTCAACATGCACGAAATGGAAGGAATCTTCCAAAGCTCATCAATATGTTAAGGGTAGCAGAGACCTCCTTGAAAAAGGAGAAGACCCCCGTTCTGTATGTTGGTCAATCGTCTTCTTCCAAATCTAAAGCGAAAGCTAAAGGGAAGAAGAAGATGAAAGCCTCCAAACCGAAGGGTGGGGTCAAGAAGGTGCAGGGAACGAACAAGGCAGGAAGGGTGAAGGCAGAAAAGAACGAGTGCTTCTATTGTCACAAGCAAGGGCACTGGAAGAAGGACTGTTTGTCCTTTAAAGCCTAGGACATGAAGCAAGCTGTAGCTTCTACTTCAGGTGTGTTCGTAATCGAAAATTGTCTTTCAGTAAACTCTACTTCATGGGTACTTGATACCGGTTCTGGTTCTCACATCTGTAATTCTTTGCAGGATCTGAGAAATAGTAGAGTACTGGGGGCAGGTGATATGACTCTCCGGATGGGCAATGGAATGCATGTAGATGCAGTTGCAATAGCGGAATATCACCCAGGGTTGAATAGTGGACACATTTTGGTATTGTACTGCTGTTTTTGTATTCCCAGTATGTTGTGTAATATTATATCAGTATCTTTGTTGTCTAATAAAGGATATAATTTTGTGCTTGAAAGAAATGTCATGAACATTCTCCTAAATCAAGAAATGATTGGGTTTGGCACACTGGAAAACGGCATATACATACTTAATCAACCTCAAATTTTCAATATTCAAAACACGCATAAAAGAAAGGCTCCAGATTCGAATCAAGCCTTCCTATGGCATTGTAGACTTGGTCATATAATGAAACAAGGTTGACTAAGTTACATAAAAATGGATATCTAGATCCGTTTGAATATTCATCATATGCAACTTGTCAATCATGTATCAAAGGAAAAATGACCAAATCTCCGTTCACCGGACACGGAGAAAGAGCCACTGAACTCTTGGGACTAGTACACAGTGATGTATGTGGTCCGATGTCTATACATGCAAGAAGTGGTCACTCCTACTTCATCACTTTTACTGATGACTTCTCTAGGTATGGACATGTGTTCTTAATGAAACATAAATCCGAGGCTTTTGAGAAGTTTAAGGAGTATAAAAATGAAGTAGAGAAACAAACTGGTAAAAGCATCAAAACACTTCGATCTGATCGAGGTGGAGAATACTTAAGTACCAGTTTCCTTGAATACTCAAAAGAGAATGGAATTCTCTCTCAGCTTACTCCACCTTATACACCTCAGCATAATGGTGTATCAGAAAGGAGGAATCGCACGCTATTAGATATGGTGCGTTCAATGATGAGTAGTGCTGAGTTGCCACTTTCCTTCTGGGGATATGCTCTAGAATCAGCCGCATACCTATTGAATAGAGTTCCAACTAAATCTGTACTTACCACTCCATATGAAATGTGGTGTGGGAAGAGACCATATCTCAAGTATATCAAGATATGGGGATGTCCGGTATATGTTAAGAAGCATAATCCGGACAAGCTCGAGGCACGATCGGTTTTGTGCAAGTTTGTAGGATACCCCAAGCATTCAAGGGGGTATATGGTCTACCACACTGAAGAACAAAAGGTGTTTGTCACTCGCCACATTGTCTTCTTAGAAAGCGAATTTCTTGCAAAAGAAATTAATGGGAGCGCGGTAGAACCGGAAGAAATTCCAGAACCTCAAACTGCAACCGAGGACTTAGAAGAATCTCAGATTTCAATAGAACATGACGAACCAACGCCACTCCGCAGATCTAGTAGGCTTTCTCATCCTCCTGAAAGATACTATGGTTTTCTTCTTGATGGGGATCGAGAGGATTGCATCATCGATGATGATGAGCCTACTAGTTTTCAGCAGGCTATCATGAGTAGCGACTCAGTGAAGTGGCTGGATGCTATGAGATCCGAAATGGAATCCATGTACACCAATAAAGTATGGACTTTAGAAGTTGCTCCTCCTGGGGTAAAACCAGTTGGGTGCAAATGGATCTTCAAAAAGAAGATTGGTACATTTGGACAAGTGGAAACCTACAAAGCTAGACTAGTAGCAAAAAGTTTTCGTCAAAGACCAGGATTGGACTATGATGAAACTTTTTCACCAGTAGCTATGCTTAAATCCATTCGGATCATGCTTTCCATTGCTGCCTTCCATGACTATGAAATCTGGCAAATGGATGTAAAAACAGCTTTTCTAAATGGACATCTAGAAGAGAGTGTTTACATGGATCAACTAGAAGGTTTCTTAGACAGTGGGAGCAGCGGAAGAGTGTGCAAATTGCTTAAATCCATTTATGGGTTAAAGCAAGCATCGCAGAGTTGGAACATCTGCTTTGATGAAACAGTCAAGGAATTTGACTTTATCAAAAATGTAGATGAACCATGTATTTATAGGAAGATTGTAGAAGGAGCAGTAGTCTTCCTCGTTTTATACGTCGACGACATACTACTGATAGGGAATGATATCCCTATACTACAATCAGTAAAGCTCTTCTTGTCACAGAAATTCTCCATGAAAGACTTGGGAGATGCATCATACATTCTGGGCATTAAGATCTATCGTGATAGATCTAATAGAACATTGGGACTTTCACAGTCCAGGTATATAGACACTATACTAAAAAGATTTAGTATGGAAGATTCCAAGCGCGGCAATATGCCCGCTTGTCACGGAATCACCCTCTCCAAAGAGATGTCTCCAAAGACTGATGAAGAGAGGGCTCGCATGGGCATCATACCCTACGCTTCGGCGGTAGGATCAATAATGTATGCGATGTTATGCACCAGACCGGATGTAGCTTACGCACTTAGTGTGGTAAGCAGGTATCAGTCTGACCCAGGTGAGAAACATTGGATAGCGGTGAAGAACATTCTCAAGTACCTGAGAAGGACTAAAGAGATGTTCTTGATTTACGGTAATGGCAACCTCCAGGTAGAGGCTTTTACCGACTCCGGCTTCCAAAGTGACAAGGATGATTCTAAATCCATTTCGGGTTTTGTGTTTACCCTCAATGGAGGGGCGGTATGTTGGAAGAGTTCCAAACAAGATACCGTCGCAAACTCAACTATGGAGGCTGAGTATATAACTGCTAGTGAAGCCGCAAAAGAGGCTGTCTGGATGAGGAAGTTCATTTCTGAACTTCAGGTGGTTCCGTCCATTACCAATCCAATACCTTTATATTGCGATAACAATGGCGCTGTAGCTTTAGCGAAGGAACCAAGGTCCCATCAGAAATCCAGGCATATCTTAAGGCGGTTTCACCTGATCAGGGAGATCGTGGATCGTCGGGAGATCGAGATACGGAGAGTGGACACAAAAGACAACACGGCAGATCCATTCACCAAGGCCATTCCTCAAGTACAGTTCGAGAGGCTATTTGAGATGTTGGGCATGCGGTACTCCAGCAACTGGATCTGGTAGAGACAGTGGGTATTCGTTGCACCAATTTTAGGCCTTAGTGCAAGTGGGAGATTGTTGGATATATATGCCCTAGAGGCCTACATTGTATAGGATGCTTGGGATATGTATGTACATGACAGTCTTGCTTGATATGATAGTACGCTATTTGGTTTGACTTTGTCTTAATGTATGATATATTTTACTTGGTACTTATATATATATGTTGATAAAGCCCACAGGGTGTTTGTCTGACTACCGGCGTTGTGATGGCAGTCATACTAGTGGGAGCTGGATAGTCAATAGGCACACCCTTAGATGTCCCTGGTCGAAGGAGTATCGAGATTGGGCATCGATACTCCGGAGTAGACTAGTGTATACATATCTAGACCCTGACGAGGGGCGATGGATTGGTCCCGCAACCATTGGTGGTGTTCACCTAAGATTGTATACAGATGCTCACTGGGTGTGAGTACACCGGACAGGACTCGCCGAGAACTGACTGGATGGTATTATACCAAACGTCAGATAGCAGTTCTCAGGTGACATGTGTGCAGATAGTCTGTTGACTTAAGGTCATCATTTGTCTCGTGTGAGTTCCCACTGTGCTTTGATTATTACCCTACCACGGCTCAAAGGAGTCGTGCAAACAGGTTTTAGTTGGCACAGTCCCGAGCCACGTAGAGGCAGTGAGCGACTGTTAGGGATTCGTCTCTCCCGGTATAGGGAGTTGATATCGCACTGTGGTCGGTTGGTCATTACCATAAGTCCCTGGCCAGGGCTGATTGAGAATTACTGATAAATTAATCAGTAGATTCTCAGATGGTGATAGAGCCATACCGACACGACTTGTATGGTTATTAGGGGTCTGACGTCCACCACCTCTCTAGACCGTACATGCGATACTCTTAGAAGAACAGACCGGACTGCACGGATATTGTCACGGACAGGCTCAGTAGGATTTCAGATGGGTTACCTCATCAACTTTCTTATCGACAACTACCTGGGGACCGTTACGTACAGCTAGTGCCGCTTGCGGTCTGTGGTTAAACCCACTGCCAGCGTAGTAGTTGAGTCTTTAGAGTCCCACACAGAGATTTCCCAAACCCAGGCGAAAAGATATAGAGGTCGTATGGTTTTACGACAAAGGTTCGGACGCATACGTGTTTGAACGCACGTACGACATTCGGACAGTTTTTACTAGCCGGCCTTGGTTTAAGCCAGATTCTAGTATCAGGTTATTGGATTTGTACAGTCTAAAGTTTTTCCGTATTTTCACGGATGGGAGTGGCGTTCTCGTAATTTTCCGAGAAGCTTCTAGAAGGTGATGACTTGGAGAGAGAGGTGGCATTATCATTTAATGAATTAGTGACTCATTGTGAGTGATTCATCATGTCATTAATGCATCATTAAATGCTTAATGACTCACATGATGATCACCCACTTGCATTATTGAAACATGATGAATAATCTCATATTATTCATTTCTTTTTATTCATTATGTTTCATATATCAAGTGAGATGCTTTTTCATTATCATTATTATTATTCATTATCATCTTCTCACTCTCTCTCTTCAAGTTCTCTCTCCTTCACCAAACCCTAATCCTACCCTCATGAGTTGAGAACAAGGATTAGGAAAGACTAATTACTCCATAACCTATCTCTACATCACCTTAGCTACTCTAATTAGCAACTAGAGAAACTAAGTAACCTCAAGTTTAGAGGTTATAGCTTGGATTAGGGTTCTCGGGTGGATCGTCTATCACGGAAGAAAGCCGAAGAGGACGTGGAGATCCAAAGAGGCTGTAGATAACATTAAGACGAAGGACTAGAACCGTTTGGTATAATCTCTTAACATAGTAGTTTAGAACTCTATAGCTTTTGTTAAAACTTGTTTAGCAAACAATTCATACGGTTATTCGATGTTTAATAATAGAACAAGATTGTTATTCATATTTCCGCCTCCCCATAAGTATTGGGGTGTTGAACATCGACTTACACTTATGCGTTGGAAAGCCTATCTTATACTTGCAAGTTCTTTCCTGGTCGTGCTAATACCCGTTGTTGCCGATTACCGTAACACCGATATTAAGAGTTGCAACGAAAGAAGTAAGCGACTCCTAACTCAAACTAACCTAATCCTAACCCTAACTAGCTCTCTTTATATAAAATTTTAGCACATAGTTAATCTCAAAACAAACCTGGACATTTAGACTTAACTCGTTAAAGCACATAGGAAAAGATTCCTATCTCCCTGCGGACGAACCGTACTCAACCGGCTAGCTACAAGCGAAACCGTCCTGATTGCGGTAATTAACTAAGCATGCAAAAACTTTACCAATTAGGTGCAGTCACGAAGCACTTGGAGGCAGTGACGGTTAGACATGATTCGTCTCTCCCGGTATTGGGGGTTGATATCGCGCTGTGTCTAGGAGAGCCATTATACAAAGTCCCTTGCCAGGGCAAGCGAGATATACTGGTAGGTTTCCAGTGTTATCTCATGGTGTTCTGGGCTACACTCCGACACGACTTGTACCGCTATTAGGGGACTGACTTTTACCGCCCCCTAGGCCCGCCATGCGATATTCTCAGACGAACAGACCGGACTGTATGGAGATTGTCACATATAGGCTCAGTAGGAGTTCGGATGGGTTCACCTCATCAGTCTTCTCATCGGAATCTACCTGGGGACCGTTACGTACTGCTAGTGCCGCTTGCGGTCTGTGATTAAACTCACTGCCAGCGTAGTGTCGAGTCTTTAGAGTCCCACACAGAGGGTTATTCGCCTTTGGGCAAAACAGAGTAGAGGTCGCATGGTTTTGCGACGGGGTTCGTTCACATCCGCGCACTTGTGCACGTTTGGTGTCCGGACAGTCATTACTAGCGGGCTCTGGTTTGAGCCAGATCCTAGTAAATGTTTTGGGGTTAGTTTTATCTCATTGTATTCGTGTTCCTCGGAACACGAATGCGGGTGTGTATGCACAGTTGTTTGACGCGGAGGAAGAGGATTTTCATTAGGGTTTTAGAACGGGTGTGTATGCACAGTTGACAGTTGTCTTTTTCAAAACCCTAATGAATATGTGAAATATCAATTAATAATATTAATTAAATGAAATTGGGTTATGGTTAGGGTTGTTGACTTGTTGACCAAGGTTGAAACATTGACCATCATCATTTCACTCCAAATATGCTCTTTGATCGTTGCAAAAACATTTAATGTGAAATGATATTGGTCTTATCAAACCAACCATCACCTTTTTCATTTTGATTAATATTATTAATTAGATTAATTCACTATATTGGTTATGGTTGTAAAACTATTATCATTCTCTCATATTCATTCTCTCTCATCTTTTCTTCTTCCTCTTCCTCTAGCTCAAGGAAAATTCATCTCATGTGTTGAGAAACATTTCCTTGGAGATAAAACACCAAAGCCACTCTCTACTCATTCTAAGGTTGAAGGTCTAGCAAGCCGGACACTTTAGTTTTCTCAAGTTCGAGGAAGAAGCTCAAGGTAGAGACCCTCAGGTGGATCCATCTTCGGCAAGAGAAGGCGACGAGGAGAGAACCATCCGACCACCACAAGGAGTCCAAGAGAAGGAGTTCAAGTTAAAGTATAACCCCCTAACCGAGTAGGTAAAGCTCTTGTTAGTTGCTTCTGTGTTGTTTAGCAAAGATCCGGGCTTTCTAGTCCAAGTTACCATGACCCAAAAAAAAATCGTTTTTCACCATTTCCGCAAGCCCGAAAGAACCGGGAGAGGTAACGTGGACTTACATTTTATTGGAATAAATTACATGATCTGCAGCCCAATCGCAAAAATTATCCTGATGATATTTTTCCAATCGTTCATCGTTCCAATCAGGATTCCCCTCACGTACCTCATTAAAATGAATTATGTTCTCGACAATAAATTATGACATTAATATTTATATCATTTCATACACACACAAACACAAATATAACAATTAATCCAAAAAAACTTACTCTCTAATTTTTTCAAGACATGCGCTATTGAGGAGGATAAACCGGTATATCTTGTTGATAAATATAGTGTCTACCCTCTTATAATCAGCTTTACCATATGGCCTGTCCTGAATTCTTCGAGGCCGGTTAAGTCTCATCTCAATGTTCTCGTCCAGATAGCGGGAATAAAATGTGGTTGCTTCATCTAGAAGATAACCTATAGAACCCTCTGGTCGATTTCTATTGTGTATATACTTTTTAAGAGTGTAGAGATACCTAAAGAAAAATATGTTAAATAAATAAATACGGGCATACAGGACAACAATAATTTTACAAATTGCGCAAAACGAAAAATTCCACGTACCTCTTGACAGGATACATCCATCGATATTGTACCGGTCCGGCTAACTTAGCCTCAGTTGTAAGATGAACCGTCACGTGTATTATGATATCGAAGAATGACGGTGGGAAAATACTCTCAAACTTGCAAAATATCAACGCAATAGAATTTTCTAGTTTCTCCAGCGTCACAACATCCAGTGTTTTAGCGCATAATTTTCTGAAAAAACAATATAGGTCATTGATTACTAGACCAACCGATTCGGGAAAGGAAGTCCTTAGGGCTAATAGGAGAAGGTGCTCCATAATAACATGTTGATCATGACTTTTCAGCCCATCGATCTTGCCTTTCACAATTTTTATCTTCTTGCTGAATGATCCTGAGAAACCTATGGGAACTTTCAAATTATGCAACACCTGCAGGAATCTTTTCTTCTCTGGTGGTGACATATGATACGCGGCATTGGGAAGTACAAACTTTCTTGGTTTACCCGCTATCGGTTTATGATGCAATTCACTTCTAATTTCCCAGTCCGGTACATCCATCCGAGCATTGAGGTTGTCTTTCGATTTCCCGTCTTTACAAAGAAGCAAGTTGAGTACGTGCTCGGATACTCCCTTCTCTATGTGCATGACGTCCAGACAATGACGCACTAAATTTGTTGACCAGTACAGAAGCTCGAAGAAAATGCTTAACTTGTTCCAGAATGGTGGTTTGACCTGTTTTGTCGGATCCATCCCGAAGGTCACATTATTGTAACCATCCCACTGAGCAGTCATGTCCTCTCCGGACAATGGAGCTGGAGGTCCAAGAAGCTCCTGATGACCATCAAAGTGAACAACGTCTAACCTGTAGGGGCGGTCTAGAGTCAGGAAACGTTGATGGTCGCAATAACAAACCTTCCTGCTAAAATTAAAAAATTTCGATGTTGTATGTTGATGGAAATAAGGTCATGCTTTGTGACCATGTACGGACCAACCTGATAGCATTCCATACGTAGGAAAGTCATTAATTGTCGACATTAAAGTTGCACGCAGTATGAAGGTTGTATTTGTGTTTGCATAGTAAGTCTCTACACCATCAATGAATATTGATTTTAACTCCTCGATCAGAGGTCGGAGATAGATGTCGATATTGTTTCCCGGTGAGTTTGGTCCGTCGATAAGAAAAGGCATCATAAAGTATGATTGGTCCATAGCCAACCAAGACGACAGATTATAAACTATCATTACAACGGGCCATGTACTGTGGCATCCAGCCATATAGTTGAATGGGCCGAAGCCATAACTAGCGAGTCCGAGCCTGACATTGCGAGGATCTCTACTGAATATTTTATGCCTCCTATCGAAATCCTTCCATCTCGGTGAATCTCTTGGATGACTCATTTTTCCATCTTCACTTGGAGGAGCATAGTGATGCCAAATCATTGCCTCGGCTGTTTTGTTGCACCTGAATAGCCTCTGCAGCCTCTGTGTTATAGGAAAGTATCATGCTACCTTGACAGGTATATCGGGCTTCTTATCAGAATCTTTCGTCATATACCTGGCCTCTCCGCATGTTGGACACTCTTTCAAATCTAAATTCTCTTTCCGGTACAACACGCAATTTTTAGGACATGCTTGAATCTTCTCACACTTCAGACCAAAATCAGACATCATCTTCTGGGATCCATACCAGCTGTCGGGCACGTTATTTTCCGGGGGCATAGAATCTTTCAAGAACGAAAGAAGTATTGTGAATGACTTGTTGCTCCATCCATTTAGGCACTTAATCTGGAACAGTTGAACCATGAGAAGGTGGAATACTTTGCATTCTCATAAATTGGTTTTCTAGCATCATTCATGAAATTTTCATACTTATCCGCACGCGGTCCTTGACCAGAAGGAATGTCATCTTCGGTATGAATAGATTCACCTAGGGCAGACTCTACCATATCCTCCATTTTTTCTCCTGAAAAGAAATTACCGTCTTCTTCTTCTGCCGAATTATCGTCTTCTCCTTCTTCTTCTGCCACATTACCAGCTTCTCCTTCTTCTTCTGCCACATTACTGTGTTCTTATCCTTCCCTGTGATATAGCCAAGTTGTATAAAGTCTAGTAAAACCATGTTTAATGAAGCTCTGTAAATTATACCTTCTGCCAGTACTTATTCCCATATCTATCGCACGGGCAGAGAATCTTCTCTATAACGATCTTATTATGTGCGCGTGCAAATTCAATAAAAGTAGCAACTCCTGTGACAAACTTAGGTTGCATACGTTGTTGCCAATCCACATACATCCAGTCCTTAACTCTGACGAACTCATGGGCTATGTTAGACTGTATAATATATAAATTATAGGTTATGATGACTTTATTGAGAAATCTAAGAATGAGATGGTTACTAACAAAGGAGAAAATCCGTAAATTGTGTATGCGTTTGTCGCTGAAAAGAATAAATTATCGATAATCAAAGTTAGATTTGAGGATACCCATGTATGAGTTGTATTCTATATCTGTGTGTTTCAATTTATAATTTCGCTTAAGTGTAGGGTTGTTAGTGTGTATGTGTTGTGTGTGCGTTTGTTGTGTATTCGTGTTGTATGTCTGTGTTTCAACTGTCGGGGTTAAGGCTTCTATCCCATTAAGAATGTATAGAGCATACACCCATTCGCTTGAGCTTTCAACCGTTTCGAGTAAATTTCGGTATCACCTCCCCGCTGTTCTCCGAGTACGCTGTAATAGAATAGATAATCATTTCAAAGTTGTGAAACAATGTTGAAATGAACATTTAATCTATCTTTGTACATGGAGAACCAACAGAAAATTACCGACGAAATAACTCGAAGCGGATGAAAACACAACTGAATGCAGGTGTTTGCTTTATACATTCCTAACTTGTCCACACGGGACAAATCTATCGGTTATCATACGATTGAATCTTCTCGTCACATAGACTACACGACAGTTGTTAGTACCGAGCTATATCGTCCGATATTTAACAACTTTCGTATAGTTCTAAGTCACGACGAACATTGAACGTATGTTTACCGATAGACGGGGACTAAGTGGCGCTTTGATTTTCATATATGAGTATCGATGAGAATATGAAAGTTTCATATTATCATCGAGTATCATATATTGGTTTTAACTTGAACATTTAACATGAATAGGTTTTACGTTTATGTTTCGTTATTAAGGGTTCGAAATTTCAAGTTTAGGGTAAATTTTTCTTGCGTTTACGGTAAAGTTATACGTTTACGTTATCATCGAGTGTCCTACTGAATGAACTAGTACTCCCTAAACCCTAACCCCAAATAACCTAAATTAACCTAATTAACCATAATCGTTACCCTAATAAAATTATCCCTAATTAACCTAAACTTAACCCAATTTACCCAAATTAACCTAATTAACCCTAATAAACCCAAACTTAACCCAATTTACCCAAATTAACCTAATTAACCTTAATTAACACCCTAACCCTTTCAAATTATCATTAATTAACCCAAATTAACCCAATTAACCCTAATCAACACCCTAATCCTTTCAAATAATCATTAAAAAGAAATGAAAAAAGGGAACAAAACCCTAACCCTAACCCGTCCAACCCCAACCGAACCCTAACCCTAACCCCAACCCCAACCCTAACCCAAACCCCAACCCTAACCCCCTAACCCTAACCGAACCCTAACCCTAACCGAGCCCTAACCCTAACCCCAACTGAACCCTAACCCTAACCCTAACCCTACCCTAAACTGAACCTCGGTGCCTAACCTTAACCCTCACCCCTACCCGAACCCTGAACACTGAACCCTAGCTCTAACATCATCAAACTTATAAATAAAAGCATTATTAGAAGTAAAAATTTGAGATTTACTAACCTATAGCGGGCGGTGGAGAAGACGATAGGGGAGACCGGTGGTCGACGATGCAATTGGTGACGAGTCGTGGACGGTGGTGATGATAGGAAGTTTTGGGAACGTTCGAGGGCGGTGGCGAACGCGGGAGGAGGGCGGTGGCGATGAGGCGCGGGAGAGTGAGAGAGAAAATTTTTGGGAACAACGGGGCTTTTCTCTGTGCTTTTTTTTTTAATAACCCATATATATGCCCCTACGGACTTGTTAGTGTATATGCCCTAGAGGCCATTACTATATCATACTAGTTTGTATATTACTTAATGGATGCTTGGGATATTCACCTTGCATATACAATCTTGCTCAAAATAGTAGTATGCTACTTGGTTTGTTTCTACTTCAATGTGTACATGTGTTTATTTTTGTATATCGCCTATACACATTAGTAGAGCCCTTAGGATCTTTGCTTGATTACCAGCGATGTGATGGCCGTCACACTAGTGGGGCTGGGTAATCTATAAGCACATCCTTATGCAGGTCCCTGGTCGCAGGACTATCGAGACAGGGCATCGATACTCCGGAGTAGACCAGCGCATGCGCTTCTCATCCCAGTGTGGGAGACGGTCTGTCCCACAGCCGTCAGTACGTCGTACTTGAGATAGTATGTGGGTGCTCGTTAGGTTACGGGTACACTGGACAGGACTCGTCGGGAACTGACTAGTTGGTATTATACCTATCGTCAGTTATCAGTTCCCAGGTGACATGAGTACAGCTTAGTCCGCTGACTTGACACTGTCACTTCGCCTCGGGTGTGTTCCCACTGTACTTTGATCACTACCCTACCACGGCTCAAAGGAGTCGTGTAAACAGGTAGTGGTTGGGTGCAGTCCCGAAGCACTTGGAGGCAGTGACGGTTAGACAGGATTCGTCTCTCCCGGTATTGGGGGTTGACATCGCGCTGTGTCTAGGAGAGCCATTACACGAGTAGTCCCTGGCCAGGGCAAACGAGATATACTGGTAGGTTTCCAGTGTTATCTCAGGGTGTTTTGGGCTTCGCTCCGGCACGACTTGTACCGCTATTGGGGGACTGACGTTTACCGCCCCTAGGCCCGCCATGCGATGTATCAGACGAACAGACCGGACTGTACGGAGAATGTCACACTCAGGCTCAGTAGGAGTTCAGATGGGTTTCGCCTCGTCGGTCTTCTTGTCGGCATTACCTGGGGACCGTTACGCACAGCTAGTGCCGCTTGCGGTCTGTGGTTAAACCCACTGCCAGCGTAGTGTCAAGTCTTTAGAGTCCCACACAGAAAGCTTTTCGCCTTTAGGCAAAAGAGTAGAGGTCGCATGGTATTGCGACAGGTCGCATGGTTTTGCGACAGGGTTCGGTCACATCCGTGCACTTGTGCACGTACAGTGTCCGGACAGTTTACACTAGCGGGCTTTGGTTTAAGCCAGATCCTAGTGTACCTTATGGGATTGGATTTATCCAGTTTGCATTCGTGTTCCTCGGAACGCGGATGCGGGTGTGTATGCACAGTTGACAGGGAGGCAGAGGCAGCGGGTTCTCATTAGGGTTGTTGACAGTTGACCGTTGACTTTTTGACTTTATGCTCAACCCTAATAAGAATATGATATGTGATTAACTATTATATTAATTAAGTATTATGGTGATATGGTTGTTGACTTGTTGACTTTTGTTGACTTGTTGACTTTGTTGACTTGTTGACTTTTGTTGACTTGTTGACCGGTTGACTAGGCTTGACTAGTTGACCATCATGATAACCATAGCCATCATTTCATGGAAAAGACTTTTGTTTACTTGCTCATTTGTGTAAAATGAGTGCATGAAATGATATGGTTGTGGTTGCTTCTAACCATCACATAAGACTTTTGTTAATATGATGAGTTATCATTGCTTTGGATTATGAGAGGGTGAGAGACAAAATACTTGCTCATTCTTTCTTGCTCATTCTCTCTCTTGTTCTTGAGCTCTCCTCTTGCTCTCATCCTCAACCTCTTGCTCCCTCTCTTGATCTATGGTTCTCTTCTCTCATGAGTTGAGAATCAAGAACCATAGATAAAATCCCATTCAAAATCTTCTCTACTCATTCTAGTTCACTAGGTTTAGCAAACCAAGTGAACTAGTTTCTTCAAAGAACGAAGAAGGAGCTAAAGGTTGGAGCTTTCAAGTGGATCTATCTTCGGCGTATGGAGACGACGAGAAGAAGCCATCGGACCACCATCGGAGCTTTGAAGACGAAGGAGTTCAAGACAAGTTTAGGTATAACCATCTCCATCCGAGTAGCTAACTCTCTTTAGCTAAGTATGCTAGTTTTAGTTTAGTCAAAGATCCCGACTTTGCTTAGTCCATGTTGCCCCTTGCGCTAAAAATTTGATTTTTATACCGTTTCCGCCTCCCCGTAAGAACCGGGGGTCGCAACGTGGACTTACAGTGGTATCAGAGCCTAACTAAACTTAAACTAGCTTGGTAGTGAAGTGTAACGAAGTTCGGAACCGGAAAAATCCAAAAAAACAAACTTTTACAAAACCTGAGTTTCTGTTGAAATTTTTTTGGCTCAAAATGAAAAAATTTATACTCCTAAATTCGGCTCAGGGTTTTGTGTGAACACCCATGAAAAAAGGTCCACTGTTTCGTTCAAACCGCCGCGCTTCCGCCGCACGAGGTAGGCATGTGCCGCGGAAGCGCCGCGGTTTGTCGTCTTCTCTGCATCGTTTTTCGTGCAGTGTGTGTCTTTGTTGGTTTTGGGATTTTTGAAATATATTATATGTGCCCAGATTTTCCAGAAAAGAAATTTCCTTTTGGGGTCCTATAATTCCGTATTTTTTCCGAACTTCACTGCACTTTGACTATGATGGTTATATCTGTGATGTTTGCATGTATTGAACGTCGGCTAATCGCTATAAGTCGATTGGTCGGGGTTATACATGATCTGTGTTTGATGCTGGAATGTGTATATAAATATGTTGGATTGTCGCGGGTGAATAGCCGGGGGTTGTGAGACGAGAGTTTTCTTTTCTTGCAATTCATGTAAATTTGTAAATTGATGTAATAATTATTTGTATGGCCGCACAACCGGGTCGGGGTTGTAGCCGTCATTTTATAATTTCTTTTTACTGTTTTTGCTCCTAGGATAGACCCATGGAGGGGTGCACAAACTACCGGGTATGCCGAAGTGTTGAGTGGCCTACTCATGGAGATGAGGGAGGTTGCTACGCTTCGGGTACTTGGCGGGTAGTTTGCCGCACCCGTAGGGGTCTTGGGTGGGGTTTTGGCTATTCACCGCGACCGTGTTATCTGTTTTTGTTACAGGCTCGTACAAATTACAGATTGCTAGTATATCCAATGTATTTATCTGAGATCTGAAATGTTTATCATTGCAGTATATCTATATATGATATTATTTAGGCGTTGCTTATGTTTTACAGACGCGCTAGCCCAGCCCCCGCTCTGTCGTTAGTTAAGTAACCTAACGGGTAATGACGGGGCCCCGTGGCGAATGCGAATGGCATAAGCGTACGTCATATTTTGGTTGTTTTCTGCAATGGTAGGATTAAATGATGGGACGCATTAAAAGAACTAATGCAAGAATATCACGCATTAAAAGAACTAATGCAAGATAATAAACCAAGTTAAAGTCGTTGGAACACTCTCGAAAAACCACTCGGTTCTTTTCAAAAACAACTTTTAAATGCGGAGCTTGAGCCACTCCTTTTAAAAGCTATCTCGTTCCATCGACCAAATCAAGTTCACTGCGTTCACGGTTTTGCCAAAACCATCCGTAGCCCTCCGTCGTTTCACATGAATAGTCAATAGTATTCAAGCTGTGTATGTTGGCCAAAGTCAAGGCACAGTGATTGGTAGCTATTGGGTGTTCATGTGTAGCATAGATAGATGCGTTGGTTTGGGACAGTCGTACTGCCATTTTGGCCAAAGTCAAGGGTAGGTACGGATGGATCCAAATTAACCTGGATAATGACGGGTAGAACTTGACATGTGACTTATGATATTTTGGCCAAAGTCAAGGTCATAAGAGCATGGGGCAAAAAAATCCACATCGGGAGTTTCATAAGTAATGAAACTTGCTAGATTTGCATACCATTTGGAGTGTGATGATTCTGGTAGGATTCCTTCAGTTTCGTCACGCGATGATATTTGGATCCCGATCCTACTGTGAGTATATGCTACTCCTCGGGAAATTTCTCACTAATCGATCAATGCAATAAACCTAGTAGGTGCCTAGAAAGGTGTTAGCGGGGCTACGCCCCCAGGGAAAAGAGGTTCTCTAATTAAGGAACTTCGCGAAAGCGTTGGAAAACCTCCCTCGAAGTACCGACACCGGCCTGGCTGAACGGTTAAGCAAGTATTGTACGGTGGGATTGATCCTAACTAATTCTTCCTTTATGGTTTGAGGAGGGATTCGAGAAACAGTGGGAGCCATCCTGTTTAGACAAACTAAAAACCACTCTAAACTTGCAAGAGCATCATGCTGAGTGTTTCTTCTTCTCTCTCCTAATTGCAGCGACCAATCAACATGACTGGACTTAAGTTACTCCTAGATAAAAACAAACTGACAGGGCCAAACTACAAAGATTGGCTCAGGAATGTCAAGATAGCAATCACTTATGACAAGCTGGGGTATCTTCTTACCACCAAAGCTCCCCCTGTCCCTGGTCCAACTTCCAGTGTCGCGGATAAGGAAATCCGCAAGACTTGGGAGATTGATAGCGCGAAGGCCAAGTGCCTCCTGCTTGCCTCGATGGACAACGAACATCAGAGGAGGCATGAGAATATGGACATGGAGTCCATATTGCTCCATACAAAAGAACTGTATGGAGAGCAATCACGTATCGCAAGATACGAAGCGTCGAAAAAGTTATTTTCGACAAGAATGGCCGTCGGATCATCAGTAGCCGAGCACGTGCTAAAGATGATCGGCTTCATTGAGGAGCTCGCTGACCTAGGGATCACATTGGAGAGTGAGCTATATACGGATATAGTTCTCCAGTCCCTTCCTTCCACTTACGCCCAGTTTATACTGAACTTCAACTTACAAGAAAAAGAGGTTGAACTTTCAGAGCTCCTCAACATGCTGAGGAGCGCAGAGGGCACCCTACAGAAAGGTAGGGATACATCCACTTTGTTTGTAGGAGGATCATCTTCTTCTAGGTCCAAGGCGAAAGCCAAGGGAAAGAAGAAGAAGGCCCCCGCCAAACCAAGGGGCGGTGTTAGTAAAGTGGATACGAAGGGAAAAGGTAAAGCAACAAAGATAGCGGGGAAGCTTGTGGATAAGGAAGAATGCTTCTATTGTCATAAGAAAGGACACTGGAAGAATGATTGCAGGGCCTGGAAGGCCAGAACACAGGAATTGAAGCAGGTTGCAGTTTCAGCTTCAGGTGTGTATGTTATTGAAAATTGTCTTTCAATAAACTCTACTTCCTGGGTATTGGATACCGGATCAGGATCTCATATCTGTAATTCTTTGCAGGCGTTGAGAAACCGTAGGGTTTTGAAGGCAGGTGACATGACCCTCAAAGTTGCGAACGGAGCTAGCATGGATGCTAAAGCCGTGGGGGACTATCACCTGGGAATGTCAGATGGACATGTTTTGGTTTTGCGTAATTGCTTTTTTGTACCCAACGCAACTTGTAATATCATTTCTGTATCTTTAGTTTCTAAAGAAGGTTATGAATTTGCGTTTGTAAGTAATGTTGTAAACATTCACCTTAATCAAGTTTTGATTGGGTCAGGTACATTGAGTAATGGTATATACGTGTTAAACCAACCACAAATTTTCAACGTCCAGAATACACACAAAAGAAAGTCTCCAGAAATAAATCAGACTTTCTTATGGCATTGTAGATTGGGTCACATCAATGAGAGAAGGTTGACTAAGTTACATACAGAAGGATATTTGAATGCGTTCGAATATCAATCGTATGCCACTTGTCAATCTTGTCTCAAAGGAAAGATGACAAAGACTCCGTTTACTGGACATGGAGTAAGAGCGAGCGAGCTCTTGGGACTCGTACACAGTGACGTGTGCGGTCCAATGTCTACACATACCCGAAGCGGACATTCTTACTTCATTACTTTTACGGATGACTTCTCAAGGTACGGTTATGTCTTCTTAATGAAACATAAGTCCGAGGCCTTTGGAAAATTCCAGGAGTATAAGAATGAAGTGGAGAAACAGACCGGCAAAAGTATTAAGATTCTAAGATCGGATCGAGGTGGAGAATACTTAAGTGCTGAGTTCCTGGGCTATTTAAAAGAGAATGGAATTCTCTCTCAGCTTACTCCTCCATACACCCCGCAACATAACGGTGTATCGGAGAGACGGAACCGCACCCTATTGGATATGGTGCGGTCCATGATGAGTAACGCTGAGTTGCCGCGATCATTCTGGGGATATGCGCTAGAATCAGCCGCATACCTTTTGAACCGAGTTCCCACTAAGACTGTGCCTACTACGCCATTTGAGATGTGGTGTGGGAAGAGACCCCATCTTAATCACATTAAGATATGGGGAAGTCCAGCTTTTGTCAAAAACCAGCATGCGGACAAGCTCGAGGCACGCTCAGTACTGTGCAAGTTTGTGGGATATCCAAAGAATTCCAAGGGATATTTCTTCTACTGTGAAGAGGAACAAAAAGTTCTTGTTTCTCGTCATGCCCACTTTCTAGAACACCAGTTCATAGAAAAAGAAATATGTGGGAGCGCAGTAGAACTGGAAGAAATTCCAGAACCACGGACTATTACTGAAAGTTTAGTGGAACCAGAGGGTTCGGAAGAACAGGACATTCCTACGCCACTCCGCAGGAGTAGTAGGCAGTCTCATCCGCCCGAGAGATACTACGGTTTTCTCATAGACGGGGATAGAGAGGATTGCATCATAGATTATGATGAGCCTACTAGCTTCCAGCAGGCCGTTCAGAGCGTTGACTCAGTGAAATGGCTGGATGCAATGCGGACCGAAATGGAGTCCATGTACACCAACAAGGTATGGACGTTGGACATTGCTCCAGACGGGGTAAAACCCGTAGGATGCAAGTGGATCTTCAAAAGGAAGATTGGTGTGGATGGACAGGTTGAGACCTATAAAGCTAGGCTGGTAGCAAAGGGTTTTCGTCAAAGACCTGGCTTGGACTACGACGAAACCTTTTCTCCAGTAGCCATGCTGAAATCCATTCGGATCCTTCTTGCCATTGCTGCCTTCCACGATTATGAGATCTGGCAAATGGACGTAAAGACAGCTTTTCTAAATGGAAATTTAGAGGAGTGTGTCTATATGGACCAGCCAGAGGGTTTCATTCAGAGTGGGAGCAGCGGAAAGGTGTGCAAGTTGCTTAAGTCCATCTATGGACTAAAGCAGGCATCGCGGAGTTGGAACATCTGCTTTGATGAGACGGTCAAAGAATTTGGCTTTATCAAAAATCCAGATGAACCATGCATCTATAGTAGATTTGTAGCGAGAACTGTAGTATTCCTCGTTTTGTACGTGGATGACATTCTCTTAATAGGAAATGACATTCCTATGCTACAATCTGTCAAGGGGTTCTTGTCACACAGGTTCTCCATGAAAGACCTGGGTGATGCCTCATACATTCTGGGTATCCGGATCTACCGTGACAGATCCAAGAGGATATTAGGACTTTCACAGTCCAGGTACATCGACACCATACTGAAGAGGTTCAGTATGGAAGATTCCAAGCGCGGTAACCTACCGGCTTGTCACGGGATCACCCTCTCTAAAGAGATGTCTCCCAAGACTGATTTGGAGAGGGATCGCATGTCTATTATACCCTACGCTTCTGCGGTAGGCTCTATAATGTATGCGATGTTGTGTACCAGACCGGATGTAGCTTATGCACTGAGTGTGGTAAGCCGGTATCAGTCTAACCCAGGGGAGAAACACTGGATAGCGGTAAAGAACATTCTCAAGTACCTGAGAAGGACTAAGGAGATGTTCTTGGTGTATGGCGGAAAAGACCTCCAGATCGAGGCCTTTGCTGACTCCAGCTTCCAGAGTGACAAGGATGATTCCAAGTCCATGTCGGGTTTTGTCTTTACCCTCAATGGAGGGGCGGTGTGTTGGAAGAGTTCCAAACAGGAAACCGTTGCAGACTCGACGATGGAAGCGGAATACATCGCTGCATCTGATGCCGCAAAAGAAGCTGTCTGGATGAGAAAGTTCTTGAAAGAACTTCAGGTGGTTCCGTCCATTGTTGATCCAATACCTCTGTATTGCGACAACAACGGGGCTATAGCTTTAGCGAAGGAACCCAGGTCCCATCAGAGATCCAGGCACATCTTGAGGCGGTATCACCTGATCAGGGAGATCGTAGATCGCTAGGAGATCGAGGTTCGGAGAGTCGCTTCAGAAGATAACACTGCTGATCCATTCACCAAGGCCCTGCCCCAGACTCAGTTCGAGCGGCTGATCGAGATGATAGGTCTTCGATACGCCAGTACATGGCCTTAGTGCAAGTGGGAGATTGTTAGTGTATATGCCCTAGAGGCCATTACTGTATCATACTAGTTTGTATATTACTTAATGGATGCTTGGGATATTCACCTTGTATATACAATCTTGCTCAAAATAGTAGTATGCTACTTGGTTTGTTTCTACTTCAATGTGTACATGTGTTTATTTTTGTATATCGCCTATACACATTAGTAGAGCCCTTAGGATCTTTGCTTGATTACCAGCGATGTGATGGCCGTCACACTAGTGGGGCTGGGTAATCTATAAGCACATCCTTATGCAGGTCCCTGGTCGCAGGACTATCGAGACAGGGCATCGATACTCCGGAGTAGACCAGCGCATGCGCTTCTCATCCCAGTGTGGGAGACGGTCTGTCCCACAGCCGTCAGTACGTCGTACTTGAGATAGTATGTGGGTGCTCGTTAGGTTACGGGTACACTGGACAGGACTCGTCGGGAACTGACTAGTTGGTATTATACCTATCGTCAGTTATCAGTTCCCAGGTGACATGAGTACAGCTTAGTCCGCTGACTTGACACTGTCACTTCGCCTCGGGTGTGTTCCCACTGTACTTTGATCACTACCCTACCACGGCTCAAAGGAGTCGTGCAAACAGGTAGTGGTTGGGTGCAGTCCCGAAGCACTTGGAGGCAGTGACGGTTAGACAGGATTCGTCTCTCCCGGTATTGGGGGTTGACATCGCGCTGTGTCTAGGAGAGCCATTACACGAGTAGTCCCTGGCCAGGGCAAACGAGATATACTGGTAGGTTTCCAGTGTTATCTCAGGGTGTTTTGGGCTTCGCTCCGGCACGACTTGTACCGCTATTGGGGGACTGACGTTTACCGCCCCCTAGGCCCGCCATGCGATGTATCAGACGAACAGACCGGACTGTACGGAGAATGTCACACTCAGGCTCAGTAGGAGTTCAGATGGGTTTCGCCTCGTCGGTCTTCTTGTCGGCATTACCTGGGGACCGTTACGCACAGCTAGTGCCGCTTGCGGTCTGTGGTTAAACCCACTGCCAGCGTAGTGTCGAGTCTTTAGAGTCCCACACAGAAAGCTTTTCGCCTTTAGGCAAAAGAGTAGAGGTCGCATGGTATTGCGACAGGTCGCATGGTTTTGCGACAGGGTTCGGTCACATCCGTGCACTTGTGCACGTACAGTGTCCGGACAGTTTACACTAGCGGGCTTTGGTTTAAGCCAGATCCTAGTGTACCTTATGGGATTGGATTTATCCAGTTTGCATTCGTGTTCCTCGGAACGCGGATGCGAGTGTGTATGCACAGTTGACAGGGAGGCAGAGGCAGCGGGTTCTCATTAGGGTTGTTGACAGTTGACCGTTGACTTTTTGACTTTATGCTCAACCCTAATAAGAATATGATATGTGATTAACTATTATATTAATTAAGTATTATGGTGATATGGTTGTTGACTTGTTGACTTTTGTTGACTTGTTGACTTTGTTGACTTGTTGACTTTTGTTGACTTGTTGACCGGTTGACTAGGCTTGACTAGTTGACCATCATGATAACCATAGCCATCATTTCATGGCAAAGACTTTTGTTTACTTGCTCATTTGTATAAAATGAGTGCATGAAATGATATGGTTGTGGTTGCTTCTAACCATCACATAAGACTTTTGTTAATATGATGAGTTATCATTGCTTTGGATTATGAGAGGGTGAGAGACAAAATACTTGCTCATTCTTTCTTGCTCATTCTCTCTCTTGTTCTTGAGCTCTCCTCTTGCTCTCATCCTCAACCTCTTGCTCCCTCTCTTGATCTATGGTTCTCTTGTCTCATGAGTTGAGAATCAAGAACCATAGATAAAATCCCATTCAAAATCTTCTCTACTCATTCTAGTTCACTAGGTTTAGCAAACCAAGTGAACTAGTTTCTTCAAAGAACGAAGAAGGAGCTAAAGGTTGGAGCTTTCAAGTGGATCTATCTTCGGCGTACGGAGACGACGAGAAGAAGCCATCGGACCACCATCGGAGCTTTGAAGACGAAGGAGTTCAAGACAAGTTTAGGTATAACCATCTCCATCCGAGTAGCTAACTCTCTTTAGCTAAGTATGCTAGTTTTAGTTTAGTCAAAGATCCCGACTTTGCTTAGTCCATGTTGCCCCTTGCGCTAAAAATTTGATTTTTATACCGTTTCCGCCTCCCCGTAAGAACCGGGGGTCGCAACGTGGACTTACAGGACTTATCCGTATGGCCTTCGTTTGCGGTTCCGTATGGCCAAAGGGCAAATTACGTTTTAATATTTTTAAATTAAAACATAGAGCACCGTAGGGACAACTATTGGAACCTACGGAGTAATCCATAGGGGAAATAAAATATTCCCCCTACGGATGCCTTTATCCGTAGGGGCAACCCCTTATTGTAGTAGTGGATCCCTTCATTTTAGATTAGTGTTTATGTTAAATATCCTAGTTTAGTTTAGAATTTGAAATAATTAGGATATGTGATCTTAGAAAATTATAAGTTGCTGTTAAGTGATTAATTGAGGTGTAGTGAGTGTTTATAAGACCTTAGAGATTGATTTACTGGCCTGGAAATGAGTTTAGAACCCGATACACGAAATTAGAATTTTCCCGTGTCGGTTTTGTGAAACCTAAAGGCCTACAGGGTATCTGGAGCTACTGGAGTATTTCTAAGAAAATCAAGCAAGTCCATTAACCTAGATAGACCACTAGAAGACCACCACAGAAATACTGTAGGGTTCCTAGGCACCCTAGTGAGGTCTCACAAGGCATCAACCATGCCAATTTCAAATTTTACGGTGCCTACAAACCCTAAACTACGGATCGTTTGCTAGATGTTTAGGCGAAAAAGCTAACTAGTTAACACTTAACTACAAGATACGGAAATACAACCTTTGTAGATCCGGTGCTCCACCTCCATAGCTCCGCAACGAGGTCCTCTCCGCTGTCCAAATCAAATCCGGGCTCTAGCGTCGGCTTCGTCGGAGAATGGGCAAGCTAGGTCGTTGATGTCCATGCCGAAGATGATCTACGTCGAAGCATCGCTAGATCATATTCACAACTTCACCAAGTCATGAAACTTGTGAAGTAAACACACTCTACTACTTGGCAAGAGGTAGAGGATGAAGAAATAGGAAGTGGGTAGACTTTAGATTTGGATTTCTCACTCTTTTTCATCACTTGCCATTGATGGAGGCAAGCTTTCTTCACTTGAAGAAATGAAGAAGAAGAAGGAAATTGTTATGATAAGTTAATTAAAAATATGAAAAGAAAAATCAAAACTTATCATAATCTAAACCATGGTCAAGTGTAGAGATTAAACTAGGGTTAAATCAAATGGTTAGGTTAAGCATGAGATAAGAATGGTGGACAAAGTCAAAGGTTCATGAATCTTCCACTACAAACAAAGAAAGCCACCATTCTTCTCATTTCTTTTTCCAAAAAGAAAATAAATAAATAAATGAATAAATAGATATGAAAAACAAAACCCTAACCATTTAAATAACCATGGTTTAATCTTTATACAAACTCAAGTAAACATGTATCATCAAACATGATACAAAGAAGTGAACAAAAGTATATCACATATACAATGTGTACAATCCGAGTGAGAAAATCCATTTAAAGTGAACCAATACTAGTTAACGCAAAGTAATATATCAAATATATAATTATGCATTAAATCATTAAATCAACACTTGATTTAACGATCCGGTTATGTCGCACACAACCGACTAGTATACAATATATCGGCTTATCGAATCAACGCTTGAATCGATAACTAGGTTATATCGCATACAACCATTCGATACATTTATCGCGAGAATAGAATACGGTATCACATACACGCATTATTCTCGGTCCCGCACATATCTCATATGCGCTCCTATTTCGTTTCGCTTAAGCCAGGAAACCTCTGTGTAGGACTCTAAAGACTCGTCAATACGCCGGCAGCAGATGATGATCATATCAAACACCCACAAGCTGCAAGCGGTCTGCTAAACGTAACGGCCACCCGGGTATTGAGCGATCTGAAGATCGACGAGTAAGCCCGCTCACACTCCAGTGAATCCGACCAGTAACACTACCGTACAGTCCGGTCTGATCGTCTGATATGTCGCATATCTCGCCTAGGGGTGGTAAACGTCAGACCCCAATAGCTCGATAAGTCGTGTCGATATGAGGTCTATAACTGTTCGAGAAACTACTGGTAACACTTACCAGTAAATCTCAGCAACCCTGGCCAGGGATTTCCTGTTATAGCCAATCGAACACAGCGCAACATCAACCCCCTATACCGGGAGAGACGAATCCCCTCCTATCGCTCATTGCCTCCATGTGACTCGGGACTGTACCCAAAAACCACCGTTTTGCACGCCCTCTTGGATGTGGTAAGATGGAAATCAAAGCACAGTGGGAACCACACAAGACTCTATGACGATCTCGGGTCAACAGACTACTCTGTACCAGTGTCACCAGAGAACTGCCATCTGACGTGAGGTATAATACCATCTGGGAGTTCTCGGCGAGTCCGTCCAGTGTACCCAGTCTCTACTGAGCACCCGTATATCATCTCTGATGTCAAACACCAATGGATATGGGATCATCCATCGCCCATCTTTATGGGTCGAGAAGGCATACGCTAGTCTACTCTGGTATATCGATGCCCCGTCTCGATACACCCTCGACTAGGGACTTTGAAGGATGTACTTATGGACTACCATGTCCCCACTAGTATGATCTGCATCACAGTCCAGGTAGTCAAGTACAGATCCTAAGGGCTTTACCAACATGTAACAGAGAGACAATCAGCATACACGTTAAGGTAAAGATCAACCAGATAGCATACTATCATGTCGAGCAAGAAAGTCCTCCCTATATATGTCCCAGCATCCACTACAATATACATCCTATGTACAGTAATGGCCTCTAAGGCATACATATAACTAACAATCTCCCACTTGCACTAGGGCCATCTGTAGCAGTGGTTGCAGTATCTCATACTCAACCATCCCATAAAAAAATCTCTCTTTGGGAACAGGCCTTTGTGAGTGGATCCGCTGTGTTGTCCTCTGAGTCTACTCTCCAAACCTCGATCACCTGGAGATCAACCATCTCCATGATCAGGTGACACTGCCTTAGAATATGTCTGGATCACTGATGGGACAGACATTCCTTGGCAAAAGCCACAACTCCATTGTCACACAATGGGAGGAACATAGTTCATCTCATGAACCATTATACATCCAAACAGCCTCTTTGGCAGCATCTTAAGTAGCGATGTATCCTGCCTTTATCGTCTAGTATGTCACGGTATCTAGCTTGGAACTCTTCCAACATACCGTCCCTTTACTGAGGGTAAAGACAATGCCTGCGACTGACATTCAGTCGTCTTTATCACCCTGGAACCCTTCCATTGATTCTCCCTAGGATCAATTGATACGATCTCACTACATCTAGTGAGTTTCCTAACATCCATTTAGATCTATCTCATAGATCCAAAATCCAGGATTTAGTAGGTATCACTTTAATCCTATATGGAGAATCTTTGTGATAAGCGGAGATTGATCGAGCGTAGCATAAGAAACTCCTTTCTTATCAAGAGTATGCCATCCACGTACTCTACGAGGATCGTCACCATACTCCCTACTACCTTTTTGTATATACAAGGTTCATCTACCATTTTGATGATGTCAAACTCTTTGACCGCTTCATCAAAACAGATGTTCCAACTCCGCGATGCCTGCTTTATCCTATAAAGCATCTTGCACACGTTTCCGCTGCTCCTACTGTCTACGAAGCCCTCTGGCTGTGTACTTACAGACGCACTCTTCTAAATCATCATTTAGAAAAGCAGTCATGGCACCCAACCGCCAGATATCGTAGTCATGGTATGTAGCCGTGGCAAGTAGGATCTGGATGGACTTAAGCATAGTTACTTGAAAAGGTTTTAACATTATGATCCATATCTGGTCAATGATGCAAAACTTTAACAAGTCTAGCATTGAAAGTCTCAACTTTTCAATATACACCAAGCAATCTTCTCAAGATATACTTTCTCCTGATGGGGATTTAACCCTTCAGATATTGCAACCAAAGTCCATACTTTGTTGGTGTATAAGGATTCCATCTCAGATCGCTAAGCACCCAGCCATTCTTACAGAGTCTTACTCCTGATGGCCAGCTCGAAACTAGTTGGGTCATCATCTCATGATGCATTCCTCGCTCCCACTGTCATAGAGAAACCGAAGTATCTCTCAGGTGGGTGAGGAACCCTACTAGATCGGCGGAGAGGCTGAGGTTCATTGGTTTCTACTGAATCCTCTGGTTGTACCAAATCATCTGCTGTAGTTTGTATAGCTGGAACACTTCCAGTTCTACATAACAGACCTTGCCTCGAGCTTGTCCGGATTTTGCTTTTAGACATAGGCCGGACAACCCCAAATCTTAACTAGCTTAAGACATGGGTTCTTCCCTTTCCATATCTCATATGGAGTGGTAGGCAACTGATTTGATTCGAACCCTTTTCAATAGGTATGCAGCTTCTCAAGTGCATAACTCCTAAAAAGGAAATAGGTCACTCAGTAATACTCATCATAGAGCACACCATATCATATAGGGTGTGATTGCTCCGTCCCGATATACCATCGTGCTATGGTGTATACGGAGGAGTAATGCTGAGAGAGAATCTCATTCTCCTTTAGAATAGTCCAGGAATTCCGTGCTCAAGTATTCTCCTCCTTGATCTCATCAAAGGACATAATACTTTTACCCATATTGGTTCTCTAGTTCTCGCTTATATTCTGTGAATATCTCAAAAGGCTCGGACTCATGTTTCAACAGGAACATATGTCTGAAGCTTGAGAGATTATCAGAGAATGTAATGAAGTACAAAAAACCGGTCTTGGCATGTGTAGACTGGGGACCTACATACATCAACATGTATCATCCCAAGAGTTCACCAACTCTTTCTCTGTTTCCAGTAAACGGAGCTATGGTCATCTTATCTTTGTGACATGACTGGCGAGTTTCACAAGATGTAAATTCAAACTAATTTAAATATGCATCTTCATGTAACTCTAGCTAGTCGGGTCACATTGATCTGACCTAGTCTACAATACCTCAAGAAGGAATCTTTCAATTCTGAACTCTTTCTCTTGTGTGTGTTCTGTATACTAAGAACTGTAGTTTGATTTAGAACATTAATGCTTTTAGATAACGTGCCTGAACCGATCAACTTTTGATATAGGAAATGTTCAAAACATTATCCATCAATACAAAATTTTTATCATTTCTTTACTGATAAAGAGACTGATATGATTTTGTATATCAGGTTCGGTATCTAATAACATTCGTTCAGAATCAATGTATTGGTAATACAGGGTGATAGTGACCAACAGACTTGGCTGCAACTCTTGCCCCGTTTTCTGCCTCATGAAACTTATCACCCGTTCTCAGTTCTCTACCTATCTGTAGCCCTATGTAACAGATTACATATCAGGGATCCTAATCTGGTATCACATACCCAGGACGTAGAGGATACAGAGAAACAGTTCTTTGTAACGAACACACCCGAAGATGATGCATCAGCATGCACTCTCTTCGTTTGGGCGGCACGGGAAATCTGGTATTCCCCAATTTCCTGCTCTGTCTTATAACAATTATAAGGTGGAGCGGGACCAACGTTCCCCAGCTCAGTATAACAAGCGGGTTCGGTCAATATTCCGTTTTATTATCTTGATTAAGGCGTGATATGGTCGCTACCTGGAGAGAGAGAGAAGAAAACACTCAGCGTGCGCTCTGTCAAGAATAGATTGGTTATTATTTTATCTAATCAGGATGGCTCCCACTGCTTTTTATCAAATCTTCCTTCAAACCCTAAAAGGAAAGACTAGCCGGGATTAATTACACACTACAAGTTCGCCAATCTTTCAGCCAGGCCAGTGTCGGTACTTTGAGGGAGGTCCCCTGTGCTTTCGCACGAATCTAATTACAGTAAACCTCGTTTTCCCATAGGCGTAACCTCGTTAACACCTTTCTAGACACCTACTTGATCGGCTAATTGTAATGTATAAAACTCTCCCAGGAGTAACTCTTACTCGCAACGGGTATCGGGATCCAACTATCTCATAGAAGGTATGCAATCTCATTGCAAATTTCAACACTTGAAATTCCCGATAATATTTTGCCCCTAGCTCGCTATGACCTTGACGAGTGCCAAACAACCCATAGTCCACTAGTCAAGTTCAACCCGTACATTTCTTGATCGAATTAAACCCACCCGCACGACCCTTGACGAATGCCAAACAACGCCGTACGAATACCCTAATCCAATCGCATCATATGCTCAAGCAGATAAATACTAGTTAGCTACCGTACACTACGCCTTGACGAATGCCAAACTACCGCAGCACGAATACTAACTAGTACATATCTGAAATGACGGAGGGCTACGACAGGTTTTTCTGAAAACCTATTGCGTAATGAACTTGATATCGTTGTAGGATCGAATGAATTTTGAAATGGAGTGTTTTTGAGGCTTTTCTAGTTTTGCTAAAGGAGTCACTCCCGGTGAAGGGATCGTCGGTCCTTTCCTCGTCGAATGAGGTGCGGGATATATCATATATATCACTGTGCAAAGCAAAAACTCTTAAAAGCAATCAAATGACAAACCGAGTGTGTAGCATCTGCCGGTTATTGCTAAAGGAGTCACTCCCGGTGAAGGGATCTCGGTCCTTTCCTCATCGAATAAGGTGCAGGATATATCACATATACCGCTGTGCAAAGCAAGAACTGTAGCTACCTGTTTTATTTTGAAATTCGATTCTACAACATCTTAGGTTTCTTTTATTTCATTAATCACATTAATGAAGTCCCATCATTTAAGTACCTAAACATCACAGATAGATATGACGTACACTTATGCCATCCGCATTCGCCTCGATATCCCCTCGTGCACTGTTAGGTTAGGTAACTAACGACAGAGCAGGGCAGGGCTAGCGCGGGTGTAAAACATAAGTAACGTCTATATAATATATCATATATACTATATACTGTATCTATCACAGAACATCACATGATCACATCACAGATATCACAGCAGAAGAAACATATGAAATATTGGATATACTAGGACGTCCGTGTTTTCAATACGAGCCAGTATAAAACACGGATTCCACGGTCGTGATGAATAGCCAAACCCACACCCCTAGACCCCTACGAGAGCGGCAAGCAACCCTGCCAATTCTAGAGTTAGGAGACCCGGACTCGACTCCTCGAGTTGGTCTCCCACTGGACTCCAGAACCCGGTTACTTGTGCTCCCCTCCTTGGGTCTATCCTAGTGCGGAAAAGTAAATAATATACAACGGGTGACAACTTCCGCAACCTGGAAGTGCCCCAAATAAAAGAATATTACATACAAGTTTTTACATGAATGAAAATGAAAAACACTCATCTCACATAAAAACCCCCGGCTATTCAAACACGACGATCCAATATAACATATCCAGCAACACATAACATCACATGTCATCAACGTAAGTAAATATGCGCATCCCAATTGTCGTTGACATATAGCAACGAAACCGGCGATATCACATATTACACTTACGGTCACATAAAAGAAAGTGTAAAACTACAACAGTTGGAATCCGCAACCTCCTCAGACATCGCATGCCTGACCAAATAAATTTCTTAGACATCACATGCCTAACAGTTATAAACCCCGCATTTTAGTCTCAAAATCGAAAACTCTTTTCAATATCAAGTCGGGCAATTCAACAAGATTCCCGACATCCTGATCGAATGCTCGTCGCAAACTTCAGTAGACGGCTGCACCCCCGATGCCGTCGACGAAGTGCACCAAGGCGGAACACCGCTACCGCGAGCACCCGAACGGATGCTTTTGGCAACGGGGTTCTCCTACAGTCACTTGGTCGGGGCTATGGGGTGAGGCTGTCTATTAAGTTTACCCGGCGAGTATCCGCGTACACTACGTGATTGCGACGGACTTTTGATCACATCAAAATTCCGTGGCAACCGATCAAGTGAGACTAAACTGCTATGTTTATAACATTCATTCAGTTATCTCATAACTATTTGTGAATTCCAATTATTGTATCACATTCCAGATAAACAGAAAATGTTAAACTTTCCGATCGAACAATCGAACACCCAAGTTTTCCCGATACAATCCAACACATGAAATAAGTCTAACAACATTCAGTTCGTGCCTCAGTACCAACGGTCCAGCCATAGAAGGGTCAAGCCAACGCCTCACATGTGGCACGCCGTACTGCCCCAAACCCGAAGGTTCAAAGGGTAGTTCAAGACGGTCACATAATCGAGTTAAGGTTTGTTGTCTTCTAGAGGGACCATCGTGTTACTTGCACTACTTAGAACATCGTTAAACTACGGAAAGATCCAACACTTGGAAATTTCCCGACAGGGGAAAAGTTGGGTATTTATATCCGGTCGAACTTTTTAACATATTCAAAAAAATTATCCGGAACGACACATAGACAAAGTTTGACAATCCGATCGAATGTATGAACTCCCAATACAACCCAAAATACTCAACTCTTGATTTCAGATTAAAAATTCCCAGGAAAACCAGCACTGAAAGATAGGAGTTACTTTGCAAAATTCAATGGCAGATAAGACAAAAGGGCCGCGGAAGGGCCGCATTAGCACGCTAATGCCGCGGTTCCGCCGCACTTTAAAAAGATCATTAGGTAATTTTTGCATCGTAATTCTTATATTTACCTGCTGATTTTTCTGCATATTTTTAATTTGCAAAAATCCACATTTTACAAAAATGTCCAGAGAGCATTTTAAAGTCGGGGTTTCGGGTCGATCGGACTTCTAACTCCGTTTACGCATCGCCTAAGGCTCTAGCTAGGCTCTGATACCACTGTAGGGTTCCTAGGCACCCTAGTGAGGTCTCACAAGGCATCAACCATGCCAATTTCAAATTTTACGGTGCCTACAAACCCTAAACTACGGATCGTTTGCTAGATGTTTAGGCGAAAAAGCTAACTAGTTAACACTTAACTACAAGATACGGAAATACAACCTTTGTAGATCCGGTGCTCCACCTCCATAGCTCCGCAACGAGGTCCTCTCCGCTGTCCAAATCAAATCCGGGCTCTAGCGTCGGCTTCGTCGGAGAATGGGCAAGCTAGGTCGTCGATGTCCATGCCGAAGATGATCTACGTCGAGGCATCGCTAGATCAAGCTCACAACTTCACCAAGTCATGAAACTTGTGAAGTAAACACACTCTACTACTTGGCAAGAGGTAGAGGATGAAGAAATAGGAAGTGGGTAGACTTTAGATTTGGATTTCTCACTCTTTTTCATCACTTGCTATTGATGGAGGCAAGCTTTCTTCACTTGAAGAAATGAAGAAGAAGAAGGAAATTGTTATGATAAGTTAATTAAAAATATGAAAAGAAAAATCAAAACTTATCATAATCTAAACCATGGTCAAGTGTAGAGATTAAACTAGGGTTAAATCAAATGGTTAGGTTAAGCATGAGATAAGAATGGTGGACAAAGTCAAAGGTTCATGAATCTTCAACTACAAACAAAGAAAGCCACCATTCTTCTCATTTCTTTTTCCAAAAAGAAAATAAATAAATAAATGAATAAATAGATATGAAAAACAAAACCCTAACCATTTAAATAACCATGGTTCAATCTTTATACAAACTCAAGTAAACATGTATCATCAAACATGATACAAAGAAGTGCACAAAAGTATATCACATATACAATGTGTACAATCCGAGTGAGAAAATCCATTTAAAGTGAACCAATACTAGTTAACGCAAAGTAATATATCAAATATATAATTATGCATTAAATCATTAAATCAACACTTGATTTAACGATCCGGTTATGTCGCACACAACCGACTAGTATACAATATATCGGCTTATCGAATCAACGCTTGAATCGATAACTAGGTTATATCGCATACAACCATTCGATACATTTATCGCGAGAATAGAATACGGTATCACATACACGCATTATTCTCGGTCCCGCACATATCTCATATGCGCTACTATTTCGTTTCGCTTGAGCCAGGAAACCTCTGTGTAGGACTCTAAAGACTCGTCAATACGCCGGCAGCAGATGATGATCATATCAAACACCCACAAGCCGCAAGCGGTCTGCTAAACGTAACGGCCACCCGGGTATTGAGCGATCTGAAGATCGACGAGCAAGCCCGCTCACACTCCAGTGAATCCGACCAGTAACACTACCGTACAGTCCGGTCTGATCGTCTGATATGTCGCATATCTCGTCTGGGGGTAGTAAACGTCAGACCCCAATAGCTCGAGAAGTCGTGTCGATATGAGGTCTATAACTGTTCGAGAAACTACTGGTAACACTTACCAGTAAATCTCAGCAACCCTGGCCCGGGATTTCCTGTTATAGCCAATCGAAAACAGCGCAACATCAACCCCCTATACCGGGAGAGACGAATCCCCTCCTATCACTCATTGCCTCCATGTGACTCGGGACTGTACCCAAAAACCACCGTTTTGCACGCCCTCTTGGACGTGGTAAGATGGAAATCAAAGCACAGTGGGAACCACACAAGACTCTATGACGATCTCGGGTCAACAGACTACTCTGTACCAGTGTCACCAGAGAACTGGCATCTGACGTGAGGTATAATACCATCTGGGAGTTCTCGGCGAGTCCGTCCAGTGTACCCAGTCTCTACTGAGCACCCGTATATCATCTCTGATGTCAAACACCAATGGATATGGGATCATCCATCGCCCATCTTTATGGGTCGAGAAGGCATACGCTAGTCTACTCTGGTATATCGATGCCCCGTCTCGATACACCCTCGACTAGGGACTTTGAAGGATGTACTTATAGACTACCATGTCCCCACTAGTATGATCCGCATCACAGTCCAGGTAGTCAAGTACAGATCCTAAGGGCTTTACCAACATGTAACAGAGAGACAATCAGCATACACGTTAAGGTAAAGATCAACCAGATAGCATACTATCATGTCGAGCAAGAAAGTCCTCCTTATATATGTCCCAGCATCCACTACAATATACATCCTATGTACAGTAATGGCCTCTAGGGCATACATATAACTAACAAATACGAACCCATTCTACCCTAGTTCGACTGGCGAGAGCGGACTTTTTGATGATGTCGCCGGACCTCCTTTGGGTTCTGGGGTTGGATTTTTGGGTGTAGCTCACTTACCCTATAACCTATTCCCCATACTTGCTTGTTTAGTTCCTGTTTACCTGAGCCAAAATCTGGGAAGTACTTGAGAGTGTTTTGGCTATATTTTCCGATATGTGAATTCTTGGTTTTTATATTTGGAATGTGTGGTTTTTATATTTGGATTTGATTCCGTCGTTTGACATTTGTACGTCAACGGACGATAGTTGTTTGGTTGTTTTTGCATGGTAGGTTATAGGTTCTAACCTGTAAGCAATCCGTGTACCGTATCAATTTTCGGATATTGGTTTTAATAGTATTGCGATTGTGATTGATTGTAGGTACCTTCGCGTGGACTTCCGAGACGACGAAGTACATCGACTTCGGCTAAGCGGGGAGAATTGCTGGTGAGTATATTTATATCTACGGGAGAAGTCGGGTGGATGGCGTATAGCACCCCCGCAACCATTGATATGGAACATTTTAATTTAAATTAAAATTATGATAAAGTTGACACTAATGAATATATTGATATATGAGAATATGAAATGGGAAGTGAATCATGATAAGTATGAATTGAAAGATGACAAGTATGGGTTGATAATGATAGGATATGAGATCGAGATCGATAAACACGACACGAGATTGAGATAGAGGTGTGGTGGAATTAACAAGATATAACGTTTATACAAATGTGATTTGAGATATATGTGTGTGTGTATATATGTATGTGTCTATATATATATATATATATATATATATATATATATATATATATATATATATGAGTAATATGCCCTACAAGAATTTAGATTTGTACCCTCATTATTGTATAGGTCGATAGATTCCTTATTCCGTTTGATGATCCCGTATGATAGATTACCGTACGTGATGAGATGTACCGGATGATTGATCCGCTCTAGTGATTTGAGTATGATAATCGATGATTATTATCATATAAGTGTAGGGTTCCTGGGCACTCTAACAAGGTTCTACAAGGCATCAACAATGCCCGATTCAAAAAAATTAGCCGTGCCGAACAACCCTAACCAAGATCGTATACTAGAGATTATGTGAAAACAAGTAAGTTAAACATTTTAACTACAAGTGAAAGGGATTACAACCTTTGTAGATCTGGTCCTTCACTTCTAAAGCTCCGTGTTGACGTCCTTTCGCTGCGATCATCGGGATTCCGGACTCTAGCGATGGTTTCTTCGGAGAAATGAGCGGGCTAGGTCGTTGACTTCGAGGCCGAAGATGATCTACGTCGAGAAGACTCAAACTCAAGCTCCATCTTAACTAGGTCAAGAACTTTGTGAAGAGAACACCCTAAACTAAATGGCAAGTAGTAGAGGATGATGAAATAGGAAATGGGTTTACTTTAGATTTGGATTTCTCACTCTAAATCTTCACTTGAAAAAAATCTAGCAAGCTTTCTTCTTCTTGAAGAAGAAGAAGAAGAAGAAAGAAAAGAAAATGAATTATATGAAAAGAATAATCAAGCGAAGTCTATCATAATGCAACCATGGGTGAGCTAACCTTTGTAGAGGTTAAACCATAGTTAATTATAATGGTTTGGTTAATGAATATCTTAATCAAGACAAAATGAGTGGACTTTTTTCAAAGTTGCTTCAAGCTTCATGAAGCTTCAAGCCATGACAAAAGAAGCCACCATTTTGAATAATTAAGATAAATAAAACCTAAATTATAATTAACATGGTGTATGTCACACACCCACCCATGTTTGCATGTATCATCTATCATGATACCAACTAGTGCACAAGCATATATCACATATACAACTTGTGCACATCAAGTGAGAAAATCAATCTTAAGTGAACCAATACTAGTTAATATAAAGTAATATATCAAATATATAATTATACATTAAACCATTAAATCAACACTTGATTTAATAATTCGGTCATATCGCATATAACCGACTAATATCTAGTGCATCAATGTATCGAATCAACACTTGATTCGGTAACCCGGCTATATCTCATATAACCGTCCGATGATACAAATCGCGAGAATAGAATACAGTATCACATAATGGTATTATTCTCGGTCCCGCACATATCTCATATGCGCTCTTATTTCGTTTCGCTTCAGCCAGGAAACCTCTCTGTAGGACTCTAAAGACTCGTCAATACGCCGGCAGTAGGTGGTCATCATATCAATCACCCACAAGCCGCAAGCGGTCTGCTAAACGTAATGGCCACCCGGGTATTGAGCGATCAGAAGACCAACGAGCAAGCCTGCTCACACTCCTGCGAATCCAATCAGTAACACTAACCGCACAGTCCGGTCTTTTCGTCTGAGATGTCGCATATCTCGCCTAGGGGTGGTAAACGTCAGACCCCAGCAGCTTGATAAGTCATGCCGATGTAGGTCCACAACCAGCGTGAAACTACTGATTACACTTACCAGTAAATCACAGCAACCCTGGCCAGGGATTTCCAGTTATGGCCAGTCGAGCATAGCGCAACATCAACCCCCAATACCGGGAGAGACGAATCCTCTCCTATCGCTCATTGCCACCATGTGAATCGGGACTGTACCCAAAAACCACCTGTTTGCACGCCTCTGTAGAGCCGTGGTAGGGTGGAAATCAAAGCACAGTGGGAGACACACAAGACTCTATGACGATCTTGGGTCAACAGACTAAGTTGTACCAGTGTCACCAGAGAACTGCCATCTGACGTGAAGTATAATACCATCTGGGAGTTCTCGGTGAGTCCGTCCAGTATACCCAGTCTCCACTGAGCACCCGCATACCGTCTCTGATGTCAAACACCAATGGATATGGGATCATCCATCGCCCATCACATGGGTCGAGAAGATATACGCTAGTCTACTCTGGAATATCGATGCCCCGTCTCGATATTCCCACGACTAGGAACATTGAAGGATGTACTCATTGACTACCCAGGCCCCACTAGTATGATCTACATCATAGTCCTGGAAGTCGAGTACACATCCTAAGGGCTTTATCAACATGTAACAGAGAGACAATAAGTATACATGTTAAGATAAAGAGCAACCAGATAGCGTACTATCATGTCGAGCAAGAAAGTCCTACCTATATATGTTCCAGCATCCACTACAATATACATCTCATGTACAGTAATGGCCTCTAGGGCATACATATAATTAACAATCTCCCACTTGCACTAGGGCTATCTGTAGCAGTGGTTGCAGTATCTCATACTCAACCATCCTATATAAGTCTCTCTCTGGGAAAAGGCCTTTGTGAGTGGATCCGCCATGTTGTCCTCTGAGTCTACTCTCCTAACCTCGATCACCCTGGAGATCAACTATCTTCATGATCAGGTGATACTGCCTTGAAATATGTCTGGGTCACTGATGGGAGCATGGTTCCTGGGCCAAACCCTCACTTCCATTGTCATACAATAGTAGGAACCTAGTTCATCTCATGAACTAATATACACCCAAACTGCCTCTTTGGTAGTATCTTTGATAGCGATGTCACCAGCCTTTATCGTCTAGTTTGCCACGGTATCTAGCTTGGAACACTTCCAACATACCGTCCCTCCACTGAGGGTAAAGACAATGCCTGCGACTGACATTCAGTCGTCCTTATCATCCTGGAACTTTTCCAGTGATTCTCCCCAGGATCAATTGATACCATCTCACTACACCTAGTGAGAATCCTAATATCCATTTAGATCTATCTCATAGATATAAAATCTAGGATTTAGGAGGTATCACATAGATCCTATATGGAGAATCCTTGTGATAAGAGGAGATTGACCGTGCGTAGGATAGGAAACTCTTTTCCTATCAAGAGTATGTTGTCCACGTACAATATGAGGATGACCACCTTACTCTCTACTACCATTTTGTATGTACAAGGTTCATCTACTATTTTGATGAAGTCAAACTCTTTGACTACCACATCAAAACAGATGTTCCAACTCCGCGATGCCTGCTTTATCCTGTAAAGCAACTTGCACACGTTTTCGCTGCTCCCACTGTCTACGAAGCCCTCTGGCTGTGTACTTATAGACGCTCTCTTCTAAATAACCATTTAGAAAAGCAGTCATGACACCCAACCACCAGATATCGCGGTCATGGTATGCAGCAATGGCAAGTAGGATCCAGATGGACTTAAGCATAGCCACTGGAAAAGGTTTCATCATTATCCACGCCTGGTCGATGACGAAAACCTTTAACAAATCTAGCTTTGAAAGTCTCAACTTTTCCATCTACACCAAGTAATCTTCTCAAGATATACTTGCTCCTGATGGGGATTTAACCCTTCAGATATAGCAGCCAAAGTCCATACTTTGTTGGTGTAAATGGATTCCATCTCAGATCGCTAAGCATCCAGCCATTCTTACAGAGTCCCTACTCTTGATGGGCTGCTCAAAACTAGTTGGGTCATCATCTCATGATGCAATCCTCGCTCCCACTGTCATCGAGAAACCGAAGTATCTCTCAGGCGGATGAGGAACCCTGCTAGATCGGCGGAGCGGCTGAGGTTCGTCGGAATTTATTGAATCCTTTGGTTCTACCAAATCATCTGCTGTTGTTTGTATAGCTGGAACACCTTCCAGTTCTACCTCATGACCACTATTTTCTTCATAAGAAATTCTCTTTCACAAAGATGGTATGTTGAGAAACAAAACACATTTTGTTCCTCTATTAGGTAGAAGATATTCCCTTGCAAATGCTTGGGATATCAAACAAACATCTACAGAACTGACTTTGCCTCGAGCTTGTCCAGATTTTGCTTTTAGACATAGGCCGGACAACCCAAATCTTAACAAACTTAAGATATGGGCTCTTCCCATTCCATATCACATATGAAGTGGTAGGCAATGGATTTGATTGGAACCCTATTCAATAAGTATGCAGCTTCTCAAGTGCATAACTCCCAAAAGGAAATAGGAAACTCATTAGTACTCATCATAGAGCGCACCATATCACATAGGGTGTGATTGCTCCGCCCCGATACACCGACATGCTGTGGTGTATACGGAGGAGTAATGCTGAGAGAGAATCTCATTTTCCTTTAGAATAGTCCAGGAATCCCGTGCTCAAGTATTCTCATCCCTGATCAGATCAAAGGACATAATACTTATACCCGTTATTGGTTCTCTACTTCTAACTTATATTCAGTGATTATCTCAAAAGTTTCGGACTTGTGTTTCAACAGGAACATATGTCCGGATCTTGAGAGATCATCAGTGAATGTAAGGAAGTACAAAGAATCAGTTCTGGCATATGTAGACTGGGGACCTTCATTCATCAGCATGTATCAATCTCAAGAGTTAACTAACTCTTTCTCTGTTTCCAATAAACAGAGCTATGGTCATCTTGTCTTTGTGACATGACCAGCAAGTTTCAAAAGATGTAAATTCAAACAGATTTAAATATGCATCTAAATGTAACTTAGCTAGTCGGGTCGCATTGATATGACCTAGTCTACAATGCCTCAAGAAGGATTCATTCATTTCTGAACTCTTCCTCTCGTGTGTGTTCTGTATACTAAGAACTGTAGTTTGATTTAGAACGTCAATGCTTTTAGATTACGTGCCTGAACCGATCAACTTTTGATATAGGAAATGTTCAAAACATTATCCAACAATACAAAATTATATCCTTTCTTTACTAATAAAGAGACTGATATGATATTGTATATCAGGTTCGGTATCTAATAACATTCGTTCAGAATCAATGTATTCTGGTAATACAAGGTGATAGTGACCAACAGACTTGGCTGCAACACTTGCACCGTTTTCTGTCTCATGAAACTTATCACCCGTTCTCAGTTCTCTACCTTTCTGTAGCCCATGTAACAGATTACATATGCGGGATCCTGATCCGGTATCTAATACCCAGGACGTAAAGGATACTGAGAAACAGTTCTATGTAATGAACACACCCGAAGAAGATGCATCATCATGCACTTTCTTCGTTTGGGCGGCATGGGAAATCTGGTATTCCCCAATTTCCTGCTCTGTCTTATAACAATTATAAGTTGGAGCAGGACCAACGTTCCCCAGCTCAGTATAACAAGCGGGTTCGGTCAATACATCCATATTATTATCTTGATTAAGGCGTGACATGGTCGCTACCTGGAGAGAGAGAGAAGAAAACACTCTGCGTGCGCTCTTGCAAGATTAGATTGGTTATATATTTTATCTAATCAGAATGTCTCCCACTATTTTTATCAAATCTTCCTTCAAACCCTAAAAGGAGAGACTAGCCGGGATTAATTACACTCTATAAGTTCGCCAATCTTTCAGCCAGGCCAGTGCCGGTACTTTGAGGGAGGTTTCCCGTGCTTTCGCACGGACCTAATTAAAATAAACCTCGTTTTACCAGGGGCGTAACCCCGTTGACACCTTTCTAGACACCTACTTGATCGGCTAATTGCAAAGTGGAAAACTCTCCCAGGAGTAACAATTACTCGCAGTGGGTATCGGGATCCAACTATCTCATAGAAGGTATGCAATCTCATTGCAAATTTCAACACTTGAAACTCCCGATAAAGGTTTTTACCCCTAGCACTTTTGACCTTAACTATGGTCAACAAATCATAAGCACTAGTCAAGTTCTACACGTCATTTCGTGATTAATTAGACCCGCCCACATGACCCTTAACTAAGGTCAACAAAGTCACGCGACTGTCCTAACTAATCGCATCATATGCGGTGTAGGAAGACATCACTTAGCTACCATACACTGTGCCTTGACTATGGTCAACAAACACAGCACGAATACTAAGTACTCTACTTCCTAAAATGACGGAGGGTTTCGAATGGTTTTTAAGAAAACCTTTAACGCTTTGAACTTGATCTCGCTGCAGAATCAAATAGTTTTAAATGGAGTGTTTTTTAGGCTTTTACTAGTTTCGCTAAAGAGGTCACTCCCGGTGAAGGGATCTCGGCTCTTTCCTCGTCGAATGAGGTGCAGGATATTCACAATACCACTATGCAAAGCAAGAACTATAAAAGCAATCAAAAGACAAACCGAAGGTTGTAGCATCTGCTAGTTATTGCTAAAGTGGTCACTCCCGGTAAAGGGATCTCGGCTCTTTCCTTATCGAATAAGGTGCTGGATGTTCTACAAGGAACACCGCTATGCAAAGCAACAACTAGAGCTACCTAATTTTTGAAATTCGATTCCACAACATCTTTTAGGTTTATTTTCTTTCATTAATCTCATTAATGAATGTCCCATCATTTAAGTCCACCTTAACATCACAGATAAATACAACGTATACTTATGCCATCCGCATTCGCCTCGATATCCCGTCTGCACCGTTAGGTTAGGTAACTAACGGCAGAGCGGGGCAGGGCTAGTGCGGGTGTAAAACATAAGCAATGTCTATATAATATATCATATATACTATATACAGTATCTATCTGAACATATCACATGATCACATCACAGATAACGCAGCAGAAAATATCATATGAAAATATTGGATATACTAGGACGTCCGTGTTTTATTTTGAGCCCCTATAAAACACGGATCCCACGGTCGTAATGAATAGTCAATCCCACACCCCTAGACCCCTACGAGAGCGGCAAGCAACCCTACCAATTCTAGAGTTAGGAGACCCGGACTCGACTCCTCGAGATGGTCTCCCACTGGACCCTAGAACCCGGTTACTTGTGCTCCCCTCCTTGGGTCTATCCTAATGCGGAAAAGTAAATAATATACAATGGTGACATAATCCTCAGCCCGGAAGTGCTCCAATAAAAGAATATTACATACAAGTTTTTACATGAATGAAAATGAGAAACACTCATCTCACATAAAAAACCCCGGCTATTCAAACACGACGATCCAATATAACATATCCAGCAACACATGTCATCAACGTAAATAAATATGCCCATCCCAATTGTCGTTGACATATAGCAACGAAACCGGCGATATCACATATTACACTTACGGTCGCAGAAAAGAAAGTGTAAAACTTCAACAGTTGGAATCCGCAACCTCCTTAGACATCTCATGCCTAACCAAATGAATTCCTTAGACATCGCATGCCTAACAATTATAAACCCCGCATTTCAGTCTCAAAATCGAAAACTGTTTTCAATATCAAGTCGGGCAATTCAACAAGATTCCCAACATCCTGATCGAATGCTCGTCGCAAACTTTAGTAGACGGACGCACCTACGGATGCCGTCGACGAAGTGCACTATGGCGGAACCCCGCTGCTGCGAGCACCCGAATGGATGCTTTTGGCTACGGGGTTGGATCAGTCGAAAATACTGCATTTCTAACACGGCAATTTCCCTACCTTTTGCATTCATGTATAGGTATCCGGTATTCATATCGCACATATTAGCAAAACACATGTAAAATACTGGATTACTTGTACAGTATACTAAAACTTGCATTTTTAGGGAAATTGTGTGTTTTTCATGGCATTGCATCATTCTTGTATAGCGCAACTCTTGTCTTGGGGTCTAATGCAGGAAATTCCAGAAGCAGAGCCCAAATTGAGAAAAGAGCTGATAAAAGATGCACCAACTCAAAGGCTAAAGATCTGGTAGCGATACAGAAGGCTAAATAAAATTCAACATATCAAAACAAGGACCATAAATCAGCCCAAGCCCATAGCAGAAATTCCAAGCCCAGAAGCTTCCAAACCGCCGAGGTTCCGCGGCGGGAGCTGGCTTGCGCCGCGGAACCGCGGCTCTTTGATGACGTCATCGGCCCAGATTTTCTCCACGTGTCGCAGCTAACGGCCTAAGCTTCCAGAACATTGTAGAATGTCTACGTGGCGCATCTAAAAGGCTCGGCGTAACAAACTATTTCTAGAAGGCTCTTTTGGAGGGAAATTCAAATATTGGCTAACTAACTTTTTGGAGGGAGATTCAAATATTGGCTAACTAACTTGTGGAGGGAAATTCAAATTCAAATCCTAGCTCTAGTGTTTTGGGAGTCTATAAAAGAGAGCCTAGAGCTAGGGTGAAAAGTGTTCAAGAATTCATTCATCTTCTTCCACCCACAAGTTAGTGACAAAACTTGTGCCAAACCCTTACCCCAATTCCAATTCAACTTCAAGATCAAGATCCCGAGAGCAATTCAAGCAAGAGAGACTTCAACCTTTAGCAAGCGACGCCGGATTTCAACGGAGCAAGAGATCCATGCCGATCCGCGACTCAAGGAGCCGAGCGAAGCCGAAATCGACGATCTAATTCCTTCCTTTTGTAAATTCAAGAGAGTTGTAACGAAATTTGTCGATAAATAAAGGTGAATTTTCTATATTCTTGCTTATCTTTTAATTCAAGCATAATGATTAGATCTCAATTTATGATTGTGTTTGTGATCATGATGTTTGAGTAATCTCCGCTCGTGTAGGAGTTATGACGTTCTTTAGATGATGATGATTTAGATATTTTTACAATTCTTAAATTCTATAATGTTTGGAAATTCTAGTGAATCAAATGATTAATAACCTAGTTTCTGGACGATCCTTCCTTGATTGTGTTCACTCGAAACTAGGGAACAACTATTGATCATTTGATTAACTAGAAGCTAGAATTTGAATGAGATTCATCGAAAGGATAAAGGATAAGACAAGGAAACCCTAGCTTCTTCGCAAAATCCTTAACCTCGATGAATTATCATCAATCTAGTATCAATTCGCTAAAGGATAAGAACATGAAATCTTTAGATCTCATCACATCTATAGATCCGATCTACTCCTACGAGCTTGTTAGTGTATATGCCCTAGAGGCCATTACTGTATCATACTAGTTTGTATATTACTTGATGGAAGCTTGGGATATTCACAGTTGTATATACAATCTTGCTCGAAATGGTAGTATGCTACTTGGTTTGTCTCTGCTTTAATATGTGCATGTGTTTCATTTAGCATATTGTTGATATACATATTAGTGGAGCCCTTAGGATCTTTGCTTGATTACCAGCGTTGTGATGGCGCTCACACTCATGGGAGCTGGGTGGTCTATAAGAACATCCTTATACAGGTCCCTAGTCGTTGGACTATCGAGACAGGGCATCGATACTCCGGAGTAGACTAGCGTATGCGCTTCTCATCCCAGTGTGGGAGACGGTCTGTCCCACAGCCGTCAGTACGTCGTACCTGAGATAGTATACGGGTGCTCGTTGGGTTACGAGTACACTGGACAGGACTCGTCGGGGACTGTTGGTTGGTATTATACCTATCGTCAGTTATCAGTTCGCAGGTGACATGAGTACAGCTTAGTCCGCTGACTTGACACTGTCACTTCGTCTCGAGTGTGTTCCCACTGCACTTTGATTACTACCCTACCACGGCTCAAAGGAGTCGTGCAAATAGGTAGTTTTTGGGTGCAGTCCCGAAGCACTTGGAGGCAGTGACGGTTAGACAGGATTCGTCTCTCCCGGTATTAGGGGTTGACATCGCGCTGTGTCCAGGAGAGCCATTACACGAGTAGTCCCTGGCCAGGGCAAGCGAGATATACTGGTAGGTTTCCAGTGTTATCTCAGGGTGTTCTGGGCTTCACTCCGGCACGACTTGTACCGCTATTAGGGGACTGACGTTCACCGCCCCTAGGCCCGCCATGCCATGTATCAGACGAACAGACCGGACTGTACGGAGATTGTCACATACAGGCTCAGTAGGAGTTCAGATGGGGTTCACCTCGTCAGTCTTCTTATCGACATCTACCTGGCGACCGTTACGTACAGCTAGTGTCGCTTGCGGTCTGTGGTTAAACCCACTGCCAGCGTAGTGTGGAGTCTTTAGAGTCCCACACAGAGAGCTATTCGCCTTTAGGCAAAATGAGTAGAGGTCGCATGGTTTTGCGACAGGGTTCGTTCACATTCGCGCACTTGTGCACGTTTGCTGTCCGGACAGTTTATACTAGCGGGCTTTGATTTAAGCCGGATCCTAGTATATGATTTGAGATTGGTTTTTCTCATTGTATTCGTGTTCCTCGGATCACGAATGCGGGTGCGTATGCACAGTTGCTTGAGGCAGAGGAAGAGGTTTTTCATTAGGGTTTTGGAACGGATGCGTATGCACAGTTGACAGTCGTCTTTTTTCCAAACCCTAATGATATTGTGATTTATCAATTAATAATATTAATTAAGTGAAATTGTGTCATGGTTGGGCTTGTTGACTTGTTGACCAAGGTGGACTAGTTGACTAGGTTTGAAACATTGACCATCATCATTCCTTTTTAGATGCTCTTTGATCTTTGCAAAATCATTTATTGTGATATGATAATGGTCTCTTCAAACTAACCATCACCTTTTCATTTTTGATTAATATTATTATTTGAAAAATCACATATATTTTGTTATGGTTGTAAAAACCATTTTTTCATTCTATTATATCCTTTCTCTCTCTTGTTCTTCCTCTCCCTCAAGCTCTCTCCCTCTCATGTGTTGAGAAACACTTGAGCTTGAGAAAAACCCTCTCTTGATCTTCTCTACTCTCATCTAGGGTTGAAGGACTAGCACTTCTTGAACCCTAGTGACTTCTAGCTTGGAGTTGAAGCCAAAGGTTGAGGCTTTCGGGTGGATCTTTCTTTGACGGGAGAAGATGACAAGGTGACCTCCTTCCACTACTTCTAGGAGCATGGAGAGAAGGACAAAAGACCAAAGGTATAACCTTTCTACCACTTAGCTACTTTCATGTTAGCTTTAGCAAGTTTTTGTTTAGCAAAGATCCTTAAAGCATAGTCCATGTTGCCTATAGTTGATAAAAATCCGATTTTTATTAGGTTTTCCACCTCCCCGCAAGTACCGGGGTGGGCAACGTGGACTTACAGTGGTATCAGAGACTAACTAAACATAAACTAGCTAGGTAGTGAAGTGTAACGAAGTTCGAAACCGAAAAATCCAAAAACCGAGTTTTTAAAAACCCTAGTCTCTGTTAAAATTTTTTCTGGTCAAAACAAAATTTGTCATACACCAAAAATCATCTCAGGGTTTTTCAAAGATAACCACTAAAAACGAGCCAGAGATCTGACCAAAGAACCGCGGTTCCGCGGCAATAGCAAGCTATTGCCGCGCAACCGCGGCCGTCTTGTCTCCTCTCTGCCTCGATTTTGGTGCAGTGTATCTCTGGCTTGGTTTTAGGATTTTTGAGATATATTATATGTGCCCAGATTTTCCAGAATAGAAATTTATTTTGGGGGGCCTATAATTCCGTATTTTTCTGAACTTCACTACACTTTGACTATGAAGGTTATATCTGTGATGTTTGCATGTATTGAACGTCGGCTAATCGCTATATGTCGATTAGTCGGGGTTATACATATCTGTGATCTGTGTTTGATATTGGTTTGTGTATATGAATGGGTTGGATTGTCGCGGGTGAATAGCCGGGATGGATGTGAGATGAGTGTTGCTTTTCTTTCATTCATTTGTAATATATAAATTGATGTAATATTATTATTTGTTTGGCCGCACAACCGGGTCGGGGTTGTAGCCGTCATTGTATAATTCTTTTTACTGTTTTTGCTCCTAGGATAGACCCATGGAGGGGGTGCACAAACTACCGGGTATCTCGAAGTGCCGAGTGGCCTACTCACGGTGGTGAGGGAGGTTGCTTCGCTTCGGGTACTTGGCGGGTAGTTTGCCGCACCCGTAGGGGTCTTGGGTGGGGTTTTTGGCTATTCACTGCGACCGTGTATTCCGCTTTTCGTTGCAGGCTCGAACGGATTGCGGATTCCCAGTATATCCAATGTATTCATCTGTGATCTGTAATGTCTATCATTGCTATATATTTATATATGATAACTATTTAGGCGTTGCTTATGTTTTACAGCCGCGCTAGCCCAGCCCCCGCTCTGTCGTTAGTTAAGTAACCTAACGGGTGATGACGGGGCCCCGTGGCGAATGCGAATGGCATAAGCGTACGTCATATTTTGGTTGTATTCTGCAATGGTAGGATTAAATGATGGGATGCATTAAAAGAACTAATGCAAGAAAATAAACCAAGTAAAAGTCGATTGGAACACTTTGAAAACCACTCGGTTCTTTTCAAAACCAAACTTTTAAACGCGGAGCTTGAACCACTCCTTTTAAAAGCTATTTCGTTCCATCGATTAGATCAAGTTCACTACGTTCACGGTTTCGCCAAAACCATCCATAGCCCTCCGTCATTCCACATGAACGGTCAAAAAGTATTCAAGCTATGTATTTTGGCCAAAGTCAAGGCATAGTGATTGGTAGCTATTGGGTATTCATGTGCAGCATAGATAGATGCGTTGGTTTGGGACAGTCGTGCTGCCATTTTGGCCAAAGTCAAGGGTAGGTACGAATGGGTCCAAATTAACCAGGAGAATGACGGGTAGAACTTGACATGTAACTTATGATATTTTGGCCAAAGTCAAGGTCATAAGAGTATGGGGCAAAAATCCACATCGGGAGCTTCATAAGTACTGAAACTTGCTAGCTTTGCATACCATTTGGAGTGTGATGATTCTGGTAGGATTCCTTCGGTTTTATCACGCGATGATATTTGGATCCCGATCCTACTGTGAGTATATGCTACTCCTCGGGAAAACTCTCACTTAACGATCAATGCTATAAAGTTAGTAGGTGTCTAGAAAGGTGTTAGCGGGGCTACGCCCACAGGGAAAAGAGGTTACTTAATTAAGGAACTTCGCGAAAGCGTTGGAAAACCTCCCTCGAAGTACCGACACTGGCCTGGCTGAACGGTGAAGCAAGTATTGTACGGTGAGAGTAATCCTGACTAATCCTTTCTTTACAGTTTGAGAAGGGATTCGAGAGACAGTGGGAGCCATCCAGTTTAGACAAATTAAAAACCACTCTAAACTTGCAAGAGCATCATGCTAAAGTGTTTCTTTTCTCTCTCCTAATTGCAGCGACCATTCAAGATGACCGGACTTAAGTTATTACTAGATAAAAACATATTGACAGGGCCAAACTACAAAGATTGGCTCAGGAATGTCAAGATGGCAATCACTTACGACAAGTTGGGGTATGTCCTTACCACCAAAGCACCCCCTGTCCCAGGTCCCACCTCCAGCGTCGCGGATAAGGAAATCCATAAGACATGGGAGATAGATTGCGCGAAGGCCAAATGCCTCGTATTAGCCTCGATGGACAATGAACATCAGCGGAGGCACGAGAATATGGACTTAGAGTCCATATTTCTTCATACAAAAGAACTGTATGGGGAGCAGTCTCGTATCGCAAGATACGAAGTGTGGAAGAAGCTATTTTCGGCAAGGTTGGCCGTCGGATCATCGGTAGCGGAACACGTGCTTAAGATGATTGGCTACATTGAGGAGCTCGCGGACCTTGGGACCACGTTGGAGAATGAACTCTATACTGATTTGATTCTCCAGTCCCTTCCTTCCACTTACGCCCAGTTTATTCTGAACTTCAACATGCAAGGAAAGGAGGTAGAACTTTCCGAACTTCTGAACATGTTGAGGAGTGCTGAGGGCACCCTACAGAAAGGTAGGGAGACATCCGCTTTGTTTGTAGGAGGATCTTCCTCTTCTAGATCCAAGGCGAAAGCCAAGGGTAAGAAGAAGAAAGCCCCCGCCAAACCAAGAGGAGGTGTCGGTAAAGTGGATACGAAGGGAAAAGGTAAAGCGGGGAAGCTAGTGGGGAAGGAAGAATGCTTCTATTGTCACAAAAGTGGTCACTGGAAACAGGATTGCAAGGCTTGGAAAGCCAGAACACAGGATTTGAAACGAGTTGCAGCTTCAGCTTCAGGTGTGTATGTTATTGAAAACTGTCTATCAATAAACTCTACTTCCTGGGTATTGGATATCGGATCAGGATCTCATATCTGTAATTTTTTGCAGGCGTTGAGAAAGCGTAGAGTTTTGAAGGCAGGTGACATGACCCTCAGAGTTGCGAACGGTGCTAGCATGGATGCTGAGGCCGTGGGGGACTATCACCTGGGATTGTCGGATGGACATTTTTTGGTTTTGCGTAGTTGTTATTATGTACCAAATGCAACCTGTAATATCATTTCTGTATCTTTATTATCTAAAGAAGGTTATGAATTTGCATTTGTAAGTAATGTAGTGAACATTCACCTTAATCAAGCTTTGATTGGGTCAGGTACATTGAACAATGGTATATACGTATTAAACCAACCACAGATTTTCAATGTCCAGAATACACACAAAAGAAAGTCTCCAGAAATCAATAAAACTTTCTTATGGCATTGTAGACTGGGTCACATCAATGAGAGAAGGTTGACTAAGTTACACACAGAAGGATATTTGGATTCATTCGAATATCAATCGTATGCAACTTGTCAATCCTGTCTCAAGGGAAAGATGACAAAGACTCCGTTCACTGGACACGGAGAAAGAGAGAGCGAGCTCTTGGGACTCGTACACAGCGACGTGTGCGGTCCAATGTCTACACATGCACTAAGCGGTTATTCTTACTTCATTACTTTTACGGATGACTTTTCAAGGTACGGTTATGTCTTCTTAATGAAACATAAATCCGAGGCTTTTGATAAGTTCCAGGAATATAAGAATGAAGTAGAAAAAAAAACAGGCAAAAGTATAAAGACACTGAGATCTGATCGAGGTGGTGAATACTTAGTGCCGAATTCCTGGGTTACTTGAAAGAGAATGGAATTCTCTCTCAGCTTACTCCTCCATACACTCCGCAACATAATAGTGTATCGGAGAGACGGAACCGAACCCTATTGGATATGGTACGGTCCATGATGAGTAATGCTGAGTTGCCGCGATCGTTTTGGGGATATGCGCTAGAATCAGCTGCATACCTTTTGAACCGGGTTCCAACTAAGACTGTGCCTACTACACCATATCAGATGTGGTGTGGGAAAAAACCCTATCTTAATCATATTAAGACATGGGGATGTCCAGCTTTTGTAAAAAAGCAGCATGCGGACAAGCTCGAGGCACGCTCAGTACAGTGCAAGTTTGTGGGATATCCAAAGAACTCCAAGGGATATTACTTCTATTGCGAAGAGGAACAAAAAGTCCTTGTTTCTCGCCATGCCCACTTTCTAGAACACCAGTTCATAGAAAAAGAATTAAGTGGGAGCACAATAGAACTGGAAGAAATTCCAGAACCATGAGCTATTACTGAAAGCTTAGTAGAACCAGAGGGTTCGAAAGATCAGGACATTCCCACACCACTCCGCAGGAGTAGTAGGCAGTCTCATCCGCCCGAGAGATACTACGGTTTTCTCATTGACGGGGATAGAGAGGATTGCATCATAGACTGTGATGAGCCTACTAGCTTCCAGCAAGCCATACAGAGCATCGACTCGGTAAAATGGCTGGATGCAATGCGGACCGAGATGGAGTCCATGTACACCAACAAAGTATGGACGTTGGACATTGCTCCAGACGGGGTAAAACCCGTAGGATGCAAGTGGATCTTCAAAAGGAAGATTGGTGTAGATGGACAGGTTGAGACCTATAACGCTAGACTGGTAGCAAAGGGTTTTCGTCAGCGACCTGGTTTGGACTATGACGAAACCTTTTCTCCAGTAGCTATGCTGAAATCCATTCGGATCCTTCTTGCCATTGCTGCCTTCCACGATTATGAGATTTGGCAAATGGACGTAAAGACAGCTTTTCTAAATGGTCATTTAGAGGAGTGTGTCTATATGGATCAGCCAGAGGGTTTCATTCAGAGTGGGAGCAGCGGAAAGGTGTGCAAGTTGCTTAAGTCCATTTATGGACTAAAGCAGGCATCGCGGAGTTGGAACATCTGTTTTGATCAGACGGTCAAGGAATTTGGCTTTATCAAAAATCCAGATGAACCATGCATCTATTGTAGATTTGTAGCGAGAACTGTAGTATTCCTCGTGTTATACGTGGATGACATTCTCTTAATAGGAAATGACATTCCTATGCTACAATCTGTCAAGGGGTTCTTGTCACACAGGTTCTCCATGAAAGACCTGGGTGATGCCTCATACATTCAGGGTATCCGGATCTACCGTGACAGATCCAAGAGGATATTAGGACTTTCGCAGTCCAGGTACATCGACGCCATACTGAAGAGATTCAGTATGGAAGATTCTAAGCGCGGTAATTTACCGGCTTGTCACGGGATCACCCTCTCCAAAGAGATGTCTCCCAAGAATGATTTGGAGAGGGATCGCATGTCTATTATACCCTACGCTTCTACGGTAGGCTCTATAATGTATGCGATGTTGTGTACCAGACCGGATGTGGCTTATGCACTGAGTGTGGTATGCAGGTATCAGTCAAACCCAGGGGAGAAGCATTGAATAGCAGTAAAGAACATTCTCAAGTACCTGAGAAGGACTAAGGAGATGTTCTTGGTGTATGGCGGAAAAGACCTGCAGATTGAGGCCTTTGCTGACTCCAGCTTCCAGAGTGACAAGGATGATTCCAAGTCCATGTCGGGTTTTGTCTTCACCCTCAATGGAGGGGCGGTGTGTTGGAAGAGCTCCAAACAGGAAACCGTTGCAGACTCGACGATGGAAGCGGAATACATCGCTGCATCTGATGCCGCAAAAGAAGCTGTCTGGATGAGGAAGTTCTTGAGAGAACTTCAGGTGGTTCCGTCCATTGTTGACCCAATACCTCTGTATTGCGACAACAACGGGGCTATAGCTTTAGCGAAGGAACCCAGATCCCATCAGAAATCCAGACACATCGTAAGGCGGTATCACCTGATCAGGGAGATCGTGAATCGCCAGGAGATCGAGGTCCGGAGAGTTGCATCAGAGGATAACACAGCAGATCCATTCACCAAGGCCTTGCCCCAGACTCAGTTCGAGCGGCTGATCGAGATGATAGGTCTTCGATACGCCAGTACATGGCCTTAGTGCAAGTGGGAGATTGTTAGTGTATATGCCCTAGAGGCCATTACTGTATCATACCAGTTTGTATATTACTTGATGGAAGCTTGGGATATTCACAGTTGTATATACAATCTTGCTCGAAATGGTAGTATGCTACTTGGTTTGTCTCTGCTTTAATATGTGCATGTGTTTCTTTTAGCATATTTCTGATATACATATTAGTGGAGCCCTTAGGATCTTTGCTTGATTACCAGCGTTGTGATGGCGCTCACACTCGTAGGAGCTGGGTGAGGTTCATACCATAATATTGCATTATTATATTCCCCATTCTTATTCTTTTTACAAATAAACAGGTGCTTTTGACGTATGTCTGCTACATATTACAGGTTACAGGTTCTTGGACAGAAAACAGTGAAAACGATGAAAAGATGATGCAAAAGTGGACTTTAACTAGCAAACAGAAGACTCTTGATCAAGCCTACATCGAAGGACAGTACAAGGCAATGCAAGGTCTAAGATTACAAAGCGAACGGTTAAAAGTCCACCGCAATTATTCACTGGAGATCTGGAAGAAACATAGAAGCTATAAAGAACCAAATAATAAGGAAGCCCAAAGATCCAAGGCCCAATACTTTCCTCAAAGAGACAGAGACATAAAATTTTACCAAAGCTTGAAGTCTACTTTGACTAGGTCTTCCTAAGGATATTTTGGTAAATGTAGACATGCAAATCAATTGTAACCTAGGATTTCCTATTCTCTATAAATAGGAACTCTACTCATTGTAATTTCTTATGCCTCCCTTCATTAATAAATTTCAGCATTCTTTTGGAGAGCATCATTTTTTGTAGGTAAATTATTTTCTTGCCTTAGTTTAATTTAGTTTAAGAATTTTATTAACTTGCAATAGATGTTTCTTCTCTTTAATAAAATCATGTCTTTCTTCATCCCTTCAATGAGCGAGTAGTTTCCTCGCTTGTTAGGGTTAGGAATAGGGAAGGATTTGAGAGATGAAGATCTCTCATCTCGTTTCTGTTGCCAATCTTTTATGAACATTAGAACTCCATGCATACCTTTTTATTCCGCTCCCTACGGCACTCTACCCTCGAGGTAACGGTGATTCCGTAGTCTAAAGGCCCGGAGTCTAAGGTTTTCCATGGAGGTTAGGGTAAAGATTAAGAAAGGAAGGACAAGGATCTAGAGGAAGAATCAATCTTCCCAATCATCCTAATCCCCTTTGTTAAGATTTACCATAACACTAATATGATATCTTTAATTAAAGGCAATGGAAAGAGATGTAGATCTTTGTTTACCAAATTTTCCCTAAACCTAATCCTAGCAAGTTTCTAATCCTAGTATCATACAACTTCAATTTTTAGATTTAATAATCAATCCGAACACCCTTCGGAATTAACTCGTTAGCGCGATTAGGAAATTCACAACATCCCTATGGACCGACCCGTACTCACCGGCTAGCTTCATGCGATGCCGTTCTTGATTGCGGTTATAGATAGTTTTTGAGATCAATCAAATGGCGCCGTTGCCGGGGATGGCGTAGAATTTTCTTTTCGCGATTTCGGGTTAATCATAAAATTAAAAAAATCATAAAAATCTGAAAAATCACAAAAAAATATAAAAATATATCATCTGTTATTTTTGGAAAGGGTATCTTTGTGTGAATTTTGCAGGATCTACGCACAAATTCGGATCTGAAAATCTACAGAAAGCGAAACAGCAAATAGACGATCCTATCAACAGAAGATTGCAACAACAGAGGAACGGAAAAAATTTAGAGGACCGAGTCACCAAGTCAACCGCGCGATCTGGAAAAAAAAAACAGGGGGCGGAAGCGCGGTAAAAAAAATAAAAAAATCTGTAAGTCTTTTGATCTCCTCCTCTGCAAATCTCCGATATATCTTCTGAAAAATCTCCTGCAGGATTCTTTGCGCTTTAAAAATCTTTCTCTTTCCAAATAACAATTTTGTGCAGGATTTTTGTGCCTCGTTTAAAATAATAATTGATTGCAAGTAATCTTTTTTGTTGCATATCTTTTCTCGAATATTTTTTTTGCAACAATTTTTTTCCAAATAAAGATTCTTTGTGATATGCTTAAAATAATAATTGATTGCAAGTAATATTTTTTGTTTTGCATATCTTTTATCGAAAATCTTTTTGCAAAATTTCCAAATAAAAAGTAAGCAGAAAAAGGAAAATTTTAATTAGAAAATTTGCAAACTTTGAAATTCATAAAATAAAAAGATTTGATTGCAAGTGATTTACTGTTTTGCATATCTTTAATCGGATTTTAAAGGGCTTTTGACCAATTCAGATTAGGTGGGGATTTCATCACCCTTCCCAGGACCCCAGAAATCACTTAAAGCATTTGCATTGACCACTTTTAATTTAAAAAAAGACTAGACTCAAACCTAAGGACATCGAGCTCAATAGGAAAAGGACTAGTATAGGCATCGGCCGTTTATCCTAACCGACATTGCGGTGTCTAGGCTAGTGGTTATTAATTAGGCCCACTGTAGTGGTGGTTCCTTCCCACTTACCTGGCCGTGTTTGTCCGTGAAGAGGCGGTTTGAGGTTCTATTTCTAGCCCTAGTTAGGAGCTGTCTAGCAGACCTAGGCGACCATAGATCTAGGACTGATTGTGCATTTCTGGTTATTTGCATTTGTGTCTTAGCCCATTATCGAAATTTTTTGCAAAACAAATAAAAATAATAATAAAAGGAATTTTTTATAAAAAGACTTGCAACTTTTGTCACTGAGAAATCCTTGCACTACCTACCTTTTTCATCTTTTCTTTCTTCTAACATGGGTACCCCACACAATAAATCATTAGCCGAACTTGGGTATCCCGAACCTAATTTTGCGTCATATGTCAATGTGTTCGGTCAATTTAAAGACGATCCTTCCATGCCTAAAAAATCTTTAAAAGATCACATAGAGGAGTCTAGGAGAAACGGTTTGACTTTTCAACCCACCTTGTGTCGACCGAGTCAACCTTCACCACCTCCATATATTGACACCACTTTTTCAAGTCCTTCTGTCACTCCTAGGCCGATGTCTATTGCTGAGCATATTTCTCAATCTCGCAGTCGATCTTTCACCCCTCTCCACTCATCTAATTCTAGGGATCCGCACGATTATTCACCTTTTTATCCACATGTTGATCCTACCCCTGCCCAACCACCCACTTTCTACCAGTCCTACCCGACTTTTCCACCGTCACTAGACACTGCTTCTACACAGTCTTTTGGGAGTTTCACATATCCAAACAATTTCGAATCTTTTGCCGAAACCCCCTTACCACCAAAGTCTAGTTTGGAAGAGGCGTTGGAGGTGTATATCGCAGCAACAAACAAAATGGTTAGAAATGTGGAAGCGTCCGTGGCCGCCCTTATGCAACCTGCTGAACCGGTAGCTAGTTTCCGGCTAGCCCCAAATTTTTCAATATATGAGGAGGCGGTTGGACTGAGTGAGAATGGGAAAGGATTTCCAAATCAAACCTACCCATACCCAATTGAAGCCCACAACTCCAGTTTTCCATCGATTGTCCCAAATGATTCATCAGTTAAGGATAAAAATGAGTTGTGTGATTTTGTAGTGTTTGATTGCCAAATTGTGAGGAACCCCCTTCGAGTGAAACAGCACCCAATCCGTTTGACCTTTACACTTCCACTCTAGAACCTACATTGATAAACATCCATGCTTTTGAGGAGGTGTCTAAAGAAATTGACTTTCACTTGATTGAGGATATAGACACCGGGAATATTTCGGATGATGAACCTGTTGATTTAATTGAAATTTTATGTTCAAATCATCATCCCGAGTTATTAAATGTTTCTCCCGAATCTCATATGCGTCTTGATTTTGATGATAATGGCATGGATGAGATGAATATTGAGGAGAATTATGAGTTGAATATTGAGGAGAATAGTGAGGATCATATTGAGGTTGAACCATTTTTCTTTGATGTGTCGGATTTTCCAATTCATCCTCTTGAACCATTACCTAAATCACCTTCCTTCTTTTCCATCGTTCCGACCACTCCTCATTTCACGCTTGACGACTGTGAGCTTGAAAACTTTTCCTTTGAATCTGACACAGTTCTCACAGCCGATGACACGTACGAGTGTTTCACTTTTTCGGACGATGTTGAAGTCTCACCGCCCGAGTTTGAGTCCTTTGCATTTTCAGATGAGTTAGTTAATCCATCAGACTCGGTTGCTTACAGTCGTTTCGAACCATTGATGGAATCTTTCCAGTTCGACACAGTTTACTACGGTGAGAATGAGACAATTCCTAATTCACTCCCTTTCGTCCTTCCTATTGTTCCGACCGTGCAAGTGACCGTTACGCTTTCATCTCAAATACCAAGTTCGGCGTACCCATGTTTTCTTGCGAATCTTGAGGGATTTGACCACATTTCTCGACGGGTTGATAGGTTAGCGCAATCGATTTTAACACATCGGTCATCACAAATTGCGCTAATTTATTCACTCGCTTTACACCCTCAAGATCGTACCCCACTTCTTTCTTCTTTCCGCCATTCTTCTCCCCCACCGAGACCATATTCTCTTCTTCCCATTCGGTCTCGTGTGTTTCTCATCTCTTTTCTTTCTACTCCATTCTCTCACCAACTAGACCATTACCATGATAAGATTTTTGAATGGTTGGTGCTAACCTTTGGCTTGTGTAAGGCCAAGCTTAAGTTTGGGGGAATCTTTGTATATATGTATATATTTTTGTTTTCTTTTCTATAAAAAAATAAAAAAATAAAAAAATTCAAAACATTAAAAAAATATTAAAAAATTTATAAATAAATAAACAGGGGAGTGCCGGCATTTTGACCCTCTTGGTTTAGCATGACAGTGAGGACACTGTCAAGTTCAAGTTTGGGGGTATGCTCGGTACGTCTTCTTCCTTCGCATTCATTTGTAAATATTTTTGCATTTGCATATTTATTTGAAAACCCATAAAAATTGAAAATTTTCAAAAATTATAAAAATCAATGTATTCAATTTTGGCTAATTGACTTGAGTTTGGCAAATAGGTTAACTAGCTAGGAAAAACTAGATCTTAGACTTAGTAAATTAAAAACCCTAAAAATAACCTTCCTTAAAGTTTAACGGTAGAAAATATATGCCTTGTAGTTTATTTAGAAATAGGCAAATTTTGAGTTCGGTTCTTGGGCTAAGTTGAAACAAAGGAAAAGTATTGATGTTCTTATTAGAGTATAAGTTTGAAAAATAGTTCCTAGCTTAAGTCTAGATTCTGAAAACGTATACCCTACAATTTGCACAATCACGCACTTTGAAACTTGGAATAGTAGAAGAGACCTTGAAATGCTCTTGTCTAAAGTCCTTAGTACAATGAAAATAAAAAGAAAAAAAAGTGAATAAAGAAAAAAATGGACACTGGTTTTTGTGATTACTTAAGGCTGTAAAAATAGAAAAATATTTAGCGAGGGTGCTTTATCACCTAGTGCCTTAGACCAACTGGTTTGGGAGTCACTGCTAAAAGCCTTGGGTGTTGCAAAACTAGGAAGTACGCTTTAACGTGCTAACGCATCTTGTAATCGGTTGTTGGTACCTCAAGAAGTATTAACAGTCGCATGAAGGATGTGAAAGCGAAAATTCACCAATTAATAAGTGCTTTGGACAATGGACGAGAGTACGATTGCTTGATTTGAATTTCCAAGTGTAGGGGTGATATTTACACACACGTGGGGATATGTGATTAGAGTTTAGATAAGAGAAAGGAATGAAGAATAGAACTTTTATCTTTAATAGAGTTGATAGAAATTCCTAAGTGGAGATGGAACCCTAGAAGGAAAACTTAAGAAATACCGAAAGCTAGGTAATTCTACAGGATATATATAATCTTAAGTTAAATAATGAGGAAGTGTGAAGAATATGGGTGGATAATTTGCGGGTCGAAGATAATAGATTTCCTTGTTAGAAAAACCTAATTAGAGAACAAAAGTCGAAAAACCAAATTGATAGGATTTTGTGGGTGTAATCCGCTGAAAACCCTCAGGAGACAACACTCCTCCTACTAGGGACACCTAGAGGTTTAACGGCTTGTTGCACGTGCTCAGTGCAATCGCGTTTCCCTGCGAAAGTGTGGCTAGGTTAGGATTTTAGTGAATAAAAATAAGTTTGCTCGAGGACGAGCAAAAGATAAGCTTGGGGGTATTTGTTCATACCATAATATTGCATTATTATATTCCCCATTCTTATTCTTTTTACAAATAAACAGGTGCTTTTGACGTATGTCTGCTACATATTACAGGTTACAGGTTCTTGGATAGAAAACAGTGAAAACGATGAAAAGATGATGCAAAAGTGGACCTTAACCAGCAAACAGAAGACTCTTGATCAAGCCTACATCGAAGGACAGTACAAGGCAATGCAAGGTCTAAGATTACAAAGCGAACGGTTAAAAGTCCACCGCAATTATTCACTGAAGATCTGGAAGAAACATAGAAGCTATAAAGAACCAAATAATAAGGAAGCCCAAAGATCCAAGGCCCAATACTTTCCTTAAAGAGACAGAGACATAAAATTTTACCAAAGCTTGAAGTCTACTTTGACTAGGTCTTCCTAAGGATATTTTGGTAAATGTAGACATGCAAATCAATTGTAACCTAGGGTTTCCTATTCTCTATAAATAGGAACTCTACTCATTGTAATTTCTTATGCCTCCCTTCATTAATAAATTTCAGCATTCTTTTGGAGAGCATCATTTTTTGTAGGTAAATTATTTTCTTGCCTTAGTTTAATTTAGTTTAAGAATTTTATTAACTTGCAATAGATGTTTCATCTCTTTAATAAAATCATGTCTTTCTTCATCCCTTCAATGAGCGAGTAGTTTTCTCGCTTGTTAGGGTTAGGAATAGGGAAGGATTTGAGAGATGAAGATCTCTCATCTCGTTTCTGTTGCCAATCTTTTATGAACATTAGAACTCCATGCATACCTTCTTATTCCGCTCCCTACGGCACTCTACCCTCGAGGTAACGGTGATTCCGTAGTCTAAAGGCCCGGAGTCTAAGGTTTTCCATGGAGGTTAGGGTAAAGATTAAGAAAGGAAGGACAAGGATCTAGAGGAAGAATCAATCTTCCCAATCATCCTAATCCCCTTTGTTAAGATTTACCATAACACTAATATGATATCTTTAATTAAAGGCAATGGAAAGAGATGTATATCTTTGTTTACCAAATTTTCCCTAAACCTAATCCTAGCAAGTTTCTAATCCTAGTATCATACAACTTCAATTTTTAGATTTAATAATCAATCCGAACACCCTTCGGAATTAACTCGTTAGCGCGATTAGGAAATTCACAACATCCCTGTGGACCGACCCGTACTCACCGGCTAGCTTCATGCGACGCCATTCTTGATTGCGGTTATAGATAGTTTTTGAGATCAATCAGGTGATCTATAAGCACATCCTTATACAGGTCCCTAGTCGTTGGACTATCGAGACAGGGCATCGATACTCCGGAGTAGACTAGCGTATGCGCTTCTCATCCCAGTGTGGGAGACGGTCTGTCCCACAGCCGTCAGTACGTCGTACCTGAGATAGTATACGGGTGCTCGTTGGGTTACGAGTACACTGGACAGGACTCGTCGGGGACTGTTGGTTGGTATTATACCTATCGTCAGTTATCAGTTCGCAGGTGACATGAGTACAGCTTAGTCCGCTGACTTGACACTGTCACTTCGTCTCGAGTGTGTTCCCACTGCACTTTGATTACTACCCTACCACGGCTCAAAGGAGTCGTGCAAACAGGTAGTTTTTGGGTGCAGTCCCGAAGCACTTGGAGGCAGTGACGGTTAGACAGGATTCGTCTCTCCCGATATTGGGGGTTGACATCGCGCTGTGTCCAGGAGAGCCATTACACGAGTAGTCCCTGGCCAGCGCAAGCGAGATATACTGGTAGGTTTCCAGTGTTATCTCAGGGTGTTCTGGGCTTCACTCCGGCACGACTTGTACCGCTATTAGGGGACTGACGTTCACCGCCCCCTAGGCCCGCCATGCCATGTATCAGACGAACAGACCGGAATGTACGGAGATTGTCACATACAGGCTCAGTAGGAGTTCAGATGGGGTTCACCTCGTCAGTCTTCTTATCGACATCTACCTGGGGACCATTACGTACAACTAGTGCCGCTTGCGGTCTGTGGTTAAACCCACTGCCAGCGTAGTGTCGAGTCTTTAGAGTCCCACACAGAGAGCTATTCGCCTTTAGGCAAAATGAGTAGAGGTCGCATGGATTTGCGACAGGGTTCGTTCACATTCGCGCACTTGTGCACGTTTGCTGTCCGGACAGTTTATACTAGCGGGATTTGGTTTAAGCCGGATCCTAGTATATGATTTGAGATTGGTTTTTCTCATTGTATTCGTGTTCCTCGGATCACGAATGCGGGTGCGTATGCACAGTTGCTTGAGGCAGAGGAAGAGGTTTTTCATTAGGGTTTTGGAACGGGTGTGTATGCACAGTTGACAGTCGTCTTTTTTCCAAAGACTAATGATATTGTGATTTATCAATTAATAATATTAATTAAGTGAAATTGTGTCATGGTTGGGCTTGTTGACTTGTTGACCAAGGTTGACTAGTTGACTAGGTTTGAAACATTGACCATCATCATTCCTTTTTAGATGCTCTTTGATCTTTGCAAAATCATTTATTGTGATATGATAATGGTCTCTTCAAACTAACCATCACCTTTTCATTTTTGATTAATATTATTATTTGAAAAATCACATATATTTTGTTATGGTTGTAAAAACCATTTTTTCATTCTATTATATCCTTTCTCTCTCTTGTTCTTCCTCTCCCTCAAGCTCTCTCCCTCTCATGTGTTGAGAAACACTTGAGCTTGAGAAAAACCCTCACTTGATCTTCTCTACTCTCATCTAGGGTTGAAGGACTAGCACTTCTTGAACCCTAGTGACTTCTAGCTTGGAGTTGAAGCCAAAGGTTGAGGCTTTCGAGTGGATCTTTCTTTGACGGGAGAAGACGACAAGGTGACCTCCTTCCACTACTTCTAGGAGCAAGGAGAGAAGGACAAAAGACCAAAGGTATAACCTTTCTACCACTTAGCTACTTTCATGTTAGCTTTAGCAAGTTTTTGTTTAGCAAAGATCCTTAAAGCATAGTCCATGTTGCCTATAGTTGATAAAAATCCGATTTTTATTATGTTTTCCCCCTCCCCGCAAGTACCGGGGTGGGCAACGTGGACTTACAGAGCTACACTTCGAATCTTGATTGTTGGTTGGAAATCATCCCAAATTATCACTTCTTGATTTTCATGCTTTCTTAGATCTAGATTTTTCTCTTTCTTGAAATGTAATTACAAATCATGAATTGTTTTCTTTTCTTTTCCTTAAAGTTTCGACTCATCTAATTCGAAAGACGAACGATTACACTTTCCCTGTGGACGATCCGCACTTACTAATGCGCTACATCCGACACCGTTATTGATTGCTGTCAAATAATTTTTTGGTTGTGATTTCTATTCAATTGTCTCAAACATACACAACAAGAAAATCAATTCAATCAGGGTTCTCCTACAGTCACTTGGTTGGCGCTATGGGGCATGGCTATCTATTAAGTTTATCCGGCGAGTATCCGCGTACGCTACGTGATTGTAACGGACTTTTGATCACATAAAAATCCCGTGGCAACCGATCAAATGAGACTAAAGTGATAGATTTATAACATTCAAATTAGTTATCTTATAACTACATGTGGATTCCAAATATTGTATCACATTACAGATAAATAGACAATGTTAAACTTTCCGATCGAATAAACAAACACCCAAGTTTTTCCAAATTGCTCAACACTTGAAATAAGTTTAAAAGCATCCATTTCATGCCACAGTACCAACGGTCCAGCCGTAGAAGGGTCAAGCCAACGCCTCACATGTGGCATGCCGTACAGCCCTAAACCCTAAGGTTCAAAAGGCAGTTCAAGACGGTCACATAATCGAGTTAAGGTTTGTTGTCTTCTAGAGGGTCTATCGTGTTACTTGCATGACTTAGAACGTTCTTAAACTACGGAAAAATCCAACACTTGGAAATTTTCCGGCAGGGGAAAAAGTGAGTTATTGATATCCGTTCGAACTTTTTAACACGTTTTAAAATTACCCGGAAAAACTAAACAAAGTTAAATTATCCGATCGAATCAACGAGTCCCCAATACAACCCTAAGAAAACTCAACAGTTGAGTGGAATTAAAAAATTCCCAGAACAAATAGACAAGAAAGGACCTAAGAATAAATATAAAGATTGTCACTTGAACCATACCTATTTTCAAAACCATGATGTGTACCGTTTAAAAGTGACCGTATGATTCTTGTGTAGATAGATACACCATTTATTGTTCATGTTGTGTAGGATATTACCCCTCATGATGTACATACCACATGCCGGTATTTAATGCCATATGATATCATTTCTAGTACACCTGCACAATTACCGTTGATGCGCATGTTACACATACATAAATTTTCCGGCTCACACACATTCTTCATCGGTAATTGCCTTGCCACTTATACAGTAGAATTGCCATGTCACTTATACAGTAGAATTATCGTGCCATTTACACAGGAGAACTGCCATATCATGATATTAATCTTAAAAGTAAAAGTACATTCATTGTTCAGTACTATCACTTGACATGCTTACACTATATACCTGATATACTCATATTACTACTCTTTGTTGCATACATCGTACATTATGGTTATATACTTGCATGATGTTGGAGATAGTGCCCTCAGAGTCAATTATTAGGTCATAGGTACGTGATTGCAATGATTGAGGGAGGACCTATCCCGGTAGGACAGTCTTACTCGAGATGATAGTATGCTATCTGGTTCACCTTTATCATCGTGTACTGTTTTAGGTGACCTGACACATCGCTATTACACGTTGATAGAGCCCCTAGGATTCTTGCTTGACCACCAGCAGTATAAGGGCGATCATATAAGTGGGAGCTGGGGGTCTATAAGCATATCCTTAAAAGGTCCCTAGTCGTGGGAGTTTCGAGACAGGGCATCGATACTCCAGATTAGACTAGTGTATACAGTCGAGACCCCGACGAGGGGCGGTGGCCAGTCTCACAAGCCACTGGTGTTAGTTGGATCACCTAAGATGTATACAGGTGCTCATTGGGTTATGAGTACACCGGACAGGACTCGCCGGGAACATGCCAGTTGGTCATATACCAGACGTCAGATGGCAGTTCCCTGGTGACATGTGTACAGGTTAGTTCATCGACCTGGGGATCGTCATTTGTCTCGTGTAAGTTCCCACTGCACTTTGATTACTACCCTACCACGGCTCAAAGGAGTCGTGCAAACAGGTTTTAGTTGGGTACAGTCCCGAGCCACATGGAGGCAGTGAGCGTATCTTCAGGGGTTCGTCTCTCCCGGTATTGGGGGTGAGGTCGCGCTGTGTCTAGAAGAGCCATTACACGATGCCCTCGGCCGAGGCAAGGAGATTTACTGGTAGGTATTCCAGTAGTATCTCAGGGTGTTCTGGGCTACACTCCGACACGACTTGTACCGCTTTTGGGGGTCTGACTTTTACCAACCCCCTAGGCCCGCCATGCGATACTCATATACGAACGGACCGGACTGTACGGATATTGTCACTGACAGGCTCAGTAGGGTTGTCAGGCTGAGTTCGCTCACAGACGTCCCTTTTAGTCAATACCTGGTAGCCCGTTACGTATTGGCTTATACCTCTGACGTGCTAGTGGTTAAATCCACAACCAAGGTGTTGACGAGTCTTTAGAGTCCCCCACATTCAGTTACTCAGCTTTCGGGCGAAAGGTTGTAGAGGCCGTATGGAGATATGGCAAGGTCCGATCAGATACGTGCGGTATTGCACGGATCGGGATCGGACAGTTTGTACTATAGGCCGTATGAATATATGGCAGGGTTCGATCAGATACGTGCGGTATTGCACGGATCAGGATCGAACAGATATTACTAGCCGGCTTTGGTTTAAGCCGGATCCTAATATAGTACAGTGTAGATTTTCTCTCATTGCATTTGTATTTTGGTCGGAATACAAATGCGGGTGTGTATGCACAGTATCGGGGTTTTCCTGTAATTTATTACGGGACCAGTTTTCTGGAGTTGTCAGTTTGCTTTCCGTTTCGGCCAATTTCCTTTGTATCGTTCATTGGCCGAAGATTGGTGGAGGAGGGCTTATTTGCATTGTTGCAAATAGGCATTTGTGGAGGGGGTCTTTGCATATTGTTTTATCATGACATCTTTTCATTTGACCTTGACTTCTTGACTTCATGATGGTTCATGATGGGTGGACCATACCTTGACTTTGTGTTGATGATGCTTGACTTTGGATATCATGATGGTTGAGGTGGAGTGTTGGTTTTTGCTTGACATCATGCTTATGCATGATAGTCTTTTTTCCCTCTCTCTCTTGCATTATGTGATTGGTTATCTTTTGATACATTCACCTCCTCTCTCATTCCTCCCATTCTTGATGTCATGGCCGGCCACTCTCATGTGGGGGCTGTCCAAATTTTGGGAGTGGGGTTTTTGCTTCATTTCATGCTCCAAAAATCCCCAAGTCCCTCCATATAGTTCTTGTATCATTCCTCCACCAAAAATGGCAATCTCCATAACCCCAAATGAGACTTGTACACTACATTCTACAGCAAACCTTGGGCACGTCGACTAGCCAGCTTCGTGCCCGAGTTGCCTCGGCATTGAGGTGGGAGCCCGTAAAAGAAGTTGGCGATGTGGTGCACTTCCGGCGACGATGTGGAGACAGGACATTCCGCGGGAGATCGGGACGACGACGAGAAGACCGGAGGACTCGGATCTATCGGTATATCTCTCTTCCCCATCTTGTAGTTAGCTAGGACTAGTTAATGGTTCGATCCGGGTATTAGTTAATGGTTCGATCCGGGTATTAGTGCGCGGCTGTTTGCCAGTTCAAGAAAAAATTAAAGTTTATCACCGCTTCCGCATTTGGCCGTCGGAATGACGGCCGGGGCGCCGCCGTGCACTTACAGTGGTATCAGAGTCTCGCCATCTACTTAGTCTAGCTTGGTTTAATGTGTTTTGCATTTTCGATCGACCAAAATCCCAAAACCGCATTTTTGCTTGCATCAGTTTTCTGTTGAAAATTTTTGGTGTCGAAATTTTTTTCAGGTTACAGAAAAGTGATCTACTAGAAAAAATAAGAGTTCTGTAAAAATTCGATGCACTAAGTCCACTGTTGGAGCACGGAACCGCGGCCAAACACCCCTTTGGGCCGCGGTTCCGCCGCACACTGTTGGGTTCTCTGCACCAAATTTATACAGTATCTTTCTGGGGTTAAAATTAGGGTTTTGGAATAATAACATTGGGCCCAGAATTTCTTGATCTGCTACAGTAATGTTTTGGGGCCCACTTGTTAAAATTTGATTGATCGGATATTTTAAACACATTATTTCACAGTATTTATATTATATCTGCGACCGTGAATGTCACTTGATCGGTAAATCCGGTCTAACTGCTATAGCCCGGTTAGACGGATTTGCGAACGTGACTTTCACGTTGATGTTCTGTTTTTGCTGTGATGTTGCGGATCGGCCGTGGGGGATAGCCTGGATGCAATGCTAGTACAGTTGTGGTTGTATTATGTACATTTGATATTGCGGGGCGAGCGTCCGACATGTGGACTGCCGTCACTGCCTGTTTGTATTATTATTTTTGGGGCACGGCCAGGTTGCGGTCGATGTACCCGTTGTATGTATATTTTACTTTCTGTACTAGGATTACCCCGCGGAGGGGTGCACGGATAGCCGGGTTCTAGAGGGCAACAAGCCCGCATCTCATGGCATTGAGACGGAGGGGGCTTCAATCTAGGATTGGCGGGCTATTCGCCGCACTCGTAGGGGGTACAGGTTGACCCAGGAGGGGTGCCCATGTTACCGGATTTCATGAAGTGCTGGGTGGTCCATTCACGGTGCTGAAGGGGGCTGCCTCGCTTCAGGTTTTGGCGGGTAACTTGCCGCACCCGTAGGGGTCTAGGTTTTCATTGCACAGGCTATCCACACGACCAGGGGAACGTCGGGTTTCAGTAGTGGCTCTGTGAAACCCGGGGATCCCAGATATCTGTATTGTTTCTGTGATGCTGTACATTTCTGTGATGTTGCATTTTATTCACGCCTTGAGCGAAATATAATATATTGGTATATATATTAGTAAATGTTGTATATGTTTTACATCCGTGCTAGTCCAGTCCCCGCTCTGTCGTTAGTTAGCTAACCTAACGGGTAATGACGGGACCCAGTAGCGAATACGGATGGCATATACGTACATCAGTATATTTTCGTTCTTTGTGGTGTGATCAATTGATGGGACTGCGTTGATTCGGATCAATGCAAGTTAAAAACAAACCTAATCTGATGTTGTTGGAACACTTTTCAAAAAGCTGTTATTGCAAGGACGTTCACTTTCGTTTTGCATCGTGGTATTCAGATGGAATACCCTGCTCCTCAGTCGACGAGGCAAGGGCCGAGATCCCTTCACCGGGAGTGACCCCTTGGACAGAAGTTTGCGTCAGGGCATTAACTTCACTATAGCCGATTACTTTTGCTTTGCATCGTGGTATTCAGTTGGAATATCCTGCACCCCATTCTACGGGGAAAGAGCCGAGATCCCTTCACCGGGAGTGACCTCTTTAGCGAAGGTTTTCGTCACTATATTTTTAAAAAAAGCTATCCGTTCCTTCGACGATATCAAGTTCTTTACGTTAAAGGTTTTCGCCAGAAACCATTCGTAGCCCTCCGTCGTTTCAGACGGGTAGCACGTAGTATTCATGCTATGTTTGTTGGCCTTCGTCAAGGCATAGTGTATGGTAGCTTCTTGTTGCCTTTCTGCAGCATAGATAGATGCGTTGGTTTGGGACAGTCGTATAGCCTTGTTGGCCTTCGTCAAGGGCTTGTGCGGGTGGGTTCAAATCAACCTGGAGAATGACGGGTAGAACTTGACATGTGACTTATGATTTGTTGGCCTTCGTCAAGGTCATAAGAGCATGGGGCAGAAATCTCATCGAGAGTTTCAAAAGAACTGAAACTTGCCAGATATGCGCATACCTTCTGGAGTGTGATGACGTGAGCGGATTCCGTCACGTTATCATGCGATGAGAGTTGGATCCCGATTCCCACTGATGAGTTAGTTTACTCCTCGGGTGACCCCGACTAATTCTTCTTTCAGGTTTGGAGGAGAATTTGAGGTACAGTGGGAGGTTTCCAGATTAGATAAATTGGTAACCATTCTGATCTAGGTTAGAGTGCACGCTGAGTGTTTCTTTTCTCTCTCTGGCAGCGACCATTGACCCGACCCTAAGACTATGACTCAGTGACCAAGTTGACCGAACCTTCTTAAACACTGGCTTTTGGATTGTCAGAGTTGCAGACCTCATTGCCACTCCTACTTTTACCCTTTTCTCCAGGACACCCCGTATTACTACGAACGTCCACTTCCATTGGACAAAACCATCGTATGGTTAGATACGAACTCGAAGGAATTTATTCGAGGATGGTTTCCGGTTCTGGAGAAAACGAATAGGACTATTCAGTTGTCTTTTCCTTTTACCTTCTCTCCGGTTGCGAGTACTCCTTGGTTTAGGAGTAGTACACCTATCACGCAAATTGGATAGTCTTCTTCCAAACCTTAGGCTGGTGCCGAACGGTGGGGAATGAAGAAAACCAATTAGCATGACGATGGTGTGCATAAGGTATTAAGTTAAGACAAAGCAAGGGATTAGTAAGAGGGCAAAGTAAAATTGCGACTGATATTCACGACCAAACCAGGTATTTCATTACCACTCCCCAATCACCTTTGTATTTCTCCAGGACACTCCGTATCACTACGAAGATCCACAGTTATTTGGATATTCCATCGTATGGTTATATACGAACTCGAAAGGAACTTGTTCCAGTTCGGGGATGGATTCTGGTTCAGGAGAAATAGGAATAAGGTTTATTCAGGTTGTCTTTTATCTTCACCTTCTCTCGCATTGCGAGTGTTCCTAGGATTGGGACAGTACACCCATTATGCTTATTGGATAGTCTTCTTCCAAACCATAGGCTGGTGCCGAACGGTAGGGAAGGAAGAAAACCATTTGGCCTAAAGGGGTGTGCAGAAGGTAATGACTAAAGACATATGAAGGGATTTGGAGAGGTGGCAAAGAATTATACGGTTACAGTCGTGAATCTGGAAGAGGCATTACTAGGAATACCGGGATACCCCATCGAAACATTTCAATGTTTCAGTCTCGCTGTGTACTGTTAAAGGAAAACTGATTTCCCGATAAGATACTTACTCCAGGGTATGTATTTACCAGGTACGATTCTCATATCTGTATGGTTTTACAGATGATGAGTGGGAGTAAGTTATTAGGAATTGGGTGATCATCCTCATTATATCGGGATTCGTTGTAATCGGTGATATTTGAGGAAGTCACCTGGGTAGTTTGCCGATCGGCAAATATTTGGTTTTGAATATCCACTGTTATGCACCAATTTCAAATTGATATATCTGTACGTCTATTTTCATAGAGTGAGATATACCTTTTGAAATTATGTCTATGACATTTACCTATATCAGTGGATGGTTAGGTAAGGAGCATTAAACAGCGGTGTAATTCTTCTTAACCATAAGTACAGTTTCAACCTACGACACACAGTGAATAAGTTATCAGACTCAAAGGACTTATACAGGGTATTGTATGTTGTCCAGGGTCCATCAGGACAGAGGGGATGGTCCTCGTACTATATTCGGTTTACTTATGACTTCTCTAGTTTTTAGACAGGTGTTTCGTGGAAACACAGGGTCCGAATTTTGAGAAGTTATAGGTATTTGAATAGAGTAGAGAACCAGGTATTGCAAGTATCGGGATTCTTCAAAGTGATCGAAGATGTAGATACTTGTGTATGGTATTCAGTTGATAGTGATGATTAAGAGACCTTGCTTCTCTTTCAGGTTACTCATAAGTGGAAGCATTCCTAAGTTGAGTAACGCTGATTGGCCTCCTTCCATTTAGTTGACATGCGCTGGAGACAGGTGCATGATTTGAATCTGGTTCAATCAAATCAGTGCCTCTGGTTCTATATTGGATATAGAACAGTTCGTATCTTAACGATGTTAAGGTACGGGGAGTTGTCCGGATTATGCTTAAAACCAGATTCTGGATAACTCAAGGCACGTTTTCTGTAATGGCTGTTTGTGGGTTGACCCAGGCTATGACGAGGGTTGATTTTCTACCATCTGGATGAACAATAGCAATATTGTTCTAGACTCGCCACAGTTTTATTAAAAATGGATTTTTTCAGAAAACAGTAGTGGGAGTATGGTAGAACTGGAAGTGATTCCAGAACCGCAAACGATTACTGAAGATTTGATAAGGAACCTAAAGATTCAATCTGGATTGACATTCCATTGGCCACTCCGCAGATTTGGTGGGTAACTTCAGGCACCCGAGAGGTACTCCGGTAGCCTCAAGGACGGTGACAGGGAAGTTCTTGTTTACCTACAATTGCCATTGCTGTTGTTCCAGGCTGTGAGACCCGGCAGAAGGATGAGTATAGCGTCGTTCTGAACTGGCTTCAGAAGTGTACGTGTATATGACTTTGCCAGAGGGTTGTCGTAGTCAGTGGGAGCAGCGGAAGCATTGGTGGACAGGCAGCTTATGTCTATTTATAGACTAAAGCAGATGTAGCAGAGATAGATCATCTATTTCTGACGTGACAGTCATGGGTTTGACTTCATCAGAATAGGGGATGGATCTGTTGAGAAGGTAGTAGGGTATGATATCCTGGTATTTGGATGACATACACAGAGTAGGAAAAGAAACTCCTATACTACGATCGGTTATACTTTGGTCGTCACACAGTAGTTTCTCCACATGGGTCTTGGACATTATATCAGACATACTGGTTACTAGATCTATGGTTTTAGATCTAGATTTGGGTGGTTTCCCAATCAGGGTACCTTGACAGCATTCTAAGAGTATTTAGAATGGACGACTCCTGGCACGGTAGTATACCTGCAGGTGATGGAGTCACCCTCTCTAAAGGGGTCTTATAGACTAAAGTAGAGAGGGATGTGCATGATTGACAGATCACTTGCTTAGGCAATTGAGTCAATCATGAGATGTCAAAGTACCACACCAGATGATGTTCTTGCACTAGATGCAATAAGTTGATATTGATCCGATCCTGGAGAAGCAGTCGGAAGCAGTTTTAGAACATAAGTGAATGTTCTAGGGATATGATAATGACAGCCTCATTCGGGAGACAGTTATCATTCCAGGCTTCCAAGGTGACATGGACGACAGGGAGGTTGTCAGAGTTATAGTTTTCCTTCTGATGAGGGGCAGTATTTTGGACAGGTGGTCCAAGGCAATACTGAGGGTGGCATGGCGCAGGATACTGATTAAGTTCAGTTGACGGTACAGTCTAAGAAGTTTGGATTTGGAGTTCATTTATGAGCTAGGTCCCATCAGACATCCAGACATTCTAAGACAGGTATTGCTCATTCCGGGAGATGGCTTTCTCCGCGAACTTGAGATATAGAGAGACATAGATAGAAACACCAAAGCGGATCCACTCACTGAGGCTATTCCTCGAACGCAATAGTTTCCCAAACAGGCTTTGAGAGACTGACTAGTAGAGGAGTTGGGTGTTCGGTATCACACGAGCTGTGAGTATGCGACATCGCAATAATTAGCCTTGATTGCAAGTGGGAGATTGTTGGAGATAGTGCCCTCAGAGTCAATTATTAGGTCATAGGTACGTGATTGCAATGATTGAGGGAGGACCTATCCCGGTAGGACAGTCTTACTCGAGATGATAGTATGCTATCTGGTTCACCTTTATCATCGTGTACTGTTTTAGGTGACCTGACACGTCGCTATTACACGTTGATAGAGCCCCTAGGATTCTTGCTTGACCACCAGCAGTATGAGGGCGATCATATAAGTGGGAGCTGGGGGTCTATAAGCATATCCTTAAAAGGTCCCTAGTCGTGGGAGTTTCGAGACAGGGCATCGATACTCCAGATTAGACTAGTGTATACAGTCGAGACCCCGACGAGGGGCGGTGGCCAGTCTCACAAGCCACTGGTGTTAGTTGGATCACCTAAGATGTATACAGGTGCTCATTGGGTTATGAGTACACCGGACAGGACTCGCCGGGAACATGCCAGTTGGTCATATACCAGACGTCAGATGGCAGTTCCCTGGTGACATGTGTACAGGTTAGTTCATCGACCTGGGGATCGTCATTTGTCTCGTGTGCGTTCCCACTGCACTTTGATTACTACCCTACCACGGCTCAAAGGAGTCGTGCAAACAGGTTTTAGTTGGGTACAGTCCCGAGCCACATGGAGGTAGTGAGCGTATCTTCAGGGGTTCGTCTCTCCCGGTATTGGGGGTGAGGTCGCGCTGTGTCTAGGAGAGCCATTACACGAAGCCCTCGGCCGAGGCAAGGAGATTTACTGGTAGGTATTCCAGTAGTATCTCAGGGTGTTCTGGGCTACACTCCGACACGACTTGTACCGCTTTTGGGGGTCTGACTTTTACCAACCCCCTAGGCCCGCCATGCGATACTCATAGACGAACGGATCGGACTGTACGGATATTGTCACTGACAGGCTCAGTAGGGTTGTCAGGCTGAGTTCGCTCACAGACGTCCCTTTTAGTCAATACCTGGTAGCCCGTTACGTATTGGCTTATACCTCTGACGTGCTAGTGGTTAAATCCACAACCAAGGTGTTGACGAGTCTTTAGAGTCCCCCACATTCAGTTACTCAGCTTTCGGGCGAAAGGTTGTAGAGGCCGTATGGAGATATGGCAAGGTCCGATCAGATACGTGCGGTATTGCACGGATCGGGATCGGACAGTTTGTACTATAGGCCGTATGAATATATGGCAGGGTTCGATCAGATACGTGCGGTATTGCACGGATCAGGATCGAACAGATATTACTAGCCGGCTTTGGTTTAAACCGGATCCTAGTATAGTACAGTGTAGATTTTGTCTCATTGCATTTGTATTTTGGTCGGAATACAAATGCGGGTGTGTATGCACAGTATCGGGGTTTTCCTGTAATTTATTACGGGACCAGTTTTCTGGAGTTGCCAGTTTGCTTTCCGTTTCGGCCAATTTCCTTTGTATCGTTCATTGGCCGAAGATTGGTGGAGGAGGGCTTATTTGCATTGTTGCAAATAGGCATTTGTGGAGGGGGTCTTTGCATATTATTTTATCATGACATCTTTTCATTTGACCTTGACTTCTTGACTTCATGATGGTTCATGATGGGTGGACCATACCTTGACTTTGTGTTGATGATGCTTGACTTTGGATATCATGATGGTTGAGGTGGAGTGTTGGTTTTTGCTTGTCATCATGCTTATGCATGATAGTCTTTTTTCCCTCTCTCTCTTGCATTATGTGATTGGTTATCTTTTGATACATTCACCTCCTCTCTCATTCCTCCCATTCTTGATGTCATGGCCGGCCACTCTCATGTGGGGGCTGTCCAAATTTTGGGAGTGGGGTTTTTGCTTCATTTCATGCTCCAAAAATCCCCAAGTCCCTCCATATAGTTCTTGTATCATTCCTCCACCAAAAATGGCAATCTCCATAACCCCAAATGAGACTTGTACACTACATTCTACAGCAAACCTTGGGCACGTCGACTAGCCAGCTTCGTGCCCGAGTTGCCTCGGCATTGAGGTGGGAGCCCGTAAAAGAAGTTGGCGATGTGGTGCACTTCCGGCGACGATGTGGAGACAGGACATTCCGCGGGAGATCGGGACGACGACGAGAAGACCGGAGGACTCGGATCTGTCGGTATATCTCTCTTCCCCATCTTGTAGTTAGCTAGGACTAGTTAATGGTTCGATCCGGGTATTAGTGGGCGGCGGTTTGCCAGTTCAAGAAAAAATTAAAGTTTATCACCGCTTCCGCATTTGGCCGTCGGATTGACGGCCGGGGCGCCGCCGTGCACTTACACATGATATACCCGATATGCTGATATTACTACTCTATGTTGCAAACATCATACCTTATGGTTATATGCTTGCATGATATACCCGATATGCTCATATTACTACACTCTATTGCATACATCATACCTTATGGTTATATGCTTGCATGATATATCCGATATGCTCATATTAATACTCTCTGTTGCATACATCGTACCTTATGGTTATATGTTTGCATGATAGACCCGATATGCTTATATTACTACTCTATGTCATATATCGTACTTTATGGTTATATGCATTGAGATGTTGTTTTTATGAGATCTCTGGATTTGATAACCGTGGTTTAATTTCAATGGAAATTGTGTGTTGTTTTAAAAATGTGGTTCTCTTGATATGATATTTCGAGTTGTCCACCATGAGTCTTCTCGGTTCTGAGCAGTGAGTATACCCAATTCGAGGAGCGATAGGCACTTTCTGCAGGTGCATGGTGGACCCGATGAGGAACCCCGGGGCAAGAAGACTCTTATTGTTAGACGGTGAGCCTGACAGGGGAGCACTACCTACCGGTGATTGTAGAGAGCTCTGCGGATATCCGGAGGATACCGTTTTGGAGTTATGATATGAGGACCGATCTGAGGATGCGGCGCGTGAGATGAGATAGATATGAGGGCCGATATGAGTATGCGGCGCCTGAGTTATGAGGATTTACATGTCGATGCTGGACACGGGTTTCATGATGTTTCGAGTGTCGGTGTTGGACACTCAAGTTCCATGATTTTGATGTGACATTGATGGACACGTGGTAGATATCGTCATGTATATATACAGGCTTATGTTTTCATGATGCTTGAGTGTCAGTGTAGGACACTCAGGTTCCATGATATTGTTTGTGTCGTTGATAGACACGTGGTTGATATCCACATGCATATAGGCATATGATGTTAGATGTTTATTTATATATGTCATTGCATTGACTTGATTGTTGGCATATATGCATACTTGGTCACCCTAGATATCATAGTATTACCTTCAGGATAAAATGACCTAGGAAATTGTTATTTTATTCGATTTCTACTAGCTGATGTTTTCTACTCACGACTTGGAAACTCACCCCCGTTGTGCCACAGTTCTTGAAGGTTTGACCGCTTGGGATCAGTTGCGGTCATACCAGAATATTGCATTTAATACTGCCCATTCTTACGCTGGTTTGGTTATAGGTAAGTGCTTTTAATCCGTGTTTGCTACATATTTATAGGGTACAGGTTCCTAGTCCAAAATAATGCAAATCATACAAAATCTCCACTGTTACGCCAAAATCCAGAACATCTGTTGACAACAGATAAAAGCAGGGTTCCGGTCATCCGTATCCGTCCAGTTCTGCATACCGGTTCTAGAGACAAGACACATGACAGTGGTCATTCATGTCTCGGACAAGCACAGAGCACGAGGAGGGCGGCACAAGAATTAATGGGTGCGCGGAGCTCGATGGAAATGAGGTCAAAAGTATTATTTTTGATGCCACTTTGGACTGTTGCAGATCTGAAGAAATTGTTGATGCAATTTGCAATTTGGAGCATATAGAAAAACAGAAGAGAGCAACACATGAAACCATGAGAAAACCGACATCCCAATTCCCCCACATGGCCGCGGAACTGCGGCCAATTGGCCACTTACGCGGCGGATCCACGGCCGAGTTGACTCGTGTCAACTCGGATTTTGGGGGTAGTTTGGACATTTCATTTGGGCTCAGAATATTGCCCTAGGGTTTCAGCACTCAGCCTATAAATAGCCCAGTTTTGTGCCAAGCCAAGGGTCTTCTTTTCATGCTTCTTTTGGTAGGATTTAGTGTAGTGTTAGTTTTGCTTCTTCTTCTTCTTCATCATGTATTCCTCCATTAAAATGTAGTGAGAGCATTGAGTGGATGATGAATGAAGATGTGGGTTTTGAAGGGTTGCCTAGCACAGCAGCAAGGTTTCGGGAGGCATCATCCATGCCAAATTCAAAAATTTGCCGTTCAAGCTAACCCTAACCATGAATCGTTACTAGAAATAATACATAAAACATATGTAAACACTTTGCAAGTTATAGTGAGCAAGGAATACAACCTTTGTAGACCGGTCCTTCACTTCAAATAGCTCCATGTAGTAGTCCCCTTCGCAGTGATTGCAAACTCCGGACTCTAGAGAGGATCTCTTGAAGAAACAAACGTGCTTGCTTCGATGTCTTTGAGGCCGAAGATGATCTATGTCGAGGAGACACTAACCCAAGCTATTTTTTCACTAATCATATAATTAGTGAAGCAAACACACTCTACTAAATGGCAAGTAGTAGAGGATGATGAAGTAGGAAGTGGGCTCACTTTAGATTTCATTTTCACACACTTTTTCTCAAAACACCATTGTAGCTAGAAGCTTTTGATGAAGAAAAAGAAGATGAAGAAAATATCTCATCAATTATTCATCCAAAAGAATTATTGCAACCATGGGTGAGTTAAAGCCATCATGCTTAACTCATGTAGAGAATAAACCACACACTATGGTTAAGGGTTGGGTTTGATAAATATCTTTAACTAGACAAAAGAGTTGACTTTCTCAAAGCTTATCCAAAAGCTTTTGTCCTAGCTTTACCATGACAAACTCAATCTCTTTTGAATTAGCTTAACATAAATAGAAACCCTAACTTAACCCTAGCATGGTATTAATCTCATACACCCATCATGTATGTACCATCAAACATGATACAATACATGTACACAAATATACATATCACATATATACAATGTGCACATCTAGTGAGAAAAGAAATCATAAGTGAGCTTAATATTAGTTAATGTAATATAATATATCAAATATATATAATTATACATTAAATTATCAAATCCACTCTTGATTTAATAACCCAGCTATATCATATACAACCGACTAAAACTATATGAATCAACTTATCGAATCAACACTTGATCCGATAACCCGGCTATATCATATATAACCGACCGATATCACATATCGCGAGAATAGAATATGGTATCTCATATCGTATCAATCTCGGTCCCGCACATTGTTAGTTATATGTATGCCCTAGAGGCCATTACTATACATAGGATGTATATTGTAGTGAATGCTTGGACATATATAGGGATGACTTTCTTGCTCGATATGATAATATGCTATCTGGTTACTCTTTACCTTAACGTGTACATTGATTGTCTCTCTGATTAATGTTGGTAAAGCCCTTAGGATGTGTACTTGACTACCTGGACTATGATGCGGATCATACTAGTGGGGACATGGTAGTCCATAAGCACATCCTTCAAGGTCCCTAGTCGTGGGTGTATCGAGATGGGGCATCGATATACCAGAGTAGACTAGCGTGCAGCTTCTCGACCCATATAGATGGGCGATGGATGATCCCATATCCATTGGTGTTTGACATCAGAGATGATATACGGGTGCTCAGTGGAGACTGGGTACACTGGACGGACTCGCCGAGAACTCCCAGATGGTACTATACCTTACGTCAGATGGCAGTTCTCTGGTGACACTAGTACAGGTTAGTCTGTAGACCCGAGATCGTCATAGAGCTTGTGTGATTCCCACTGTGCTTTGATTTCCATCATACCACATCCAAGAGGGCGTGCAAAAAGGTGGCTTTTGGGTACAGTCTTGAGTCACATAGAGGCAATGAGCGATAGGAGGGGTTTCGTCTCTCCCGGTATAGGGAGTTGATGTTGCGCAGTGTTCGATTGGCTATAACAGGAAGTCCTTGGCCAAGGCTGCTTTAGGGATTTACTGGTAAGTGTTACCAGTAGTTTCTCGACCCGTTATGAGCCTCATATCGACACGACTTATCGAGTTATTGGGGTCTGACGTTTACCACCCCTAGACGAGATATGCGACATATCAGACGAACAGACCGAACTGTGCGGTAGTGTTACTCGTTGGATTCACAGGAGTGTGAGCGGGCTTGCTCGTTGATCTTCTGATCGCTCAATACCCGGGTGGCCGTTACGTTTGGCAGACCGCTTGCGGCTTGTGGGTGTTTGATATGATCATCACCTACTGCCGGCGTATTGACGAGTCTTTAGAGTCCTACACAGGGGTTTCTTGGCTCAAGCGAAACGAAATAGGAGCGCATATGAGATATGTGCGGGACCGAGAATAATACCAGTATGTGATACTGTATTCTATTCTCGCGATTTGTGACATTAATCGGTTGTATGCGATATAGCCGGGTTATCGGATCAAGTGTTGATTCGATCAGTTGTTACTATTGATATTAGTCGGTTATATGCAGTATGACCAGATCATTAAGTCAAGTGTTGATTTAATGATTTAATGTATAATTATATATTTGATATATTACTTTACATTAACTAGTATTGGTTCACTTAAGATTATTTTCTCACTAGATTGTGCACATTGTATATATGTTATATTATTGTGCACTTGTTTGTATCATGTTTGATGATACATGCAAAGTTGGGTGTGTGTTTACTTTAAACTATGATTAGGTTAATGGTTAAGGGTTTGATTTGTTTTATTTATTTTACTTATTCTTTTTGGCAAAATATAACATGGTGGCTTTCTTTGTTTGATACTTGAAGCCTTGAAAAGTCTAGCCATTTTGTCTTTTGCCTTAACCCTAATCATTTAACTAAACCCTAGTTTATTCTCTACACTTAACCATGGTTGCAATATGATAAGGGTCACTTGATTTTCTATTTTTAATTAATTCATTTTTCATTATCTTCTTCTTGAAGAAGAAAGAAAACCCTTGCTAGAAATTATCAAATGATGAATCCAAGTGAGAAATCCAAATCCAAAGTGAACCCACTTCCTATTCCTTCATCCTCTACCACTTTCCATGTAGTATAGGGTGTTTTCTTCACAAGTTTTATAACTTGGTGAAGTTGGAGCTTGATCTTGAGTTGCCTCAACGTAGATCATCTTCGGCATCGATGTCGACGACCTAGCCCGATCATTTCTTCAACGAAACCATCGCTAGAGTCCGGGATCCGATGATCGCAGCGGAGGGACATCATCATGGAGCTAAGGAAGTGGAGTACCGGATCTACAAAGGTTGTATTTCCGTTCACTTTTTAGTTAAGTTGTTAACTAGTTATCAGTTTCGCCTTAAACTCTAGTCAACGATCGCATCAGGGTTTCTCGGCACCGGAAATTTTTGAATTTGGCATGGTTGATGCCATGTGGAACCTCCTTAGTGTGCCTAGCAACCCTACAGTGGTATCAGAGCCTAGCTAGAGCCTTAGGCGAAATGTAGACGAAGTTAGAAACCCGATCGAACCCCGAAACCCTAATTCAAACCCTTCTGTCTACATTTTCTGAAAATGTGGATTTTTCCAAATTAAAAATAGCCAAAAAATTCAGCAGGATTTTCTAGGGGTTACTGTGAAGCACGTGTCCCTGAATCATCTAAAGCGCCGCGGAACCGCGGCCACACCCTGGCATTTGCGGCGGTTCCGCGGCCATAAAGAAGCTTCCTGTGACGTTCTTTGCACAGTAATCCCCGTCTGTAATGCCGGTGTTTTCTGGATAATTTTAATTGCTGCTCATGAGTTGAGTTTTCTGGGTTGTATTGGGAGTTCAACGATTCGATCGGAATCTTTAACTTTATCTGTGTTTTTTCGGATAATTTACAATATGTTAAAAAGTTCGACCGGATATAAATACCCAATTTTTCCCCTGCCGGGAAATTTCCAATTGTTGGATCTTTCCGTAGTTTAATGACGTTCTAAGTAGTGCAAGTAACGCGATGGTCCCTCTAGAAGACAACAAACCTTAACTCGATTATGTGACCGTCTTGAACTGTCCTTTGAACCTTAGGGTTTGGGGCAGTACGGCGTGCCACATGTGAGGCGTTGGCTTGACCCTTCTATGGCTGGACCGTTGGTACTGTGGCACGAAGTGAATATTTTTAAACTTATTTCATGTGTTTAGCTGTTTCAGGAAAACTTGGGGGTTTGATGTTTGATCGGAAAGTTTAACATTTTCTATTTATCTGGAATGTGATACAATATTTGGAATCCACAAGTAGTTATGAGATAACTGATTTGGATGTTTTAAACATAGCACTTTAGTCTCACTTGATCGTTTGCTAAGGAATTTTGATGTGATCAAAAGTCTGTCGCAATCACGTAGCGTACGCGGATACTCGCCGGGTAAACTTAATAGACAGCCATGCCCCATAACCCCGACCAAGTGACTGTAGGAGAACCCCGTCACCAAGAGCATCCGTCCGGGTGCTTGCGGCAGCGGTGTTCCGCCTTGGTGCACTTCGTCGACGGTATCGGGGGTGCGGCTGCCTACTAAAGTTTGCGACGAGCATTCGATCAGTTTTTCGGGAATCTTGTTGAATTGCCCGACTAGATATCGAAAAGTGTTTTCGATATAGAGACTAAAATGCGGGGTTTATAATTGTTAGGCATGTGATATCTAAAGAATTCAGAATATTAGGCATGCGATGTCTAAGGAGGTTGCGGATTCCAACTGTTGTAGTTTTACACTTTCTTTTCTGCGACCGTAAGTGTAATATGTGATATCGCCGGTTTCGTTGCTATATGTCAACGACAATTGGGATACGCATGTTTACTTACGTTGATGACATGTGATATTATGTTGTCACGACCCGAAAGTACGGAACATGACCGGCACTTAAACTACGAACGTCTCGAGGCGTACGTAATCTAAGTAAACCGAAAACCCAGAAATCCAAACCAAGAAAAGTAGTAGAGTGCAGGAAAAACCAACTTAAAGCAAGTAATTTCAATAGCATAAGCCGAATTATGCGGTTTTTAAAACATCAAAAATTTACTGAAAATTTCGGCAGAGTCTCCTTTGTAAATACTGGCCCCCAAACGGGATACAACATGAATAGTATACGAAATCAAGAAAAGGGCATCCCCAAGTGGGAGCTAGCTCTTCGTCAATCGACGGTCACAACCACACAAGCAATATAATATACAACGCCAACGGCGAGGATCAAAACTCAAAAGAAAACTCAAAACTACCAGAAATATAACGAGCGACTCTAAGGTCGAAAGAATAAACAACACTGGTCTCTATCTCAATAAATACATGTTTGGTTGATGGAATTTACTAGATACAACGGAATAATATTATACAAGGTAATATGATGGGTACGATACAAGAAAAACCCACCTACTAGCAAGTCACCCGAATGAAACTGAGCCCGCAAAGCCGTAATTAAACCTGTACGGCAAAACCTGCAAGAAACTGGGGCACAACTGGGGTGAGTTGCCAACTCGTGAATAGAAAAACATATACGCACAGAAATCGCATAAATAACGCAATCCTAGGTCAATGATCATAATATATCCTCAAATATATGAATAACACGTAGCCTATAACAAGGCTAGGGTAAATATCTAACCCGAGTGTAATCTCATGTGCCCGTGTCAGTGCCTCAGGTAGCAATATATCATATGGATGATGTATGAATGCATAAAACAGAATGCATGTACTGAATAAAACTGGTTTCATAAATCAGTGAGATTTCTGTATTTTAAAAGGAATGAGGTACCATATATGAAATCAGCATAAAACAGTGCCCAGCATCGACACAAAACAAGTGTCCAAATACCTCGATATCTCTGTGTCACAATCTATGTACCTCAAGTCTCAATCTCAATGTCTCAATCTCAATATCTAGGGCGCCGTCAGTCCAGACCGGCCCCTACCATCCATCTCAAGACCACGACGGTATCCTCCGGATATCGGACGCGTCGGGTAATATCACCGGTAGGTAGTGCTCCCCTGCCAGGCTCACATCGTCATCATCACGCGCTTCTTGCCCCGGGGTACCTTACCGGGTCCACCATGTACCCGAAACGGTTCATCCGTCTCCTCGAATCGGGTCTCGAAATCCATCAGCAAACTAACGGTGGACGACTCATACATCATGGGAAAACCGCACTTTTTATTTTAAAAAGAGAGAAATCAGTTCATATAAGTTTTTGCGGTTTTCCTCCAAATCTAGAAAATCTCATGGAAATCCGAATCCAAAACCTCAATAACACGTAAAATAGTGAATATATGGATGAGAATCCATGAATGCGGCATAACAATGAATAACAGTATGCATGAAGTAGCAGGTAATAACTACAATGTCTAAACGAACATATAAGGTAAGTACACTAATATCATGTCTAACTATTAGCTAACAGGCTATTTCAAGCAATAATATATTCTCTAAAGTGTACGTGACATGGCAATTACCGATGAAGATGTGTGTGAGCCGGCAAGTAGGTGTACGTGGTACATACGCATCATCGGTAATGGTGCTGGTGTCCTAACAGCATGATATCAATAATGGAATATGCAGCAAAATAAGTATGCGGGGCAGAGCGAACAGCAATAATGTGCGGGAGCTGAATACTAAACACAACGATAACTAATCGGTATTAATCTAATATAAGTCCTACAACTGGTGCCTTTTGAAATAACACGAATCATGGGGTTTTGAAAATAGGGGCTACGGTGTTTTTATGAAAAGATACGTCTTTTGAAATATCCGTAGGATCCCTTGACCTGTCTTTTAAAATACCCACGATTCGTTAGTTTTGAAATAGGTAAGAATCGAATCTAATCTAACAACTAAACTAAACTAAAGGGCTAAGCTAACAAGCTAGACTACAGGTAAGGAAACCGCCTATCATCTGAGTCGATACATATACATACCTGTATAAATACAGTCGGTGATCCCGCCTCAATAATATCATATCCATAACCAGACATCCCAAGTCAAGAGTGCGGATCAATCATCAAAATATAGCTCGTACGTAAATCCGTCGTACGGCATCCCCAAATCTGGGTACGGGTCAATATCACATTCGTCATACTATTCATCTGATATCCTCTTTATCAAATATCATGATCGGGGTACTGATCTACGTCTAGTACAATATTGATACCATCTATGTATGCATGCATGTAAGAATCACTATTTCAAAAGACCCGCTAAAACATCATGTCGTATCTCAATACGAACCAAAACACATCACGGATCTTCTGGCCTTAAGCCCAATATCATCGACTCATCTCAAATCCCAATTACTATCCTCAAATTCAGTATATAAACACATAGTCCCATACCCATGTGTAAATATACACATCAATATATAATCCCATGTACGCACACTGGAAGAATGATTGCAGGGCCTGGAAGGCCAGAACACAGGAATTGAAGCAGGTTGCAGCTTCAGCTTCAGGTGTGTATGTTGTTGAAAACTGTCTTTCAATAAACTCTACTTCCTGGGTATTGGATACCGGATCAGGATCTCATATCTGTAATTCTTTGCAGGCGTTGAGAAACCGTAGGGTTTTGAAGGCAGGTGATATGACCCTCAGAGTTGCAAACGGAGCTAGCATGGATGCTAAAGCCGTGAGGGACTATCACCTGGGAATGTCAGATGGACATGTTTTGGTTTTGCGTAATTGGTTTTTTATACCCAACGCAACTTGTAATATCATTTCTGTATCTTTAGTTTCTAAAGAAGGTTATGAATTTGCGTTTGTAAGTAATGTTGTAAACATTCACCTTAATCAAGTTTTGATTGGGTCAGGTACATTGAGTAATGGTATATACGTGTTAAACCAACCACAGATTTTCAACGTCCAGAATACACACAAAAGAAAGTCTCCAGAAATAAATCAGACTTTCTTATGGCATTGTAGATTGGGTCACATCAATGAGAGAAGGTTGACTAAGTTACATACAGAAGGATATTTGAATGCGTTCGAATATCAATCATATGCCACTTGTCAATCTTGTCTCAAAGGAAAGATGACAAAGACTCCGTTTACTGGACAAGGAGTAAGAGCGAGCGAGCTCTTGGGACTCGTACATAGTGACGTGTGCGGTCCAATGTCTACACATGCCCGAAGCGGACATTCTTACTTCATTACTTTTACGGATGACTTCTCAAGGTACGGTTATGTCTTCTTGATGAAACATAAGTCCGAGGCCTTTGGAAAATTCCAGGAGTATAAGAATGAAGTAGAGAAACAGACCGGCAAAAGTATTAAGATTCTAAGATCGGATCGAGGTGGAGAAAACTTAAGTGCCGAGTTCCTGGACTATTTAAAAGAGAACGGAATTCTCTCTCAGCTTACTCCTCCATACACCCCGCAACATAATGGTGTATCGGAGAGACGGAACCGCACCCTATTGGATATGGTGCGGTCCATGATGAGTAACGCTGAGTTACCGCGATCGTTCTGGGGGTATGCGCTAGAATCAGCTGCATACCTTTTGAACCGAGTTCCGACTAAGACTGTGCATACCACCCCATATGAAATGTGGAGTGGGAAGAAACCCTATCTTCAATATCTGAAGATCTGGGGATGTCCAGCTTTTGTCAAAAAGCAGCATGCGGACAAACTCGAGGCACGCTCAGTACTGTGCAAGTTTGTGGGATACCCAAAGAACATCAGGGGGTATCTTTTCTACTACGCAGAGGAACAAAAAGTCCTTGTTTCTCGTAATGCCCACTTTCTAGAACACCAGTTCTTGGAAAAGGAAATTAGTGGGAGCGCAGTAGAACTGGAAGAAATTCCAGAACCACAGACTATTACTGAAAGGTTAGTGGAACCAGAGGGTTCAACAGAACAGGACATTCCTACGCCGCTCCGCAGGAGTAGTAGGCAGTCTCATCCGCCCGAGAGATACTGCGGTTTTCTCATAGACGGGGATAGAGAGGATTGCATCATAGATTATGATGAGCCTACTAGCTTCTAGCAGGCCGTTCAGAGCGTTGACTCAGTGAAATGGCTGGATGCAATGCGGACCGAAATGGAGTCCATGTACACCAACAAGGTATGGACGTTGGACATTGCTCCAGACGGGGTAAAACCCGTAGGATGCAAGTGGATCTTCAAAAGGAAGATTGGTGTAGATGGACAGGTTGAGACCTATAAAGCTAGGCTGGTAGCAAAGGGTTTTCGTCAAAGACCTGGCTTGGACTACGACGAAACCTTTTCTCCAGTAGCCATGATGAAATCCATTCGGATCCTTCTTGCCATTGCTGCCTTCCACGATTATGAGATCTGGCAAATGGACGTAAAGACAGCTTTTCTAAATGGAAATTTAGAGGAGTGTGTCTATATGGACCAGCCGGAGGGTTTCATTCAGAGTGGGAGCAGCGGAAAGGTGTGCAAGTTGCTTAAGTCCATCTATGGACTAAAGCAGGCGTCGCGGAGTTGGAACATCTGCTTTGATGAGACGGTCAAGGAATTTGGCTTTATCAAAAATCCAGATGAACCATGTATCTATAGTAGATTTGTAGCGAGAACTGTAGTATTCCTCGTTTTATACGTGGATGACATTCTCTTAATAGGAAATGACATTCCTATGCTACAATCTGTCAAGGGGTTCTTGTCACACAGGTTCTCCATGAAAGACCTGGGTGATGCCTCATACATTCTGGGTATCCGGATCTACCGTGACAGATCCAAGAGGATATTAGGACTTTCACAGTCCAGGTACATCGACACCATACTGAAGAGGATCAGTATGGAAGATTCCAAGCGCGGTAACCTACCGGCTTGTCACGGGATCACCCTCTCTAAAGAGATGTCTCCCAAGACTGATTTGGAGAGGGATCGCATGTCTATTATACCCTACGCTTCTGCGGTAGGCTCTATAATGTATGCGATGTTGTGTACCAGACCGGATGTAGCTTATGCACTGAGTGTGGTAAGCCGGTATCAGTCAAACCCTGGGGAGAAACACTGGATAGCGGTAAAGAACATTCTCAAGTACCTGAGAAGGACTAAGGAGATGTTCTTGGTGTATGGCGGAAAAGACCTCCAGATCGAGGCCTTTGCTGACTCCAGCTTCCAGAGTGACAAGGATGATTCCAAGTCCATGTCGGGTTTTGTCTTTACCCTCAATGGAGGGGCGGTGTGTTGGAAGAGTTCCAAACAGGAAACCGTTGCAGACTCGACGATGGAAGCGGAATACATCGCTGCATCTGATGCCGCAAAAGAAGCTGTCTGGATGAAGAAGTTCTTGAAAGAACTTCAGGTGGTTCCGTCCATTGTTGATCCAATACCTCTGTATTGCGACAACAACGGGGCTATAGCTTTAGCGAAGGAACCCAGGTCCCATCAGAGATCCAGGCACATCTTGAGGCGGTATCACCTGATCAGGGAGATCGTAGATCGCCAGGAGATCGAGGTTCGGAGAGTCGCTTCAGAAGATAACACTGCTGATCCATTCACCAAGGCCCTGCCCCAGACTCAGTTCGAGCGGCTGATCGAGATGATAGGTCTTCGATACGCCAGTACATGGCCTTAGTGCAAGTGGGAGATTGTTAGTGTATATGCCCTAGAGGCCATTACTGTATCATACTAGTTTGTATATTACTTAATGGATGCTTGGGATATTCACCTTGTATATACAATCTTGCTCAAAATAGTAGTATGCTACTTGGTTTGTTTCTACTTCAATGTGTACATGTGTTTATTTTTGTATATCGCCTATACACATTAGTAGAGCCCTTAGGATCTTTGCTTGATTACCAGCGATGTGATGGCCGTCACACTAGTGGGGCTGGGTAATCTATAAGCACATCCTTATGCAGGTCCCTGGTCGCAGGACTATCGAGACAGGGCATCGATACTCCGGAGTAGACCAGCGCATGCGCTTCTCATCCCAGTATGGGAGACGGTCTGTCCCACAGCCGTCAGTACGTCGTACTTGGGATAGTATGCGGGTGCTCGTTAGGTTACGGGTACACTGGACAGGACTCGTCGGGAACTGACTAGTTGGTATTATACCTATCGTCAGTTATCAGTTCCCAGGTGACATGAGTACAGCTTAGTCCGCTGACTTGACACTGTCACTTCGCCTCGGGTGTGTTCCCACTGTACTTTGATCACTACCCTACCACGGCTCAAAGGAGTCGTGCAAACAGGTAGTGGTTGGGTGCAGTCCCGAAGCACTTGGAGGCAGTGACGGTTAGACAGGATTCGTCTCTCCCGGTATTGGGGGTTGACATCGCGCTGTGTCTAGGAGAGCCATTACACGAGTAGTCCCTGGCCAGGGCAAACGAGATATACTGGTAGGTTTCCAGTGTTATCTCAGGGTGTTTTGGGCTTCGCTCCGGCACGACTTGTACCGCTATTGGGGGACTGACGTTTACCGCCCCCTAGGCCCGCCATGCGATGTATCAGACGAACAGACCGGACTGTACGGAGAATGTCACACTCAGGCTCAGTAGGAGTTCAGATGGGTTTCGCCTCGTCGGTCTTCTTGTCGGCATTACCTGGGGACCGTTACGCACAGCTAGTGCCGCTTGCGGTCTGTGGTTAAACCCACTGCCAGCGTAGTGTCGAGTCTTTAGAGTCCCACACAGAAAGCTTTTCGCCTTTAGGCAAAAGAGTAGAGGTCGCATGGTATTGCGACAGGTCGCATGGTTTTGCGACAGGGTTCGGTCACATCCGTGCACTTGTGCACGTACAGTGTCCGGACAATTTACACTAGCGGGCTTTGGTTTAAGCCAGATCCTAGTGTACCTTATGGGATTGGATTTATCCAGTTTGCATTCGTGTTCCTCGGAACGCGGATGCGGGTGTGTATGCACAGTTGACAGGGAGGCAGAGGCTGCGGATTCTCATTAGGGTTGTTGACAGTTGACCGTTGACTATTTGACTTTATGCTCAACCCTAATGAGAATATGATATGTGATTAACTATTATATTAATTAAGTATTATGATGATATGGTTGTTGACTTGTTGACTTTTGTTGACTTGTTGACTTTGTTGACTTGTTGACTTTTGTTGACTTGTTGACCGGTTGACTAGGCTTGACTAGTTGACCATCATGATAACCATGGTTATCATTTCATGCCAAAGACTTTTTCTTGCTTGCTCATTTGAGTAAAATGAGTGCATGACATGATAAGGTTATGGTTGCTTCTAACCATCACATAAGACTTTTTTGATATGATGAGTTATGATCACTTTGGATTATGAGAGGGTGAGAGACAAAATACTTGCTCATTCTTTTCTTGCTCATTCTCTCTCTTGTTCTTGAGCTCTCCTCTTGCTCTCACCCTCAACCTCTTGCTCCCTCTCTTGATCTATGGTTCTCTTGTCTCATGAGTTGAGAATCAAGAACCATAGATAAAATCCCATTCTATTTCCTCTCTACTCATTCTAGTTCACTAGGTTTAGCAATCCAAGTGAACTAGTTTCTTCAAAGACCGAAGAAGGAGCTAAAAGTTGGAGCTTTCAAGTGGATCTATCTTCGGCGT